>OZ010789.1:315892990-317092990 GCA_963932465.1 Maratus speciosus
ATTACTAAACGATATTTTACCAATTCTAGAGACAATGCTTCTGCTTCTATACTATAACGAAATCCTAAGAACCTACTATTATTTATGAAATTGTAACTGGATTTTTAACCGAAAAGCAGATACTATTTTATATTGTTAAAAGATGTCATATCAGTTGACTGTATAATGTAATTTTAATTAAATTTCTGAGTTCGGCAAAACATTTAATTTTGTTGAACATATTCAACTGCCACCTCTGAGAACATACAGTATAGTACTGTGTATTTTTAACACTTTCCATCAAAGTTGAAATTTTTTTTAAATTGTGTTTACCTGTCCGTCTCCGTCTGTCTGTCCGTCTGTCCGTAATCTAACTAGCGTAAATATAGTGCGACTTCCAGGAAATTGATATATGTTATTGGGGTTTACTATGGTATGTGGGGCATTGAAAATGTAGTGTGTAACACTTACGATTTATTTACAGGAACACTCAAAAGAATTCTATTACATTACGACTTATGGGGAAAAATCGTTTCCGGTGTCTTTTAACGATATTACACTATTTTAAACATATTTAAAATTGCATTATCACTGAGCTGTACTACAACGTTTACTGCAAAATCTGGTGTATATATAATTTAACATTCATTTACAGGGACTCACAAAAGTATTTTTCCAGAGTGCTACCTGTGAAGAATAATTGCTGGCAATGCTTTTCAGTTCTATTACGCGTTTTAAAAGTTAAGAATTTTTTTGCATATTACTTGGTGGGTATAAATTTTATAAATCATATACAGGGATATAGAGGAAAGGATACAGAGTACATTTCCGTTTATTGACAGAAATTGCTGAATTGGAATTTTAAACTGTGCTAAGCGTTTAAATGAACTAAATTTTAGTATAAGATGAGTATAAATACCAATCTACGGATCATATACCAGGATTAACAAAAAAATTCTGATTTTTTTCCAACTAATGATATACAGTATTCTGAATGTATTGGAGAGTGTTTATAATCTGTGCTAGATGCATAATGTTTTATTAGAAAAGTGACCTTTATTTCAAAATGTATTCGACTTACTATTTCATTAAACAAAAGTAATTTTCAGAATTTTTTTAAAACGTAGCGTTATTATTATTTTGTCTGTGTGTAAGTGTAATTATCCCAATTATTCACATTTTTGAATTCCCGAATTGCCACCAGAACAGATTAGTCACCATAACTAGGTTTCATTGTATTTTAATAATGTAATAATATATAATTGTATTTCAATAGCATTGGCCATTTCTACCAAATAGAAAGTAAGATACAGCTATGATTTACAAATTTGCATCGCGAGAAGCTTAGCACAGAAACTAGCCCTGTTGAGTAAACAAAGCCAAAATTGAATCAGCATATGTTTTTCTTATTAAGCCTTTTACACAGGTATTTTAGTGCAATACAGTCCCGTAGTTGCCAAAATGTAAGACGCACACTTTAACGTAAACAACCTCGCACACCATCAAGTACATCTTGAAAAACATGACACAACAACACCAACTTCTTTTTTTGCCCGGGCGAAGCTGCTCAGAATAGGAAACAAGTCTGCAAAGCATAGATACTCCTCCCAAGCCCCAACTGCTTGGCGGTACGCACTTAATATGCGCGATTTTATAGTTCAGTGTAAACCTGAATCTAAATCTGAAATTTCAAAGATTTTTCTGAATTAGTAATTGTGGTACAGTGCCTAAAAAATGCATACGGATGTGTACGGATATGCCCACGGAGAGACAATGAAACATCAAAATAAACAATAATGAAACTGTATTCAGAATATAAGATAACACATAAATATATCAATATCCGGAAGACGAAAATGTTCACGAATTTAATTATTTCTTCTTATGAATATCGAAGACAGTAAAAGAGTGTAAAACATACAATTTCATGATATCACATTTTTTTTAACCAGGTTCTAAACGAAGCGACGACAATCGCTCATGCTTTCACTGAAAAGTGACATGTGCTAAAAAAAATTGGCAGAAAAAATGTTGGTCGTATTTTCTCTCTCGTGCATTTTAGATTTCAAACTGTCTTTAGTGTATTCCTTAAAAAATGACATTTGCATGTAAATCGAAAATACGTATTGGAATTCTTGCTTTGGTGATTAGCTTGCGAAGTCTGCACTTCTAAAAATCCTTTGCATATATATATATATATATATCTTTAAAATAACTTATGTATTTCAAATACTAATGCTGATTGCTGAGGACAAATTCTAAAATTTTTCATAGCTATTGACAAAAATGCTTTGGATACCCTTTTTTCACTTCAAAATTTTCAGTTTAACATGGGATTCATATGTTTTATTTCCTTAAGAAAATACATCTCTGTAAAAAAAAAATAGCAATATTTTTAGAGTATATTTTAAAAAATATACTATTTGACATTTTCTGTTAACTATATCTGTCTTTTTTTTCCAAAATTTATAATTTTTGGACAACTTCTTATATAATTGGACAGAAATGAAGTACGCTGTTTTTTTTTTGTTTTTTTTTTTTGCTGTTGATAAAGTAAAATAGTTTTATTGGCCGATATTTCACATTCTTCTTATATAATGACAAGATTTATTTTTGAATTCAACACACCATTATTTTAGCCCCGAAAATTACTGTAACAGTAAGTTTTGTCTCAAAAAAATAATATCTTCTATTTTTCTCCTTCTCCTGATTTTAAAAAAGCGTTCAGTTTTCCATGAAAATGTCCACTGTTTAATAAATCTTGTAATACGTTGTTTACTACTCATTTTTACTACCCCAAACGGGTGTATGTATTTGCACTTGAATTGCATGAGGTCTTATTATTCATGAGGTCAATTATTTGTACAAGAAGAAATATCATTTTATCGTACAGTTGGTCAAAAAAATGAAATCGTAGCAGAAAACACTCAAATAACCATTGGATTCAAAATTATATACGCTTTTAATTTATTGTTTAAGAAAAGGCTTAGGGGATTGTCTTCATCTCTGAGCTCCACGGTAGTACGGAGGGCTAATTCACAGGTCCACTTTCTTCCGCAGCCGCAAAACACTTCCAATGCGCGCAAGTAACGAATCCAGCACTTCCCTTAATAATAGAAGCCTTTTTTCAAACTTTTCTGCATACTTTTTATCAATTTTGGTTATTTCGATACCTTTCCGATATTTTGTATGAGCAATACTGAACAAATTTATATATATATATATATATACTAACAGGAATGACCGAGCTAAGCCCGGTCAAAATTAGCTTTGTGTTTATCTCGATATATTATTCCCACTGAATCATTCTTGCTGTTTTAGATGCAATTACCTTGACCCTGATCCATATTGACCCAAAATGAGCTACTAATCCAATTTCTTCGAACCTAACACAATGCTTTTAAGGAACGATGAAACCTGAAAACGATGAATTACAAAATTTAGTGAAAATCGTTAGTCGTTTTCTAGATAAAATTAGCCTGACCCACGTTATTCAAAAATGACACACTAACGGAAATTTACCGAGCATGTAACCTATTCGAATGGTCTTTTTGTACTATGAAACGGTATAATACTAAATTTTGTCAAAATCGTTTGAACCTTTTTGAGATACAGTTAGGTTGACCCCGACCCATTATCACCAAAATGACCCATTAATAGAATTTTCTTGAGCATGCTGCGACCCAGCCCAATGGTTTTATCTTGTCCAGAAACTGTGTAATATAAAGTTTTGTCAAAATCGTTTGAGCCGTTTTTTAGATACAGTTAGCTTGATCCTGATCCATTAGGACCAAAAATGATCAATGAGTGAATTTTCTTGAACATGCGACCTGACCAATGGTCTTATCATTCCCAGAAACGGTATTATACAAAATTTTGTCAAAATTTTTCGTGTTGCTTTTTAAATACAATTAGCTTGACCCTGACCCATTGTGGCCCACTAATCGAATTTTCTTAAACATGCGAACCAGGCCAATGGTCTTCTCGAGCCCGATAGAATACAAAATTTAGTCAAAATCGTTTTAGCCGTTTTTTAGATACAATTAGCTTGACCCTGACCCATTGTGACCCAAAATGACCCACTAATCGAATTTTCTCTAACACGTGATCCAGCCCAATTATCTTCTCATGCCCAGAAACGGTATAATACAAAATTTGGTCAAAATGTTTTGAGCATTTTTTTAGATTCAATTAGCTTGACCCTGACGCATTGTGACCCAAAATGACCCACTAATCGAATTTTCTCTAACACGTGATCTAGCCCAATTCTCTTCTCATGCCCAGAAACGGTATATTATAAAATTTTGCTAAAATGTCTTGAACCGTTTTTTGGATTCAATTAGCTTGACTCTGACCCATTGTGACATGAAATGACCCACTAATCGAATTTTCTCGAACATGCGACCCTGCAAAATGGTCTTATTATGCCCAGAAACGGTGTTATACAAAATTTTGTCAAAATGTTTTTTACCGCTTTTTAAATAGAATTAGCTTGACCCTGACCCATTGTGACCCAAAATGACCCACTAATCGAATTTTCTTGAACATGCGACCTAGCCCAATGGTCATCTCATGCCCAGAAACAGTATATTATAAAATTTTGTGAAAATGCCTTGAGCCGTTATCTAGATAAACTTAGCTTGACTCTGACCCATAATGACCCACTAATCGCATTTTCTCGAACATGTGACTTAGCCCAATGATCTTCCCGTAATCCAAAACTGTAGAATGTAGAGTTTAGTGAAAATCGTTAGAGCCGTTTTATAGATAAAAATAGCTTGACCCACAGTGACCCAAAAATGCCCCACAAATCGAAAATTCTCGAACATGTGACCTAGTCCAATAGTCCTGTCGTGCCCAAAAATGGTTGGATGCAAAATTTAGTCAAAATCGATTGAGCCGTTCTTTAGGTATAATTAGATTGACCCTGACCCATTATAACCCAAAATGACCCACTAATCGAATTTTCTCAAACACGTGACCCATCCCAATGGTCTTTTCGTGCCCGAAAACGGTAGGGGGCAAAATTTAATCAAATTCGTTAGAGCCGTTTTCAAGATAAAATTTATATACACTCACACACACACAATTTTTGCTCGCATTATAGTATAAGATTTTTATTTATTTATTTATTTATTTTTATTTATTTATTTTTATTTATTTATTTATTTGTTTTTGAGCTCACAAAAAAACTTTATTTTTAAGTAATATAAAATTAAAAATTTACGATGAATTTAAATGAAAAATATAGTTTATTCATAAAAATACACAGTGAAAATTGTAGAAACTTCGTGATATTTTTGAATGATAATCCAATTTGAAAATACCTAACCCATACTACTCTATGGGAAGAAGACTGTGCTTTGCCAAAAATTTTCTTTGCAAAATCTTTGGCATTGTTATTCATGGATGCAATGTTGTATGCAATGTATCAGGTATCAGAATAGAGAGTTAACTCTCCGTACTCAGTTTTCTCCATAGAGAAATTTTCAATACGAGCACCCAATTCTGCGTCATATTTGGATTTCTCTGAAACGTTTATTCTAAGATATCAAACGAGAAGTCATTCAATGAAGTAGATTAAGAATTATGCAGATTTAAAATTTTTGGACTCCAAATGTTAAATACGTTTTCAATAGTTGTAAAACAAACTGTGGTGCGTGTAATAAGCACTACCCAAACATTACTTGGCAAAATAAGCTATAATTTTCGATTTATATACATGGTGTTTTTTTAACCTCTTCGGACCTGGAGTATCCTATAGGATACACATATTTACAATTTTTTCCCCTGTATATAAATAATGATTAAACAAATGAAAATGATATGAATGGAATCTTAAAAGATAGCCAAACCAAAGCAAAATAGCAATTTGTTTCTTAGAGTGATTTTTTAGGCAATAAAATGGGATTTGAAAATGACTTGCAACAAAAGTGAGGGAAATATACAAAAACGAAAAGTAAATAATTTTTTATACATTAAAATACTGTGCGGAAAGTCCAATAAAAATAAAAATTTATTAAATGCATAATTATTTCCTGTTTTTCATTATTTTTTCCATGCAAAATTAAAGAAAATACCCTAACAATTTTTTTTCTGCGAATATAAATTCATAACTGAAGTAAAAAAATATGTGAAAATAAAAGCTGGGGTCTGAAGAGGTTAAACTGACGTTATTCAGAGCCATCTGTAGCTCGTTCTAATAACCGGAATGGTAGTGCACTTGGTAAGGGGACTAATGACACCATGGGAGAAATATAACAAAAATTGTTGAAAACACCGCTGATACGAGAAAATGTGCCGCTGTTGTACTCTACGTAGTCGAGAATGGGCATAAATCATGGGTAACAAATGAAAATGCAATTTTATACCTACGTATGCGACAACAGCGCCAATAATTTGGGCTATATGCGCTCTGCGGTAATGTGAGAGAAATATTTAACCTGAGGTGAAAATATTTCTTGGAGCTTTTCACATGCGTTTATAGCCCAAATTATTGGCGCTGTTGTCGCATACGTAGGAATAAGGAAAGGGCATGTTTACAAACAAACACTTCCGTCAAGCAACCCTCATAGCATGCATGGTCACGGTGACGTCGTTGTGACGTCACTGTGAGTCACTGTGGTCACGTCACATCTGTGACCAAAATGCCACCACTCAGTGATGTCACATTGTGACTGAGATGTGAACTTCTTAGACAACTTTAAAAAATTACAAAAAATATTCAAAACATGTTATTTATGTAACATTATATTTTCTGGCAATTAAAAAAAAATGTGACGTCACTGTTATGTCACTGCATGTAACGTACGTCACGTCACATGTGTGACGAAAAAACCCACCATATTGTAAGTCACAGTGTGACAAAAATATGAACATCAAAAATCTTTGAAAATGAACAGAAATATTTTAAACATGCCCGAGTTACAGCAACATAAGGAATGAAAACATATTAGTGGATAGGAAATAGTAAATTCGGACACAAAAAGAGGTGGGGGGGGGGCATAAAAAGGAAAATGCACGGTACAAGTATCAACAAACTAGATTTTCATGCTATATTTTATCAATTTGTTATCTAAGACAGTGAAAGTATACTTTTTTTATGATTTCAATTTTATCTACCATTGCAATTTAATCCTTCACTGATTGTTATTATTATAAAAGTGTTTCTCGGAAAAATTGTACGTACTGGCGCAATTTGGATAATATATTCAGAATTAGGAATATTAAATCTGTACACTTTACATATTTAGTTTGCAGGGAAGAAGTTGGTTTTTTTTTTCTTTTTTTTTTTTTTTTTTTTGTCGACTAAGTGGTATTCAAAAGACTTCTGTGGTTTCAAACTAAAATTTTCTATTACAGTTAAGTCTGTAGCTTTTAATGAGCACGTAGAAAGAGTATTCAGAGTTTAGTCATATATGCATTTCTTGCTTTAGAATTTGCATTCAAGTCATATTTTTTCCTGTTAGTGTTTAACTATTTTAAATAACTATTTTTTTTTAAATTCTACTTCTTTCAGACTTTTTAAATAAAATTAGCATTTTACGAAAAAATATTTATACAAATTTTATACAAAACCCATGATATAATGATTCGTATTTTAAATTCGTATTTTAGAGATACTACTTTAAAAAAAGCTTTTTTACAAATTGTTTTATTCTACAAAAAATGAATATAAAAAAATGACAGATTGACATAGAAATTTTTTTTATCCTGTATACTCTCTTTTCATTTATTAAGAAGATGCCTAATTTTTATTTATTACGTGTAAAACAAACTTTACTCAAAAAAAAAAGAAAGAAAGAAAAAAGGGCAGGTGTTTCATTCAAATAGAAAATTTTCATTACACTCACATAAAGATAAAATGATTGCGCATTTAAACTCTGAAAATCTGTTGTCTACAAAAAAAAATTATAATAATACAGTATAAGCACCTGCTTGCCAATATCGTCTGCGCTCGATTAAACCGCAGAATAAAATAAGGATCAGAACTTTTGACGCGGGAAGTATGTCTGACAATTTTGTCGTTTTGTCAGAAATATGTCTGACAATTTAGGATAAAACACGGATATTATTAAACTATTTATGGAACTTAAAAGGTATGTCTTATTTAATTTAAATTTTTTATTTCCGTTTGATAGATTATTTTCATGAGTTAAATAGTTGTAGTATGTTATATGCAATGATACTGATCTAGAATTCTTTTCCGATTCGATGCTTTAAAATATCTTAATCTGCCATCGCTAGAAGAAAAAAAAAAGCTGTTGCAGAGACTGGTTCTAACACAGTATTTATCGTCATTAATATTTTGGAGTTAAATATGATATTCGATTATAATGATAGTAGGAAACTGTTTCAATTTTGAAATTAACATTATACTGGGAAAAAGTCTTTACTTTTGAAAGAATTTTTTTTCATTGCTAATAATATTTTAAATTAGTATTTAAAATCTTAAATCTTCATACCAATGTTTTCAGATTTAACATTTGCCAAAATTATAAAATAATAGGAATTCCTTATAGCATATGGAAAGATTTTTGAGAAATTGTTAAATGCATTTAATTCATCTATTGTAGTTTGTTGTTGTTTAATAGTACAATTATAAACACTAATTATTTAGTGTTTTTCAAATTGATATATTTATTTTTTAAATTGTATTTAAGCATTTTTTTTTTTTTGCTGTTTGTGATTTTAATCAAACATTTAATTGTAGACATTCAGAATCAGTTATTAAATTTCCTTTGATTGTAAACTTATTTTCTACGTTTTCGATACATTTATTTTATTGGCATTAAAAAATAAAAAAATAATATTTAAGCATTGAAATAAAGTGTTTTTCAGGCCCGATAAAGTTGAAAAGTGTTTATGACATCGGTTTCTCTGGCCGTCTGTCCGCGCTCTAACTCGCGTAAATATACTCGGATTGACCTGAAATTTTTGGATGTTATTGACGTTTACCATAGCAAGGTCCCTATTTGTAATGAAGTTTGTAGCATGTTTAGTTCATTTACAGGGACAGTCAAAAGTATTCCATTGCATTACGGCCTGTGGGGAAAAAATCGTTTCAAATGATTTTTAATGATTTTACACGCTTTTAAACAGAATAAAATTGATATGCATTTATGAAGCGCACTAAAATGTGCATTCCGTAAAATATGCAATGCAGAGAATAGTTATTGTTTATTTACAGGGCTAAAAAAGGAATTCCAATACATAATGATATAGGGGTGTTATGTTGTAAAAGCTTTACATAACATTTCCCCTTCTTAAATTTACATAAACTTAATTTTGTATATTCTGTTAATTTTAATAATCTACTTCCTTTCACCATCTTTCAATTTTGACAGCAAAATTTTATTAAGTTTTAAATATTAAATCCTAAATCTTTACTTTTAATTATTTCATTTAAAATTACATTTATTATATTCTATTTTCTTTTTCCATTTCTCTGGTAGACTTTCATAAAATTACTGAAATCGTTTGCCAGAGAAACGAAATTATTACTACTAAAGCTTCCCTTAATTTTATTGCTTTCCATTCACCTCGCATCCCAAAAGATGCAACTTTTAAGAAGGTTTAGTCCCTTATCTCAGAACAGACAGGAAATTCCTTTCGACGTCATAGGAACTCCCACATAGCAAACATTCCTTTTCTCCCCGCTTCTTCAGTGCGTTGCCATTCCATGGTCATAATCCTACTACAAAATCTTTTTCGCCGGAAGTGCTAGCGACAAGCCATCTTTAAAAATATTCTGATTGGCTGACGTTGCCGAGTTCGTTTCCAGATTTCGGCAGGTAGTTCAAATAAGAGTCAGTTTTAGAATTTTATGAGAAGACTCCAGACCGTTTTTCGAATCGGGAGTTGTTTTTAATTTTTTTCACCGTTGGGCGTAAGCCCTGGTGAGCGCACCATAGGAAGAGATTTAGATATGTAAATATCCGTGTGTAATATTAATTTATTAACCACCACCATAATTAATTCTTATCTCTCAAAATTTGAATGAAAAGAAGATGGAATTTTTCCTGTTCTCGTTGTCAAGTTTCCACCGTCATCCGTTAATTGCCATATCTAAAACCAGAGAACCAGCGTCGCATCAAGTATACAACGAATTGTGAATATGCTCATACGTTTCCTTTTGCATCCTCCGTCATCAATATACATCTCCTTTGCATCCTCCATCATCAATATACATCTCTTCTTACATCCTTCGTCATTAATTAGAATTTTATTCTTTTAATATTGCACTTTTTATACATCTAAATTCAACAATCATCATAATGCCATAACAATATTATATTATGTAATCATCACTTCTATTACCTACAGAACTCTTTACCATCCAGTTATTCCGACTTTGTTTTATAAACTTTCACAAACTGTATTCCATTCAAGAACTGTTTTTATTTACAAGAATCAATATTGACATAAAGAAGACTGTTATAATACGAAATAACGTTTAACCCTTTTCAATAATTTATTAAAATTTTATTCTCAACATAAAGTATAACATGCTCCGGATCCGGATAGATTTCAATGTGTCTCCTATTATACAATAAAATACTTGATTATACAATTGATTTCATTCATTTTAATTATGAGTGTGTTTTATGTGTAATGTTCAACATGGGGTGAGTAATTACCATTTCTTATTTACTTATTTAGAAATTCATTATCTTCAGATTTAATTTTATTTATTGACGACGCGTACTAATTAACCACTATACGTATGGCCATAGTGTGATTTCGGGGAATGTGAATTGAATTTGTTTCGATCAGATTTTCTTTTCGAATTTTAGTTTCAATTTACATATCCCGGAATCATACTTAACATTCTTGGTGCCCTGACGTTAGCGAAACGCTCTCGGGTTTACTGCATAGTTGTTTTTAATTTTTTTTTTAACTCTTCTCTCTCGTAAGCATTTACGAGGACGTAAAATTTTAGCGATTTCGCTTCAAAACTTTTAACATTTTAAAACTTTTTGCATATTTTTTTACTTTCTCTTATAAACTCCTATAAATAAATTATTAAATAAATATTTTTTATAAATAGATGACTTAAATTATTCTTATAATGCTTTATTATGATTTTTTTTTTGCAATTAACTTCTTTAAAAGTTATGTTTTTCAAGTTCATAAACATTAAAAATTTTAATTACTACTTCAACATTATTTTAATATCTACGTTTTCTCTCATGTGCAGATATTATTTTGATTTTGAATATATTCTGGTACATTTATATTAATTTTGAAAGAGAAATATTTTCTTTTATATATTATGTGTGCCTTTTTCTGATTGAACAATATTTTTATCTTCAAGGACATTGTACAGAATGTCATTATTTTAATATGTTTATGAAGTTCAAATTTTGTGTTGATTTGATATACAAGATAAAATCTTGATAAATACTTCCTTCTTAAATTGAAATTGTACAATTTTCTGTGACGGTTTTCTTTTAAATAATTTATTTCACAGTGTTATAGTATTTTTATAAAAATTAAAAGTGATGTTATTTATAGAAATATAGTGACATTTTTAATATTATGAAATCTAAATAATTTTATGCTATAGTGCATTAATAAAAATTTTAAAATAATTATATAAAAATTTAATACCAATGATTGATTATACTTAAATATAAATATTATAAAGTTTCATAGGTTTATATCATAATTGTGTTTTATACTTATTATTGTTGAATAATTTTAAGAAACTCATAAATTTTGGTTCAAAAATATTTTTTTTATTCAATTACAATGCATTTTTTTTAATGATGATCAAGATGCTAAATTTTTATTCATTAACTTTCATATCTCATTGGAATATTAAGTAGTATTACATGTACATATCATGCAGTGACTATCAGAATTCATTAGCGCATGGTGAACTCTATTACTTGCTGTATGGTACGGCATCTTAATGCCACTCTTCACATATTTTTTTTTTATTTTTTATTGCTGTCAATTTTGGATGTTTTCATTGTGGGTTAATTTAGTCGATTAGTATCAGCATTCCATGCACTGCGGGCGGCGCAACAGTGTGCTAGGCGTATATGGTACATTGTGGTCTATTGGTACTATTTGCTGAGTTGTTCTACTTGACATTCACCTAGAATTGGTTTTTAAATATATAATAATATTGCTCACATAAAACTTAGAAATAATTACCTTTCAATCTTATCAAAAAAAAAAATAAAATAAAATAAAATAAATAAATAAATAAATATAAATAATTATAAAAAAAAATAATAATAATAATAAGAATAATCATAATAATAAATTTTTGAATCTTTTAAATTGCAAATAAGCTATTTGTTAAAAAATAATCTGATCAATAATTTGAGAATTATTAAATAAATAAATAATTTATACCAATAGCATTCTATTATATATACAATTTTATATGTTGCTAGACATGAAATTTATTCTCCTGTTAGGTTTTAGAAATTGATAATTATCTAATAGCATTCCAAATTCTCCTGTGCTTTTTACACCCCTTAAAATATTTATTTTTTTTTTATACTATAGCATTTATTCCCCCCCCCCCTTATGTTTAAAGGTATCTTTGGTTATCTCTGGTACTTTCACTGGTTAGAGCTGTCACCCAAGGTTTCTGTGGATTTTCCTGTGCATAGACCAAAAAATCTCTGTAAATGGTGCACAGGTCTATCAGCCAGATATTATTTTTTTTTTTCATTTTATTTGGAAGAATGTGGGACTTCCAACTGTTACGGAGACAAGTTAACAAGATCTTGCTCTTGAGATTAGCCAATTTTTGGTTCTCAGACAGTTGTATTGCTCTACGCGCATTTTTCTGTACTCAATAGATAAATTTGTAATTCCTTATTTTGTCAGTAGCTTATATTTATCATGGAGCAGTCCATTTTATTTTATTATTTTGGTATTTGCTCGGAGATCAAAGTATATTTTTTTTTTACTTGCCGGCTTCCATAGGGTTCGGGTCACAAAAGAAAATAGCTTTCTTTCCCCCCTCCGGTTCGTCTCGTGCGATAATTTATAAACTCTGATAAGATACCACTTATTTTTTACAATATTGGCTTTTTATGCTATAGTCAAAATTTTATCTTTTCTATGTTATTTCAATTTATAATAGATTTTTTCGCACTGTGAGAATTATTTCACTTGCTGAGGATATCAAAACATTAAATTTTTATTAATTTAAAAAAGGGTACCCTATAATCTAAAAATCTAACTTATAATATAAATTGAAGAAAAATGATGTATAATAAAAAGAAATGAAACAAAAATAAAAAGAAATATGAAATGAAATTATGAAATAAAAAAATAAAGAAAGAAAATGAAATATATAAAAATATAAAAATAAAATATAAAGACTTACCTTGATTTCAATTTTTCTATTTCTTTTTTATTTTCTCCCAGGCTAACTCATCCAGTTAGGTAAATCCTTTCGGCTTGTAGATAGTAAGGACTAATTGGTAGTTACTATGAATTGGGTAGAAAATAATTTTTTTTGGTGTCAACCGGTGTCGCATTAATTAATATTTCTGATCAATTTATTTCTTTTTGTGGACATTTGGTTATTTTTTTTAACACACATTGTATGAATGGAATGAGTGAAAAATATGCATATATATATAAATATAAATGATAGCATATGCAAAAAACATATGAAAAATATGTGTAAACACATATTGGAAATCGGTAGTCTTTATAAAGCATTGTATGTCACCAATACTATGGAGAAATTTCTCTACGTTCTTTGGTTGACTAACACATTGCTTAGATTTCATCATAGGGATTTTTTTTAACGTTTTGTATACTCCTCAGCACTTAACGTTTAAATATTTGATATTCAATGAATTATTAAAAGAATAAATAATTAAATAAAATTATTTAAAATAAAAAGATCATAAATAAATTGAAAATTTTGATATCTGCATATGTTATTCAATATTTGATACAAAATCAATATTACTATTGCTAACTTATTTTGTGAGAATGTTTCATGCCTTTAATATAAGAATCATCTATTAGCTTAGTAGACTTTATAAACAAAATAAAATAAAATTTTCTCTGTATTTTTCTGAAAAAATTTAAGAGATTTATAACAGATAAACTTACCTTTTGATGTCCTAAATATTCTTTTGCATCCAATACTTTTTGAACGCTTCAGAAATTCCTTGAAATTTATATTTCTTATTTTGTACTGATGTCTGATAATTTTACTTTCATTGTGTTATTCATTTAAGTAAATAACTGATTTCTCATAACATAATAGTAATGATAATATTTTTACTTTGAACAGAAGCTACAAATCTCAATATATTGTTGTTTTTTTATATTTATGTGGTAAAACATTATAAAACTTTTTCTATATTACTACGGTTGACACAGAAATACTGTTATGTTAATGTCAGTTATGAATTATTGGTAAAATTGTTGATTATTATTTTGGTTCAATTCTATATTGCTTTATTTGTATACTCATCATCTGCACATGAGAGTCATAGGTTTTCGTGCTCTATTTCACAACTCACCCCTACAATATGTATATCCTGCATCTGTTGAAATGTTTTGTGGTTTGCAGAGAAATAACTGTTTGTACCTATAGTTTTATTTCATGATACATTTCATTGATATTTAATATATGTTGATCTACACCGTCACTGTTATGTACTATATATATATTGTGTTTTATGTACTATGCTTAAATTTTATGTGTTTTTAGGTGTTGTTTTTATAGCTTGTTCAATTTTTAAATCCAAATTTTCCTATTTTAAAACTTCTGCAGCTATAATTTAAAATTTTAATTTCTCTTTTTGTGAGGTTATTATGCAATTAACATGATTTTCCTCGTTTCAATTTTATAAAATGTTTGCAATACTTTTGGTTTTAAATAACCGTTGACTAAACATTTTTTTTTACTATTTTTTTTTGTATGCAGCGGAGATAAAATGTTATGTTGTAAAAGCTTTACATAACATTTCCCCTTCTTAAATTTACATAAACTTAATTTTGTATATTCTGTTAATTTTAATAATCTACTTCCTTTCACCATCTTTCAATTTTGACAGCAAAATTTTATTAAGTTTTAAATATTAAATCCTAAATCTTTACTTTTAATTATTTTATTTAAAATTACATTTATTATATTCTATTTTCTTTTTCCATTTCTCTGGTAGACTTTCATAAAATTACTGAAATCGTTTGCCAGAGAAACGAAATTATTACTACTAAAGCTTCCCTTAATTTTATTGCTTTCCATTCACCTCGCATCCCAAAAGATGCAACTTTTAAGAAGGTTTAGTCCCTTATCTCAGAACAGACAGGAAATTCCTTTCGACGTCATAGGAACTCCCACATAGCAAACATTCCTTTTCTCCCCGCTTCTTCAGTGCGTTGCCATTCCATGGTCATAATCCTACTACAAAATCTTTTTCGCCGGAAGTGCTAGCGACAAGCCATCTTTAGAAATTTTCTGATTGGCTATTCCGCGGAGAGCGTACTCCCAATTTTCAGCAGGCGTTTCAAAAAAAGCCAGTTGGTAAGAAATTCTCGGAGTATGTAACACGCACGAACCTTTAGGGGATTTTTCCCCCGTTAGGCCTCAGGGTCTGGCCGAAGCGTAAGAACATTCATTGAACAAGTAATTCCTATTAAAATATGTTTTAAGTTGCAAACTTTGATGAAAACACTGCCTATTGTAGTTTTAAATCAATGATCTACAAGCAGATAAAAAATCCTTCATCTTCAGCATTCTATAAATAGAAGACAGATTGTGCCACTCATCATTTTCTTCAGTCATCCTACGAAATTATATATATCTTCATCTAATTGATTCTTGTGGTTGATGTTTCTCCAAATAGTCAAATTCCTGCGAGAACTCCAATAGAAAACGTGTTATTTTTGATTGCTCAGAATGATCGTTTTTTTACAAAAATTCTATGCGTCACCTTAAAGCATTGGTGTTTGCGTTTCTTTACGATTAAACAAGGTACTTGCAAAAGAAGTCTTCATTCATATCTCAGTGTATCAAATAATCAGAAACTATCAACTTAAAAATTTTTTATTCATATCTCAGTGGATTAAATAATCAGAATCTATCAACTTAAAAACTTTGCTGACTTTATTTGAAATTATAAACCACTTACATCATGAAGATAAGTGCCCCATATACTATTCTCATACCGATAAACCTAACTGTGTGCTAGATATTTAAATTCATTAAGTGTTATGATAAAGATGTTTATATTTTTAGAATAGATATTTAATATTTTTATCTCCTACTGGATCCAGTATTCATAAATTGAAAATATTTTGGTGAATAAAATCTCTGCAATATTTAATCATCTTAGATTGTTTGTGTTTCTTGGGGTGAGTCATTATTCATTTTTCCTTTTCAGATTTATTTAAATTTATTTACATCGCTATTGCATTTGCCACTATACGATCAAAGCCATAGTGTGATTTCGGGGAATGTGAATTGAATTTTTTTCGATCAGATTTTCTTTTCGAATTTTCGTTTCAATTTACATATCCCGGAATCATACTTAACAAGGGGTGGAGGGAATTGTTTGCGGCGTACTATATTTATGTTAATCTATTTGATATGTAATGAAATTGATATACGTCGTTCAGGTTTACATACTATGAATTATTTCATGTATAATACGGAGTGTATATAGCATTAACAGGGACACAAAGAATATTTCAGATACTATATTGTATCCGAAGTACTGTTCATTAGCGATGATTGCTGGAAATGTACTTTTAATTATGATATGAACTTTTATGATCCACTACATTTATGCATAGTATATGGTATATATATACATGCTATAATTCATATACAGGACTATACAAAAGTATTCGTAAGGGCTACTGGGTATTGCTTAAAGGTGATTTTTAAATAAGTTTTGCATTTTTACGCTGCACTGTATTTAATTTACTAAGAAATGTTTGTAGAATATCGATAAAATGATATACAGGGTCACACAAAGTATTGGATACGTTGCCGTCTATAAATTATAATTTCTGGAAATGTGATTTCAGCAGTTTTAAGAGTGTTTTAGCTTGAATTAAATTTTAACTAAATAGTGGCTTGTAATAAAGGTTCTAGGTAAACTACAGGTTGTACAAAATTACTTAAGTATGTTTCCATATATTAGTACAAATTGCTGAAAGAGAATTTCAACCTGTTATGCGTTTCCTTGATAAAATAAATTTTTCCATTATATAGTATATATATCAATCTACAGATCAAATACAGGACTGTTTAAAAGAATTGGAAAACATATTTGGCTATGGATGGCAACTGCTGAAATCAGTTTTTCAAATGTTTTATGAGTTTTCATGTTTAGTTAGTTATCTTGTTTACGTTATTTCCCCCGATGTCTTGTTAAAACATTCAGAAAGGATGGAAAGTGTTTTATAATTTATGCTTAACGCATGATATATCTTACTTGTTGTATCTATTTCCCAGATCAGTCTTTTTCTATAAAACATACCAAATCTAATTAGCTCATATTCACAAAACACAATATATACGGGAATAAAAAAATTAAATAAATAGGGCTTATCATGTCGTTCTATAAATAACAGTTGTATTAATGTCCGTTAGACTCCATGTTCGTATTTAGTAAAGCAATGACAAATCACAAAAAATTAAAAAGCTTACACATTTTTAATATTAAGCTTGAATTCAAGATCAAGCTTAGAACTTAATAAAAAAAGATGTCAGTTGATAAGCATTGTTTTTTAAACGGAAAATTAAAAATATTTTAGAAGAATAGGACTCCAAAATAGGGATATCTTGCTAAAAAGTACGGTAAAAAGATAAGATTTTATATATCAACCAAAACTTTACTTTAAAATTATCATAGTGTTTATGACAAGAATCATCACAATATTAATACTTGGAAAATTTTCCAGAGAGAAACATTCGCCTTGCATACAATATTTCAAATGAAAATCAAATTTCAAATTAATTGTTTAAATGGCGCAAAGGTCAACATAGTGAAAAATATTTCACGCCGGGACTCGATCCCGGGTCATCAGTATAGCGCACTGACATTCTACTGACTAAACCACATGGAACGATACCCAGCCTAAAAAATTTCTCCCTATTACATGTTGTCAAGGCTACAAACGCAGCACAAGATGGAATATTTATCGTGAGCCACCGTCATGGGGCAAACACGAAACTTAATTAAATCCAGCATCGATTGAAACTATATTAATACTTGGAAATTTTTCCAGAGAGAAACATTCGCCTTGCATACAGTATTTCAAATGAAAATCAAATTTCAAATTAAAATTCCCTTTTAAGCAATTAGTTTGAAATTTGATTTTCATTTGAAATATTGTTTGCAAGGCAAATGGTTCTCTCTGGAAAAATTTCCAAGTATTAATATAGTTTCAATGGATGCTCGATTTAATTAAGTTTCGTGTTTGCCCCATGTCGGTGGCTCACGATAAATATTCCATCTTGTGCTGCGTTTGTAGCCTTGTCAACATGTAATAGTGAGAAATTTTCCAGGCCGGGTATCGTTCCATGTGGTTTAGTCGGTAGAATGTCAGTACGCTATACTGATGGCCCGGGTTCGAGTGCCAGCATGGAATCTTTTTCACTATGTTCGCCTTTGCGCCTTTTAAGCAATTAATTTGAAATTTGATTTTCATTTGAAATCATCACAAGTTCGTCACAAATGACACATATTTCACAAATTGGTCACAATGTGACTTCAAAGCATTGTCACTTTCGTCACAAGTTCGTCACAAAGTTAATGCCAAAATAGTCACAAATGACACACTTTTCACAAATTTGTCACACCGTGACTTCACATAGTGGTCACAATGTGACGTCACAAACGGCCTCTAAAACGGCCATAACGACCTCGCATTCTAGTCACTATGACGTCACATCGACGTCACGTGACGTCACATCGACGGTCACAAAATCACAGTGTGACTTCACAACGACTTCGCTGTGACGTCACCATGCCTTACGGGAATCTATCACTACATTTTTATCATAGCGATCATTGCAGGAATCAACTTGGCGACGTAGGCCAATCATATCATAGACCTGTTAAATCAATCTGTTAAAGACCAATCAAATTCCCGAAGTTCATGTGTACAGTAGGAGTCATAATGAATGAACAGGTTTTTCTTGCTGACCAACAGTAATTCGGTCAAAAGTGACGTCAGCTGCCCTTTTCTTATAAATTTGCATTTTCATTTGTTCCAGTGTTTTATGCTAATTCATGGCTGCGCAGACTACAACAGCGCGGCATCTCCCCCTATCGGCGATGTTTTGAACTTTTTTCTCTGAACATTTTTTCCCATGAAGTCATTAGACACCTTACCAAGTTTACGTCCATTCCGGTTATTAGAACTAGCTACAAATGGCTCTAAATAACGTCAGTTAAAAAAAAACACCCTGTAATTAAAGTCTCTAGAAATAGATCGCTTTTAATATTTGTATACACTACAATACATATTTTTTTCGAATATTAAAAAATATATGTATAAAATATGAAATAAATATTCCAAACGATATGATAAATTATACAATTTTTTAACATAAATTGCATTTGCATAATTCGTAAACTACTAAACCGAATGACTTCTCGTTTGTTATTTTGGGGAAAACTTTTCTAAACAATCCAAATATGATGTAGAAATATGGTGTTGGCATTGATAATTTCAATTTCGCTTTGAGGACCTAACATAAATTGAAAGAAGACATAATTTTCAATCAAATGCCTATTTTGGATAAATAAAGGTTTCTTTATGAAAATATTCGTATTCAAAAATCGGGAATTTGCAACCATATTTAATTCATCATTTGTGGTGATGTTTTTATGCGTTTTTCATTATTTAATTTTCTTTTGAATACAGTGAAACTTCTATTAAAGGCCATCCCTATTCAAGGGCCACTTGAATAGGGATTATTCTAGTGGGGGGACTTCTGTTAAAGGCCAATTTTTTTAGGAACGAAAAATTTTCCCATAGGCATAATGTTATATTTACTCCTATTAGGGGCCACACCTACCCCTCATAAAGGCCATTTTTTTCACATGTGCCTTAAATCCTAAATAGGCGTATTTAAATCCTGAACAAAAAAAATAGAGTTCAGCAAACAACTGCACTTCCAACAAAGAAGGCAGAAGGAGATGGGGAGAGTAACACAATGAAGGACCACAAACTTTTCTATAAGTGAGACAAACCGGTGTCTTCAATCTTTGTTTGACCTTTCAACCTGTAGGGGTTGGGTTGGAGGGGAAACTTGACTTTTTGTGGTGGGCACACAAAGGGTAACAGGTTATCTAGAAAAACTGATTCCACATTTACTACAACTGTGAAGGCATATTGAAGCATAATTTTTACACTTGGAATTTTATGCCCAGACTTAAGTAAAATTTAAAATTATGGCACCTAAATCCAGTCAAAGAGTACATTT
This sequence comes from Maratus speciosus, assembly GCA_963932465.1. Lineage (NCBI taxonomy): Eukaryota > Metazoa > Arthropoda > Arachnida > Araneae > Salticidae > Maratus > Maratus speciosus. The sequence continues at coordinate 315,913,413 of OZ010789.1, forward strand.
GGATTTGAATGACAAAATCAAAGTTTTTAATTGTCATGATCAAGAAACATGTGCAAGAAAATTGGCTTCACTAAAAATTGTAGCTAGAATAAAATAAACAATATTATTAAAAACACAGAGAAACTTACTGAAAAAATATGCAGATTTTAAAAATCGAGGTATAAAAAGAAAGAAAAATGAAAAATTTAGTCACCCTTATTCAAGGGCCAATTTTAACTGGAACGGCAGGTGGCCCTTACAAAGAGGTTGCACTGTATTTCGATTTTCTTAATTTATTAGTCTTTAATGTTATAATAGGTTAATATTAACCATCTTTTTTTCAGATAATCTTTATACATAAAACGCTTCACTCCTTTTTAGGTAGATTTCGTATGAAATACTACCTATTGGGATCGTTCCTATGTTGGAATTTCTGAAAAATGTTTGCAGATCAACACCGATCATGACCCCTAGAACCCAAAACCACCCCCCAGTAAAAAACTTTATCTATCTATCTATCTATCTCTCTATATATATCACTTTCTTCTGGACACGATAACTTTCGTAATTCTACACCAATCTCTTCCAAACTGATACATAAAATCAATGGGCATAAAATCTCGGTCAAGTTCGTTAATGGGCAAAATCGGACCAAGGGGATGGAAATAGGGAGGGGGTTTGTGAAAACCGAAAACCCCCCATAACTTCTTAATTTTTATGCATATCAAATCAGTTTAAAGTTTTTATTACTTCTAAAATTAGGGCCAAAATTATCACAGATTTTTGATAAAGCTAAAAATGGGCTCAAGTGGCGCAAAAAAATAGGGTTTTTGGGAGAAAAAATTCATAACTTCGTAAATTCTCAAGATATCAATTCCAATTAATTTTATTATAAATCTCCTTAATGTTATCTACAACTTTTATATTCACAAGTTTTTGATAGGACAAATTCGTACCGCAAAAAACAAAATAAAAAAATAAAAAAAATAAAAACGAAAACAAAAAGGGGGTTTGAAGAAGTAAAAAATCCATAACTCCGTCAATTCAAAAGATATAAAATCCCCATGAATTTGTCATATATCTTCTTAATATTGTATACCAAATCTATATAGCCAAGTTTTGGATAGGACCAATTCTTACAGCAAAAACAAATTAAAAATACATAGCGGTTGAAGAAAAAAATCGTCTTATTAACCCCTTGGGGACGAGCGACACGCATACGTGCCGCATGAAGCGCGCAGAATCCTTGTTTTCCCTCACCAGTAAAATTTTACTGTAAAATTTGCCTTATTTAATCAGCGCATTTTCTCGATTCAAGAAGACACAAATTTCTGTTTTTAAAAAACGGTGACAAAAGATTAAAAATTTCGTAAAAGGCTCCCGTCCCCAAGGGGTTAAAAAACCGGTGACTAAAGGTTTAAAAATTCTGTAAAAGACGCTCGTCCCGAAGGGGTTAAGGGTGTATTCAAATCCAAACTGCTTATTTTCTGACTCATTTTATAATTCATTTTTGCTCTCTAAGACTTCCAATTGGTACGTTTTCTTACTCAGAAACTGTATAATGTACCGTAATGGTCGATATTTTGATAGAGGCAGAATATATTTTTTAAAAGGCAGTTAAAGTGGGCATTTTGAACCGAATTTTCCGAAGCGGATTGTGTTGGAAAAATCATTGCATTAAGGATGCACTCAAATCCAAACTGTTTATTTTCTGACTCATTTTTAAATTCATTTTTGCTCTCAAACGCATTTAATTGGTAGATTCGCTTATTCAGAAACTATATAATGTACCGCAATGATCGATTTTTTGATAGAGGCAGAATATATTTCAAAAAATGATGTCAAAGTGGGCATTTTGAAGGGAATTTCCCGAAGCAATTGTGTTATCACTTTCTTCTGGACACGATAACTTCCGCAATTCTGCATAAATCTCTTCCAAGCTGATACATAAAATAAAGGGACATAAAATCTCGTGCAAGTTCGTTAATGGACAAAATCGGACCAAGGGGATGGAAATAGGGAGGGGTTTTGTGAAAACAGAAAAAAGCCCATAACTTCTTAATTTTTGTACATATCAAATCAGTTTAAAGTTTTTATTACTTCAAAAAATAGCGCCAGAAATTCATGCATCACAGATTTTTGATAAAATTAAAAATAGGCTCAAGGGGCGCAACAAATAGGGTTTTTGGGGAAAAAAATTCCTTACTCCGTCAATTCTCAAGATATCAAATCCAATTAATTTTATTATATATCTCTTTAATATTATCTACAACTTTTTTATTCATAAGTTTTTGATAGGACCAATTCGTACCGCAAAAAGAAAAAAAAAAATTAAAAACGAAAACAAAAAAGGGGTTTGAAGAAAAACAATTTTCATAACTCCGTCAATTCACAAGATATAAAATCTCCATGAATTTATCATATATCTTCTTAATATTGTCTTCAACATTTATATAGACAAGTTTTTGATAGGGGCAATTCTTACAGCAAAAACAAATTAAAAATACATAGCGGTTGAAGAAAAAAATCATCTTATTAAAGGTGCATTCAAATCCAAACTGCTTATTTACTTACTCATTTTATAATTCATTTTTGCTCTCAAAGGCTTCCAATTGATAGATTCTCTTATTCAGAAACTATATAATGTATAGTAATGATCGATTTTTTTTATAGAGGCTGAATATATTTCAAAAAATTATGTCAAAATGGGAATTTTGAACAGAATTTCCCGAAGCGATTGTGTTAGAAACGAAAAATATTGCCCTACTGAGAAAATAATTGTTTATTAATCAAGTTTTAATTAATTGAAGGAAAAAGAAAAACACAGGTCGCTTATAAATCTTTTCAAAAATCACGTCAGCATGTTTCATTTTTTTTTATGAATCTGAAAACGTGCCAGAAAATTTGGAGTTGTTGAGCATGGAAAAATATTTTTTTTAATATCGCCTTAACATGATTCTGATAAAACCAGCTATTTTATAAAAAGGAAATAAAAACTCGTCAAAAGCAGACAGATAAAAGTGTTAAAGTGGATTTATATCTAATAATGATTTAGTTTTTGTTGGTGAAATTAGTATACTTAACTTCGAAATCTACCTTTTGCCTGTAGGCCGGGCCGGCAGGGATTTTTTTCCCTTGTAAGTATGACGAAATCAATCTCTAAATTTTCAGTGTTTGTTATAGAAGTACATACTATTCCCCAACATTTAAGTAGTTAACTAGGATATAAGTTTTCGCAACTTTTCGTCCAGTAAGTTGAAGTAATGAAACACCTTGAATATAATAGGAAGCTAGTCACTTAGATTCCGAATTGCCCTCGTTAGTGCTAAGTTTAAGGCTCAAAATGCATTCTTATATTTAAAATATCTCCTCGGTAAATTATTACTTTTAACTCATTTTTTCTGTGTACCCTTCTTGAAGGACGTCTCTTTTTTTCTTAGTTCTCAAAATATTTCTAAAATCTAGGCTTAATTTAATATTTTATGTGTTAAAAGTTGACGAACTTTGAGTAAGTTTTTGACACTTCATATAAAATTAATTATATATTTAGAAATATTTTGAGAACTAAGAAAAAAAGAGACATTCTTTAAGAACAGTATATAGAAAAAAAGAGTTACAAATATTAATTTCCCGAGGAGATATTTTAAATATACTAATGCATTAAATGACGATAGACTTAACATTAGTGAGGGGGATTCGAAAACTGAGTGACTAGCGTCCTTAAGTTGCACCTTAGATTTTCTGGGTATTAGTGAACGAAATATCCAGTTACTATATATTTCCTGTGTCATTTAAAAATTTTAAAAGTAAGTCCTTTACACAATACAACTCTTGTGTTAATAAATAAATTTAACTTTTCTATTTTCTAAAGTTAATTGTATTTATAACTATTTCACTATATCTTATTTTATTATAAGCTTTAAAACACAGACATAATTTATACATTTATACATTTATACTTATTCAAAGACAGCACAAGATTGTGCTGACGAATAATATCTCTTCACTGCAGTGCTTGTATTATTCATATGAAGCCAAAGGTAGTTGGTCATCACTTCATTGTTACAGATCTGTCCAAATGTTCAATAAATCATATGACTACAGGAAGAAAATTGAATACTGATGACATGCAGATATATCTGGAAAATACTAATTGTCTTATCGAAATATATTTATTGTAAATTTAGAATATTCTCATGTGCTATACTCTGGATTTATTGTTTTAAATTCGTTTTTGTTTGGTACGAGTGTTTAGAGCAGAGGCGAGGCTTGTCTTTCTAATTTCACGGCACACCTGATAGGTCGTTGTGCATACGCGGCGCACTTGAATTATGATGAAAAAAGTATGAAATGAAAATGTTTAAATGCAGTTTGCCTTAAGAAAAATCATTTTACTACCGTTCTAATTAACATTTTAGCTACCTAATCAGCGCTGGGGGTGATACTTTTGGGCCAAAAGTACTTTTGGGCACTAATGGGCCAAAACTTATTCCTCAGCAACACCTTATACACTAAACTATCCATGCGCTTTATAAACTTAACGGTGTAAATTACAGGGTTGGCCTAAACGGAGCTAACATCCTTCAAGATTTATGTCTGTTAATAACGCTAAAAAAAGTCCAGAAAATAAAGATTAGAAAAGACGCCGATTTTACAAATTTCTTATGGTGGTTAGGCAGCAGTTAAAATGGTAATGGGTTTGTAAAACGGGAATCAATCCTGGCATACATTATTTAGTCAGATTCATCTTCACTCTTAAAATCGTTTAGAATTTTTCACATTAATATATATATCCTTTTCGATGAACATAAAAGACAACAGAAAAAAACACCTATATTATTATTTTACAGAAACTCCAGTGAAGAAACTGGTGCTGCAGTGCGCCGCAAGATGACGCAGTATGACCAGTAAGTGTACCGTTCAAGTGGCGATTTTTAAACACAATTATGTATTTAGTAAGAATTTTTAATTATATATAAGCTTTAATATATATATATATATATACGTATATATATATATAATATAAGCTGGGTTTTTCGTCATCCGCCAAGGATTTACTGCTAAATTAATTTTAATAATTTATTATTTTTATTAATATTATTGAAATTTCTTCATTTTTAGTTTAATCCTCAATAGCTATTTTTTTTAATAGTTTTATTAATATATTTCCTTTTAAATTAAAAATACTTTTAAAGAAAATTTTTCAAAGTGGTAGCAGTCGGTTTACTGCCGTTGTTGCAGAGAAAAAGGATTAACAAACTAATATATATGTGTTTTATGATTATTATATCTTTACTGTTCCTTTACTGATGCCATTTTTTCAATATAATTAAAAGAACCTTTTTTTTAAATTTTAAACAAAAAATGAGATCTAAAAAAAAACATGAATTTTTATTCGTAAAGTTGTTACATGTCAATACAACTGAGTTGAAATGATTTTTAATAATTGTTCATTCCGCAGATACATTTGAGTATAAGATTTTATCACCAGAAGAATTCAACATATGATTCATTAAAGGGAAATGCCATTTTAAAAAAAGAGCTTCATTTTTGCTAAAACTAAGTAGTGTACTACGAATGCGTCTCACTGGCGTAAATTTATGGACTTTTTAATAGCTGGAAAGAAATTTAGAACATTGGGTCGAGAGTGCGAATGTTCACGTGCAATGTCATAGATGTCAACATCTGTTAATTATTTCGGAGTCTGAGTCAACACAAACAAGTTTTTAACAGGAAAATATATATAAGGAAATGTGTCCTTGTTTGATGAGTTACATTATAAATTTCATTTTGAAATTTTTGTTTAAATAAAATTTCCGGTTGAAAACATGCCCGTTTTATATCAAACTACGGAATAATTAAGCGATGTTGGCATCTACGGCAACGTTCTGGCTTATACCTGAAAAATAGCTGGCTAATCAGTATTTCTCTAAACACAGAGAGTTTTATTGAAAACACAAAATAAATTCCATTAGGGAGGCCTTAAGATATCTCATACACTCGATTAAACGCTGCGATCAGCTTTCAGCCAAAACCGACTAGAACCAGCTCCCGTAGTTTCAAACTTATATTTATAACCAAAACAGAATATTCTAGACTCTTTAAAATTCAACCCATCGTTATTTACAATATTATTATTTTTTATGTCAAATGCCCTGCGTACGACAATATCCATAGCTAAACTTTGAATCAACTTCTTATTAATTGTATTCTTATAGTGCCAAGCTTACTAGCTCTATTTTATTTTTTTTTCCTAATCTCTGGATAAACCTTATTATATTTCCTGCTCCCAAACCATCATGCAAACTAAATTATCCTATTAATTTCCGTCTTATCAATCTTCTCTCTGCTTATCTAAAATTACTGAATGTGTCACAAGATCCCAGCTTAACGATTTTCTACACGAAAACAATATTCTCATGCCGGAGCAATTCGGCAAAAGAACCAAGGACTCAACATATCAATAGGTTCTACGCGTTGTGGAATACCTCAGTGAAAACTTCAATGCGAAAATAGCCTAATGCATTTTTAGACATCGACCAAGACCTTTAACAAAGTCTTGTACGAGGGTCTCATTTACAAACTTATTCGGCTTAATATCCAACCTAGACTTATACATTTTATACACTCTAACCTTGGCTATCGTAACTTTTATGTCCACATTAACAATACACTGTCTTCATTACACTTCATTATCTGTGGCATAATTCAAGGTTTTGCTTTGGGTCATTACTTCTTTAATCTCTATTTTAATGATATTTCACGCCCTCTACTTCACTTTACTCGCCCATTATACAGACGGCATCAATATATACGACACTGTACATCACTCATACTTTCTCTACAACAAACTTTAACACCATCTTAGAATTTTCACAGAATGATATCATCTAACGCATGAAGATTAATGGAAGTAAAACTGCCGCTGTCTACTTATCGAGATTTTTTTCTTACAATAATAGACTCACCATTAACAATAATACACTGGTATCCAAAATTAAGGACCAGTCACAAAATGCTAATTTTTAAGTAAGCGAATACTCAAAAGGAAATAATATAAATCAAATAATTACTATCCCTACAGCACAACCAGTCCATATGGCATCTCATTCATGTAACACATGGTCACAAGTGTTACAGTCACTAAGATGAAACAAAAAATACGAAATTCCACACGTCTCATTATGAGTCTCAAATGATCACTATTTGTGACTCCACTGAGAAATCAATGTGACTGCTGGTTTGTGACGAGTCACCAGGTGACTTTACAATGTAGTTACATTGTGACTCTCATGTGACTGTCATTTTTTGACTCAATTTCAACGCGGTACTGGGGTTTCAGCGGGAAGGGGGATATGTGTTTTCCCCTCGTGGACTAATCAGCTCCTATACCGAAAGGTTGGTTGTCCACGAGTGGGTGATTAGTGATTAGTCATCATGAACGTTGCATTATGATAAGTCACCAAATAATGTCACATTATAGTCACATGGTGACTTTTCACAAAAGAACACAATGGTGACTTCACAGTAGTCTCTCCGTCACCTGAAAGTCATCATGTGACTTTAATGCGTCATTATTTGGTAGTTTATCACAATGCAGCGTTCACGATGCCTTTGAAATTGAGTCTGCAGATGACAGTGACGTGAGAGTAACAATGTAACCACATTGTAAAGTCACATGGTGCCTCGTCACAAAGCAGAAGTCACAGTGATGTCTCAGTGGAGTCTCATATACTGATCATTTGAGACTCATAATGAGATGTAAGTAAGTAAGTAAGCACCCACCCTGGGAACCCGCTTTTGGCTTATGGTTAGGTGTAACCCCCAAGCCCAGGGCAGGGAAAAGTTTTACTACCTGCGGAAACAAGCCCAGAACCCCAGTCTCCGGGAAAGAAGACTTCAGAACGACCCGCCTGACACGCCGAAGAGAGCACAAGAGGCAAGTGCCGTGTCCCCGGACCGCCTGTGAAAATTTATGATTATTTAAGATGGCGATTCTTTACCAATCACAATTGGCTACCCTATTGTTTCAGGGCGAGCCTAGAAATATATTACGATTATGATTTATATGTTTTGGAATTTACGTACTATTTGAAAAAATTTTAAGTATTTACATTCATCTTTTCATTTGATAAGAAATATGTTTTTCCCTTTTTTTCACCCTTTTAAACAAAAATATTTATACTTATTTACAATATTTCTAGTGGTATTTAAGTTCTTAAAAATAAAACAATCTCAAAAACACCCTTCCATACACCACGTGGACCCATGACATGTCCACCACAGGCAATCAGAAGAGGTAATTATTGAATGTATTTATATTGAATAAAAGAATAATGGCTATTGAGAACATCGTAGTTAGCATAAAGTTTTTTAAGTTGTGCCGGGTCATTAATTATTTTTAGGATGTCCTGAAGGATCATAATGAGATGTATCGTATTTCCTATTTTCCGCTTCTCCATACTGACTGTGACACTTGTGACTATGTGTGACATGAATGAGATGTTATATGGACTAGCTGTGCTGTAGAGATAGTAATTATTCAAATTATATTATTTCCTTTTGAGTATTCGCGTACTTCAAAATTAGCATTTTGTGATTGGTCCTTAATTTTGGACACCAGTGTACCATCCCATTGTCAGACAATTCTAAAGTATCCATGAGTTGTCATTGACAAACGCCTTACTTTTCGACAAACAAATTCTTAGTATACGAGGTGAGGTAAAGTCGCAAGGGCTTAAAAATCCCTTTCGTACCTTCTCAGTAGAGCTTTGCTTTCTATTCGCAATAAACTGCTAATCTTTAATGCATGCATCCTATCTACAACTACATATGCCTGTCTAATCTGGGGCTTCAAATGCAGAATGGATTACTTATCTCGTTGTCATAATAAATAGGACAGAATTATTTTAAATTCTTTAAGATGCTTACGTAATTCTAGTATTATAAATGACATAAAAACATGTTCCCTTGCTAACCGTATCGAATATTTTTCTAAAAAAATCTACAATAATGTATAATGAATCCTTAACAACATAGTATACGAATTAATATATTACAGGGATAAAAAAAGACCTAAATATACCTATTTTAGAAGAGCAGATCTCTTTGTGCTAATACGTCTTTTCTTTTTTTTTCTTTTTTAACTTTAAATAACCCCATCGCATGCTCTATATTACTTTGATTTCTTGTAAATATGCTATCCTTATATTTAGTTTTTAATCTTAAATGTATGGCAGTGAAATTGCCCTTTTTAAAGGTGTAGATTTTTTTTTTTTTTTTTTTTTTTTTTTTTTTTTTTTTTTTTTTTTTTTTTTTACATCTTTACATTTGCCAAAACCTTGCTGATTTCTGCTAGCAGTATATTTTCTTAAACAGATTGAACATTTTTTTTTATTTCAATATCCTATTATTACATTTTACTATTCTCTGTTAAATTAAAAATTTTTAAACTTAATTTTTTCTCATATCTTGTTTTTACTTTCTTCTATCTTTACAAGAAGAAAGTATTGGATTCGTGAAAATTTTCGACTTTCAGTTTTCGACGGATTTACACGTTTTAAGTGTCAGAGATTCCGAAAAACATGTTTTTACAAAATGTGTCTGTGAGTCTGTGCATCTGTGAGTCTGTCTGTCTGTCTGTATGTAACACAAATTTTGTGGGCACTCTATCTCAAGAACTAATGCACGCAATTTAATAAAAAATTGTATTCAGTTAGTCCCTGATATAAATTGGTGCAGATTAGTTTTTGGTGTAAATCACTCAACAGTTAGCGCTGCTATGCAGCCTTTTTCACGATTTCAGCAATATATCAATCTCCAGAACTAATGCACGGATTTTTATCAAACTTCATATTCAGTTACTCCATGACATGATTTGGAGTTTAGTACATTTTGGTGTAAATCTCTCAACAAGTGGCGCTGCTATACTGCATTTTTTCCGATTACAGCAATAGCTCTATCTCAACAACTAATGCTTGGATTTTCATCAAACTTCAGATTCAAGTATACTTTGATATGAATTGCTGTTTGTGTTTTGGTACAAATCGCTCAACAGGTGGCGCTTCTATGCTGCACTTTTCAGAATTTCCATTATAGCTGCATCTCAAGAACTAATGCACGAATTTTCATCAAACTTTAGAATCAATTATTCTTTGACATGAATTGACATTTTATAGAGTTTGGTGTAAATCGCTCAATAGGTGGCGCTTCTATGATGGTTTTGTGATTTCCGCAATAGCTCTATCTCAAGAACTAATGCTTGGATTTTCAACGAACTTCAGATCCATGTATACCTGCATATCAATTATTGCTGCTTATGTATTGGTGTCACTCAACATGTGGCGCTGCTATGCTACATTTTTCAGAATTTCCGCTATAGCTCTATCTCAAGAACTAAGGCACGAATTTTTATCAAACTTCAAATTCAGATACACTTTGATATGAATTGGTGCTAAATTGATGTAATTTCTTGTACTATTTAAATGATTTTATTGACGTGATTTATATAGAAGAAAGTTTTGTGATGGTCACAACATACTAGTTTTTTACTTCCTGGCATTGCTACCAAAGTTCCAACCTTCCTATTTTCGTACTGCTCGTTCGCGCAGCCAATCTGAATAAATAGACCTCTTCTACTCGACTATTTATTTACTCTTCTGTCTCTATGAGCTGAAGACCTTTCCTCACCTTTTTTTCCTTTTTGTTATTTTTTATCGTCGATAATGTATTGTACTACTTTTAGACTTTTTTTTCATGGCTCCTCTAAGATGTGTTACAAAATATTCATATATAGGGCGTTGAGTTGCTTTGCTACTGGGATGCCCCTAAAAGCATCAACTGCTTATCTGTTTACATGTTATACTTTAAATATTTCTAGCCACATTTTACCTAGAAAATCCCTAACTCTATAGCTTCGCAATCAGCAAGACGTCTTAATTCGTCAACGCCTGCAAAAAAAAATCGTCAACGCCGCTCAAAGCACTCCTTGCGTAAAGTAAAAAGGCAACTGAATCTGCCATCCACCAATGAGACACCTTGAAATTTTGATGGAATGTAACAGAATTCTTTGAAGTTACCTTTACCTAGTCGCATTCTTGCAGCACTAACAGTTTAAAAAAAGAATTGTTCTTAATTACTTTGCTTTAATAACTTTGCTGTAGTATGTAGTATAAATACGACACTACCATAAACCGGGTGTCCCAAAAAGGACTGACTGATTTTAAAATTCAATAACTTCCAAACGGTGACAGATATTAAAAAAATTCTTGCAGGAGGGTTATGCATAAAGTCAAAACTTTTATTACAGTGGTTTTCGATTTTAGTTCGAATTACAAACAATAGATGGCGCTGTAAGCAATAGTCGCTAAATACAGGCTCGATTTTTGGTCCTTTCTGTTGTTCCATGCAGAAAAAGGAGATGGAAATGTATTATCTGGGCCACGAAGTACCAAAAATCGAGCCTGAATTTAGCCTCTATTGATCGCAGCGCCATCTATTGTTTGTAATTCGAACTAAAATCGAAAATCACTGTAATAAAACTTTTGACTTTATGCATAACCCTCCTGCAAGAATTTTTTTAATATCTGTCACCGTTTGGAAGTTATTGAATTTTAAAATCAGTCAGTCCTTTTTGGGACACCCGGTAGATACCCCCTTGAAGTAAATGGTTAGGTCTTACTGAATCCATAAAAAATTAGCAAATTCTATTTTTCTTAACTGTCGTCTACCCATTCGATCTTTATTTTAAATGCTAAATATCAATGAGTTTTGAAATAATTTGTCTCTCAAAAGAAAAGTATAGAGAATACATATTAAGCAACCTTCGTTTCATTTTCATATTTCCCCATATTGTATTGGGTTAATTTTTCAGTCAAATTTTTAACAATTTGATATTTTGAAGCAAAAAAATCACATACATATGAGAGCGTAAAAAATATAACTTAATCAAATAATCTATATAATACAATTATTATTTTTACTTATGGAGTCGAACCTCGTTAACGCGAACACTCAAGGAGAAATTTTTTCGTTCGTAGTTAAAAGTAGTTAGTATTATCCGAACTTAAATACATTACATACAACAGGACGCCGCAATCGGAAGAAGTTCGTGTTAAAGTAATTTGCGTTAAGCGTGTTCGTGTTAACGAAGTTTGACTGTATCTGTAAATACATGCTATGAAAAATATACCATGCTTTCAAACTTAACGTTCGATATGTAAATGGTTGTGATGTGATTTGTGTCGAAATTGAAAATAAGTACCAAGAGATGCATATAAAATTCTATACTCACTTGGTTACAATGTCCTGAACGCACATATGAATGAAAAGTAATTAAATTTAAAGTTAAACAGGGTGGAGATGCCCTGGTGCGGGGAAAAATTGATCTCAGCAAAAAACAATGCTGTTGTGGGTGCGTGTTTATTCCACCAAATTTTGAGTTCAATCTGCATCCTCTAGTGTAGCTGCACACAGATCAGTTTGAACCAGGAACGGCCTTGAAAATTGCTCTTGTTATTACGACCAACAGATGACAGATATATTTAAGAAGACAGTTATTTCACAAATAAATGAAAGATGATGTTCCACTTAAATAGCTGTTTAAACACACATGAGATGTGGCTTTCCTAAATTACAGTAATTATTCATAAGTTATTTCAATAAGGAAATGAAATGTATATTTAACACAAATAGTTATAGCAATAAACAAATGAATTGTTCTTTTCTAAATTATAGATCCTGATGATTTATGATAGTTGAAATTATGCTGTTTAATGATGAGTTATTTATAAATGTTTAGGATATATAAACACGATATCTAAAATGCTTTTTCCCTTGATTAACATTTTCGCTCCCAGTATATCAACTCAGTATTGAATTCAGGCATTTTATCTTAGAGGGATTTCTCCAGCTCCGAGGGGAGACACTCAGGAGTTTCAGGGTTGTGGTGGGAATTGTACTTCTAGGTCATTAATAAGCATAAAATAGCAAATCGCCCTGGGGTACTTTTTCAACGCGCCTCAATTTTAAAGTGGTATCCACTATTGGTTACATGCTCCGTAGAGTTATTCCATCTGGCAACAAAAAGGCTAATGTAACACTATCAGGTCTACCGGAAAGTTCTGTTTGATAATGTTATTTCAAGTTTCAACATGCATGCACGTGTCCATTTGAGACATATATGGCTGTATATCTTTATCTTTGCCTTTATTCTCATGTGCTCTTCTAAATTAATTGAAACAAAAGTGTCTCATGTCATTATGAAGTGAGACACGATCGTGTAAACATGGCTACTGATAAAGTTCCGTTACAACAATGTATTTTGTATGAATTCCAACAAGTAAGAATTCATAAACGTGTCGAAATTTAGTGAAAATGTTTTCGGTTAGAACGGAAATTTTTTCTGTTAGTTTCAGTTAGAACGTGCAAGAGATTGATTGAAATTGGATAATAATTGGAATTGGGTCGAAATTGGATCGGAAGAAGGTGAGTTTCATTTTAATGATAAACCACGCTCTGGGCCTGCCATCTTTGATAGAAGACGATACTGTCAAGGCTATGCAAGCATAAAGCAAGGTCATAAAGCAATTTTTTTACAACATCGAAGATGGTGGAAATGGTTATCCCGGGTCAACAAATCGTTTCAGACTATATTCGGAATTATGAAAATTGTATTATTTTCTTCCAATTCCCAAACGGAAAAAAATTTCCGGCACATCTAATATGTTTGGTTACACCCACCGCTGTAATAGATAAGTAAAATTACGTCGTCTTTAGTATCGTAAAAATACAAACCGTCCAATTGCCTTTCTTTCAATTTTTGGAGCTACTTGTAAAAAATCATATAAAAATTATTAAAAAAACGGTAGGTAAAAAAAAAATCTCGTTATCTGTTTTTTAGGAAATAATATTAGAGAAGAACATAAACCCAGCAAAAAATTTTCGGTAAAAAAAGTCCTTCCGGCCAGTGCCAGGAGGAAGAGGTAGCTTTCATATTCCTTATTTTTAAAAAGCCAGCTTATATTATTCAAACACACGAAGCTCAATTTAGTGGAAACCGATTATAGAAGATTCAATACTAATTTTTATCAATACTAAATTATTATGAGTGAGAATTTCGCGAAATTAGTTAGCTTTATCCAAGCTGCTTTTATTTAAAGTAACTTATATTTGGTTGCCAAATTCGGCGATATCTTCAAGTGCCTGCCATTTTAAGCCAACATGGTGGAAGAGGCTAACCAGTGAACTTGGTCGAGACCTTAGTAATTCCTGTACACATGCACACTCACATCGGAATCGGTTGATATATACAAGTGCTGTCGCAGGCAAAAAATCAGATTTTTCACAATGTCACCCACATTAGAAACTCAAACTGTTATATCTGAGCCATTTTTTAAGATAAAGACAAAACAAAAAAATTTCCTGAATCCTTATATCAAGGTCAAATACTTAAGAAAGAAACCTTTTTCAATTTCTAATTTTTTTGGCCCTCACTTAAAATAAATATTTTTTTATTTAATGGCCGCCATTTTGGAACAAGATGGCGTATGAAGCTGGCCAACGAACTTGGTCGAGACATTGCTATATACTATCCACAAGCCTTCTTACATCCAAAGAGGTGAATAAATACGCGTGTTATCGCGTGACGAATATCAGATCGTTTCAAAATGTCAGCCATGCAAGGAATTCAAAATACTATAATTCAAACTTTTTTTAAGATATAGACGAAACAAATACTGTTCCGGAATCTTTGTATCAAGGTCAAACACATTCAAAAAAATCTTTTTCATTTTCCAATTTTTTGATACCTCATTTTAATTTTTAATTTTTTTTAATGGCAGAAACATCCTTTCGAAACAAGATGGCGAATGAAGCTGGCCAACGAACTCAGTCCAGACATTGGTATGTACTATGTACACACCAAGTTACATCCAAATCGGTTCATAAATACGCCTGTTATCGCGTGAGAAAAATCAGGTCGTTTCAAAATGTCAGCCACAATAGAAATTCAAAATGCTATACCTCAACGATTTTTTAGATATAAACGAAACAAAAACTGTTCCCGAATCTTTATATTATGGTCAAACACATAAGAAAAAATATTTTTTCATATTCTAATTTTTTGGTACCTGATTTTAAATTTTAAATTTTTTAAGTTTTTTTAAATGGCCGCCATTTTGAAACAAAATGGCGGATGAAGCTGGCCAACGAATTTGGTCGAGACATTGGTATGTACTATGTACACACAAAGGTACATCCAAATCGGTTCATAAATACGCCTGTTATCGCGTGACAAAAATCAGGTCGTTTCAAAATGTCAGCCAGCATAGAAATTCAAAGTGCTATAACTCAGCCATTTTTTAAGATGCGGACGAAACAAAAACTGTTCCGGAATCTTTATATCAAGGTAAAACATGTGAGGAAAAAATATTTTTCAATTTTTAATTTTTTGGCATCACATTTCAAATTTTAATTTTAAAAAAAAATTTAAATGGCCGCCTTTTTTAAACAAGATGGCGGATGAAGCTGGCCAACGAACTCGGTCGAGACATCGGTATGTACTATGTACACACGAAGTTACATCCAAATCGGTTCATAAATAATAGAGTTACAGCGTGACAAAGATCAGATATATATATATATATATCAACATTTAAACGGAGGGTGGTTTCGGAGTCTGGGGGTCATGATCGGTGAAAATATACCAAAATTTTTTGAAATCGCTTTCCCCGAATGGCTGCAATAGGTAGCTTTTTGTAATGAAAGCTACCTAAAAAAAAGCGCGAAGTTCTCCTTAATGTTTCGACCAGAAAAGGTAGTGATATCTGAAGTTCACTCAAGTTAAAAGCCAAATATCCCAAATCTTTCATTGAAGATGGCTTTCTGCGACTTGGCCGTTAATGCCTTCTATGGCATTTCCAAATTAATGATTGGAAATTACGCATTTATGAACTATTTAAATATTAAATGTAATATTAGAATGCAAAGAGGCAAATTCACATGAAGACAGTATAAGTAAAAGATTTCTGATAAATACCATTCAGTTTCAACAAATATTAGATTTGATTACAAATCATTTAGTCCACTTGTGGTTTAATTGCCATTTTGTTCGGTCTAAAGCTAAAGTCATTAACATAAAACACAAAAAATAAAACAAAATTTACTTATTTCAAATCTCACAATATGTTATATTATATTTTAATGTATAATATTGAAATCTTGTGCATTGACGAAAGAGATCGTTTTCTTTTGAGCATTTATTATAGTTTGTTTGCATATATTAAGAGATATTCGCTTTAAACTGTTAAAAGCTCATACTAATTATGTTTTAGCAATTAGGGATATTATCTTCAGAATACAAGTATTTTGTTATTTTTAACTTTTAACTTCTAAGCACTTAAATAGACTGAAGTGGTTTAAATTCTTTTTTAAATGTGTATTTTATTTTTGTACTTTGAGCCACAAAATGCCTAAAATCCTCAAAAAATGTAGTTGGCATGTAGCTCATTTGTGCATATATTAGAATTTGAAAAACCCTCTCGAAGGCATTAACGGCCAAGTCGCAGGAAGCCATTTTCAATGAAAGATTTGGGATGTTTGGCTTTTAACTTGTGCGAACTTGAGATATCTTTTTCTGGCCGAAACATTAAGGAGAACTTGGAGCTTTTTTTTTTACCGAAAACTTTTTGTTGGGATATCACTAATTTTTGTATGTTTTTTCAAGTTTCTTTTTCAAAACTATATTAATATAATTTTTTTCGGTAATTTTATGTTAGCCGGTCGCAAATCTCCTCATTAGCCTTTTGTTTTTTCGCCAATAGCAGTTTTCATTTTTCACATGTGTAAATTAGAAACAATGCTTTGATTTTCAAATAAAATATTTTGGTTTACATTTGCGCCCGGCTAACATAAAAATATCTAAATTTATTTTATTGAGCTTTACAAATTTATACTTTATTTCTTTTCATAGTAAAGTATTAGTCGCCTCTAGCAAGCAGTATTTACTCTATTAATTGCATGTTAAACGTTGCATCATGTTACTGTTATTCATAATTTAATTTACTTGCCCATTCTTTCGCCATGTCGGAAGCTTTTGATAGAGAAATCAAGAACTCTTTACGATCACGGAAGCACATCATATATTTTGTGTTGTTATGTATTTCATCTTTCGTAATAAATATCGCTTAACTCACTTATGAATGCTTGGTTATAAGTTGCAATTCGTCCTCTACTGCGGAAATTTTTAATTCTATTAAGTAATCTTTTCAAATTCGGCTCACAGCCAATTGTTGTCTTTTAACTGATACGATTGGATACAAGTGAAATGGATCTCATGAAATCCTTTGACAATATCTGCATTTACATTAAACGATATTGATGCTAATATACTTTTGTTTTCACACTAACCTTTTCAGTAGATTGGATTACGGAAAAATAGAAGGTCTACGGGCTCACTCGTATGATCCATTTGAAAATCTATCATTCTTCTCATCTAATCGTGTTGAAGAATTAGCTAATATGCCGAGTTTTAAGATTTTAGCGAATTTTACTCGAAACCTGAAAACTAAAATGCGAGGAACCGGATTATAGAAGATTCATTCTAACCTACATATCGATTTACAGGTTACATATTATAGAATTATAATAATCATACGGAGAACTGGCAGTTTCGGTGCTTTAATAGTTTCCGTAAATTTTCTTTATATAATACAGAAGTTTTAGCAGAGTAAATATTAACAACACATTCACAATAAGTATAATAACAGTACACAATATACCAATAGCAGAGGTTTTGTGCAGTGACGAAACTATTGGCACTTTGGAAATATTCGTAAGTTATATCATTTAACTATTCAGATGATATGTGGAAAAATATAAATAGATGGCTCGCATTAATAATTAACTCATTGAAAAGTAGCCACTAGCGTCAAATTCTCCATAAGCTTGGCGACATTTGGCGAAGTGTCGCCAAATTTGGTAATATATCATGTCAAATCTCAAATTTGGCAACGAAAAATGTTTCGTGTATTCTGACGTCATAATGGTGCTAATAGTATTATGTATTATACACATACCTATAATATGTATGATGCAAATGTATTTCGTATTATATGCATATGTATAATATGTAGGATGCATATGCATAAAGGTCATTAACATCACTAAAACGCACTTAAAGGAATACTGTTTCATAAACAGTTTCGGATATTTGCCAGACTGACGAGAGTGCTATTGAGATTAGAATTCCGACATTTATAATAGACCGGGACGCGTCTGCACACACCATCACCTCGTCAAGTTTAAAGCGGAAATTTTAGGATTAGTCAAAATTAGATTAGCATATTAAAATGCAACTGGTCTGCCAAGTCATAACTTGGTGGAAACCACCTGATGACCTGTGGTTGACTGATAGAAGAAGTGGTTGACTTATAGGTTTACTTTGTGTTTTCTTGCATCTAAAAGAATGGAAACATGGAGGAATGGGTGCAGGAAAACACAATGGAAAATCCGCCCATTAACAACTAAAATCGGATCTTCACGTGGTTTCCACAAAGATATGACTTGGGAGACCAGTTACATTTTAATATGCTAATCGATTTTTAAGTTATCCTAAAATTTCAGCCGTCAACTCGATGAGGTGATGGTCTTTGCAGACGCCTCCCTGTGTAAAAGATAGAACGATGGACAGATAAACTGAAAGAAAGATTTTTATAAAAGCATATAAAAATTCATTCAGCTTGAAATCATGTAACACCTTCAGGTCCGAAACTAAGGGAGAGCAAAGGGGGCATATGCCCCGAGCGCCAGAACGAAGGGGCGCCAAGTTATGGATTTTACCTTTGGAATGGATAATTTTCATCTGATGGACTGATGGCTTCTATTATTACGAAACAACCATTATAAATGAAGTGTTAGGTGAAGATGAAAGAGCAGTCGTAAGAAGTTAGAACTCTGATTTTCTGGTCAAAATAGGCGAAAAAATGGCCACAATTTTTGTTTGAAAAAAAATTATGAACATTTTTTCACCAAATTATGGCCAAATCAACACCCCCTGTTTGAAGGGTTTAGAGGCGGAAATTCTGTATTTTCAGATTTTTCTGGTTAATTGTGCTACAAAACTGTCTAACTTGTGAAATTTCAAGATTCTAAGACTTCTAGAAGTACTTCAGTTATTTGATGTTGCGAAGTGAGTCAGTGACAAAAAAGAGCTTTTTCGGAATTTAATATTTCGAAAGCTACTAAATACAGAAACATGAAATTGTGGAAGCTAGTTCCGTTTGATCATACGAACATGTGTATAAAAGAAAAATTTTTACATCCCTAAAAGTAAGTTATGAGGGGCTGAAAAGTATGTCGAAATGGTTCAGGAAAAGGTAGCTTACGGCTCGTGCGAACTTGGCGGACGTACTACCGTGCTCCCAGATAACAACTTCGTATTTCGTAATATTATTTTATAAAATACCGTTTTTTTTAAATCCTCCTATCGTTAGGATTTGAAAAAACGGTCAAGTCCGAGTATTACTCGCACTCAAAGGGTTCCGTACAACAAATATATGAATTATTAACTGTATTATTAAAAAAATCGTTGCTAAAAGAATAAAAAGACTTTGTAAAAAACTATGCGCAGTAGGGTTGGATATAGCTGAAATATACGTGAAAAGTATAAATGGATATACCATAAAAATTCAAAGAGATATGAAACCTAAATAATATCAAATTCTATATGACACTTTTTTTTTTAATCTTATTCTAATCTGTTTATGATGAACTTAATTCGGTATTGACAATAAAAGTAGTGGAGTCAATCCATTTCAAGTGGTCCAGAAAATCAGATATTCGTTGCTCGACCATTTTTAAAAAATCTGAAATTTTTTGTGCAACAACTCTAACATGATGGAATTTCAAAATGACTATTATTTTAATTTTATTTATGTTTGTTTGTGCATGGCGGCCATCTTTGTTTCATCGTTTGCAGCAATTTTCTCACAAGAAGGGTTTACGGAATTGTAAATAATTCATCGTATATTTCTCCAATTCAAGTGCAGATTAAAGCAATTTCTACAGAATACATTGGGCTAAAAATGTAGTAATATAGTAGTTTCCGAAACTAACTTCTTATTGGTGAAATTTAAGCATCAAGTTTCAGTTTTTTTCCAAAATTTGTCCGTTTACAAGAGGAAATTTTTCTAGCAAGCAAAACTGTCAACATGACATAATTTTTTTTACAAATAGGCCGAATGTACTTGTACTCACACGCAAAGTTCCAGACCTGGGACTTGCTTTCTGTTCGCTATAAAAAATCGCAATTTTTTCAAAAATGTCAAAAATCGCACTTTTGAGGCTTTGATATCTCTGGTGGGGCACGAGATAAAACTCTGAAGTTCTGGTTTCTGAGAGTATTGTATGGTAGTGTTATGCACAAGAAATTTCATGATGGAGATTTGACTACAAGCTGAGATATGGCAAGGGCAACATGTCAAAACAATAACGTCAAATTATTGTTTTCTTGTAGTCACAGCTAAGTATTTATCTCAGAGTGACACTTACATTTATGTTTTTGATTATCTTTAAATAATAGTAACAGGAAATAAAGCCCTTTTCAAAGCTTAGCAATTAATTAAAAAATAATTATGCCTAAGGCCATACATTTCGTATGGTTTCAGTATATTTTGTAAGTAGTTTTAGTAACTAAAAGAAACCTCAGCAGTTTTACATAAAGAAAAAAAAATATTTTTATACAAGTCCTGAGACAAAAACAGAATAGAGAAAGAGAAAGGCTGTTAATCTTGTCATACTTGTTGAGACATGATCAAACGTGTCAAAGCACATTCTTGCTTGTTGGTTTAAAAATTTTGATCTTTCTCAAAATTTAATTTGTAGGAACCAAGTCTTGTCATCTCTTGATAACTTGGTTAAAGATATTGGCCCTGCTGGCTCATAGAAATAAACTTTGAAATCACTTTGTACGAGTCTCACTTCATTAATAATTCCTAGCTTAATTCTTATGCAAAAATATCATTTTTCTGCAGTATAAATTTTGAAAGAGATTTGGATTTCTTTACTTTCTGAAAATTACTTGAGGCTGATGCATGGTAACATCGTATAGTGTTTAACTTATAGGACCATACTTATGGTAGGAACAACTTTCAGGGACTGGCAAGCAGCATTAAAATTGTGGTTTTGAAACCAACAAGCAGGAATGTGTTTTGACACGTTTGATCATGTCTCAACAAGTATGACAGCATTAACAGCTTTTCTCATTCCCTATTCTGTTTTTGTCTCAGGTCTTGTATAAAAATATTTTTTTCTTTATGTAAAAGTGCTGAGGTTTCTTCTAGTTACTAAAATTACAACAAAAGTTACTGAAACCATTCAAAATGTAGGCCTTAGGCATAATTATTTTTTAAATTAAATTTCTGAGCTTTGCAAAAGGTTTTATTTTCTGTTACTATTATTTAAAGATAATCAAAAACATAAATTTAAGTGACACTCTGAGATAAATACTTAGCTGTGACTACAAGAAAACAATAGTTTGACAGTATTGTTTTGGCATGTTGCCCTTGCCATATCTCAACTTGTAGTCAAATCTCCATCATGAAATTTCTTGTGCAAAACACTACCATACAATACTCTCAGAAACCATAACTTCAGGTTTTTATCTCGTGCCTCACCAGAGATATCAAAGCCTCAAAAGTGCGTCTTTTGACATTTTTGAAAAATTTGGGATTTTTTTTAGCGATGAGAAAGCAAGTCCCAGGTCTGGAACATTGCGTGTGAGTACAAGTACATTCGGCCTATTCGTAAAAAAAAAATTATGTCATGTCGACAGTTTTGCTTGCTAGAAAAAATTCCTCTTGTAAACGGACAAATTTTAGAAAAAAACTGAAACTTTATGCTCAAATTTCAGCAACAAGCATTTAGTTTCGGAAACTACTCTTATACGAAATTTTTAGTCCAATGTATTCTGTATCAATTGCTTTAATCCGCATTTGAATTGGAGAAATAGACGATGAATTATTTACAGTTCCGTAAACCCTTCTTGTGAGAAAATTGCTGCAGACGATGAAACAAAGATGGCCGCCATGAACAAACAGAAACTAATAAAATTAAAATAATAGTATTTTGAACTTCCATCATGTTAGGGTTGTTGTACAAAAAAATTCAGATTTTTTAAAAATGGTCGAGCAACCAGTGCTGGACCACTTGAAATGGATTGACCCAGTGCATATTTAAACGTATATGGCATTTTATAAAACTAAATTCAGAATAGTAATACTCTTTTCGTTTTACAGTGCAGCTAAAGCAAAACCTTTGTTCAAAGTTTAAACTTGTCATTGTGCTAAGCGCGCTTCGAAAGGAGGTTGCAAAGTTGCAACGCCACCTTTGTGCGAGGTGCGTTTTTCCAGATAGGTTTTTAATTAATTTTTAAAGACACGGAAAGCGTATTGAGAGATCCACTCAATCCAAACTAGTCGGGAATACCATAGTATGTATGTGATTAATTCTAATTAAATTAGTCTGTTTTAACAATTTGACGTTTACTGCTTTTATATTGCTACTGGTTATTGCATTACACACATATATCATTAAAAGTTGTTAAGTGGACATTAAAAACTGGTGCTACACAGAGTACGCCTCCCCTGTCATTATGTATGTCCAAACAGTCCGTGTCTTTAAGGGTTAGGCAGCCTAGGAGAGACTGCTCAGTGCCGGCTAGGCCTGCCCCTTAGAGCTTAACGTCTCTCCCGGTATGTTCCCCGACACGTTGGGGCTCGTTAGTGAGTCCAGCCCTGTCCGGCTGTATGCAGACGGACAAACACAAAATGCCCAAGGGGCGACGCTCACCCGCTAAGGGCGTCTATGCACCACCGACCACAGAACCCAGAATTTATTTGAAAAAGAACAAAGTGGGATTACAAAAATTAGACGAATGCCTTCCCGCCAGGAAAACGCCTACTCGCGACAGAGGGCGGGATTATAAGAACATTTAAAGTAAAAATAAAATAAAATAAATAATAATAATAATAATAAACATCACTGATCCTGGCCGCCGGGGTATGAACCCCTCTCGCGACAAGGGGCGGCAGGAAGGGAAAATAATGGAATGCGTGGCACAAGTAAGATGGCACGAGCAAATACTCAAGCGTCCATTGGAGATGTAATGATTTGCGTGGCACAAGTAAGATGGCACGAGCAAATACTCAGCGTCCATTGGAGATGTAATGCTTTGTGTGGCACAAGTAAGATGGCACGAGCAGATACTCAAACGTCCATTGGAGATGTATCTCTTGATAGAATGGTCAGAAGTACGAGCAGAGGCTCTTGCGATCATAGGAAACCACACATTGATGAGTAGGAGAATTTACTGGAGCCTACAAAGAGGACTGGATTCTGGTGCTGTTTGAAGATTGATATGGTGGCAGTGAGACTGGATAAGCAGAACCAGGGCTTAAGTTAAGTTTGTTAAGTATGTAAGGAAATTGTGAATGTGTTTTAATTTGTTGAGTAGGAGGGTGCGGGAAAGGACGTTTTGGAGCCAGTTGACTGGCAGTATGTCTGGACGCCTCAAGTGCCAGCGTTACGTGAGAGTACAACTGTAGTACGGGTGACTTATAGTGCCATCTTCACCGAAAACGCCAGTGGCAGTGGATCTTATTTTGAAGCGGTCCAGATATGCCATGAAAGGGCCATGTCCTGTTAAGAAGCTGGTGGTGTAGGGTGTTAAGTTATATAGTGTGAGAGAAACTTTAGGAATTAGCTTATATGTGTGCCTGCCCTTTTTTGAAGTATCCCAGTGCTCCTGCCATCGCGTCTGTATCCTTGCTCTAAGGACCCTTTTGACGTATGACTGGGGCACTGGGAGGTGTGTGTCTATTGTTTCTTTCTGTGTGGCCTTCTTCGCTAGGTTGTCTGCTAGTTCATTGCCAAAGATACCTTTGTGAGCCGAGACGTGACCTAGTGAGATACGATGTAGGAGATTCTTAAGTTTTAGTTTGATTTGCAGTACTAGAGGATGTTTTGTCCTGTGTGCCTGTATTGCCTGCAGGCCAGAGAGGCAGTCGCTGTAGATGATAATACTATTGCTAGAGTGGGATTCCACCCACTCTAATGCGTTTAGTACTGCGAACAGCTCCGCTTGGGATACGGAGTTATTATCATCTAGCCTTGCAGACCACTGATGTACCACCACCGTGCCCTCCGTGGCGCAGAAGGCTGCGCTTACGCCAGTCTCTGTGCCTGAACCATCAGTGAAGAGTGTTGTGCTAAAGGCAGGTGTGTAGCTGTTGCGTGTTGTGTTTACTTGAAAATGTGAAGTCTCCTCAGCGGGGTGGAGCTGCCAGCTCCTGACTTTGTATTGCAATGTTGTGTTTGGAAAAAGAGAATCTATTACTGTGTCACGTTTTAGCTGTAGGATTGAGGATTTGGCGTGTTCGTATTCTAGTTGAAGTGTGATGGGTGGAATACCTGTAAGTATATGTAGCGCATCTGTGGAGATTGTGCGGTAGCCCCTTGAAATTTGTAGGAGAAAAGTGCGTTGTATTGATTTTAGTTTAGGTTGTGCTATGGATGATAAATTACCCCCCCCCCCAGATACAGGCCCCGTAAAGTATTATTCTTTCGATTATTGTTAGGCACCAGATCTTCAGTGTTTTGTTGTCTACCCCTCCCAATTTAGAAGTTAGTCTTAATGAATTATTATGATATGCTGTCAATTTAAGTTTTAGGTCGTTAATGTGTGGGATCCAGTTAAGATTTGCGTCAATGGTTATACCTAGGAGTTTTATGAATTGTACGTGTCGAATGGAGACATTATTGATCCTCATCACTGGAGGGCGTTTTGGATCATATCTGTGTGGTTTGGTGAATACTAGTGCTTGAGACTTTTGTGGTGAGAGTGTGAGGTGCAGTAAATCCAGGAGCCTGCAGAAAATAGGAAGAGCTTCGGCAAACTGTTCCTCCAGATGACGTCTGTAACGACCGGAGAAAATGAAGCTGAAATCATCGGCGAAGGCAAATAGTTTAAATCCCAGCCGATTTAGTTCTGTTAGTAGCACATTTGCTACAAGCAACCAGAGGATTGGGCCAAGGCACGAGCCCTGGGGGCAACCCTTCTGTAATCGGTGGGTAGATGTGCCAGCACCCCAGTTAATCAGGACGCTCCTCTGTGAGAGGTAGGAGCCGATGAGACCAGCTATGTTCCCCGGACAGTTGAGTGCTTGTAGTTGTAAGAGAATGTCTCGCCATTCTACGTTGTCGAATGCGCCTTGTATGTCTAGTGAAACGAGTGATGTTGCGTTGCCCTGGGCTATGCTTTCAGTACAGGCAGTCATTATGGCATGAAGTACGAGCTCGCATGAGTGGCCCTCGCGGAACCCGAATTGTCTGGGGTGGAGAAGGTTGTTTGACTCCAAGAAGTGTGTCAACCGCATAACCAGAAGTTTTTCCAGAAGCTTTCCCAGAGTGGGAAGAAGGCAGATGGGTCTGTATGACTTGGGTTCGGAAGGAGACTTGCCTTGATTCAGAAAGTAAACTACCTCTCCCTGCCTGAGTACTAAAGGAAAGTACCTCATGGTGAGGCAGAGGTTAGCCCAGCGCGTGAATATGTGTGGAAGTTGTTTGTGAGTGAGTTTTAGTATCCGAAAATCAATTGAATCCGGCCCTGGGGCCTTCTTGTCATTCAATGTGTATAGTGCTGTTTTTACTTCTGCCTTTGTGAAGCGTTTGTCTTCGTGTGCTGTGAAAAGGATATCCTGGTTGTCTTGTTGGGGATAAGCCGAGGGGCCAAAGAGAGTGTGTGTCAGGAATTCCAGGTTATTTTGTCGCGAGGTTTCGTGAGTTGGTCTTTCTAGACGTGTTTCATCCGGAGTGAAGAACTTGCCGGTCAGAAATTTTTCAGTGATGCCGAAAGGGTTCTCATTGTTGCTGCAAAATTTCACAAATACTGATTTCTTAGGTTTTCTACTGGCTTTAAGTTTTCTAAGATAATGATGTTACACAATAAAAGAAAATAGTTAAAAAAAAGAAAAAAAACCGTAGCCAAGATAATTACTCTTTTTAACGTGGTTTATGTATTTTTACTTGGACTTTTTTTTTTCCTTTTTTTAAAGATATTTCATTCACTTCCTGGTAAGCAAAGGTTATACAAATTGTGCAAGCTTGTGTGTTTTCGATGACAAAATAACATTTTAATATTTTGATAATTTAATTTAAATTAATAATGTCTTTCCTAAGGTGGTTCCAGGTGAAAAATTCTAAATAATGTTTATGGATAAAATTGTATTAGAGTTACAAGAAGAATGCAATTAATTATATGCCAAATCATGTACGCTAAAATATGCCAATTTGCTGTGAAACTGCAACAATACAAAAATGTAAATATTAAAATGTAAAAAATAAAGTATAAAGTATGTGTATTTCTTAAATGCACTTATTCGACAATTATTTAAATAATTTATTTATTAATGATTTTAAATTTAAAATGGAACATTTAAAAATCTTGGGAGGTAGTTAAAACTATACTTTTAACTTTAGCAAATATTAAAGAAAGAAGCAGGGGGAAAATTGCCTTTTTTAAAAAACTAAATACACTAGTTCATGCTTCTAATCGTAAATTAAAAGAAGGAGATTATAAAGGGTTTAATTATTTATTTATTTATTCCCCTTTAATGCCCAAACATTAAATTCTGTATTTTAACTTATTTGAATAATTTTTTAATAATAATTATGTGTATTTACGCTGATTTATAAATATACTATACATCTCACAAACCAAATCCCCCACCCCCGCTGTACAATATCCCAAGCCAGTCCCGATTGATTGTCCATTGCAGACAAGATGAGAAGGTATCAATCGCTTCCAAATTACTAGCCCCTCACTCCCCTCAAAATTCAGATGGAGAAACGGAGAAAGAAACAAGTAGAGGTAAACCTCGCACTTAGATCTCTCTCTAAAAGAAAAGAAAAAAAACACTGACACACACGACCAGTAGGGCGGATACACTCCACCCGACTGCGACCCCCCCCCCTTCCAGAACCTCGCCTATGGCCCAACTAGCTGCTGGCAGGGGTGAGAAGACGCCAGCATGGGATATAGTTATCTTAATAGTCATCCCAAGGAGGCTGGACTTGGGGTAAATCCAGCGAATTCCAAGCACATGGTCCGGGTTTAAAAGCAGCTATAATAATGATTTAATCTTAAGTAGGAATGAACATTTTAATGAAAACATGAGAAATTAAATTAGAATAATAACTGCTGCTTTGTTGTTGCTATTAGATTAGATTGTCGGCGATTTAGAAGGTGAAATGCCTAATATTAAGTTATATTTTAAAATACTAGCAAATGCAAGGGCCAGCAGAATTAAATGACTGAGGAATGAAATCATAAATTACTCATAACTTAATAATTAAAAGGCCGAGAAACATGCAACATACCTTAAACTGTAGCAGGGACATTCACACATCAGAATCCATAGAGGGCCCCTGGCCCGCGGGTCTTGGGACGCCTTTAGCCAAGCATTTTCTGGGAGCGCGTCTGGGACACGTCCGCACACAACCAAACGAAGGCCGATCTCCCTTTTAAGGGTTAATATCTCGGCTAATTACCGACTATTTTTTTCTGCTATCATTATCAACAATGCCGTTATACTTCTGCTACGATAGGTACCTCCCGCGCTCCTCAACACCTTTGTTGAATGCCTGCAAATCGAAATTTGTGTGTAACGGAAAAATACTCTTTTCTCAAAAACTATGTGACCTATGGTAATCGCTATAATTTTCCTCCAAGGTTTAAATTACTACTCTACTACCTGTAATTTTTTCATAATTTTAGTTTTAGTAGATTCGGAAATAGATGGGGGAGGGGGGGGGCATATTTTTTGCACGACATTTTCGATAATATCTCTGAAAATATAATACCTAAAATTAAAAGAAATCTATATTTGTGTTCAGCGTTACGAAAGCTTTCAGACGATACCCCACACGATATACAAAGAAAATATATATATTTTTTTCATATAACTTATATATCCCCTCTATAATTTTCTTAAATATATTTTTGAATATTTAATAATTTGTAAATATGTGAGTCAGTAGTCTTTATTACTTCCTCAATTTGAACTTTCCACGTTCCATAGTTTACGTGTAAAATGGCTGCGACAGACAGACACAAGAGTAATCTTATAATGGTTCCGTTTTTACTTTTTAAGTACGGAACCCTAATAAAAAATTGGATGCACTTTTCCAAATAACTACAAATTTCAATTTAGATCGCCTTCAATATTCAAAATAGACCATCTTTTCATGTCGGTTTCTTCAATTTCAGTTCTAAATTACACCACCGGTGTAAAAAAAAAAAAAAAAAAAAAAAAAAACTAAAAGACAATTATAATTATTTTCTTTTAAAGGCAAATGTACTTTGCAATGTAAAAACTCGTCTATATTTCAGTTTCGGCAATATAAACGCTTGAAACTATTCATGAAAGCCTTACAAGAAACCTTTTTAATACTTCAATCGAGAAAAATAAATTTCTCCTGAAAGCTTTTGTAATAAAGCTAAATATTTGTATAAGGTTATATATAATACATTTGTTCTTTCGAAATTTAAAACCTTTTAAGTAAATTACTTTGGGGCATATTTTCCCAATGTATATTTTATTCGGGAATTCTTACTTAGATTATAAATTAATGCTTTCTATAGGCTTATTTTCCTGATTTCTTCACTTTCAACATAAATTTTTAAAACTGTAATAATACAGCAAAGGGTTCTTCAAAATACTAACATTTCTTTTAAAAAAATATATTTAAGAACGTATTTTTAAAAATTTATAATATTTTAGATTCAGCAATATAAAACCGAGTAAAATTGAAAATCTTACAGGAAAAGTTTTTAATACTTTTCAGAGAGGAATAAATTTCTCACAAAACCTTTTATAACAAAAAATTTAGGGATGTATTTTTAAAAAGTTTATAATATTTTAGATTCAGCGATTTTAAAAATGAGTAAAATTGAAATCCTTACAGGAAAGTTTTGAATACGTTTTAGAGAGAGGAATAAATTTCTCACAAAACCTTTTTATAACCAAAATATTTAGGAATGTATTTTTAAAATATTATAATATTTTAGATTCAGCGATATAAAAAAGAGTAAAATTGAAAATACCCTGAAAATACCCTGTAAGAGTATTAAAATCTTACCCTGTGAGATTTTAATACTCTTTAGAGAGAGGAATAAATTTCCCACAAAACATTTTATAACAAAAATATTTAGGAATGTATTTTTAAAAAGTTTATGATATTTTAGATTCAGCGATATAAAAACGATTAAAACAGAAAATCTTACAGGAAAAGTTTTTAAAACTTTTTAGAGAGAGAAATAAATTTCTCATAAAACCTTTTATAACAAAAATATTTAGGCATGTATTTTTAAAACGCTTATAATGTTTTAGATTCAGCAATGTAAAAACGAGTAAAATTGAAAATCTTACAGGAAAAGTCTTGAATACTTTATAGAGAGGTGAATAAATTTCTCACAAAACCTTTTATAACAAAAATATTTAAGGATGTATTTTTAAAAAGTTCATAATATTTTACTTTCAGCGTTATAAAAAAAGGTAAAATTGAAAAGTTTTTTAATACTTTTTAGAGAGAGCAATAAATTTCTCACAAAACTTTTTATAACAAAAATATTTAAGAATATATTTTTAAAAAGGTTATAATATTTTAGATTCAGCGATAAAAAAACGAGTAAAATTGAAAATATTACAAGAAAAGTTTTTAATACATTTTAGAGAGAGGGACAAATTTCTCACAAAACCTCTTTATAATAAAAATATGTAGAAAATAATATATTTGTTTTTTAGATGGTCAAAGCCTTTTAAGAAAATTACTTTAGAATACTATTTTCAAACTCATTTTTTAATTCTGTTATCTCACTTACATTTTAAATAAGTGTATTTGATATGTTTAATATTAATATCCTTTCTTCGGTTAACCCTTACAGGATCATGATGTTGCTAAAAGTAAATATTAGTATTTAACTGTTCATTTTAAATTGTTTAGACGTACAATAAATAAAAGTCATAAGAAAAATACATAATAATGTGTACGTTTTTTGGAATTTTGTGAGAAATATTTTTCCCAATGGACTGTAAAGGTAACACAAATTATGCAATGTTTTTTTATCTATTTATTGGTTTATTATAACAAAATGTTAACTAAAATAATGCTATAATACTATACAAAATGATGTGCTGATTATGATATTCTGCGAACAATTTCTTTTGGTTGTGAAGCAAAGATGGACATAGTATATATGTATATTATGCGTTTTATTTTCAATGCGGTGTTTAGCATAAGTTGCACATCTTTTACGTAATTGCGTTCGACATACGTTCTATTTTGACATTCTGTATAAAAAATTCAGATAATTTTATAATTAAATACGACAATCACCATTTTAAAAGGGGGAAATGCTTCCCTTAGTCGTGAAAGTGTTACACCTTAAGAAATATAACAATATGGCAAACATTGGCCATTAAGAGTTACGTTTTCTTTAAAAACTCAAACAAATTTTTGAATTTATGTCAGAATTACTCTTTATTATTTCGTACTCGGCGCTAGAGAAACGATTAAAGAGTTTCACAAGAAAACTTCCTAATGTTTATCCAAAAGTGGTAAAACTTCTTTCCCAAATAATTTGTAATAAAGCTAAAAATTCGTATGAAATATTACATAAGATTAGATTCAACGATTAAAATTAAAACTCTTGCAGGAAGACTTTTTAATGGCTGTCCAAGAGATTAATATATTTTTCGCTAAATTTTACATAATAAAACTAAAAATGTTTATAGATAATAAAAATATCTGTGCCTTAAAAATTTAAAGCCTTTTAAGAAAATTACATTAAAATACAATTTTCAAATGTACATTTGAAACAACCTTTCTCATTTAGATTTTAAGTAAATGCATTCGATGTGATCATTGTTAATGTCAAACTTTAACTTAAAATTTCAGAATTATACCAATATGGCAAAGAGTGATTCAGAATACAATTATATTTCTTTTAAGTAAAAGTATTTTGAAATGCATTAAAGAATATCTTGTATTATTTAAGACTCGAAGTTATAGAAACGAGTAAAGCTGCATTTTACAAGAAATAATTCAATCCTTCTTCGAGAGAGTAATAAATTTCTCACAAAACATTTTGTAATAAATCTCAAAATGTACTTAACATAATATATAAAACATTTGCTTGTTCAAATTTTCCCGCTTTTTAAGGAAATTTCTTTGGGATACAATTTTCAAGTGCATATTTTAACTAAGATTTTTCACTTATATTTTTAATTAATATATTCAATATGTTTTTTAAGCATTTTTTTTTCACTTAAACTTTCAAATCTTTGTCAATATGGCAAACAATGGTCTTAAAATACGGATATCTTGTTTCGAAATATTAATTTATTTTTTTTAATATGAATTTATTTCAGAAAATCTCTTAAATCCATACTCGGTGGTAGAGAAACGTTTAAGATTCAGTCTTACAAGAAAACTTTCTAATGCTCCTAGAGAGGAATAAATTTCTTCCCAAAGCATTTGTAATAAAGATAAA
Source organism: Maratus speciosus (assembly GCA_963932465.1). Lineage (NCBI taxonomy): Eukaryota > Metazoa > Arthropoda > Arachnida > Araneae > Salticidae > Maratus > Maratus speciosus. Next base: position 315,944,998 of record OZ010789.1, read on the forward strand.
AATTAATATATGATAATATATAAAATAGTTGGTTTCATGTAAGTTAACCCAGTACATGTACTTTCATTAAGTATTATTTTGTCTTACGAATTACTTTTATTACTAATAAACTTCAGTAAATCTATTTGGATAGTTACGACAGATCTATATATTCTTTTTAAAAAAACTCGTCTTCTTTAGAATAGTAGAGTCTTCAACGATTTAAATAAAAAAATGTCTCCAAGTGGAATAAATTTCCCGCAAAATTTTTGTAAAAAAATTAAAAATGTGTTTAAGATAATACATTAGATATTTGTTTATTCGTAATTTAAAGCCTTTTAAGGATTTTACTTTGAGGTGCGATTTTCAAATGCATGTTGTAACACTTTGAATTATAACACAAGCCTGCGATGGTTGGGTTTTTTAACTTTTAATAATTGATTTTATGTATTTTTTAGCGTTGAATCCGAAAATGACCATTACTTTTAACCATCACGTAAGGATATTTTACAAATCGTACATTTCAAAGGTAAAAAGTGAAAAAATAACCAAAACCTGATGCTAAAAAATAACGGAGATGGTTGCGTTTCTTAACTTTTGATAATTGATTTTTATGTATTTTTTCGTTCTGAATCCGAAAATGACCTTTATTTTTAAACGTCAAGTAACGATTTTTTAAAAATCGTACATTTCAAAGGTAAAAAGTAAAAAAAAAGCGAAAATCTTATACTAAAAAATAGAGTAGATCGTAGAGTTCTTTGTGTATTTTTTAGCGCTTCATCCGAAAATGACCTTTTTTCTTAAACAACACTTAAGGGATTTTTACAAATCGTATATTTCAAAGGTAAAAAGTAAAAAAATAGCGAAAATATCATACTAAAAAATAGAAGATGGTTGTGTTTTAACGTCTGATAATTGATTTTTATGTATTTTTTAGCGCTGAATCCGAAAACAGTCTTCTTTTTTTACCATAATGCCGGAATATTTCGCAAATCGTAAATTTCAAAGTTAAAAAATAGGAAAAATATCTGATACTATAAAATAGAGGAGATGGTTGTAATTTTTAACTTTTGATAATTGATTTTTATGTAGTTTTTTAGCGTTGAATCTGAACATAACCTTCATCACGTCAGAAGTTTTCGCGAATCGTAAATTTCAAAGTTAAAAAATAGCGAAACTCTGACACTATAAAATAGATATAAAAAATTTTTATTCAGTTTAATTTTATTTAAATCAATATATTTTTTTTAATTTTTGGGGGTTATACTGGAGATTCTTACGCTAAACAGCTCAAGGGCCTGATGATATGGGAGGAGGGGATTCAATTTTAACTTTCAACTCTAAAATTTACGATTTGCGAAACATCCTGACGTGATGGTTAAAAATGAAAATAATTTTCGGATTCAGTGGTAAAAAAAATGCATAGGGGGAACTTGGGATACTTGACCCAAGGCCTTTGACTCAGAATTAGGAAAGTTTTGTAAGTTGGATGTGGCAACACTTCCTTTCTTTCTGTTAGCTGACCACATGTTAAAAATAATAACTGAATCATTCCGTAAGTTTTTAAACTATCAGACAAAATACATTTTCATGTCCCAAAAGTATTTTTTTTTGTTCTGTAAACTCTGCTGTTATATTTTTTTCTGTTTAAAGGTAAGACTTTTTTAATTGGTCATTTGTTTTATACAAGTTTTTAGCTACCGTAACATGTATAATAATATTAATTTTCTCAATAGCAAATGGCTGCATTTTAGGGATATGTGGTAAATTTGCAGCTAGGGATACTTGACCATAGATTGGGATTAGTACTATTCAAATGCATTTAGTATGTTTTATTTTTGAAATAAAAATGTTATAATATTAAATATTATAAACATATAAATATAAGTATTATAAGTAAATAATATAAATATTATAAGTAAATGACTGAGTTCTTGTCAAATATTGCAGGAAACGGAATACAAGAAGATTTGTTGGAAATTTTCTTGAAATCAATTCTGACAGGTTTACTATTCAGTTTGCAAGAAGAATGGATGGTATGCGATTTAAATGGCTTTAAATGAATGATATAGCATAATGTGACCCTGACCAAATAAACGATATTCTTCATCCACCTGAGTTTTCGATACAAATGATAGAATGACTTGTTTTGTGTTTAAATATGACTTTACATTTGGAGTTGAATAAATTGTTATTTTCTTATTTTGGAACTTGTTTAGGCACAGAATGATCTTCCAGACTGCTAATATTTTGAACTTTGTACAATAAAAATTAAAATTGGGTATATTAATGTTAGGCCTATGTACTAAAATTTAAAAGTATTAATTTTATTTGACAAAAATAAAAAATTATTAACCTTAATATTAATTTTGTTCCTATGAAAGGGGGTTTTATTTATTATTTTTAATCATACTCCCAAATCTATGACTTGGGTCAAGCATCCCTATACACTGGGATACTTGAACCAAATTGAAAGTTTTGAATATATATATTTTACTACCTTTTATAATTAATAATTTGGAATAATAATAATAAATATTGTGTAATACTTCATTAAGTATATATAGGCTGCATTTACATACCCATAAGTAACGTAAAAAAAATAATTAACAATCCAAAACTAACAATTGGGTCAAATATCCCTAGTTTCCCCTACACTGTCAAAAATGGCAGAGGTTTTTTTTCTACGAAAGTGTGCAATAATTACAAACGCTGGTATATAATAACCTGTTCCGTGACACTCAAGATCCCAAAAAGTGTTCCTTTATCTTTAGAAACCTCCGAAAACAATTTATTTTCGAAATTTACAGAAGAATTTACAAAAATAAAGTTTTATAATCTACCCGTAATTTTCGGAAACTTTTTCTAGTAGCTTTTACAATGCATTGATCCATTCTCTGTACCCGGAAAATCGGTTCTTCGGATTCTATTCATTCTCAAGTAAACATTTTCAGCTGCAAAACTGAATTTGCGCATGCAATTGTAACAAAATAATATTAATTTTTATTTGAATGTTAATGCTGTTAATATAGTATGTTTGTCTGTTAAACATGTTTTCTGAATATCAAAATAGCTACCTGAGAATGGATAGTATCGGAAAAAGTGATGTTCCGATTTGAGAAAACTTATTATTGCACTGTAAAAGTTACTTAGAAACGTTTCCGAAAATAACAGACAGCTAATTAAAATTTATTTTTATAAATTCTTCTTTAAATTTCGAAAACAATTAGTTTTCTGTGGTTTTTAAAGGTAAAGGAACGCGTTTCGGAATCTTCGGTGACTTGGAAAAGGTTATTGTATATTTTCGTTCGGGGTCATTCCATGGTAACTTTTGTTACATTTAGAACAATTTACTTCAGTAATTTTGGTAAAATAACACATAAAAAATTATTAAAAATGTAAAGATGTCAAGGATTTGTTAATTAAACCTATTCAAAGTTCAATTTAGATCAAAATTACATAATGTTAGTTTTATTTTTTGAATTTGAGCAGTTATATTTATTATGGTAACTGACATTACTGAAAAAGGAACGTAAGTTACCATAAAAAGTATAATTTTTATTCTCACTTTTTAGCTAATTTTCAATCAAATTGTGCTTTGAATAGATATAATTAACAAATCGTGTAAGTTTTACATTAGAATATTTTTTTGGTGTTATATTACTGAAATTACTGCTGTAAATTGTTCTAAATGTAACGTACGTAACCATGGAATGACCCTTCGTACATTTTTGTAGATTAAGAAGTATTTGTCATTTTTTACAGTGTAAAAATCAATTATCAAAAGTTTAGAAACACAACAATCACATCTATTTTTTAGTATCAGATTTTTGCTATTTTTTTTTAACTTTGAAATTTACGATTTCAAAAAACTCCTTACGTGATGGTAAAGAATTGAGATAATTTTTGGATTCAGCACTACAAAATACATAAGAATCAATTATCCAAAGCTTAAAAACACGACACAACCCAAATTTTGCATGCTAGTGTAATAGGATATTTATTATCTAACCTAATTTTATCAAAATGTGATTAAGAAACAATATGCTGTCCATATCTTTTGTAATGAAGCAAAATATTGTATAAGATACTATATAACATATTTGTGTATATGAAGTCTAAAACATTTTAAGAAAATTACTATATGATACAATTACAAATTCACGTTTTATTTAGTTTTCCTCACTTGGATTTTAAAATAATCTATTTGATATGTTTTTTTTCAATTGCCTTTCTTCAATTGAAGTTTGCAGAAATATACCAGGATGACAAATAGTACTTCAAAACACTATTATTTTCCTTTAAAAATAAAACTATTTTGTGGTATATTCCAGAAACATTTTACCACTTGAGAAAAGCGATTAAAATTGAAAGTTTTCCGAGAAAAACTTTTTAATGCTTCTTCAAAAGAGGAATCAATTTCGTCGCAAAGCTTTTGTAATAAAGCTTAAATTTTTATAAGGTAATAAATATGTTTCTTTGACATTTAAAAGCCTTTTAAGGAAATTACTTTGGAAAATAATTTTAGGTGTGTATTTTTTTATCAATATTTATCTCTTAGAATTTAAATAAATGTATTTCATGTGTTTATTTTTAATACCTTTTTTTCACTTCCAACATTTTTTTTAATCAGAATTATACCAATGTAGCAAAGGATGAATCAAAAAGTAGAGGAAAAGGTCCAAATACCGGCTACCACTTTTATTTTCAATTTAAATCATACAATTTTCAAAATTAGTAAAAGAAAAAGTGACAGCAGAGTACCTTGACATGTTTTACACCTGTTTAGAAAAAAACAGTTAGTTTAAAAGCCATTTTTTTGTTTATAAAAAGCAAAATTCCGAATGTCTTCAAATTTTGAGTTTTGAAAATGGTGTCTAAATACCGGCTACCTAAGTTTTTTTTTTTTTTTTCCACCAAAAGTTCACACAAATAGACAATGACAATTATTAAGTAATAAGAATATTTTTTAAATAAATTTTATTGATTAATTAACATTTCTTATGCACAGAAAAATACGTAATTTTTAACAAACAAGCATTTTCGTCAGATTTATAAAATTCTTATCGTTTTTTATAAATATCTTAGTCTGCTTTCCACTATGTTTCTAGTTTCGTTTTTTAACGTGTAAAACAAAAAAAAAAGCTTGCTGATTGAAATGTGAAATATTTTATCTGAAAAAATCACAAATATAATATCACTCTCTGCGTCGGTGCAGTCGCTATAGAGATATGGCCACTTATTGCATTTTTAATATTAAACCCAGAATCCCCTCCCCCATTCTTGTCCGCAGAGAAAAAAGACACAAATTGCATCATTTCACTCTTTTAAAATCCAATTTCTGCCTCTTTCGATTGTTTTTTCTTCATGTTTATCTCCGTCATTTTTCTTCTTTCTCTTCCTATTTATTTCAGGCAATTTTGGAGTGCCCAACAGTGTTTTTTTGTGAAGTGATCCGGTAACGAGTGTCGCTCCTGAAGACAAGCAGCCACGGTTGAATTTTTTTCATATTGCGAAATAGAGTTGGAACTATTTCTGAACAATTTAAATTAATTTATTAATTATGGAATTATTTAAAGTAATTTATTTTCCTCCTCTTCAAGCCGAGAAAACACAGGGAGGCCTAAATACCCGGTATTTGGACCGCTTTGGGTAGCCGGTATTTGGACCGCTTTAGGTAGCCGGTATTTGGACCGCTTTAGGTAGGCGGTATTTGGACCGCTTTAGGTAGCCGGTATTTGGACCGCTTTAGGTAGCCGGTATTCGGACCACTGCTATGTTTAAGTTAAAACCGGTATTACTCATTTATATGGTAAAATGCCAATAACTTGCGTGCGGCGATCGAGAGCTAAACATGTGTAGAAAATAACTTTATAATCAATTCAAGCTATATACGATCAATACATTTAAAAAATATATAAAACACATATTTGAAAAACTTTTGATGTCCGAGATTACGTCGTTTCGACACTTTTGCGTTTGCTGTTTGTAAAGGAGACAGACTTCAGTGACGTACTTTTCGTAACTTTCTTCTCTTCATTAGAGTTTCAAACTCTGCCTAACTCCGCTAGGCTGCGCTGCGCTCAGTTCTCAGAACACCTAGTAGCCGGTATTTAGACCCTAGCCGGTATCTGGACCTTCTCCTCTATTATTTTGTTTTACAAATAAAAGTGTTTTGCCTTGTATTTCAAAAAGGTTTTATTATTTGTGATGCAGAGCTGTACTGTAAGCATTTCTTAATCTTCGAAAATATAATATACTCACGAACAAAAATATACAAGAACCTCTTCTTAGGTACTCATGATTTCGAAGGGCGTTCTTAATGATTATCGATTCTGAAACTATACGTGAAATGTAGCAAATAAGATGCGTTCGTACTATAACTAGACGATTTAATAGGACAATCACCATGGCAACCTAGAATCAACACCTATCATGGTATATCATTGAATTAATTACGTATGATAGGATTTAATAGATAGAAGAAAAGTTTAATTAATATATTTTTTAAAGTTTTGATTACATTTTCATAAAATTTGAAATGACTCGAGAAAATTCTGAAGCTAATATATATATTGAATTTTAAATTCAGATCTTTGTGCAATAACTGCTGCACTCTTATGCAAAAATCACGAATACAAAATTTACCACGATTATACATATTAAATTCAGTAATATGGAAATAATAAGACTCCATCTTAAATATGATGTAATCACCATGGCAACCTAGAGTCATTCCTATCACGGAATATAATTGAATTAATTATCTATGATGCGAGTTAATGGGATAATCAACATGGCAACCTAAAATTAACATCTGTCATGGTATATCATTGAATTAATTACGTATTATAGGATTTAATAGAAAAAAAAACTTCTATCAATATCTTTTTAAGTTTTGATTCGATTTTCATAAATTTTTAAATGACTCGAGAAAATTCAGCAGCGGATATATTAAATTTCAAACCATTCAAATGGGTAATTTTTGCGCTGTTATATGCGGACAGACGGACGGACCAGACGACGATTATAGGTGCTAGATAGAGGTGCTAGATAGAGGCTAGATAGGTGCGAGATTATACAATTAAGAACGCACCTAAAAAATCACACATCAATATATTTTCTAAATCCACAGAATCATTTATGAAAACAAGTTCCTTTTTCTGCCACTGATTTTCGAAAACGTTTACGAATAGATTTTATAGTGTATTAATCGTTTTTCTCAAACCAGAATATTAGTATTTAGGATGCTTATCAATTCTCAATTAAACATTTTCAGTTACTTAACTAAATTTAAGCATGCAAGAATAAAAAATAATATTAATTTTAAATTTAATGTTAATGGTGTTAATTTATCATGTGTGTCTGGAAAACATCCTTGTTAAACATAAAAATATTTTCTAGTGAATTAATGGCATTCTAAAAATCTACATTGTGGGCCATTGAGAAATTCATTGACACGTTAAATGCCATATGTACTCCGAGCTATGCGAACTTTACTTTTATTAATGTACCGCGTGTACCGCCGGCTGTCAAGCTACCCATTATTTTAATTAGTCCAGTTTTTATACATGTCACATAGATAATATTATTTTAACTAAGTGCCATATATACCGCCGGCTGTCACGCTCTGTAACCGTACACAAAATATATATTTCACAAACACTTTTTACACATTTAGTAAATATCAATAAATTTATTCTTTAAACTATCAAGGGCGCACTTTACACAGCTCAAACACTTTATTTTAATGCCAAACTGACAAACGACACCAACTATTTTTTAATAAAATTTTCCTTTTAGAATGCAAGTGAAAACAATCGTTTAATTTTTAACAAAATCGTTCGTAAATTCAAGTGTGAATTAATCATTTCAACATTTTACAAATGGAATTACTTCACCAACTACTTCTAACAATGGCGCCTTAGGAACTTTATTTTATAAGAAAGCATGAGTTTCAAAACTCACCATACCAAAAATACAAAAATAATGTTTCTTATTCCATCTATTCTTTTGGTAATCCATGAGCAAGGAAACATTAGAGTTTGCAAAAAAACCTAGTTTATCTTTTATTTCTGGCATTGTAAAATCTTGGTTTATAATGAAAACCAACAGGCACATTTAGAAGGTTTTCGCGAAATTCCAAATTTAATTTTCTTTCTAAGGCAAGTTTTATAACTCACGTCTTCATTTATACGGTGGCACTGAACGTGTTAATACAATAGAAAAACAGCTCTGAATCGTTCCAGAAAATCAGTAACATCTAATAAAACATTTTTATGATGTTTTAAAAATTAAAACCGCTTTTTGGGAACGTGAGTAACTCGGAAGAGGTTAGTGTATATTTCTTTTGTTATTATATCATGTTTTCCTAGATATAGAAACATCCTAAATTAAGAAACATTTGTCTTTTTTTACAGAGTAGAAGAAAAGTTAAAACTGAAAAAACTGGTACACCTGCCTAATATCATGTAGTGCTTCCTTCTCACGCAGAAGTTCTGCAGCACCACGTGGCATGAAATTGACTAACGTCTGAAGGTATCCTGTAGGCAATTTCCACCATGAATCCTGCAGGGCAGTCCACAAATCCATAGCAGTGCGAGGTGGTGGAGATCTCTTTTGAACAGCAGGTTTCAAGACATCCCAAACATACTCAATAGTGTTCATGTCTGTGGATTTAGGTGGCCAATGGAAGTGTCTAAAGTCCAAATAGTTGTCCTGGAGTCGCTGGGTAGCGGGTTTTGACGTGTAGGGCATCGCATTGTCCTGCTGGAATCCTCCAAGTCCGACGGAATGCACAATGGAGATGAATGGGAGTAGGCGACTGGGCAAGATGCTTACGTACCCGTTACCCATCTGATGAACAGAAAAATATGCTATCACATGGAGTCGTCTCTAGAAGTATCAGGGGTCCCATATCATGCCAACTGCACTCGCTTCATATCCTCTCCAGAGGCTCCAACAACTTGAACAGTCTCCTATTGACATGTAGGATCCATGGATTCATGAGGCTCTCTCAATACCCGTGACGTTTATCCACCCCATACAATCTAAAACAATTTTCGTTAGACCAGGCAACGTGTTTCCAGTCATCAACAGTCCAATGGAGGTGTAGGGGTCCCCAGGCGAGATATAAAGCTTTGCGTCGTGCAGTCGATAACCGTACACGAGTGGGCTTAGAACTCGAAAAGTCATGTTCCCATAATTACCATATCAAAGTATAATTATCAATATTTCTAGTAGCAGGAACCGATGTAAGAGTTTCGCCAGACACCTGTTGTCTTATATTTTCGCAGCCGGGCATATCGCGTAACTTTTTTGGCGTTCAGCCGCTAAAAGAAAAAAGAAGGAAATCTCATTGATCCATCTCTACAAATAAGCAAGAATTTTCTTTCAATTTGTAGCAGGGAAGCATTATCTATTGACTAAAACTTAAATTATTTTTAACGTACTCTGTACTGTGCCTAAAATGGGTACATTATAAGTATGCCAGTTATTTCATATTTCTATTATGCAGCCATAACCTATTCCTTTTTAGTTAATTCTCTAAATGTGGTTTGTTTCAGAATTATAAGCAAAAATTTAAGAAAAATTATTAGTCATAAAATTTAATTTACTGTTTACATATACCTATATTTATGTATTTTGGTGAAAATTAATTTTCTTGAATTCCAGTTTTGTAATATAAGAATCATATTACAAAAATCACACTCAACATAAATTGAAGCTATTTCGGTTATTTGTAAAATGAAAACATTTCTGTAATATTACACAGCAAGTGGAAATGTATCTATGTAGAATAAATATTTAATTTTCATTTGAAGCAAATTAATGTAATTTAATCAGTTAATTTTGTGTGTGTGGTGTATTCCGGCAATTATTATAAAAAAAATAATTTAAAACAGTATATTTTTTCTATATACCAAAAATTAACTTTTGTGTAAAAATATTCTGCTTTTCAATATAAGTATACTTTGCGAAAACGATGAATCATTTTCAAAATTAAACTAAAATTGGTCTATAAAAAGTTGAACTCTTAAGATATCATGAATTATAAATGAATAAGCAACTTTCCCAACAATAAATATCTTTCGATGTACTTGCTTACACAAAGCATAACAAATATTTGCTGCCACTGAAAGCGCAAAAAATTAATTGCTCATCGACCTTGCTGATTTTGTAAATAGTTTGATAATGAGTAAAAAGAAATTTTGAAAGCTGATAATAAATTCTGAAGGTAAAAATAAAATTAATATATCAGATATTGTGGATTTATGAATATAAGTGTAAAATATACATATATACACTAGGATTAAAGTTTACAATGTACATTATATTTTGAAGTTTAAATATTTGTCTTAAACAACAACTTAAGATTAAGTGTACATTTATTTATACCCCAAAACCTAAGTTTCTCCTTAAATTCTGCAATTTTTGCAGCATCTGGTATTAAAAGTATTTATAAATTATATATTTCATATTATATCATTATTGTAATACTTTTTTAACAATATTATGTTATATTATGCCATTTACTATTAGATTATTTATTATATTTTAAATATTTGCTTTTTTAGTACAAATGTTTTGAAAATCGCACAACCTTAAATAAAACACTTTTAATTAAAAATGTATTTACAAAAAATTTAAATAAATAATTAAGAAATTCATGTAATTGTATATTTTAAATAAGCTAAAATATTAATGATAAATCATACAATGCAACTACCGGGTGTCCCAAAAAGGACTGACTAATTTTAAAATTCATTAACTTGCAAACGGTGACAGATATTAAAAAAATTCTTGCAGGAGGGTTATGCATAAGGTCAAAAGTTTTATTACAGTGATTTTCAATTTTAGTTCGATTTACAAACAATAGATGGCGCTGTAAGCAATAGTCGCTAAATTCAGGCTCAATTTTTGGTACTTCGTGGCCCGGATAATACATTTCCATCTCCTTTTTCTGCATGGAACAAGATAAAGGACCAAAAATCGAGCCTGTATTTAGTGACTATTGCTTACAGCGCCATCTATTGTTTGTAAATCGAACTAAAATTGAAAATCACTGTAATAAAACTTTTGACCTTATGCATAACCCTCCTGCAAGAATTTGTTTAATATCTGTCACCGTTTGCAAGTTATTGAATTTTAAAATCAGTCAGTCCTTTTTGGGACACCCGGTACATATACCCGTAGGTATAAGTAATTTCAAAAACGTTTTAGAAAAAAACTTGGCAACTATCATATAGTGTCGTGCTTATTTTGAATACCAGTAAATCCAAAAAGAAATCTTCGTCTTATTTTAAAAGAAAATCTTAAAGTTTAATGTGGCAAAAGTAACTTTTCTAAAATACTGGTATTAAAGAGTAAACAACCGTACGAACTGGTATGTCAATCTCCGTAATTTTCACCAATCAAAAACATCAAAGAATTTGCATATGCATGAGACCATATAGTATAAGGTCATCCAGTATAAACGAAAAAAATTTTTAAAGTTATTTTCTAATCTTTTGATTTTCAGAACGAATTAATTTCGAAAACGATATTCAATTCCATTTTAATTAATTTTGCTTTTAATTTCTATAGATATGTACGACATTTTTTTTATATTAAAAAAAGTCTGATTGCAAAAAAAGAAAGTGTGAATGTTTTTAATAAAAAGCTGTTAATGAATTTCATTATGTAACATGTAATGAAACGTTATCAGGGATCAAAATGTAAGTCATTCGAATATTAATACATTTATTTCTGTCAACATTTTAGTGACTAAAGGAAATCCTTCAGTATAATCATTTTTCTTACATTTTATTATCTTTTCGTAGATGTTGTTGATTTCTTCCAAAATAAAATTACGATATTATAAGCACATGAAAATCATTTAGAAGTATGTCGACTTTCTCCAACTTTTTAGTAGAATTACACATATAACTCTATGCACTAAACATGGGTCAACAATTTCCTTTTACAAATTAAAAGAAAAATCCGTTTTGTTCATTAAGTGTTAAAAGCAAACAATTTGGCCTGTTTGGGATAATAAATGACTTTTCCTTGATACTTTTGGACTGTATTATTAAAATGGACTCTTTTGATATAAAATATTTTAGCTAAACGAAAAAATGTTTATAGAGTTTTTTTTAATAGTGCTCAATTCCAAAATGAAAGCTGTAAACTTTTAAATTCAAATAAAATAAAACATTTTTATTCAGTAATGTTTAACGAAATGCAGCAGTACGTTTAATTATTCAGAATTATATTCCTTCTTGACAACATTCTAGTGACTAAAGGACATTATTCAGTACTATAATCATTTATCTTCATCAGCAGTATTATTTTTTCACACACTTTATTAATTTCTTCTAACAACCATTCAACCAGGAGAAAAAAAAAAAAAAAAAAAAAAAAAAAAAACGGAATGTCATAAGCACACAAATTTATTTAGAAATATGTCAGCGTCAGGAAAATGGTGTACTTAACGCCCTATACACAATGTACACGACCACTTTCCCACTCAAGGTCAATGTTTTGCTGTTACGTGTTGATATTAAATAACTATTTCCTTCGTATTTTTTGACTGAATACTAAAATCTGACTTTGTGTTTATTTTTCACAACTACTCCTGCCTTATAAATTGAAATATAGGTAGAAAAGAACCACAGTTATTCATAAGCATTTAAAGATGTTGTAATAACTTTTGTAATTTAGAAACATTAGATTAGTTTCTGAAATATATTTTTAACGACATTTCTGTAGTGGCCGTGACTAAATAACTCTTTTTTACGGAAAAAAGAATGAATAATAAGATGTCGTCTCACATAGGTACTTTTCCAATTTAGCCAATCAAAATCTTCTTTCTTTTTTTTTCAAAACCCAGTTCAGTTGTGAATAGTTTCGATAACATTGAAAGTGAATATTTCGAGAGCCATTATCCGATTATACATTGTTCTCCTTTTTGTGAGAATAAGTGTCAGACTAGTTAAAACTTCCATGTAACAGTTGGATGAAGATTTATATCATAAACTTAATGATATTTCTGTAATGCTCGCGAATAAATTATTTCTTTTTATAAAAGAAAAGATTAAATAATAGGATTTCGTCTCACATAGGAGTACTTTTTATATTTGGCTGGCAGTCTTTTTTTTTTTTTTTTTCAAAATACAGTTGAGCAGAGAATGATGTCGATAACAGTGAAGGCGAATATTCGGAGAGCTACCATACATTGATCTTATGTGTAAAAGAATAACTTTCAGACCAGTTAAACATTGCTTGTAGCAGTTGATTTATCATTTGTATTATGAATGTAATTACATTTCTGTAACAGTTGCGACAAAATTACTCCGTTTTATGAAAGAGAAGAACGAATAGAGAGATATCGTCTTAAATAGCAGTATTTTCCAATTTAGTCGAATAAAAGTTTTTTTTTAATACAGTTGAGGCAAAAAGGATGTAGATAACAGTGAAAGTGAACAGTCGAAGAGCCATCATCCACCTATACATTGTTCTCCCAAGTAAACAAAAAGGTGCCAGGTCAGTTAAAACTTTCTTGTAGCTAAATGGTTGATCATTTATATCATGAACTTCAATTTTATAATCATTTATTTCAATGTGTCTTTTCCTGTTTAAAACTATTAGATATATCGAATCATTGTAAAATGCCAAGTATGCATGTTTATATTTCTTGGTGAGTTTGTTTATATTTGCTTATTGGAAATTAAAATGCATCGTTAAAACAGGAAGCATATTTTTGACAATTTGTACTAATAATTTCAATATTCGACAAGGCATTTGTTATATTTCCCAATGAGTAGAAACGACTTTATTTACTTTACACGAATATTCGAGGTATGTAATAAATAACTTTTAAAAATGTAAGCCTCTAACCGCTAATTTGGAAGATTTTCTGTCAGACGTAAAGGTAGGCATTTTTATAAAGGATAAATTATCATGAAGTTCTGAAACACAAATGTCTTAATAATTAACTATTCTTATTATTTAAGAGTAAAAAATGTTTCAGGACCCTCTTAGAAGCAAATTTAAATGGGCAGAAAATTCATATCAAATTTTTTTCTAGGTACGCAATGGCTATCGCCAAGTTATGTGTGGAATCGTATTCATAGCACTCCATGGATCTAACAGCCCAGAGATATTTAGCATATGGTACGACAATTATAGAGAATTGATTGATTTCCAAAATAGAATAACTACTCTAAGAAGCTGCTGGGGTTTGGAAGAATCATTTTAATGCTATACGTTAGAACTTTGAAAGAAAACTTTTGAGAAAATCATGTAATTTGGAAATTCTAATTAGATTACTTCTTAGTTCAAATTGACTCTTGTTTTGTATCAGATCTATACAGAAAAGGAGAAATAAACCTTATTTTAACTCTTAAAATGCAGAAATTTGCAAATCGAATGGCGTAGGATTCCACAAGGCAATATTTGAAGATTTTGTTTACTACTATTTCCATATAATAATTTAGGTTATATATATTACTAGTAGATATTTACCATCAAGATTATTGCTTCTTTGGAAATATTTATCGGGTTAAAAGAGACTATAAACGTTTCCTACTCAACCTTTCAGTGATAAAACTCGTCAAAGACATCTGGGCTCTAATAATAATGAAATCTACTCCGATGAAGATTTTATATCGTCCGTAAAATGACCTTCGATTTTGTCATATTCAGGATAATATTTGTAATCTTTCTTTATTTAAATTAAATAAATGATGTATTTCATTATTAAATACCTTGTAAAGTCCTGGTTCTTATCAATAGCACTCTGTCAATGGACGCAGATGTGATACCTAAATATCCTCCCTCTAATACAAGACCGATATATATTACGTATCATAAAATCTTTAACAGATCTTAGCTTTAACAGCTTCTTAGACAGTTCGAATATAATAATTCTTACGATATTTGAAATGCCTCTCCAGCCTCTTCAAGTGCAGCCGCTATCAAAGAAATCTGCCTTAGATATACACGGATGCAGCTGAGGCCTTTCAGGTAATCTTGGCTAGAACTCCCCTATGTTAAGACCTCCATCCTTCGCTTTCGCTCTCTGCGTTGGTCTGTTCACGTACGTAAGGACAGGAAGCGGCGAGATTAGGACAGTCCAATTTAAAAGGAGAGGATCGAGGTTGTAACCGAATGCGGTGAACATTTGTGTATCGATAAAGTATAATTAGTATATAAATGTATGAGCGCAATAAAACGCAATCCCCAGGGGATCTTGAGAAAATAAGTCGGAAAGTTTAAGCTACAGTTTATAAACTGATAAATGTCCTTCTTTGGCAAGCGGCTCCGTTGCATGGTCGGCAGCATTTGAGTTTTTTCTACCCCGGTTCAAATCCGGCTAAGACTTGTTTTTCGGAACGAAAAATTTTCTCAATCATTTTCGAACCGCAACAGAAAAAAATATGTATAATAATTGAAATTTACGAAAAATTAAATGTATGTTTAGTAGCATATAAGTGCTTTTTTAACTACGAAATTTTGCATGTTTAAATATATAATGAAAAGGAAAAAAACGCATATTTATATGTCTATAGACCAGAATTTTTTTGTTGTTATTTAAAATTATTTACAGTTATTTTAAGGAATAATCTATTATTTTTCACAGAGAAATAAATTAAAACACATGATATAAATGTGTGAATAATTATATTATTTTAATTTTGTTTCTATATGAAAGTATTTCTGTTACTTGATGATTTTTTAATATCCTTTTTAAAATTGTTAATATGACTTTTTTTTCGGATTTTTGGTTTTGTAATTATTACCTACGTAATAACTATTTTCAGCAATTCAGCTTTTTAGAACTTATTTTTAAGCACAAAAACAGTTATTCTAACTATAATCATAAGAATCCAACATTTAAAAAATTCAAAAGTTAAAAAGCTAGTTGATAAAAAAGATACATTTTTACACTGTGAAAAATAGTAGTAGCTTATTTATGTAAATAACAGTAAATAAATTTTTAAATTAGCGTAATTTCATGGTCTATAAAAGTTCCAATTGACTTTTTTAGTTTATTATTATTATTTATTTATTTTATCTTTACTTTTCATTAAATACGCTGACGGAAAAAAAATCCCTACACCAAGAAAGACTTGTGTTAGATAAACGAAATTTGGTTGGCGTGTTTATATATCTGAAAGATGACATCGATTCAAAATCGCGTTTCGCGCATAAGTGTGGCGTTAGTAGCGCCACTCAGAATTTGCAAATCAGGTTTGCTTTAAATGCATGCAATAAATTTCGTGAGCTTTATTTATCTTCGAAATTTGACATATTGAGTTGATTTTAGCCAAGAATGCCTTTAAGAAGACGAAGAAGCCATTATCAACAGCTCACCGAGTTTGAACGAGGTCGTATAATAGGTCCTTGAGAAGGTGGATTTTCTTTCGGCGATATTGCAGAAAGACTTGGCCGGAATGTATCCACTGTGTATGATTGTTGGGAGCAGTGGTCAAGGGATGGTACTGCCTTAAGAACACCGAGTTCCGCGCGGCCACGTGCACTACTGTGAGTGAAGACCACCGTGTTTGGCGTGCGGCTCTAGCGCATCCTACTGCGTCTGCGGCAGGTATTCGACCTGCAGTTGGTACCACATTACACAACGAACTGTTACAAATCGATTATTTCAAGGACAACTCCGAGCCAGGCGCCCTGTAGCGTACATTCCACTGACTCCAAGCCATTGCCGATTGCGACGTCAATGGTGTCAAGCCAACGATCATTGGGGGACGGAGTGGAAATCTGTTGTGTTCTCTGACGAAAGCGGGTTCTGCTTTGGTGCCAGTGATGACCATGTGTTGGTCAGAAGGAGTCCAGGAGAACGCCTGCATCCAAACTGTCTGCGGCCTAGACACACTGGACATACACCTGGAGTCATGCTCTGGGGAGAAATTTCCTATGACAGCAGGAGCACTCTCGTGGTGTTCCCAAACACACTGTCTGCAAATTTGTACGTCAGTCTGGTAATTCAACCTGTAGTGCTGCCATTCATAAACAGCATTCAAGGGGAATTTTCTAACAGGATCGTTTCGTTTGCAGGCTTGCATTCAAAACTCTGGAGGTTACACCGGCTATTAATTTCACATTTGAAATGCATTTTCTTGAGCCTAAATTAACCTGTAATCTTGAAAATCTAATCAATTAAACATGTTAACTAGACAAATGCATTGTCCAAATTTCATTACACTACAATAATTTTTTCTTGGTTTGGGGATTTTTTTTTCGACAGTGTATATAAACATGCAAAGATTCGCACTTAACATTGTATTTATATAAGTAAACTGCATTTAAAAATATTAAACAAGAAAGAAAAATTTTATTCCGAAAGAAAACATGTAAAACTACGTAAACACTTATTCTAATTAAAAATCAAGAATCTCAGACTTTAAAAATCATATTAAAAATATAAAAGCATATTTTCTAATAAACCATGAAATATTTGAAGTATTTAAATGTGGAAACAAAATGAAAATAATATATTTGCTCACTTATTTTAATTTATTTCTCTGTTAAAAATTATAGATATTCATTGAAATAACTGTAAATAATTTTAAATAACAACAAAAATTTCTGGTCTATAAACATATAAATATGCGGGTTTTTTTTTCATTATATATTTAAACATGCAAAATTTCGTAGTTAAAGAAGCACTTATATGCTACAAAACATACATTTAATTTTCCGTAAATTTCAATTATTATACATATTTTTTCAATTGCGGTTCGAAAATGTTTCATAATATGTTCGAGCGGATTTGAGCCTGGGTAGAAAAAACTCAAATCCAGCAAGCTGCCGACCACGCTACGGAGCCGCTGGCCAAAGGAGGAAATTTATTGGCTTATAAACAGTAGTTTAAATTTTGCGACTTATTTTCCCAAGATCCCATGGGGGTTGCGCTTTATGACGCTCATATATTTATATACTAACTATACTCTATCGATACACAATCGTTCATCGCATTCGGTGACACCAATCTCGGACCCTCTCCTTGTTAGACTTTAAACGTATAGTACGGTGTACTCTGCCTAGTAACCCACGCGCTGTATTAAAAATACTGCGGATAGAGCTTAGTTAAGCTCTCAATTGTAAACCGACTTCTAATTTTTTAATCTTTTTCTGATTAGCTGTGTCGCTGTAAAAATGAAGCTTTTTTAGCTAACGACCATCTTGAAATTATTTCTTATGACGGTACAAGATGAACGTAATTATTATTAACTCACTCTGCAAAAATGTAGCCGAAATCTTTTTATTGTCGAAACAAAATTGAGCAGTTCAATTCTAAGGAGGATTCTAAAAGTTGAAGAGTTCCATGTCAAAAAATAAAATATGCTGTTATTTGACATGGATTTCAGAAGTTAGAAAGACTCCAGGAAAAAAAATGTTAAAAACATTACACATCTCCATTTTTTTTTTTAAACAATTACATTATGACTTCATAAAGTTTATTTTTGATATGCTCTTTATAGTAACGTGTGTTTTACTAATAGTCCAGGCAATAGGGAATTTTACCTAGCAAAATTAATGGTAGTACTGGAAATCGGCTTTCTAGATGTTTTTTGGGTCGCTGAATCCAAATTTGTAACTTCCCACCAAAATTTCCCCAGGCAACCTTCCCAAATTTTGGTAAAAAGCCCCCCAAAAAGGTTTTTATTAAAAAAATCAATTTTTTATTGTTTTAGAGAAAAAGTATCTAGAAATTAAGAAGGTAGACAAAATTTGCAACAAATTAGATATATGACATTATGACTTAGGATGAAGGGGAAGGGGGGTCTGCCTCGGAACATGCGCGCGGTGCTGCGTAAACTAAGTTGCGCAATTCCACTTAACTACTCACACGTTTACATTCGCCCTCCTATCTCCCCTCCGAACTTTCTCTATAAGGTTTACTTTATGATTTTTGGATCGCTGAATCCGAATTTTAAACTCTCCCCAAAAAATTTTCCCCCGAACACCCCCTCCCCCCAAATAGTTGTTTTTAACATAAATTTCTTATTGTTTTAGGGGAAAAGCATTACAAAATTCAGAAACTAGACAAAATTTGCAACAAATAGGACATATGACATTATGAATTAGGATGAACGAGGAGGGTGAGGGCTGCCTCTGAACACGCACTGCGGCTCTACTTGCACTAAATTGTGAAGTTCAGGCAATTGGGGATTTTATATGGCAAAATTAACACTAGTTCTGGATTTCGACTCATTTTATGTTTTTTGGGTCGCTGAATCCGAATTTGTAACTTCCCACCAAAATTTCACCCGGCAACCCCCCAAAAAATTGATTTTTTGAAAAAATTTGGTTTTTGAGAAAAGCGCGCGGGGAATGTTCTGAGGCAGCCCCCTCTCTAACCGTTTATCCTACGTCCTAATGTCATGTATCCTATTTGTTGCAAATTTTGTCTAGTTTCTGAATTTCGTAATGCTTTTCCCCTAAAATAATAAGAAATTTAAGTTAAAAACAACTATTTGGGGGGGTCGGTAGGGGGATTTTGGGGGTAAGTTAAAAATTCGGATTCAGCGACCCAAAAAACTTAAAGTAAACCTTATAGAGAAAGTTCGGAGGGAAGATGCGAGAGCTAATGTAAACGAGTGAGTGGTTAAGTGGAATTGCGCAACTTAGTCCACGCAGCATCGCGCACATGTTCAGAGGCAGATCCCCCCTTCCCCTTCATCCTAAGTCATAATGTCTTATATCTAATTTGTTGCAAATTTTGTCTACTTTCTTAATTTCTAGATACTTTTTCTCTAAAACGATAAAAAAAATGATTTTTTTTAATAAGAACCTTTTTTGGGGGGGCTTTTTACCGAAATTTGGGGGTGTTGCCGGGTGAAATTTTGGTGGGAAGTTACAAATTCGGATTCAGCGACCCAAAAAACATCTAGAAAGCCGATTTCCAGTACTACCATTAATTTTGTTAGGTAGAGTGCCTATACGGTCTCTATTGCCTGGACTATAAAGGATAAAATGCAAGTAGAGAATTAATCATTAACATTTTACGGTAATTAAAGTGAAATCGCTTTAAATTTTATAAGGTTTTTCATAAAGCCTGTGGATACATAAATTACCGAAAACCAGGGTTACTTTGCCACGTTTCAGACATATTTTTGTGTATAACACTTTTTTATTCTTTGAATTCAGGACACAAAAAAATACAGGCGTATCGACCTAACGATTCCCTTCAACATCAGAGCGGATTCAAATGTATACGTGAATATTGTAAGAAAAAAATTATAAAAAAAGGGGTGACAAAGTTACCCCGGGTTTAGGATAACTTTGTCACCTAACTACAAATATGCTTTAAATGCTCGTAATACGCGATTTATGACAAAGTTATCTCAGATATCGAAGTAAAAAAAAAATTACACCCCTTAGCCTACTTTATTTAAACAATTCTATTTTACGATTTATTGCAAAAAATATTATTCTAGGCTATTCTCAGTGATAAAGCGTCTCTCTGGATGAAAACATTGATCATATCATCAACTGGAGTTTCGTTAGTCAATATAGGGATATTAACACCTTTCCGGCCAAGGTATTTTTTAATTACCATCATGACATCGTGCTTGGTTAAGGGAAAACCCCAGTCCGTCACTACTCCCAAGGTCTCGGAAATCAACTACTTTGTGTGTCTTCTTCCACAGACATGGTGTGTCTTCCAAGACAGTTATTAACAAGTGTAGTACGTTATATTTAGAATGTTGTGGCAACTAGTTTTTTACTCATACCCTAATTGACAGCTGCGACTGCGTTTGCCACATTCTCTTCAGTGTAATTGCAACAATGCCCGGCACCTTATGTTTTTTCGTAGGTCCTCATTTTTCACTTACTGCTTAAGACATGTAAGAAAAACGAGAATTAATCACATGAATAAAACACATCAATAAAAAAATATATAAAACAATAATAAATCCGTTGCCCACGAGGTGACAAAGTTACCCCGGGATATCAAAGTTGTACGGTATTTTTCAAAAGAAAAACTATTTTAAAAGTTTAACAATATGATAAATTAATATTATGTACGCCTTACAGCAATTTTGTAATAAAAATTACTTTTGGCCATATAAATTCGTGAAATACTTGTAAGTGCATCTGTTAATAAACTTAGGAATAAATATGTTTTTTGTGGGTTTTTTTACTTGTAGAAATCTATTTAACAATTTAAATATGCATTTTCTGTTAAAAAAGTGATGCAAAGTATCCGTGTAACTTTTCCCACGATTACTAAAAATATTAGTCAAAAGTTAAAAAATTTCAATATTACTGATCCTTGTGAAGTAGTTAAATTTGTTTAAAATGTAGATGAAAGGTTGATACAACACGGAGTTCAGAGAATTTATTCTAAGCATGCGTAACCGATGTATACTCAGACTGAAAATATATTTCCAAAACAATAGTAACCTGTACTATAGAGCTTGAAGATAATCGCTTGGACAACTTCACTTCGATGAGTTAAAAAAATAAAGAAAGATTACCTTGGTGAGAATTAAAAGTACTCAAAATTTTGAACAAAATCATCTCGACCAATAAAATTATATAGCCTATATTGCACCATTATCTTAAAAAGACATTTTACTATAATTGCATCAAAATCATGTAATTTGCAAAATGTGAATTTCGTAACTTTCAATTAATTTACATTGTAACTATATTTCTTTGCTTATCATAAAAAATTAATAAAATTAATGTAATAAATCCTTTTTAATTATAAAATAAAATGGGTTTTTTTTCTCCAAAATCCGAAAGGTCTCATGCAATGAAAATGCAACTGTTTGCAATTGAAAATGCAATTGATTTGCCAGCTAGCATATGTGATTGAGTTTTTGAATTAACGCATTTTATCTAAACTAAAAATAATTTAGAAAAGTTATTTTATTAGTGCTCCATATCAAAAATCAAAACTGTAAACTTTTAAATAAAAACAAAATTAATAGCTTTTATTCAGTAATGTTTCACGAAATTCAGCAATTTTTAGTGGCTAAAAGAAATCATTCATTTCAAACATCTATCTTATGTTTTATTATCTTTTTCGCAAATTCAGTTGATTTCTTCGATGAACCATTAAACCAGAAGAAAAAAAATTACAATATCATAAGCACACAAAAATCATTTAGAAATATGTCAACTCTCTTCATCTTTCAGGGTGAATGACATATTTAAGTCCATGTATAAAGACATATGGTCGATCTTTTGCTGTTACTACAAAAGAATTCCGTATTCATTACGGGTAACAAGCAAACAATTTGCCATGTTTCCGATAATAAATAACTATTTTTTGACATTTTTAGGTTGAATTTATCCTTAAAACGAACTTTTTGATATATTGAAGTTTTCTATTCGAATAGAAAATACAGATTTTTGAGTAATGCCGAAAGGAATTTGTATATTATAAACAAGAAAGAAAAATCATGCGTTAAGCATAGATTATTAAACACTCTCCAACACTTCCTGAATGTTTTAACAAAACTTCGTTCTGTTAAGAATGCCTCCATGGTGATACTTGAATATCAGTCGGTCGTTGCTGTGGCAACCCTTTTTAACCCGGTACGGTATGCTATTTCTTTCTCCCAGCTTATTTTGTGTCCAAAAAATAACGTTACTGTACAGACGCTAGCAATAAACAAAGCAGATGTATCATTGTACAATTAAATACTCTACAGCATTTTTTAAAATTTCTAAGCATCGCTTATTTTCAATTTTTATGCCGTCATATTGGAAAAAAAAGTACTTTTAAATGCAATTTGTTTGATAACTGTATCTCTTTTGATTTTTGAAATATTATTTTTTTTTTTTTTTTGTAGTTTTTAGCACCATTTGTTTCATTTTGGCAACTCAAGTACTCTATTTACGTAGAAAGTAAAAAGAAAATAGTTGAAAAATAGCAATTATATCTTTTTGTTGCCATTTTCTTATAACAACCGAAAGAAAATGTAATTAATATACGTGATATTTTGAAAAATATAAACGAATAATTTCTGTTAAAACATGGAGCTATTATGAACTATATTTAATTTTAAGTTATCTAATTTAATGTTACAAACAAATGAAGGCCTATGAATCATTAGATAGCTGTTTTTTAGTCGAGTTTCTTTAATAACGGCATCTTTTTGCTGCATTTGTGTATTATTTTGTGATAGAGACATCCTATGCATACTTTACTGTAGATGTTTAAGAGTGGTTCTTAAATGTGGAATTCTTAAGCGGATGCGAATGGCGTCATTTTACATAAAATAAAAGTGTGTGCTTTACGTCTGAAATATGTTTTGTACTATTTATATATACATATATTTTTTTTTCATCGAGGGCGACACTAAATTCTGAAAAAGCAGAATTCCTGTTTTCTAATTTTATTGTTTTCCTGATTACTTCGATGTAGATGTAAAAAATTTGATTTGAGCCGTCTGTCGGTAAAAATGGAACTCTCAAATGAGAGTAATAATACTTTAATATTGTTGTATAAATAAATGTATATAAGTTTTTTTTCAGAAGTAAGTTTATTAATTCGAGCTGTAGTATGTGTTTATTTATTGAAGTTATGAATTTGATACTTTAGAATAGATCTATGAATAAGTTCTTATTTTTCGACGAACTATGGAAAAGTTTGAATTACCGAACCTGTAATCTGATTGACAAATATCACATTCTATAGGGATTTAAGGTAAATAAGATAATTAAGCAAACATTTTAGAAAATGCATAAAACGTTTGAAAAACTGATTTCAGCAGTTACCATCCATAGCCAAATATGTATTCCAATTCTTTTGAACAGCCCTGTCTTTGATCTGTACGTTGATATATATACTATATAATGGTAAAATTTAGTTTAGCAAGGAAACGCATAAGAGGTTGCAATTTCTCTTTAAGAAATTTATACTAATAGATGGAAACATACTTGAATACTTTTGTACAGCCCTGTAGTTTACCTAGTACCTGTATTACACGCCACTATTTAGCTAAAATTTAATTCAAACTAAAACGCTCTTAAAACTACTGAAATCAAATTTCCAGAAATTATCATCCATAGATTGCCATGTGTCCAATTATTTGTGTAGCCCTGTATATCATTTTACCTAAATTCTACAGACATTTCTTAGTAAACTAAATGCAGTTCAACGTAAAAATGTGTAACTCATTTTAAAATATCCTTTAAGCAATTTGCGCTCTTACTCAGTAACCGTTACGAATTCTTTTGTGTAGCCCTGTATATGAACTACAGCATTTATACACAACATATAGTATGTATAAATATAGTGAAACTTAAAAGCGCATGTCATAATTAAGAATTCATTTCCAGCAATCATCGCTAATGTACAGTAATTCGGATACAATATAGCATCTGAAATATTTTCTGTGTCTCTGTAAATGCTAGTCGTGGTAAAAAAGTGAACACCCCCTACTAGCTCCTCAACAAATTATGGTATAAGAAAGTTACTGGTACGAAACGCTTGGAAATAAAGTCTACTTTTAAATGATGTATATAAAATTTGCTTAGGGGTCCATCTACATAATAAAACGAACCAAAACTTCATTTTTTTCAATGGCAACACACAATTTTAACAAGATATTTCAAATCTTCGGTTCAAACTATGCCTAGACACCAAATTTCAAGTCATTTGAATGATACGTTTTTGAAATATAAATATTCAAAATTTACTGCTTCTAATGTTAAATTACATTTTCATATTTTTATTAATATCTCCTGAAATTATATTCCTAATGTGCTAATTTTTTATGTAGCAATAATAGTACAATACCCAAACATAAATACGTTGAATTTGCATCTTTTATAATTTTATGATATAAATTTTGAATTATGAAATTAATATTCGAAAAAATTATGAATTGCAACCTACAATTTTTTTGATGGATTTAGATTTATTAAGTCCTGCTTTGTGGAAATCCAAAATTTCACATTTTTCTTCCAAGTAGCTTTCAAATTATGCTTAAAAAACGGCAAAATGATTGTTTAAGGGGCCGTCTATGATAGAAGTGACGAGATGTATTGAAATTTCTTATGCTGTCCTGTAATCCAGCAGTCTTCAATGATTGCTTCCGTGGCGCTTAAGATACCTTGATCCAGAAGGAGACTCTCTCGGTCAACAATCGAGTACCGAACTTCAATTTGGATATAGCCCCTAAAATATGCTCTTTTTAAAAGGATTAATTTATCGGAAACTTATCGTACGAATTGCATAAAAATTTGCTTTTAGGCTAATTGAAGGGTGTAGAGTTCATTTATACTGTGTACACTGCTATTGAAAAAAAAACAACGTTATGGTTCGTTTTAATATGTAGATGGCCCCCTAAGCAAATTTTATATACATCATTTAAAAGTAGACTTTATTATCAATCCTGTGGTAGCATAACTTTCTTCTACGAAAATTTTTTGCAGAGTTATTAAGGGGTGCTTACTTTATTTTCCACGACATCATTTACGTTTATAATTTACATTATATTTAGATATATATTTCGTATTATACATAAAATAACTTATTGTAAACGTCAGCGACACATATCAATTTCATTATATATGAAATAGTTTAACATAATTGAAATACGCCGCAAATAATCCCCCCCCCCCTATACCATTATGAAACGGAATTTTTTTGTGTGGCCATGTAAATGAATAATAACTATTCTTTGCACCATATGTTCTACAGAATGCGTGTTTTAGTGCACTTTATATATGCATATCATTTCTATTACGTTTGAAAGGGTGTAACATCATTAAAAATCATTTGAAACGATTTTTTTTATCATTAGCCGAAATGTAACGGAATCCTTTTGAATGACCTGTAAATGAACTGAACAGACGGACAGATGGCCAGACAAACCGAAGTCATAAATACTTTTCAACTTTGTTGAAACATGTTAATAATGATAACTTCGTCACTTTATTGCCTTATTAACCTTACTAATCTAGTATAGTACAATGTAGCTAATGATTAATGCTACAAAACCTTACAAAATGGGTAAATTAATAATGAGTATCTTGCGATATTCTATATAAAATTGATTTCGCAAGAAATAAATTATATAAAACATTTTGCTGAAATAAATATAGAAGTTGTCATAATACACACAAGTAGGGAAAGAAGGAGAGTTCAACCCCATAAGGCGGATTGCGGATTGTGTGGATGTGGGTGGAATCCACCTTGTGGGTGGAGGAGGAGGGTGGAATCCACCTGTTGGGAGACTTATCCTATAGTAGGAGGGGTTTATTGTTGGAGGGGGCTTAATTTTTGAGGGGGCTTATTTTTTTTTTTTTTCGAATCGACTTAGAGTAGAGATGGAAATATCATACTCTAACATAGGTCTTTTCGAGAGGAAGTATGAAGACACTAAATTTTTCGATGGGCTTAATTTTTGAGGGGGGCTTAATTTTTGAGGGGGCTTAATATATTTTTTTTCGAATTGATTTAGTATTAGAATGGAAATATCATACTATAACATAGTGAGTTAGGTGTTTTCGAAAGGGAGTTTGAGGGGGTCTAAATATTTTAGTGGGGCTTATTTTTAGGGGGGCTTAATTTTTTTTGCTTCGAATCGAGATAGAGTAGAAATGGAAATATCATACTATAACATAGAGATGTAGGTATTTTCGAAAGGGAGTTTGAGGAGCCTAAATTTTTTTTAGAGGGGCTTATTTTTTAGGGGGGCTTATTTTTAGGGGGGCTTAATTATTTTATTTTTTTTCTGAATTGTCTTAGAATTTGAATGAAGATAAAAATGTCTTATGTTTTCTAAAAAAAATTTTTGATGTTGCCATCTGTATGCGGTAGTGCGAATTTATTATTGAAAATAGTATTTTATTTTTGAAAAGTTTTGAGGAAGGTTTGAACCTGCAAAATAGTCTCTTGGCTCGATGATATGTTGAAGACTTAACTAATCGAGCCAAGAAACTATGTCTATATGTTTAGATTTTAGATGTTTCAAAACAAAAAATTGTATTCCCCCTTCTGTATGCGCAAAGAGAGGTTGGTTTCTTAAGATAACTCATTAATACCTATTTTAACTGCTCACTCTGCGAATTTTTTTAATGTGTATGATTTTTATTTTTAGTTTAACTGATTTTATCGATTTTGTGAATGAGAGTTTGATTATTTTAGCAAGCTAAGGTTTCGAACCTGCGAACTCCCATTCAAATTTCATTTTTTGTAACTGATAAGCTATCCACTATTCAAACCGCGCCCCGACAATTACTGAATTACTTTTGAACACTATATATTTAAAAAAAATACCTACCTCTTCCTCTTTCTTATACTAGAGAAGTTAATACAATTTATGTTTAAATTGAAGAAATGATTAATTTTTTATATTTCTTTAATAAGCAACTCATTTTTAGATCAATTAGAAAGCTACCAAACGATTTGAATTAAACATTGTTTTCACCAGTATTAATCCACATAAGTTTAGAATTGTACTTTTTCTTGTGAACCATATCATATTCATTTAATCGTCTGAAATACACTTCCTAAACCCTCTTATCAACGTTACTCACTATCTATCACAAACATTCGATAAGTCTAGTCAGCTTTTTTCAACAGAAAATAGCTAATATGTAAATATTGATAACTATTGTAGAGATTATTTCATTTGTTTACAGATTTTTAATGAAAGTTTGAAATATTTTCCAGATTTTCTATTTATCAATTATTATAAATTGAATCAACTCATAGTTTGTTATTGCAATAGATAATTATTTGATGATTCTACACTAGTTCTAATGAATTTTAAAACTACTGCTTCACTTCAACTCATTCTTTTATACAGTTTAATAAATTTAGTTTGAATTAATCCATTGGTTTGTCATATATTTCACTGAAATAATAAAATTAATGTGTGAAACCTTAGAATGACGAATTCAAAAACGTAACGTGATGAATCAAATATTTTTTAAACATTACATAAAAACCTTTGGATTGATTCACTTCCTGTGAACTTCCTACACATACTTTTTTATGTCACGTGTTTTTCTGAAATTTTTGCACCAATCATATTACATGATTTGCACTATCGTAATAATTTTTTAACATGCGCCCCCTATGATTATATATAAAATTGAATGAAACGAGACTTTATCATTAGTGTTTGCTATTTTCTGAGTGTGTGAAGACGCTTTTTTCACTTAAGATAATATGGCTAGTTTTCAAGATGGACATTCTACTATGTTAAGCGATGATGTATCAAGTTTGAATAATCAATATTTTTCATCAAGATTAAATGATCAAGACACGGGATTAATAGTACAACCTAAAGTAGAACCCATTTTATATGATGAAGCGGAATCCTCCTCATCAGAACTAAAGAAACAGAAGCCACCTTTTTTGTGTACTGTTTGCAGCAAATCTTTTTCACGAAAAGGCAATTTAAAACAACATTTGATGATTCATTCAGAAGAAAGACCATTTATATGTGACATCTGCCAAAAAGCATTCTCTAGAAAGGCTATTTTGAATCGTCATAAACTATCCCATTTAAAGATTCCTTCCCAACATAAATGTGAATCGTGCGGTGAAACGTTCTCAAGAAAGTATGACTTATTAAAACACATGAAGATCCACAAGTCCTCCAAAAAGGATATATGTATTCAGCGTAGTGAAATATTCAATCCCAACTCCGATTTTTTATATCATTTGAAAACTTCACAGAGAGTTAGATGCAAAATTGATAATTCATCCTCTTTAAAAGATATGTTTTTTGAGAAGGTTAAGCATTGTAAAAGGCAAAATGCGTTAAACATATTTACTAAAACTGTAATCAACTCTAACGAGGAGAATGCTACAGACTTTAACACATTCTTTAATAGTATTCATTCGGACGTTTTAAACGAATTAAACTACCAGATTCAAGTTAAAAGATCGATGAAATGGTATGCAAGTGTACAAGCTGTTGTATATCGTGTAACACAGGAGGGTGTCTTAAAGATTGCCACACCCTATTTCCTTTCAAAAACTATACTTGAATTAACGAAACAAAACTTATCTGAACATGTTGAGGATACCTTTGCAAAAATTATTAAGTCCTATGAGAAGTCCACCAGACGTGATTTTAATTGGACATTAGATAAAATATTGAATTTAGAACTATCTACCTTTAAAATATAACATGATTTGAAATGTTTATACCTTTTTTGAAATATGTGTACTCGTGTTTTCACTATTGTAACTATTGAAAACGACGAATAAATAATGTGTAAATGAAAAAGCTGTTGTCTGTTTATTTTTGTTAGAACAACTTGTGATTTTTAATAACTCATAAAGTCGTAACGGCTTTACTTACTATTTTTTTTAAATTTCTAATCAAATGAATAATGAGTTAACTATCTTTTATTAATTTCATATTGAAAGTCTGAAATTATCCATTGAAATAGTTATTTTTCAATATTTCTAATTTATCATAATTATTTTTAAAGTTTAATATATCACTCGTTGTTTGTATAAACAACTATTATTGCTCAATAATAATAATAATATTATCATTTATTACCATACAATTCTTTAAAAAAAGCATAGAACCATTAACATAATATATCATTAACCACTTTTTTAAAAATTGTTACTTTGTGTTGCCATACTATTCTTCAAAAAAAAGAATAAAACTAAAACTTAACATTAAATATCATATACTGTAAATATAAAAATTGTTACCTTGTGTTGCCATACTATTCTTCAAAAAAAGGATAAAACCATTGACATAATATATTATTCACCACTTAAATAAACTGTTTATATATATATATATATATATATATTTTTAGACTTAAACTAAAATTAATGACATTACTAATTCTTTTAAGTGTTTATCTGTAACCGACACTGATTTTTAACGTATATTAAGGGATGTGCTGTTTCTAAACATTCAGTTTCCAACTGATTTTTGTTCTAACTTCATCTAATGTTACCTTTATTTTTTGAAAATGGGTTCTGTAGTAAATATGTTAAAAAGATCTTCCGACAAAGTGGCTTCTTCTTCAAAGTATCAACGTTTAGAAGAACCTAATGACCCCACTTGTGCGAGTGAATTAAATATACCAAGATTGGAAATTCCTAATTTATTAAACACTGACTGTGGAACAATACCACGTGATTTATCCACTACTGATTACTCACCGAATGTGAAATCTGAAATCGATATGAATTTTTTTATCCCTAACTTTGGTGATGATACTACATCTTCCGAGAATTCATGCCAAGAGTCAATTTCTGTCGAGGACTATTTGAATATATTTTTCAAAGACATGAATTTTGAATCCGCTTTAACCTCGAACCCAGCTAGTAACATAATTTCCCAAGATGAATCCTTTCAAAAACGTACTATTGACCAAGAGGTTTCTGATTCCCAACCAAGCAACCTTTCTAAAGCAAGTTATGAATTACAAAGCACAACCCCACCTACGAATGTCATTCCACAGTCTAAAACTAGCAAATCCAATCATCCTATTGTATTTCGAGAAGAACTCAGTGACTGTATCTGTTTAATTTTAAAGTTGCATAATAGACAATTTCATATTCATATTCGAGAATTTAAACGCAGTGGCCTTACTAGTGAAGAAATTCTAACGAAAAATGGTATTATTATGGATGTTAACAGCTGGTTCGAATTTTGCAAGAAAATTTTTTCATTTAATTTGAGATATAAAAGTTCCTCATTTGTTTCTAATAACATGATATTAGTGTTAAATTTTAATAATTCTATCATGCGAATTAAAAATTTAAAGAATTATTCTCACATTGACTTAAACGAGTATCAGTTGCTGAAATTAAAAGAAAAAATACATGATTTGAATAAGGAACTTCTTCAGCATATATATGTAAACCATATACCAAGCTTAATTAGACAGAAATGTATCATTGGTCATATATCTACAGAAAATGAACTCATGCTGCAGTCTAAACTTATAACATGTATTGAGAATAATGTATTAACTATACTAAACCGCATTTTTGAATGTGATGGATGTATTTTTAATCAGAAATCTCAAAGCCCTCATTCCTGTTGTATACTAAATAATCGACAAAAATTTGAAAAACTAGGAGAGATGTTATTAACACTTATAGATTTAGATTTTGTTATTTCCTCATTTTTAAACGGAGTGGATTGTGTTAGTGAAAACTTTTTATCAAACATTCATGCAGAAACAATTCAAAACGAATTGTTTAAAATAATAAAATAAAATGTATTGCTATCCTTTTTAATACGTGTGTGTTTATTTTTCTAAAGTGTATGTTTATTTTGTTATGTCTTTTAGAACTTTTAATAGAGTGTTAGACTTAAATTTGCATATGTATATAACTAAAGAAATCAACAATTCTTTAGCAATTAAAAAATTAACACAAGTTTAAAATATTAAACTAATAATCTTAATAGTATAATTTCTACTTTCTAATATATATATATATATATGTGTGAAACTTAATTATATAAAAAAGTTTTCAATAATAATAATAAGTTTAGAAAATTAAAAAGTTTAAAAAACAAAATTAAAAAACTCAATTAAAAATATTTCAAAAGTTAAAAAAATAAAGTTTTCAAAATTAAAAAATCTTTATAAAAAATTAAAAAGTTTACAAAATTTAAAAAAAAAAACTTGAAAAAAAAACTCGAAAAAAATTAAGTTATCAAAATTTAAAAAAAATTATAAAAACTTAATACATTAAGTTTTCAAAAGTGAGTTTACCTATTCGTATATGTATACATGCATGTGACTTTCATTATGTTTTAGTTTAATACTTCTTTTTATCCTATAAAAGTGTTAGATTAATATATACTTATAAAAATATTTGTAAGCTAAATTAAAAAAAAGTAACTTATAAAAAAAAAAGTTTACAAAATTAAAAAAAACAAAATCTTTCTAAATAAAAAAAAGTTTCCAAAATTTAAAAAAAAAAACTTTTTAAATAAAAAATGTTTTCAAAAGTTAAAAAAAATTGTAACTAAAAAAAGTTTTCAAAATTAAAAAAAAAATACTTTGTAAATAAAAAAAAATATTAAAAAGTTTATAAAATTAAAAAGTTAAAAAAAAAAACTTTGTAAAAAGTTTTCAAAATTAAGTTATCAAAATTTAAAAAAAAATTATAAAAACTTAATACATTAAGTTTTCAAAAGTGAGTTTACCTATTCGTATATGTATACATGCATGTGACTTTCATTATGTTTTAGTTTAATACTTCTTTTTATCCTATAAAAGTGTTAGATTAATATATACTTATAAAAATATTTGTAAGTTAAATTAAAAAAAAAGTAACTTATAAAAAAAAAGTTTACAAAATTAAAAAAACAAAATCTTTCTAAATAAAAAAAAGTTTCCAAAATTAAAAAAAAAACCTTTTTAAATAAAAAATGTTTTCAAAATTTAAAAAAAAAATTGTAACTAAAAAACAGTTTTCAAAATTTAAAAAAAATACTTTGTAAATAAAAAAAATATATTAAAAAGTTTATAAAATTAAAAAATTAAAAAAAAAACTTTGTTAAAAGTTTTCAAAATTAAGTTATCAAAATTAAAAAAAAAACTTAATAAATTATGCTATCAAAAGTCAGTTCACTTAACTGTATATGTATCTGACTTTCATAATTAAAAAAGTTATCAAAAAGTTGAATTAGATTGCAAATACAAGTATACAATCAATCATATATCAATCAGTCATAGCAATTAATCGATCAATCAACTAACCAATCAATTAATCAATAAATCAAACCAATCAATCAATCATATTAATCAACCAAAAAATAATATCAATCAATCATATCGATCAATAAATCAAACCAATCAATCAATCATATTAATCAACCAAACAATAATATCAATCAGTCATATCGATCAATCAATCATATTAATCAATCATATCAATCAATCAACCAATCATTCATATCAGTCAATCATATCAATCAACCAATCATTCATATTAATCAATGATTCATATTAATCATATCAATCGATCAATCAAGATACCGAATACAAGTATTCATACAAAAAAATCACATCAATTGCAGTTCAAGTATTACAAGTTAGCATAATAACATTATAAGAAAATTTTGAATTAATACAATGATTAACTACCAACATTTTGTAACAGCACTTTTACAAAAGCAATGTGTGAATAGATATTTTAGTTAAAAGAATATTTAAAATGCTTTTGAAAGTTAACAAAATTATTTTCCAAAAATATTAAAAACATTACAAGCTGCTAAAACCTACACTTTAACAAGAGTGAGTTGTCCTATATTTCCTTTCTATTTGCATGTCCTATATTTCCTTTCTATTTGCATTTGAGTATGTGTATACGGATTCCTCCTTTTAATTATGTTCTGAAGTATACACTTAAAATATATATATAAAACATTAAATTAAAATATTCTTTAGTTATTAAAATTTTTTAAAAAATTAGTAATTTTTTTTAATATTATAAGATAACAAAAATTATTTTGTAATTTATTAAAAGTGAATTTACCTATCTCTATATATGCGTTTAAAAAGATAAATCTTCTTTATGTTAACATCCTACCCACATTTTATTCTATAGTTATACACATCGAAACGAAAAAAAAAATAAACAATCTATTATTAAATTCTTCAATTTAAAATTTTAATACATACATACTTAAACATTTATATAAAAAATAATGAACTTACCATGTTGGAACTCAGAAAAGAGATGATGAGCTTATCACGAGGTAGGTTGTGACGTAATCAATTAGATATCACGTGCCTTCCTCGTGCCTTTTGATTGTCTTATCTACAATCAGATTGTATTATCAATCACGTGATCTAACTGATATGAGTCTATACCAAGACACTAGCCATTTTCACTTCAGTCATGGAATATGTAGGTCGTATATTTTTTTTAAAGTCTTTTATTTTGTGGAATCTTCAGCAACATGATATCAGATATTTACAAATAAAATCCTATTAAAATCTTTCTCGCAATTGTGAACAAAGATTAATTTTCATATTGTTTAAGTATAATCATTGATTATTTAACTGGATAACAATATTTTTAGAAGTAACTTAAATTTCTTATAAAAACGGAAGTATTTATTGCATCATTCATAGAATTCAAGTTTGAATATTAACCAAGTTTTTTAAACTTTTATAAACTCTTTGTACTAGAAAATATACTAGTTTTTACTAAGTACTAGTATATACTAATTACTAGTATAAATTATTTTATATAAAATTTTAAATTGAAGAATTTAATAATAGATTGTTTATTTTTTTTTCGTTTCGATGTGTATAACTATAGAATAAAATGTGGGTAGGATGTTAACATAAAGAAGATTTATCTTATTAAACGCATATATAGAGATAGGTAAATTCACTTTTAATAAATTACAAAATAATTTTTGTTATCTTATAATATTAAAAAAAAATTACTAATTTTTTAAAAAAATTTTAATAACTAAAGAATATTTTAATTTAATGTTTTATATATATTTTTTAAGTGTATACTTCAGAACATAATTAAAAGGAGGAATCCGTATACATATACTCAAATGCAAATAGAAAGGAAATATAGGACATGCAAATAGAAAGGAAATATAGGACAACTCACTCTTGTTAAAGTGTAGGTTTTAGCAGCTTGTAATGTTTTTAATATTTTTGGAAAATAATTTTGTTAACTTTCAAAAGCATTTTAAATATTCTTTTAACTAAAATATCTATTCATACATTGCTTTTGTAAAAGTGCTGTTACAAAATGTTGGTAGTTAATCATTGTATTAATTCAAAATTTTCTTATAATGTTATTATGCTAACTTGTAATACTTGAACTGCAATTGATGTGATTTTTTTGTATGAATACTTGTATTCGGTATCTTGATTGATCGATTGATATGATTAATATGAATCATTGATTAATATGAATGATTGGTTGATTGATATGATTGACTGATATGAATGATTGGTTGATTGATTGATATGATTGATTAATATGATTGATTGATCGATATGACTGATTGATATTATTGTTTGGTTGATTAATATGATTGATTGAATGGTTTGATTTATTGATCGATATGACTGATTGATATTATTGTTTGGTTGATTAGTATGATTGATTGATTGGTTTGATTTATTGATTAATTGATTGGTTAATTGATTGATCGATTAATTGCTATGACTGATTGATATATGATTGAGTGTATACTTGTATTTGCAATCTAATTCAACTTTTTGATAACTTTTTTAATTATGAAAGTCAGATACATATACAGTTAGGTGCACTGACTTTTGATAGCATAATTTATTAAGTTTTTTTTTTAATTTTGATAACTTAATTTTGAAAACGTTTTACAAAGTTTTTTTTTTAACTTTTTAATTTTATAAACTTTTTAATATTTTTTTTTTATTTACAAAGTATTTTTTTTTAATTTTGAAAACTTTTTTTTAGTTACAATTTTTTTTTTAAATTTTGAAAACATTTTTTATTTAAAAAGTTTTTTTTTTTTAAATTTGGAAACTTTTTTTTATTTAGAAAGATTTTGTTTTTTTAATTTTGTAAACTTTTTTTTTATAAGTTGCTTTTTTTTTAATTTAACTTACAAATATTTTTATTAGTATATATTAATCTAACACTTTTATAGGATAAAAAGAAGTATTAAACTAAAACATAATGAAAGTCACATGCATGTATACATATACGAATAGGTAAACTCACTTTTGAAAACTTAATGTATTAAGTTTTTATAATTTTTTTTTTAATTTTGATAACTTAATTTTGAAAACTTTTTACAAAGTTTCTTTTTAACTTTTTAATTTTATAAACTATTTAATATTTTTTTTTTATTTACAAAGTATTTTTTTTTTAATTTTGAAAACTTTTTTTAGTTACAATTTTTTTTTTTAAATTTTGAAAACATTTTTTATTTAAAAAGTTTTTTTTTTTTTTTTTAAATTTTGGAAACTTTTTTTATTTAGAAAGATTTTGTTTTTTTTAATTTTGTAAACTTTTTTTTTTATAAGTTACTTTTTTTTAATTTAGCTTACAAATATTTTTATAAGTATATATTAATCTAACACTTTTATAGGATAAAAAGAAGTATTAAACTAAAACATAATGAAAGTCACATGCATGTATACATATACGAATAGATAAACTCACTTTTGAAAACTTAATGTATTAAGTTTTTATAATTTTTTTTTTTAATTTTGATAACTTAATTTTTTTCGAGTTTTTTTTTTCAAGATTTTTTTTTTAAACTTTTGTAAACTTTTTAATTTTTTATAAAGTTTTTTTAATTTTGAAAACTTTATTTTTTTAACTTTTGAAATATTTTTAATTGAGTTTTTTAATTTTGTTTTTTAAACTTTTTAATTTTCTAAACTTATTATTATTATTGAAAACTTTTTTATATAATTAAGTTTCATATATATATATTAGAAAGTAGAAATTATAGTATTAAGATTATTAGTTTAATATTTTAAACTTGTGTTAATTTTTTAATTGCTAAAGAATTGTTGATTTCTTTAGTTATATACATATGCAAATTTAAGTCTAACACTCTATTAAAAGTTCTAAAAGACATAACAAAATAAACATACACTTTAGAAAAATAAACACACACGTATTAAAAAGGATAGCAATACATTTTATTTTATTATTTTAAACAATTCGTTTTGAATTGTTTCTACATGAATGTTTGATAAAAAGTTTTCACTAACACAATCCACTCCGTTTAAAAATGGGGAAATAACAAAATCTAAATCTATAAATGTTAATAACATCTCTCCTAGTTTTTCAAATTTTTGTCGATTATTTAGTATACAACAGGAATGAGGGCTTTGAGATTTCTGATTAAAAATACATCCATCACATTCAAAAATGCGGTTTAGTATAGTTAATACATTATTCTCAATACATGTTATAAGTTTAGACTGCAACATGAGTTCATTTTCTGTAGATATATGACCAATGATACATTTCTGTCTAATTAAGCTTGGTATATGGTTTACATATATATGCTGAAGAAGTTCCTTATTCAAATCATGTATTTTTTCTTTTAATTTCAGCAACTGATACTCGTTTAAGTCAATGTGAGAATAATTCTTTAAATTTTTAATTCGCATGATAGAATTATTAAAATTTAACACTAATATCATGTTATTAGAAACAAATGAGGAACTTTTATATCTCAAATTAAATGAAAAAATTTTCTTGCAAAATTCGAACCAGCTGTTAACATCCATAATAATACCATTTTTCGTTAGAATTTCTTCACTAGTAAGGCCACTGCGTTTAAATTCTCGAATATGAATATGAAATTGTCTATTATGCAACTTTAAAATTAAACAGATACAGTCACTGAGTTCTTCTCGAAATACAATAGGATGATTGGATTTGCTAGTTTTAGACTGTGGAATGACATTCGTAGGTGGGGTTGTGCTTTGTAATTCATAACTTGCTTTAGAAAGGTTGCTTGGTTGGGAATCAGAAACCTCTTGGTCAATAGTACCTTTTTGAAAGGATTCGTCTTGGGAAATTATGTTACTAGCTGGGGTTGAGGTTAAAGCGATTTCAAAATTCATGTCTTTGAAAAATATATTCAAATAGTCCTCGACAGAAATTGACTCTTGGCATGAATTCTCGGAAGATGTAGTATCATCACCAAAGTTAGGGATAAAAAAATTCATATCGATTTCAGATTTCACATTCGGTGAGTAATCAGTAGTGGATAAATCACGTGGTATTGTTCCACAGTCAGTGTTTAATAAATTAGGAATTTCCAATCTTGGTATATTTAATTCACTCGCACAAGTGGGGTCATTAGGTTCTTCTAAACGTTGATACTTTGAAGAAGAAGCCACTTTGTCGGAAGATCTTTTTAACATATTTACTACAGAACCCATTTTCAAAAAATAAAGGTAACATTAGATGAAGTTAGAACAAAAATCAGTTGGAAACTGAATGTTTAGAAACAGCACATCCCTTAATATACGTTAAAAATCAGTGTCGGTTACAGATAAACACTTAAAAGAATTAGTAATGTCATTAATTTTAGTTTAAGTCTAAAATATATATATATATATATATATATATAAACAGTTTATTTAAGTGGTGAATAATATATTATGTCAATGGTTTTATCCTTTTTTTGAAGAATAGTATGGCAACACAAGGTAACAATTTTTATATTTACAGTATATGATATTTAATGTTAAGTTTTAGTTTTATTCTTTTTTTTGAAGAATAGTATGGCAACACAAAGTAACAATTTTTAAAAAAGTGGTTAATGATATATTATGTTAATGGTTCAATGCTTTTTTTAAAGAATTGTATGGTAATAAATGATAATATTATTATTATGATTGAGCATTAACAGTTGTTTATACAAACAACGAGTGATATATTAAACTTTAAAAATAATTATGATAAATTAGAAATATTGAAAAATAACTATTTCAATGGATAATTTCAGACTTTCAATATGAAATTAATAAAAGATAGTTAACTCATTATTCATTTGATTAGAAATTAAAAAAAATAGTAAGTAAAGCCGTTACGACTTTATGAGTTATTAAAAATCACAAGTTGTTCTAACAAAAATAAACAGACAACAGCTTTTTCATTTACACATTATTTATTCGTCGTTTTCAATAGTTACAATAGTGAAAACATGAGTACACATATTTCAAAAAAGGTATAAACATTTCAAATCATGTTATATTTTAAAGGTAGATAGTTCTAAATTCAATATTTTATCTAATGTCCAATTAAAATCACGTCTGGTGGACTTCTCATAGGACTTAATAATTTTTGCAAAGGTATCCTCAACATGTTCAGATAAGTTTTGTTTCGTTAATTCAAGTATAGTTTTTGAAAGGAAATAGGGTGTGGCAATCTCTAAGACACCCTCCTGTGTTACACGATATACAACAACTTGTACACTTGCATACCATTTCATCGATCTTTTAACTTGAATCTGGTAGTTTAATTCGTTTAAAACGTCCGAATGAATACTATTAAAGAATGTGTTAAAGTCTGTAGCATTCTCCTCGTTAGAGTTGATTACAGTTTTTGTAAATATGTTTAACGCATTTTGCCTTTTAAAATGCTTAACCTTCTCAAAAAACATATCTTTTAAAGAGGATGAATTATCAATTTTGCATCTAACTCTCTGTGAAGTTTTCAAATGATATAAAAAATCGGAGTTGGGATTGAATATTTCACTACGCTGAATACATATATCCTTTTTGGAGGACTTGTGGATCTTCATGTGTTTTAATAAGTCAT
This sequence comes from Maratus speciosus, assembly GCA_963932465.1. Lineage (NCBI taxonomy): Eukaryota > Metazoa > Arthropoda > Arachnida > Araneae > Salticidae > Maratus > Maratus speciosus. Next base: position 315,984,218 of record OZ010789.1, read on the forward strand.
ACTTTCTTGAGAACGTTTCACCGCACGATTCACATTTATGTTGGGAAGGAATCTTTAAATGGGATAGTTTATGACGATTCAAAATAGCCTTTCTAGAGAATGCTTTTTGGCAGATGTCACATATAAATGGTCTTTCTTCTGAATGAATCATCAAATGTTGTTTTAAATTGCCTTTTCGTGAAAAAGATTTGCTGCAAACAGTACACAAAAAAGGTGGCTTCTGTTTCTTTAGTTCTGAAGAGGAGGATTCCGCTTCATCATATAAAATGGGTTCTACTTTAGGTTGTACTATTAATCCCGTGTCTTGATCATTTAATCTTGATGAAAAATATTGATTATTCAAACTTGATACATCATCGCTTAACATAGTAGAATGTCCATCTTGAAAACTAGCCATATTATCTTAAGTGAGAAAAGCGTCTTCACACACTCAGAAAATAGCAAACACTAATGATAAAGGTCTCGTTTCATTCAATTTTATATATAATCATAGGGGGCGCATGCTAAAAAATTATTACGATAGTGCAAATCATGTAATATGATTGGTGCAAAAATTTCAGAAAAACACGTGACATAAAAAAGTATGTGTAGGAAGTTCACAGGAAGTGAATCAATCCAAAGGTTTTTATGTAATGTTTAAAAAATATTTGATTCATCACGTTACGTTTTTGAATTCGTCATTCTAAGGTTTCACACATTAATTTTATTATTTCAGTGAAATATATGACAAACCAATGGATTAATTCAAACTAAATTTATTAAACTGTATAAAAGAATGAGTTGAAGTGAAGCAGTAGTTTTAAAATTCATTAGAACTAGTGTAGAATCATCAAATAATTATCTATTGCAATAACAAACTATGAGTTGATTCAATTTATAATAATTGATAAATAGAAAATCTGGAAAATATTTCAAACTTTCATTAAAAATCTGTAAACAAATGAAATAATCTCTTCAATAGTTATCAATATTTACATATTAGCTATTTTCTGTTGAAAAAAGCTGACTAGACTTATCGAATGTTTGTGATAGATAGTGAGTAAAGTTGATAAGATGGTTTAGGAAGTGTATTTCAGACGATTAAATGAATATGATATGGTTCACAAGAAAAAGTACAATTCTAAACTTAGGTGGATTAATACTGGTGAAAACAATGTTTAATTCAAATCGTTTGGTAGCCTTCTAATCGATCTAAAAAATGAGTTGCTTATTAAAGAAATATAAAAAAATAATCATTTCTTCAATTTAAACATAAATTGTATTAACTTCTCTAGTATAAGAAAGAGGAAGAGGTAGGTATTTTTTTTAAATATATAGTGTTCAAAAGTAATTCAGTAATTGTCGGGGCGCGGTTTGAATAGTGGATAGCTTATCAGTTACAAAAAATGAAATTTGAATGGGAGTTCGCAGGTTCGAAACCTTAGCTTGCTAAAATAATCAAACTCTCATTCACAAAATCGATAAAATCAGTTAAACTAAAAATAAAAATCATACACATTAAAAAAATTCGCAGTTAAAATAGGTATTAATGAGTTATCTTAAGAAACCAACCTCTCTTTGCGCATACAGAAGGGGGAATACAATTTTTTGTTTTGAAACATCTAAAATCTAAACATATAGACATAGTTTCTTGGCTCGATTAGTTAAGTCTTCAACATATCATCGAGCCAAGAGACTATTTTGCAGGTTCAAACCTTCCTCAAAACTTTTCAAAAATAAAATACTATTTTCAATAATAAATTCGCACTACCGCATACAGATGGCAGCATCAAAAATTTTTTTTAGAAAACATAAGACATTTTTATCTTCATTCAAATTCTAAGACAATTCAGAAAAAAAAAAAAATTATTAAGCCCCCCTAAAAATAAGCCCCCCTAAAAATAAGCCCCCCTAAAAAATAAGCCCCTCTAAAAAAATTTAGGCTCCTCAAACTCCCTTTCGAAAATACCTACATCTCTATGTTATAGTATGATATTTCCATTTCTACTCTATCTCGATTCGAAGAAAAAAAAATTAAGCCCCCCTAAAAATAAGCCCCACTAAAATATTTAGACCCCCTCAAACTCCCTTTCGAAAACACCTAACTCACTATGTTATAGTATGATATTTCCATTCTAATACTAAATCAATTCGAAAAAAAATATATTAAGCCCCCTCAAAAATTAAGCCCATCGAAAAATTTAGTGTCTTCATACTTCCTCTCGAAAAGACCTATGTTATAGTACGATATTTCCATCTCTACTCTAAGTCGATTCGAAAAAAAAAAAAAAAATAAGCCCCCTCAAAAATTAAGCCCCCTCCAACAATAAACCCCTCCTACTATAGGATAAGTCTCCCAACAGGTGGATTCCACCCTCCTCCTCCACCCACAACCACACAATCCGCAATCCGCCTTATGGGGTTGAACTCTCCTTCTTTCCCTACTCACACACCATGACTGTCTATAGTATCTTTTTGTGATGATGGATATGGAACTTTGAAATTCTGTGCTCGTTTGACGAAATCTGCCTCCGTAATACGGGAAATCTTGCAACAAGTATATGGTTAAAATATGTTACCAAAACGAACAATATTTCGGTAGTTTAAACAATTGATAAAAACGTGTTTTCCTTTCAAAGCAAGGTAATTCGAGTTTTCAGTGCTATAATGAACTCGCTTCCACCGCAGTCGTCCTACATATTATACGCCCTGTGCCACCCGAAGCCGCTGGTCGATTTCTTAAATTTGTCAATTTTAGCTTTTAAATTTTTAGGAAGGGAACGCCTATTCCGGCCTTTAGCCATTATTTTTAGCCGGAGAAGATGGGACGCGACCAGATTAGTAGGTCCATTGCTTCAGTTGTTAACCGGAACGTTAGCGGACCCAATCACGGAAGATTCCCATTGAAAAAATTTAAAAGCCGAATACAATGAGTTTAACGCATTGAAAGTGGTCTCGCTCGAATCCGCTCGAATCCACTGTCGATTAAAACGTCGGACGACAGCGGCGGTTTCGAGATATAATGGTTTGATAATCAACGCAACTGTTGCCACATTTTGAAAAGACTACCCAGAGAGAATCGACATACGGGCAGATATATTACACCTTTCTGGTTGTGACACTTTAATCATTCTTCATCCTTCTTGCATATGAATGATACACGTGTGAGAAAAATGGGTGTTTAGATCTCTAACTCGTGAATAGAAGCAAGTTTCATGTATTTCGGGAGCATGGAGTAGTAGAACATGTGTGTCGGGAGCATGGAGTAGAGGTCTGCACGGGCCGGAATTTCCGAGCCCGGGCCCGGCACGGCCCGAACGAAAGCTATCTTGGCCCGGCCCGGTGTAAAAATTGAAAGTTCGGCCCGAGCCCGGCCCGTTTGCAATTTTATAGATATCGGCCCGGCCCGGCCCGATTCAATTTCTACAAAAATATCCGTTTTTTCTCGACATACAATTAAGATTCTTTTAATGAATACTACGTACATAGTTATGGGAAAATTTTACAGTATATTTTAGACTACTATGTGTTCGCAAAGCAGAAAACACACAATAGTAAACATTAAAGATTACTTACAGTGTTTTAGTCATCGTCTCTACAGACATTTCGAAATTCCAATAAGGATTCATTAAAAAGTTAATGTAGTTCAGAATAAAGGATTAAAAACATGATACCTTTTGAAGCTGTATGATAAAAAGTAGTTTTGCGAAAATATTTCTCTCATTTTTAAGGCTTTTCTCAAATCGAAAGAAGTTACATTTCGACACATTTGAGAATTCATTTCTTTTCGGAAACGCGTAAGATTGGCAGGTATTCTTATTCAGAAACTATGTAAATGCCGTCTTTTTCATAGATAAAAGCAATATATCTTTCTCTGAAAATACTGCCAAATTTAGCGTTATGAATCGAATTTCCGGAAGCGATAGCACAGGAAAGGAGAAAAACGTACAGTCACGTGACAAGAATCTCTGTTATCTCTGTAAGTAATTTATCAAATATGGAGAAATCTATTCGTTTCCAAATGCCTTCAATAGTCAGGCCTGTGAATTTTATGCCTTTATAGTTAAAAATGAGTCAGAAAATGTGTTTGAAAGTTTCGCATTGTTGAGCAGTGAATATGAGAATCCCTTAAGGTATATTTCCAAAGATACTGTTAACAGAAGTCCATTATCACTATTAATACTTTTACAAAACATAATGCCTGTCCTACACATCCTGAGATCAATTAAGACCAGTTTCGTCCCGGCACGAGTCTGCTGAAATAAAATTAAACCCGTAATCAGACATCTTGTAACTGTACGATGCCGATCTCTACGATGGACATATTACATATCTGTATTGATGTTGTTAAACTCGCATCGGCTCGTGACGCACATTTCTACTTCTCGAGAAAATCATATTCATTGAAAATGGCTCGTATTTTATCTGCTTTCCTTGAATTCTTATATCGGGCCGATAGGCCCGATTAATTTTTTTTATCGGCCCGGCCCTGCAGGTCCGTTCAATTTTTTTGACGGCCCGGCCAGGCCCGTTTATTTTGTCTGTCGGCCCGGCCCGTTGGAAAATTCGCCTTCATTCCGCCTGGCCGGGTACAGGCCTCGGGCCAAGCCCGGACCCGTGCAGACCTCTAGCATGGAGTAGTCGAACATGTGTGTCGGGAGCATGAAATAGTCGAATATGTGTGTCGAGAGCATGGAGTAGTAGAACATGGTGAAGCATACCCGAAATCCGTCAATTTTCACTAATGAGAATGCATTACACCATTTCGATCCTCAAAGCAAAAAGGGTAGTACAGCCTAGAGATCACCATTTTTTCCTACTTCAAAAAAGCCAAAGGTGTAAATTATGGTCATTTATATGAGTAGAAATAGTAATCATTTCGTTCTTTCAATATCTTGCAAAGTTTTATCAACTATAAGTTTCTGCGTACACAATTTTAATTAAACAATATTGTCTCACATTTTTGAAAACTTTGTAGTTATCCAGCAAAAATGCACGTTTTGGCACTTACATCATGAGAATACAAGCCATCAAGTTTGCAATAATTTGGAAGGAAAAGGAATAGGTTTTGGAAGGAAAGGAAAGGTTTGAATTGCATCCTACATATAGCGAAAAGATGGGGTTTTTTTAATTCCTTAAATGAAAATCAGAGCTGTTTTCATTCGCCAATAGCTGGCTTGAAAACAAAAGTGGTTTTAAAGACAATGTCAAAAAATGGATTCAATCACGTGCTCTCATGAGTGGTGGAGTTGTTTGGTTAGCAGCTCATGGTAGTAGCCCCTTTGAAAATAAACATATTAAAGAAAATCTGATGTATTTCGTGAGAATTAAATTAATTTTTCACTCTATATATATATGTGTGTGTATTATATTAGGATCTAAAAGTACGCTATGAATTGTAATCAAAGTCGAAAAATATTTTGTTGTTTTTTTTGTTTTTTTTTCTTTTTTTTGTCTTTTTAATTACAGAAATTTAATTATTCGAACTATAACTTTAATAAAAAAGAATTAAAAACTTCTTTCACTTTACAATATTTTACTTAAATTTATAGCGTGTATTAATTGTAAATTTAGATTGTAATTCCATAATAATGTGTTTCTTGACTACGGAATACACTATAGAATTATTTTCGTTTCAGTTCACTTCACATTTTTTATTCTCTGAAAATATTTATGTTTCTTGCAATTTTTAAAATTGTATTCAAATCTAAACTTTCAGAAACTTTTCTTACTGGTTTAAATAAAAGATTGCCGTCCTCTTGTTCTTTAACTTTTATATTAATCTGAGAATTCAATTTCGGAAATGATTTTCTTCTTGGAACAAACGCATAGAAAATGTTTTTCTTTTCTTAACTTCGTTCTTTCTAAACATTAAACAAACAAATGCAAACATATTTTTTTAATATATGCTTTATTTTAGTTTCTGAGAAAAATTGCAACAATTCAAAAAGCCACAGGAAAACGGATGTTTTATAAAGATACTTTTAAAAAGTAACGAAACCTATTATTTTCAAAAAGTTTGTAGAATAATCTAAATATTATTAAACTAAAAACAATACTATGTTTCAAAATCTATTACGTTGGAAATCGTTACGCTACCACGCATATTTTATTTCAAAATAAAACAGGTATGGTATGTATATATATATATATTGAAAAATCCAAATTCATATAATTTAGTACACTAAAAAACATCTAACAAACTGTAACTAAAACAATAATTAACAAAACCAAGAGTAACTAAGAAAAAACTAAATATGAAGACAAGTGACCAAGGCTTATGACTTGCACTGCGGGGTTAAACATGTTTTACGTGCACAACATTCCCCCTCAATTGCCAAGACCAAACAAATAGAAATTGAAAAAATTAAAACCACAAACTAACCCAAAAGCCGTCAAATGAAGTCCGTGAATATCCTCACCGCTAAGCTATTTTCGATAGGAATCACGTATCGATAAATCACCATCATCGAACAATTCCAATGTTTTATTTCGATAGCCTTTATTTATTTTTTTTTTTTTTTTGATAAAATTGAGAGTTAAATCATTCAGAAAATGTATTGGGTAATTTTGTTTACTGGCGTTTATGTAAAGGTTAAAAATTTCACCAACAAATTTATCAATATTTGAACGCAAATTTGCAATACGATTTAAACCATTTAAATATATATTTCTAAAAATTGAAACATGCACGTTACTATTAAAGTTTAATATTTTTATTGTATCAAAATCAAAATAATTTCTTTTATCATAAATACTATATACTAAAATTCCGTTTATAATCTCCAACTTAACATCCAAGTAGTTGACATTGCCCTGATCATCCGAAGCACTCTTTAAATTTAAAGTGTCTGGATAACATTTAAATTGATAAATTTCTTTATTGTTATTCAGCTCAACCACCAAAACATCATCTATATATCTGTATATCTTTAAGTCTTTTTCCAACAATAAACCGGCTTCATATGTAAACAGATAAATATCTGCAAGGATGGAGCTACAACTGCCCTCCAATGGAATACCTCTCACTTGTTTATATATTTGTTTCCCTTCAAACAGATAATTTTCGTAAACAACAAATTGAAATAAGTCGGTGAATATTTCAATACCGATATCCTTCTCTTTAGATTTCGTGAAAAAATCCATAACTCTGTACTTCAAATCATCTAAATTTATGCTGTTATACAAATCCTCGAAATCATATGTATACAATCCTATAATGTTTTTCAGCTTTTTAAAACTTTTTATAAGTTCATAGCTATTTTTTATTGCTATCGAAAAATATTCATTTATAACCTGATCGAAAATCTTTTGTAATATATTCAACAATGTTTTATTTACACATTCCAGGTAAGAACCAAACCCACAAATTACTGTTCTAAAAGTAATTGGGTTTTTATGGAATTTTGTAATCATTACAAGATAAGGAAATTCCGCACTATTTTGCTTTGATTTTATTTTTTTATAAAACGCCTTCACTCTGTTTACAATAACTTGTTTAGTAGTTTTTAGTAGTTGATAATTTCCCTCATTATTGTAGGTTTCCCTTAGAATATCTCCGTATAATTTTTTACATATTCTAGCATAGTTGGTGTTAGCTTTATCCACATACTTAATGATAAAATCATCCTGTATATTTTTTACTGATTTAATCAACTCTTTGTATGATTCTCCCGAGACACCCTCAAAATCTTTATGGTAAAAGCCTTGAAATTCTTTTAAAATATAGTGCCTCCATTCCTCAAAAATACTTTTTAGTAAACCATATTTATATATAAATTTTTGAATGAAGATATTTATATTATTTGACAAACGTTTTGTAGCTAAACCTCTACTCACGACTCTCCTCCATCTGTATTTTGTACCATACCTCATGTAATTTCTCAGATTTGTGTCTGCCACTATAGTAAGATCCCCGGCAAGAATATATCCGTAATTTGAATTAACGTATTTATTATATTCAACTTTATTACAATGACAAATACTGTTCTCAATACAGCTCTGCAAATTCCTAGAGTAACTATTGTAGTTAAATATAACTCTGCCTAATGGTTTATCGTATTTGTAAGCTTTAATAATATGTATGTTTTTGTCCGGCAGGTATTCATTATACTTATTTAAAATTCCCTTAAAATTAGCACCCCTAAAATGATGCCCCATGTAATCCAATACAAAATAAATCTTATTCTCTATATTAACTTTGTTGTTTTTCAACTCGATATAACCATTAAGTTTCTGCTTACCTATTCTGAATCTCAACAAATCAAACCCTATATCTATATTTCCGTTACCTGTACGTTCATATAATTCTCTCAATAAATCGGGTATTAACTTCTTTTTCACATTGAAAATTATGTATTTTATTGTTTTAACAATATTGCCGGAATTAATATTGACAATAGCACTTTTAATATCCTTACTACAATTTTGATCATTAACTTTGACCTTTTGTTTATTATGTACCTGATACTCACAACTCAAATCGTTAAAGGGTCAGATTAAGGGACGACTTTGAGGCCTTTCTCAAAGATTGCGTCTGCCTCTTTGTTCTTTACCTTCCGGTGCCAGACGCCCCCTCTTTTATTTCGGTAGACGTGGTATCCTCGTCGCTTCCTCAAGACGTCGTAACCACGTCGCTTCCTCTAGACGTCGTAACCACGTCGCTTCTTATGGCTTTTTGGACATCAGTAAAACTAATGCTTCATCCCTGCTGGACATTCAATTTTTTGAATCTCTAGTGACCCGACTTTTGATCCCTCTTCTAGCTCAACTCTTCCAAGAACACTTTTCCCTTGTGTTCCGTCATCGATCCTAAGTTTTGTCCGAGGACTGGTTTTGGAAGCTGTTCCAAAACTTTGTTCCTATTTAGTGGAACGATTTCGATCGCCCGAAATACTAACTTCATATTTTTCTTGACGTGTGCTCTTTAAGCAGACGCGGACATTTATCATTTGACACGTTTGTTGATCTACTCAAAGACGTTGATTTGTTCCAACTTGATCACACTTCTATCCAGTGGGATGTTAGAGAACGGGACAATGTCACATCATGAGGCTGCAGGAGATGATTTTAATTTGGAGGAAGTGCAAGATAACCATAATGTTATTTTCCTCACAAAGACGTAGCCATTCTAGACCTATATGAAAGCTTAACATGTCCCCCGATGATTGCCTTCAAACTATCTTGCCTTCTCATAATTCTTCAGTTCTATCTCGGCACTGAAAACAAAAAATATATGTTTAATTTTTAAACTATAACCTTGTGGGGTAAGTTTACGGCAGTGTCGTTGTGTCACAAAGTATGCCAAGAGTCTACATTTTGATTATGCTGCTATATCTCACATACATATCACTTGACAAAGATTATATTTCTCCACAGTTTAACTAACAGAATAACAACAAAGAATATTTATCTGTGTTAGGTGGTTCTCATATGCTTTAGGTTTCAGCACACAAAGTATCTGGCTTTAGAGACAGCAACGTAAGAGCATGTTGCAACCTTATAGTGTCCAGAGAGCACAAGCGAGGTGTTGGAGCTTCGGGCAATGATCGTTAGGTGATGTGGCACACCGTACTAATAGGTGTCACTGTTGTTTGCTTTCCTTCCATCGTGTACAGGTCAGGAGATTTAAAAAGTAATCCCTACAGTCACAAAGTAACCCCACCCGTCTTACGGTTATCTTAATATTTCCGGAGGTTGGGGTTATATTGATTCCATGGTACCGCGTATGTAATATATTTCCTCCATTTTGCAAGTTTTGTGAAATACAAAGCACAAAATCTTGTGCATAGCACCCCTTTTCATGATGTAGGAGGTACAATGGTGTAATATGACCATAATTTTTAAGAAATGCTAGATCTAAATTGAGAAAAAACACAGACAAATTCCTCATGCTCGTAATAACGTTTGTCATTCATTTTTATTCAACTGATTTTAAACTGATTTGGATAAGATTTTTAAGAAATTATACAGAATAGCAATATTTTATATTATTTAGGCTTCTTATCTATCAGAACTTTCATGGTATATCCGTCTATACTTTTGTAGTCTATATGTATAGCTAATTTCAACCCTACGTTGTATAGTTTTTTACTCCTTATTATTCTTTTAGAAACGATTTTTTGTAATATTAGAGTTACTAATTAATATGTTTATTGTACAAAACCCGCTGCCCGCGAATGATTTTTATTTTTATTTTTTGAAATTTTATTACAAATTTTGCGTTTTTTCTTGATGGTTTCATTTTTCTTCTTAAAACCATTTATTAATATCCCAGTAAAATATTAGAATATACTTAAATAAGAAATTCCCCTTAAATCTCCAAACCTCATATGTAAATTTATAACATATGTATTTTTTTTTTCAAATTAATAGGTTGTATTGTTTTCCCTACCAAAGAGCGATAAAAAACAAATTTTATCCGAGTACATGCAGGGCTGATGTTTTGAACTGTCACCTATGGATTGCTCACAAATCTCATCACAACAACTGAAAGTAATCAAACATGCTAAGTCCCACAAATATCAATTTAACATTTAGTTTATTTCAACATTCAAGCAAAAATATATATATATGACACTTACTTTTTTTTATCATTTTATCCACAAAAAAACGCTAACTCAAACCGTTGCTTGTTTGAAGGAAATACAAAACTTTGAACGATTTTAGTATCATATCAGAAAATCCTAGCGATATGGAACTATTTTATATCATTAAATAAACCTTTTCTAAATCGCAAAAAAGGCGCCAAAGTACATATTCGCTTAAAATCTAAAGCTAGAGGCTCTTTCAAAGACGTGTCACCTTGAGATGAAAATGGATGCTGGCAGGTTAAGTTTTGCAGCTCGATTTTGAGATGCTTTGTACTCTTTGACTTGCAAATTATTATCATCTCTAACTAAAGTGATTAAATTTTTAAAATATTTCAAATTAAAAACTTTCAAAATGTTAAAATTTATTAATTTTAAACTCTTTTAAAGCTTCATTAATTACTATTCTTTTAAAACTCAATAGGTATTTAAAGTAAAAAAAAATCTAACAATAATCCCTTAAATGTCAACTAAGTTACCGAAGATTCTGGACATTTCGTCACCTAAAGCTATAGCAAAAGGAAAATGCAAAAATCTTTCAAGTCTGAAATGTTGATTTATTATCTACTACAAATCTCGATGCCTAAGGTGTGAGGGGGATATAAAAGCAGTGTTTAATACTTCGCACATCAGTTACTGTAAAGACATGTGTTAGGATCACACAAACATAACTAGAACAATTTCTGGTCGTGTGTAACAGAAGATAACTCTCCAAGATCATCAAACTGATAATTTTGATATTAGAGTGCTCCTAAATATCTTTTTACATCTACGAACATATATGTCGCAAACTACGTATACTTTTATTAATAAAATGTATTATAACAAAAATCGACCGAAAGAGGTTTTTAAGATGAAACATATTTTCGGCCGAAAACAAAAACGTCCAAAAAAGTTTTTTAACAAATTAATACATACATAAATATGCATAATAATTAATTAATTATACGTGCTTATTAAATATACATAATTATTTATTAATTATACCCGTGGGCGAACTTAGTTCCCTGTGCCTCTGACCAAAACTTTTTATTTTCATATAAAGCAAAACGTAATTAATTGATCAACGACATTGAATGACTGTCTAATTAAATTTTTTAAAGAAAATTAATTATAGTTAATACCTTAAAATGATTTTCAAAATTGTTTTTCGCATACTTTCTGAATCTTTTATTCTACATACCAAGGCTCATATTTATAGGTAAAAAAAAATGAATTCGGTAAATCATCCCCATACATGAGGTAAACATTCGAACACTTCAAATTGCAAACCGCTATCGGCTTTGGACAACAAGATATCAAAGATTATTGTCTCACGGAAGATAAAAAGTTTGAACCGTAAGCCTTCAAAGAAAGAACGAAATTGAAAGATATTTCATTTTAAATATTCTCGAATTTTTCAACGTCATAGTATAAAACATTGTAGCGATGCAGTGCATTGCATTTTATGCACAGTTTATAAATTAGGATGCATTACAATTGAATTTATTTAGAACTTTCTAATACAGTGATAAATTATCAAATTTTAAATGTAAAATTTAAATGCTTTTTCATAAAAAAGTCTATCGATAAAGTATTTTAAAATGCAAAAATCATGATATTAATACAATGAATTCAGAAACAGATGTTATAAACTATTTAGTTTTACACGCAACGTCGTAAACTCAAATGTTTGTAGGAAAATATATTTTAAAACTCCCTTTTGTTACATAACGACTGAACCATAGAATAAATTAAACTTGCATTTATTGAATTATTTTTAGTTAAGAATATATGACATTGTTACATAGTATCTGAAGTAGAGTCTCATTAATAATTAAGAAATAAATAGTCTCTTGCTTTTTATTCCGAAAAGTGTTTTTTATCTTTTGTACGCTAGATCACTCTTACTTCTCAATTTAATTAACGCATGTTTGAATGTTGATAAACTTAAAAATGATGTCTAATGTTCTAAGATATAAATAACATTTAATCTAATGAACTAACGCTAATTCAATATATCACTTCGAAGTTTCTAATTTATCAAGTTAATGAAAAAGAATTAAGTACGAATATTTGGCTTCGAAAAGACATGTGTTATAGACATTTTGCATCACTAACTTATTATGTCTGTTTTTAAGTAATACGAAAATCATACTAAATAAATAAGATTCTGAGTAAATAAAAATTATAAACCTGAAATATCATATCTTCAGATGTTATTGCGTTTATCACATACAAATACAATAAATCCGGTAATATCGTGTAAGATGCAATATAGATGTTCTGCATCATTATTTATTCTATATGTTAAAAATAGATTGAGAGTATCACACAATAAGTAAAATGAAACATAAACCTATAACAGCATTTCGTCTGATATTATAATCTTATAATATAGGATTGTGATAAATCCCATAATATACGATCTCGTAATATCATATAAAGTTTAGAATCAAATAAACATACATTATAACCACCTTATACATTAATTACTTTATCTCTTTAATAAAATAGGAAAATCACACGCAATAAGTAAAATTGTCCGTGTATTTGATTTTTTTTTTTATATATACAGGGTGTATCTGAAATGCTTCAACAAACTTAGAGGGATGATAGTACTCATGAAGACGAACAAAAAATGCAATGAAACATGGGGTCGCAAATGACGTTTAAAGGATGAAAATCTAGAAAATGTGTCTGGAAATGGACAATCTGAAACAAGAAAGAAAAACTCCAAAAAATTATTTATTGCACAGAATAGGTAAAACACAGCTCATGATGTCCAGGGAAAACAGATATTTTACAACAATTGTTCGAAGTGTCGATCGCAGGCATTATTACACAGAGTACATCTACGGAGGAACGACTGGCGGACACGCTCGAAAACTTCGGGAGTCCTGCATACGTGGATTCCTGCTCACAGATTTGTTTGGCTTTCTTCCAAGTTTTTGTTATCTCTTCTTGCACAAAGTGAAAGGAAAACCAGCTTCGTGCTACTAGCCAGCTCTGCAGAAAAGCAGCAAGCGAGATTTCAATTTTTTTTATTAGTTTTGCGATTTTCACCATTTAAACGTCATTTGCGACTCCATGTTCCATTGCATTTTTTGTTCGTCCTGATAAGTACTATCATCCCCCTAAGTTTGTTGAAACTTTTCAGATACACCCTGTATATCTGTTACAGTAATGGATATATTTAAAGGTAAAACTGTAAATACATAAGTGAATTAAAATTATAAACATATAATAACATGTATTTTGCTTTAATATTATTCAGGATGTTGCCGAATTCGATTGACAAATCCTGAGGTGTGATAGTAGGCATCAAGAGGAACAGAAATTGCAAAGGGACATGGTTTCGCAAAACCACCTATTTAATCAAAAATACAGAGTGTTCTATCCTAACTCAACTTGGGCTGCAGGTGATAACTTTGAGAAAACTGAAGTATATTATAATGAAACTTTTAATAGACATTCTCACTTTTGTTGTAAATGTGATAACATTAAAAAAGTGGTAGAATTTCCATTATATACACCAACAGTATGCACTTGAAGCTTCACATTTTGGACTGCGATTACCAGTTCATACGACATCATCGATTGCATGAGCACCCTGTTTTTATATAACTTTTTGTGATATTATCACATTTTATACCAAACTAGGTACATATTGCTACATTTTCGATGCAGCATTTTTATTTTTATTTAAATTATTACCGCCAACCCCAGTTCAGTTACTATGAAACATAGATTAACATACAAGATGGGACATTTACGGCAAAATCTGTAATGGCAACAGTACTAGCGCCACTACCGACAAGGGGGAAGAATTAACAAGCCTCCGAAATTTACTTATGTCGAAGATATATGTTTACGCTCTATGTTTTGAATATCTATTCTTTCCAAAAACGAAGCAGACAGACGATATTGTATTTATGCTTTATTTACTTAGCTGGGTTTTTTTTTTTTTTTTTTTTATCATTCTGGTACCGTTCATCTTTAGCGCAGAAATGATAATTAGAGTAATAATATAAAATAAAAACCCTAGAAAATTCTGTTAAGAACGTAAATATGTAAGTTTATGACATTAAATTGTAAAAGTCAAATTCAGGTATTGTGTTAATTCATTCATATCGAATAAAATTTTATTGAGTGTAATGTCAGTACCTATACTTATTTTTAAGTTTTAGATTAATATAATTCTAAAAATGTGTCGAAAGGAATTTTCCCCCATCTGTAATTTTATTATTATTTCTTATATGTTAATATTGTAAATATTATTGAATAGATTGTACGTTATTTACATTAAAAACAAAATTTTTTATTTTATCAGTAAGAAAATGAAAATTCGTAAATTTTAAAAGATTATTGTAACGATTGTTTAATAAGATAAACTTCAGGAATTAATAAAACATCGGCTATAAAAATTTTCCTACCAAATGGGAATATTTATGAAATTTTCTGGACTTGTAGAGTGCAATATTTCGTATATTTTTACATTACACCATTGCTTTTGATGTATAGCATACACAACGAAATTTTTACCTTTTTTTCGTTGCACTTGAATCGTTCACTCGTCATGTACAAAAGAAAAAAAAATTGCATATATCCGTGAATGAACATAGAATAGATTTTAGATTTATAAAACAGATTATCTATTCAATGTTCATGTATCGGTGTCAGATTCTATTGCAAATATAAACATGTAACATTTAAAAAAAGAAAGATCTCAATAGGGTACATATTCAATAATAAAAATATTACAAGGATGAGGAGTTCCCCATTGTCACTAAAGGAGCTGCGATCGCAATCGCATTACCATTATACTCTATGGAAATGTCCCATCTTGTATGTTAATCTATGTGGGGAAACACCCTGTATTTGTGATTAAATAAGGGGTTTGCGGTCCCATGTTCCCTGGTAATTTTTCCTCCTCTTGATGCCTGCTATCAACCCTCTGAATTTGTCGGTTGAATTCGGAAACACTCTATATATCAGATATAAAACACCATATACATTCGAGAACAGCTATATTTTTTCTAAATCTGGCTGTATTGTAATGTAAACATCTGAATAGGAGAGAGAAGACAAAGGAAGGAAAAATGTTTTTTTCCGCTTTTATCAAATTTTTAGTATGCTAGTGAGATTTACATCCATTTATAAAGCAACTCTTTGCTTTAAACAAAGAAATAAACATTTTGATAAAAGTATTTTTCCCATTTATATAATGATATTGATTTAATCAGTAAAATAGTTCTCAGTGTGAACTGAGGTGCGAATTAATACAATAACCAACTGTACTTATATTAACATTCTTTTATGAATCATTATGAATCATATTCTTTTCTCATCATAATTCTTTTATGTGTATTCAGTTCATTTCAGAGAAATAATGAAGAAGTCTATAATGGGAATTTCGGCCGTAAGCGTTATTTATAAAATATGTGAAAAAATTACATTAGATCATCTACTACATATTCAGTGGTCTGATATACAACGTTGTTTGTGATACATAAAATGTTTTAAGTTGCACAGAAATAATCTTTCAATGTTGACTAAAAACACTAAGATACGTTGTAGATAACAGTACAAATTTTCATTAGAAAAATCCATTCAAAATATATAACAGCATGAACTTATTCTTTAACCTTATATAACACATCTACATTAAGGTACGTGCCTATCCTCAAATCGCTGTTTTTGCGAGATTTTTCGATTTCATTTTTTATTATTTTAAATTAAAGTTGAAACATTTAGGATTCCAAAAATGCTTTACTTTTGGTTCAGCGATAATAAGAAGCAAAGTTATAGACCAAAATATAAATCGGAAATGAACTTTCTGAAACCCGAAGTGACCGTTTAAAGAGCCACAGAAAGGTAAAGAATGCTTTTTAATACACAAATATATAACATATAAAGTATACACAAATATATAAACCCCTACAAATGTGGTGGATTTCAAAATTGTAAACTTTATACATAATTTTTTGTGCTGTATCAAAATCTTAATTTGCGTTTAATGCTGAACTTTGTTTTTCATTGTGTACGTTTACGGAAAACATCATTTTATAAAAAGTTTTTAAGATATTGAAATAAAATTTTGTGACAAGGTTCTGCTCATCTATAGGTATGTTACGAAGCAAAATATAGCTTATGAGTTTGTATATATTAATTTAAAAGCCATTTTTACTGAAAAATACACATTTTTTTTAGAAATAAATCATGTTTGGTATACAGAATTTTGCATAGGTTTTGTAAATATTTTGCTTCATAACACAGGTAAGGGATTTTGCTAATATATTGTTGAAAAAAAAGGTGAAATATATTGAATAGATTTCGTTATAGAAGGTTTGGCATAAATGCATTTTTTTACTAAAATTTGACTAAATGTGAAATTAATAAAACTTTGTAAAAATCACCAAAAAATAAAAACAAAACATAGGACGCGTTTCGAGCTAAAAAATATAACAGCTCGTCATCAGCTACAGTAAACACGTATCCGTAAGCGGACAAGTTCAAAAATGAACTGAAAGGTAGAGAATATTGCAAAGAATGCGACAGATGGCGCTAGCTGAAAGAAGCCCATGCAGAAGAGAAAAGTGTTGCCAAAAAGATAGAAGAGAAATTGAAAGGGAAAAATGGAAATAAAAGAAATAAACAAAATTAAAATTTTAAAAAAAGTAAATTAAAAAATATAAATAATAATAATAAATAAAGAAATATAAAAGAATAAACAAGAAAAAAACCAAAAGATCTTTTTTTTAAAACAAAATAAAAAGAAAACAAACAAGAGAAGAGGGAAAAGAATTACAGAAATAATTTCCACGCTGGATATAGGAAAGGAGATGATGGGAGATCATTGACAAGATTAGCAGAATTTTTAGAAATAAAATATACTTCATGAAAATCCAAGTGAGAGGGAGAGGCAGGGGAAGAAATAATTTTGGCCATGGATAAATTGAAACAATGACTGGAAGACCAACAGTGAGAAGCAATCGAAGATTTAGAGATTTCTTGATTTGCAATATACCTCTGATGCTCGCCTAGTCTGAATTTTAAAGCTCTCTTTGTTTGACCAATATAACCTAAATTGCAAAAGCAAGGAACAAAATAAACACCCCACCGGTTCTCAGTAGGAATAGGATCTTCTAGAGAAGATAATTTAATTTTATTCATAGGTTTGAAGATAACTTTAAATTTAAAACGAGAAAGGATTTTAGCAATTTTGAAGCAGAGAAGGGAATAAAAGGGCAGAACTATTATAGAGTTAAAATTAGGAGGTTTATTTTAATCAGAAAAAGGACGTTTAGGCTTATTAGATTTATACAAAGCTTTATCAATCAAAGAGGGGTTATAACCACGAGAAAGGGCAAGATATTTGAGATAATTAATTTCATTATTCAGAGCAGAAGAGTCAGAACAAATGCATAACGCCCTGAAAACAAAAGTATAAAAGGACGCCACTTTTTGTTGAGGAAGATGATTTGAAAGAGCATGAGGAGGAAGAGATACAGCGAAAGGTTATCTATAAACGAAGGTAGAGAACCGATCTGGGTGTTTTGAAACCAAGACGTCAAGGAAAGGAAGAGAATTGTTCTCTTCGATTTCGAGAGTAAATTGAATGAAAAAAAGGATCTTTTGGTTTTTTCTTGTTTTATTATTTTATATTTCTTTCTTTATTATTATTATTTATATTTTTTAATTTACTTCTTTTATTTTATTTTAATTTTGTTTATTTCTTTTATTTCCATTTTTTCCCTATCAATTTCTCTTCCATCTTTTTGGCAACACTTTTCTCTTCTGCATGGGCTCCTTTCAGCTAGCGCCATCTGTCGCATTCTTTGCTACATTCTCTACCTTTCAGTTCATTTTTGACCTTGCCCGCTTACGGACACGTATTTACTGTAGCTGATGACGAGCTGTTATATTTTTAGCTCGAAACGCATCCTATGTTTTGTTTTTATTTTATGGTGATTTTTTACAAAGTTTTATTCATTTAATTGCTTCATATCGCCAGTTTTTGGTGTTGTTTCGTTGACTAAATATTGCCTAAATTCGAAAAGTTAATACAAATTCCTTTAAAAATTTATATGAATTCATAGTTTTATTCCCTGTTTTAACTGAAAACACATGCGTATAATAAAAATTTCATTTTTTTTAAGTGCCCCGAAGGTAAGCACATACCTTAAAAAAATTCTGAAAAGAATTGCTGCTTTATTGTACACTATTTCCCAATTTCTTTCTCTTTAACTAACTTGATTATCTTTGTGTATGCCTGAAATTTTAGTTAAGCTGTATTTTTAATATTTAATATTCATTTTAAATTTTAAAGTAGGGTCAGTTGGGGTAATTATGAGCACGGGTAGTTCAGAACAAGCATCACTAACGCTGGTGGAGAATAGCTGATAGTAAAATAAAGTAGAAATCAAACAACCAGTTTGCATCTACATCCCTGTTGACATTAGTAGAGCATTCTCGCCGTTTCAGCTACAGGGTTGGCACCCGTGATGGCGCTTATCAAATTTTTTAATAGCTAAAACTGACAAACAATTTAGAAGATTCAGTGAATTACTTGGTTTCAATGAGATAAGATCAAGGAAAGTCATTCTTTTTTAACAGTAATTGTTAAGTTGTAATTACTGTAACAGAATATCACTAAGATTTTGCTTCAAATCATTTGAAAGGAACTAGAGAACCATGCGCATAATTACCCCACATTCTTTTGCGATATGGGTTAGCTGTAAAACAGATTGTTTTCTAATTTTTTTGTTCCATACTAAACCTCATATATTCTAGGCCTGGTATATACTACTACTGGCAGAATGGGGGATGCTTGAAATTCTAGGTTTGTTTAAGTAGATTTTCATTAAAAATTTTAAAATCATACAAATTCGAGGGCGTACGCTGCCGAAGGTAATGGATCGACAAGCATTAGGTTAATTTGGGAAGATTTTCGTTTAAAAATATAAAATCATTCAATACTGTATGTATGAAGTATATCTAAAGTTATTATCACGGTCTCGGGCAATGTCGGAAAGGTCAACTAAGTTTAGAATAATGAGTATATGAACTTGTTCTGGAAAAAATATTGTGTATGAGCTTGTTATTTTTTGCATTATACCATTCCGATGCAAAAATAGATGTTCGTAAGTAGTGCATAATCTTTGTGATGCCGCAGCACCAATGACTAATTGTAAATGCAGAATAAGATTGAAACAATGGCTTTATGGCAGTTTTACAACGTGTGCGTGTATCATGTGCTCTTTAAAGCTGTCAGTAACTGAAACAAGCAAAATTTGGTGACAAGTACCTCAATTCCCCGTGATAGTAATATTAGAATCATACAATGAAGTATTATTTCCAAGTTATAAATTTGTTTATTTAATTATTTTTGTTAGTAAATTTTATATACAGGGTCTCCACTCTCAACGGTGTTCAATGGCTAATTCCTAAACCGTTAGTCATAGGAGTAGTATATGGGGCCTACTCTGGAACACTTTTCATACTCCACTAAATAGAAATATTTAACGATTTTTGTAAGATTTTGCTCAAAAAAATTGCCTGTTAAAATATCGAGGATGTAACGATTTTATTACGATTTATCGAGCAAATAATGATAAAAAATTGTATGATTTGCATTGGTTGGATATTTTTATTTTTTCTACAAAATTATGTAAAGAAGAAGTTTTAAGAAAGGGTTATAAAGAATCAAATAAACGGGATAATAACGTAATCAATTTAGATTAAATAATGATCATTTTTAAATGCTAATATTTAATTATTATTGTGATGAAAAATTTTGACAGACGTCCTTTCTTAATAGTCTATCAATTGCTAATAAACAACCTTCCTCTAGGATAATCTTGATAGGAAAAGCAAAGAGCAGCGTTATATAATAAGTTATCGGCATTATAACCAATCCTAAAATCTTTAGTTGCATTAAAAGCTATAGAATAGTATAAGTTATTATCTCCGGGAATATAAATATGAAAATATTCTTTTGTTTCTGGTATTATATTCCAATTGTCATCACATTTACTTTCTATCCAAAAATAAACACCAGGTTGAGAAAATTTAGAGGCTTGATCCATTTTATATATTTTAGCGGTGAAAGTTAATTTTATTGTATCATTGAAACTATGAAATATAGTATAATTATTAGAGTTATCGATGCTATGATTTGTAATAACGGGGTCAAATTTAAAATAATGAAAGGTAGGCGAAAGACAATTAAACAGTAAAGTACTTATGACAAAATATTGTAACATTTATTTCTAAATAAATTTTCGATAGATTAAATAAAATCCATTCGAACAAAGTTTAGACAGATGAAATAAATAAGAAATATCAATTGCATTATATTGAAGTCTGAAATAAAAGTTAAATGATTTTTATGATATGTTTTAAATTTTGAATAGATCTCTCTTTTTTATTAGCAATAATAAATACTATTCTGGATATTTTGATAGTTCGATAAAATTAAAAAAAATAGTTTGTGTGGAAATGAACCCATCTTTGTCAGAAAAGAAATTTGTACTTAAAAACAGATATATTTTTGATTTCCGTAAATATTATTCTGGTAGTTTGATAGTTCGATAAAAGGTCCATTCGATTATTGTAAGATTTAAAACAAATTGTAGGATTAAGCTTTTTCTAATTCATAATCATAAAAGCCGTCATTATTTTTTCCTTTAAAATGAAAGATATAACCACGTTCATTCAGTTTTGTTATTGCTGCTTCAGAAATTTTTCCATGACTCTTTTTAAGAAAATAATCCTTTTCTACATCATTAACTTCTAATCTTGCAATAGTGGTATTTCCAAATTTTGTTTGAATTTTCTTCAACGAAACCAGTTTGTATTTCCCTGTCTCTAAATCTTTTAGCTTATGAGTTACAGGGAACGATCTGAGACTGTTGAATTCTTCCATTTATTAAGAAACAATTTTTGAAAGAAAATTTTTATAGTACAGACATCTGTACATAGAACAACCCTGTCCTAGGATTCGAACGCATCTCGGTACTTCTAATATTTTTATAGGAATTCCCCATTCTTCAAAGGTACTTTTCGGAAAAACTCCTCCTTTAAAAGCAAATGTCCCTCCGTATATCTGATGCAATTGTAAGAGATAATCTTTTACATTGTCGCTACTAATCCATAAGCCTGTATTATCTGAATATCGTTTAAATCTTAAACCATGGATATCGTTAGTACATCTACGAACTATTCCATGGTCTTGATCACCTAATTCATAGTTAGGTGTAAATACAGAAATCGTTTCACCTATTCCTTCTTTTAAATGAACCCAGCTTATTTCTCTCGCTATAGATTTGAACGGAAGTATAAAACCTTGAACATTTATGATAAGAGTGACATCGTCCATTTATTAGAAAAGATTTTTTATAAATTAAAAATCTGGCTTAAAATCCAAAAGGTACAGTATCAAAGTTATCTAAAATTCTTCTTTTATCATATCCAAACATATATCTTTTATTCATTTTATTCACTTTAATATTTTTATCTTTTTGTATCTGAAATTGATTTATTTCTACATCTATATGCTCAATTTCCCCAGTTATTGTTTTCATTCTCTCGTCAAAATTGAGCTTAGTTTCGCTCTCATAACTCATTTTAAATCCTTTTACTTTTCCTTTTACAGAACCATCGTTCAGAATATAACCATAATCTTTACTAGCTCCAGATATCCACGATTTCATATATTTATCTTCTCCTAATTCATCGGTCCATTCGCCTAACATACAGCCTGTTTTTACTTTATTAGAGCCATCATCGATATAAACAGTACTATCTGTATCGTAATACATTACTTTATCTCCTAATTTATCAAGCATTTCATATAATCTTATTCTAGCCGAACTGGTTGTAAAAGCCGCTATATAATTATTCGTATTAAAGTTATTCTTGACATATTCATCTTTCATCTTATAATCCATTTGCACACACTCATCATTTAAAAATATCATATTCAAGTCTTTAATGCGGTCGTTCAGTATAATTCTATAAAAGTCTGCCAATTCTGTAACATTCTCTGTATGTTTCATATTTTTTCTCTGTCCGAACTTTCCCCATAAAGAGTTTAAACAAATTTTGGATATAAATCTCATTCCTGGGTTTTCTTTGATTTCTCCTAACCTTATACCCAATTTCTTTTCTACGCACCTTTTATATTCTTTTTCAGTTTTGAAATTTTCAGGCCATTTATCATCTGTTTCTAATTTGATTTTCAAAAACATTTTAACATAATCCTTAAATAATGTATTAGATTTTTTTTCAAAATGCCAAACTTCATAGATATTTAAAATCTTATAACCTTTTTCAATAGCCAGTTCAACTTCGGTAGTTGTCCACGTACCAGTAAAACTTCTCTCCTCATCCGTATGATTACATTCATTATTCCGCATATCATAACATTTTTTACATTGTTTCTTTTCGCATTTTATAGGTTTTGAACATAATTTACACAAACTAAATATTAATTTTTCTCCTTTATAAGGTAAAACAGGATGATAGAGTTTTCTAGGTGGAAGTACTTTACATTGTATCAAACCATACCAATTCTTATCATATTTTTCCGGATTATAAATTTTTACCGGATGACCAACAGGATAGTAATCAAAGTAATTCACTGTTGGATAAAGTGAACAAACATCGATATATCTACCCTTTTCATTTTCTTTCATTTCGTATATTAATTTCGTAGGTTCACACCTACCTCCGGTGAATGCGTTTCCAGGATTTAAAGGTTCTATAAAATCTCTTTTCCATTCATTTTTCATATATTTTTTAATTTCTTTGTGATTATCAAAATCACATTCCCATATTTCAATCAATTCAAATCCTTTATCTTTTATTTTTTTTATTTATTTTTTGAGTTCTTTCATACAAATCTTTCATACATATCTGATTTTGAAGATTGACGGTGGATTCTGTAAAACAGCGAGGACAACCGTGCCAATGACATCCTTGAAACTGATAAACGGTATTATTATAAAAACCATCTACTTTATAAGTTTTATCCCCTAATTTCAATTTTTTCTCACCACCATTTAAAGCATGCTGTATTTTGATATTGTGTTTTTCAGACAGATAGTCTAGCCAAATGATCGATTTCTTACTGAATTGATCCTTTGGAATACACTCCTCATCAATCGCTATTGTATTCACTGGAATAAATTTATCTCTGTATATAGCCATGCAAACGCCAGCTAAAGTGACATATTTAAAAGGATCAATATTAGCAATGTTTAGAAATAATCTTCGCAATTCTAAACATCCTTTTCTTAAAATATCAACATCAGACCTACAATATTTTATAATTTCTTTTTGAAAATCAAATGTTTCGTTTTTTACCGATTTATACCATTTATCAAAAGTTTTTCTTTGATCTAAAGTCATAGTATCATAACCATAATAGTATTTTTCAGGATATTTTCCTACATAATTTTGATTTTTCTTAGTGTTAAACAAATGAGGAAAATAACCTTTTGCCAATTCCGTTAGTCCAAACGTTTTAGGAAATTTTCTTAGCGGAATCAGTGTAAAATTTATAGAATCGATAAACCTTATATTATATACGGTTGCTTGCATATATATGAGTTTATTTCCTTGATATATTGTAAACACTTTAATTTTATTTTTAAAGCAGTATTTAGCTAGAAATTGAAAATCGAATCCTTTTCCATAATGCGCTAATACTGTATAACCGCAATGTTTCTCTTGGAATAACCATTCACAATATTCATTTTCATTCTTAAATATTTTTTCTTTTCCGTTAAAATCATGATTTATAACTAGATTGACTTGGTGATTTCCTGTCTCTTGGTTCGTCTCAACGTCAAAAAACATATATTTTTCTGTAAATTCTGACGTTTCACATTTCTCACACCATTTCTTTCTGTCTTTTATATTTTTAGGACAGATATTTTTACAAGTCCCTCCCTTAGATTCTTTCCTACGTATATAACATTTATGATCTTCCAAAACCCATCCTCTGCAGTTTTTACACAGTCTTTCTCCACATTTATGATCTTTCGGTTTTCTTTGTCTTCTATTGATATTTCTCTTACATTTTAAACATTTCCACAGTGTTTCACAGACTGCTTCATTTTTATGATTTTCGAAGCAGTTTTTTCCTTTAAAAGATCTAAAACAATCATTGCACTGAATATCATCTCCTTCGCAATTACTCTCTTTCCTAAAACATCTATTACATTTTAAAGAACATTTATGTTGATCACTTCTTTTATAACTGACTTTACAATAATCACAATAATTTTTTTTTCCTAAAAATCCTGTAACCGTTGTAATGACATCAAAATGATTTCTATTTTTTAAAATGTAAACACAATTAGATTTATAGGTACCACTGTATATTTTTTCGTTAAAATTTTCTCTGCAAAATATAGTTATTTGAATATCTAAAAAAATTTCGAATTGTTTAATATGCTCTAAATTACACATTTCTAACGGAATATCACACATTTCATGCAATTTTATCGCTAAACTTTTTTGTAATTTTCTACCCATTTTTATGTATTTAACATCTAAATCTGTAAGTTTTTCTAGATTTAATTTTTCGCATAAAATTTTACGATTTTGAATAGCCAGGGCTGTAACGATGGATCTAGCCAAACAGATATTATCGTCATTTTTAATTTGAAGAATACTTTTTTTATTGACAACATCGTTATCGTTCAGTAATTTCAAATGTTTACCACCTTTAGGCAAATCAACGACTGTAAAAATAAATTCACAGTCTTTAATATCCAACTCTTTGTATTCAATTATATGCGTTAAAACATCTAAATAGGTCTCATAGGCTTCTTTCGTTGACATCATTTTAGGGTGGAAGGGTTGTGTTAAATAGGGATTGAATACAATTATATCTACCTTTCCTTCAATTTTTCCAATTGCTCTCCTGAATAAATCTTTTAAGATACTATAATACTGGCCCGGTGTGAGTTTGTTTATTTGTCTTATTTTATAAACATATCTATAAGAATTAAATTTTTTAATAATTTTTTTTTCTTTCTCAACAATTTCGTAATCGGGTCTAAACAGATTTTCCAAATTTGTTTGCAATTTGACTTTCTTTTCTGTCTTTTTGATCAATTTTTCATCTTTATATTTCAAGCCGTAATAATCAAAGAGTTTTTTAAGTTTTGGACGGTTTTTCGGTTCATTTATAAATTGTTTCAATTTTTCATTCAAATCAGGAAATAATTTTTTAAGGTTTACCACTGTTTTTATCTTTTTTTCTTCGTTATTTTTTGGATCAAATTCTTCTGTGTTATTGTTAAATTTTAAATCGAAAGAATCGAATATTTTTTTCAATTTATTTCTTTTTTTAGGATTTTCGATAAATTTTGTCTGTATTTTATTTAAATAATCTGTGACATCTAATTTTAATAAATCTACTAAAACATATTTGTATTCCCCAGTTTCTTTTATATATCTTATTATCAATCTGATTAAATCATCTTTTTTACAATGTTGGGGTTGGTTTATATTTAAAAGTTTTACGACCTGCCTTAATTTTGAAATATGTATTTTTGAAACAGATATCAATCTTAGAGTTTCCTCCATTTATATACAAACATTTTTATAAATACTTTTTGCGACACATTTTTAAAAGCGACCACTATCTATAAATGCTCGTTAAATTAGACCACTTTCGGTGGCAGGTAATTTTACATTAAGCGATTTAAAATGAATGTCTTTAAAAGTATGAATTAAATTAAATTGAAGAATTTCTGAAAACAACTATTAAAAAATATATTTCAAAAAGAAGATCGTTTACTCAAAAGGACTAATTGCTGTCCATTGAAAGAAATCTGAATTTTTTCCTACAGGTTCGCCATTCAATTTTAAACATTCAAATCGAAATCCGTTTTTATCTATTTCTGTTATTCTAACAAAAATGGTTCGCTGTATTTACATACGGGCGTTATATGAACATTGGGATGAACATTAAAGGTATGATTCCAATCTACATTTATTCTTTCAGTTGTACAATTACCTGTCAAAATCTTTGTACTTTTTGAATTACCCATTTATTTAGCCTAAAAATCACTGTCATAATCAGGCACTTCTATTTTACCTTTAAATTCTAAATAAAATTTTTCTGACATTTGAATATAAAATACCAATCCACTCTGTCTTGGAATTTTTCTATATTTTGAAACTATCGAGTTTTTTTTAACTCCAATTGAATAATTTCTGAAAATGCAACATCCAATATAATACTTTCAACTAAAAAATACGTTCAATTAAAAACACAACTTTGAATATAATATTTTCAACTAAAAAATGCGTTCAATTAAAAACACAACATTGAATATCATATTTTCAACTAAAAAATGCGTTCAATTAAAAACACAACATTGAATATAATATTTTCAACTAACAGCAACATTCAATATAATACTTTCAACTAAAAAAATACGTTCAATTTAAAACACAACATTGAATAAGCAAGTTCAATATAAAACGCAACATTCAATATAATATTTTCAACTAAAAAAATGCATTCAATTTAAAACACAACATCATAAATTTATTTTGACGTTCGTTTGATATGATAATTGCTTTTTAAATGTCTCTTTTTATGAGCTAAAGTGTATTTTTTACCACATTCGCAATCAATTTTTTTATTTTTCATAGCTAAATGACAACTTTTGCAATTAGCGTAATGTTCTGTTTTGCCGTAACGAAATCGAGTATAATATTCGTCTAAAGGTTTCGTCATCTGACAATGCTTGCAAATTTTAGACAGCTCCATTTATTAAGAAAAATTTTTTAGAAAGCTATTCCAAATGTCTTCGTTTTTCTTATTAAATTTTACTTTCAAATTATTATCAATATTATACTAATCTAATATTTTCTTTATGAAATATAGGTAATTTATCGACTTTTTATAATACACTAAATCTAAAAATTGAATAAACATTTCTTCAGCTTTATATGGAATATTTAACTTCAATTTCCATTTCAATGCGTTAAAGCGACTTATCCGGGATTTGCGTCTTTCGCTTAAAAAAAATCTATATTTTTATATGTAAAATATTCACCGTCCGAATCGTACATTATTTCACTTTTTTTCATCTGGTCATAAATTTTGAGATATTTTTCGGGTATTTGACATCTGTTTTCTTTGTCAAAAGAATCCATTAAGTTAGAATCAGAATCATCTCTTAAAACGTCTTTAAAAAAGTCACAATTCATTTATTTAAACTTATTTTAATGTAATGCATTTAAAACCAAAAGTCCCGCCTAGACGGGAGTTTTGACATTATAGCTTGTTTATATTTTAATATTTGAAAAAGTCCCGTCTATGCGGGAGTTTTGACATTATAGCTTGTTTATATTTTAATATTTGAAAAAGTCCCGTCTAGGCGGGAGTTTTGATGAGTAATTTTAATAACATAATGATATTTGAAAAAGTCCCGTCTAGACGGGAGTTTTGACATTATAGCTTGTTTATATTTTAATATTTGAAAAAGTCCCGTCTAGGCGGGAGTTTTGATGAGTAATTTTAATAACATAATGATATTTGAAAAAGTCCCGTCTAGGCGGGAGTTTTGATGAGTTATTTTAATAACATAATGATATTTGAAAAAGTCCCGTCTAGACGGGAGTTTTGACATTATAGCTTGTTTATATTTTAATATTTGAAAAAGTCCCGTCTAGGCGGGAGTTTTGATGAGTTATTTTAAAAACTTAATGATATTTCAAAAAGTCCCGTCTATGCGGGAGGTTTGATATTATAGCGGAAAAATTAAATTGACTTGATATCTTTTTCGTCAACCCAAGAGTTAAATTCGTCGGAATAATTTAACCATTTAACTAGACATTTCTTTCCTTTCTTTTTTATTATTTTTTCAATCTTATACATTTTATATTTTTTATTATATTTAACTAATTCCGGTTCATAATAAGTTCCTTTTATTTCGTTGCCATTCAAATCCGTTATCCTATAAGTAATAGGGTCAGTGTTTAATATTTCTGAAATGATGAAAATTTCTTCCGTAAAAGTAGGTTGGTATCCGCGGGTAAAAGCAGTCTGGTATTTCGAAATTCTTATTCTATCGTCAACCTTGAATTTCGGTTTTCTTATTATTTTTTCTTCGTATAAATTTTTATAAACTTCAGATTCGTTTTCTGCTCGACTCGCTTCGCTAGGTGTCATTTTGATAGGCCTATGCTTGGAATTATTATAATTTTTAACTAATTGGTCCAATACATCTATATATCTTTTAGTATTGTTGGCTGCTAGATAGGTTCTAATTTTTTTATTAATTGTCCTATTAAATCGTTCAACTACAGAACATTTTATTTCAACATTTTCAGTTGTAAACCACTGAATATTATGATCTTTAAATAATTTTAAAGTCCATTTATTTACAAATTCGGTTCCTTTATCACTTTGTAATCTTTCAGGAATTCTTTCTTTAAATATCTTTTTAAATGCTTCAGTTACTTCTTGTCCTGTTTTTCTTTTTATCGGAATGGCCCACCCATATTTACTAAATATATCTATCACTGTCAATAAGTAATTAGTTCCGTTATTATATTTACTAAAAGGTTTGATAAACAATAAATCTGCTTGCCATTGATCATCGATATGACTGACATAAATGCGTCTTCGTTTAAATTTACGAATTAAAGGTTTATGTCTGGTATAAACATCTTGGCTGTGTAAAAAATCTGTAATTTGCTTTTGACTGAAACCTGTTTTCCGTTTTAATTCATTGATACCACAATAACCACTTTCAGGATGATAATATATTTTTTCTAAGATACTTTTAGGATCTTTCATCCCTAAGATACTTTTAGGATCTTTCATCCCTAAGGTTTTCCTAAAAAAACACTCTTTTTAGAACCACAATCTAGACAAATACCTTTCATCATTGGCCTGTTATTTTTAGACATTGCATTTTTAATATCTTTAGTTTCTGTATGGTTTTTACATTTTAAACAATAGATCTTTGTATTTATAGATCCCATACCAAAAGACTTTTTAGCTTTAATAATCGGTTTTACAATTCCCCTTTCAATTCTTTCTCTCATCGTTGGATTTTGAATATTATCTAATTCATCAATCATATTCTTATCGCATACTTCATTTCTACTTTTCGTATCTTTATTTTCCAAATAACATTTGTCATGCTTATATGCAATTTCATCCACTCTGTTAACAGGTTTAGACGAATTTTTATACGTTAAATCTGGATTTAATCGCGTTTTCCCCCATAATAATTGTGTACCTGGGCCTGTGAAGTTATGATTAGGTAAATGCATTTCGAAAGGTAAATTACTAATGACTTTATTCAGAAAACCCGATCCAGTTTGTCCGCATTTTAAACATCCGCCTTTAAAATTACCTTTTTTAGTTAAAGACGTAACACCAAATTTTTTACTTTTACAACTCATTTATTAGACAGGAAAAAGCTGACGCTTTCTAAGAAGTATATTTATATCCATTCAACTGTACTTTTTTCACATACTTTTCGATTGGGAAATATACTAAATTATTTATAAAATCTTGTTCTCTAACATACACTTCTTCTTCTGAAATTTTTTTAGCTTTCAACAAATTTAACAGTTGTTTATAAAAATTATAACATTGCTTGTATTCTTCTTTTCGTTCCAAAATACTTAAAGATTTCTCAATGACTTCTACAATTCCAGCACTCAAACTCAAACTGGCCAGTGGTATGAACGCAAAAGCTGATAATCCTGAAGCACTTAGCATAAATTTGCTAACAGATAAGGAAATACTTATCTTTTGATACAAATTGTAACTTTTCCGATAAACATATAATCTCTTTTCTAAATATTCTTCCATTTATATAGGTTCAAAATTTTTTCTGTATCTCATTTCAGAATTTACTAAATCTAGCATAAAGAAATTACCCATACAAGATTTATATTTTTCTAGAAATTCTTTTTTTGTTAGATTTCCGTCTATTTCTCTGATTATCTGATTGATTTCCCTAGGCTGTAGTTTAAAAAATATGAAGTAATTACAATTTTTTCTAATATTTATAGGAGTTGAGTAATAAGACTGCGTTAAATAAATAATGGATGCATTTTTCTTTCGACCTCTTATAAACAAATCCTCTATAACTTTCTGGTCTTTTTCTGTAACACAATCGTCGAAAACAACGAGATTTTTTTCTGAGGAATCTAAATCGTCGACAGTAATAAATTCACTCAAATCTGAAGAAAATAATATATTCTTTTTATATTTATCATACAATTTTAATAATTGCTTTCTTTTATTTTTACTTATTTTTTTGCATTTTATAATATCATCTATTTCAACACCTTCAAACTGTGTATAATTTTCTTGTAATTTAGAATACTTTGGCTCGGAAATATCTTTTGCGCATAAATATAAAGCGTCGAAATCTAATCTTAAATTACTAGGATTCTCAAAGCCGTTTAATAAATTTATTAGTAAATTTGTCTTTCCACAACCTGATGGGCCGATTATTAATAATCTGAAAGGATGTCTAGGTAAAAAACGATGTTGTTTAGGGTCAGGCAATTCTTCCGGTTCTGTGTAATCTTTAATTTTAATCATTTATTAGACAGCGAAAAGCTGACGCTTTCTAATGTTGCTGCCAGTAAAAACATATTAGCTGTCAGTAAAAATAGACGTCTAAGCTATCGCTTCTAATTAGCTGTCACTAAAAATTTGAAAATACAAAGCGACAGCTTTTCGCTGTCTATAAATGGATAAAATAAACGATTTAGAAAAAGATCGAAATAAGAAACAAAAAGAAGAATTAAAAAATGCAATAAAACTTGTCAAATTACAAGCAGATATTAGAAAAAATAATGAAGAACAGCGTGATAGAAAGCTAGGTATAGACAAAAGTTTAACTGAATTTCATAAACCTGTCACTAAAAAATTAGAAGAACAGGATAAAAGTAGAAAAGAAAATATTAAAGCTATCAATGATAAATTGGACGAATTAAATATATCTTTACAGCCCATTGCAGAATCATCTGGAATTATTCCTGAAGCGATCGAAGACGTCAAAGAATTATATAAAGAACCGCCGCTTATTTATAATGTTGATCAATATTTAGATACAGATTATTTAATATCTGAAAAATTATACAAACCTTCGAAACTCCTAGACAATAAAGAAAAATTAGACGAAATGTATACAAAGGCTAAGGAGTTAAAAGAAAAATTATCGAAGAAAAAAGGCAACTTACAAAGTACAATTACGCGGGCTAAAAATCTTTCAGAGGAGGAATTAAGTCAGAAAAAGGTTGAAATAGACGCTGTTAAATATAAAGAAGATGAGCTACAAAAATATCTGGCTAGATTAACTACAATTCGAGGTAGCGAAGTAATGAAAGTCGGTAAATGTTTAGATTTATTATCTGAATTATTGGATAAAATATGTCAAGGTAGCAAGTCGAAAAAATTAAGAAATGAAGTGAAACTGCTAATAGACAAACTCATTAAAGCTAAAAAAATAACTAACGGAGATAAAGAACGATTATACAATCAATTTCTTCTTAGAAAGCGTCAGCTTTTTGCTGCCTAATAAATGAGTTATGTAAAAAAGAAGATTCATTTGAGTGACGGACAGATTAGTAAATTGAAATCTGCTCTCAGAAAAAAAGAAGAACTGACACTACAGATAGACAATTCTAAAACTCCCAATTATGAAATGTATTTAACTAAAACACAGATTAATCAGATTAGTAAAGGTAAAAGAATAAATATAAGCAAAACTCAATTAGATAAAAACGGTGGATTTTTACCTTTTTTAATTCCTATTTTAACATCCCTAGGGCTCGGTGCTGCGAGTGGTGCAGCAGGTTGGGGGACTAAAAAAATCCTGGATAAAATTTCAGGATCTGGAGTTTTTCAACCTTGGGAAAACAAAGGATCTGGTCTTAAAAAAAAGTCAGCTTCTCTGTCTAAAAAAAAAAAATCCCGATAACAAAATTGGGTATATCAGATGAAACGATTAAAGAAAATATGAAAGATGAAAAAGGATTCAGAGGTGTTTTCTCTTCCGATTTACTTCCTAAAAAGATTGGAAATTTTGAAAGCGGGATTATTAATTTAGATATTTCGACAGGTCCTGGAACACATTGGGTTTGTTACTATAATGATCCAAATTATAATTATGTAGAATATTTCGATCCTTTCGGGGAATATATATATAAAAATATTAAACTCAAAGAAAAATATATTCCTGAAAATATTATGAAATTTCTTAAACTTTCCAATAAAAAAGTCAGTATAGCTCACAATGATAGTTTTTTACAAAAACCTACTTCTGTCAAATGTGGATTATTTTGTATGAAATATATAAAAGAAAGAAATAAAGGTAAATGTCCAGAATGTGTACTTAATTCATTTACTCAACAGCCTAGCGATTATAACGAAGAGCTTGTTTTTCATCTTTAAAGATTTTTTCTGTCTAATAAATGATCAAATTGAAACCAAAAAGTCATGAAAAATCAGAGGATTTCACTGTTGAATTTCCTAAACCTCTTAAATTAAAAAAATTAGCATTGCAATCTTTTACTATGACAGTCTCATGGTTTAACATAACAGATAAAACTAATACGTTTGACCTGTACACAGATGAGAATAATGTTAAATCTATCACTATTCCTTATGGTAATAAAAATGTTGAAGATTTAAATATAGATGTGATGAAAGCGTTTGGTTCAGACGATCCTCCGGTAAAATTTGGTAGAATACAATCTAGACTAAGAATGCTTATTAAATTAACTAAAGGTTGGAATATCGATTTAACAAAAAGCGATTTTCATAAACTAATAGGCTTTGAAAAAAAAGTTTATAAAAGTCATGATGAAGAGACTGTAATAGAAGGTGAAAATATAGCAGATATAACAAACGGAAACGACATTATATATATTCATTGTGATGTAGTTAATGGATCTTTAATCAACCAGAATAATTCAGAAGTTATTTATTCTTGTACACCGAGGGATGTACCGGGTGTTATCATTTCGAAAGAATTCAATAATTTAATATATTATCCTGTGAATAGGGATTCAATTCGTAGAATAAGGATGAGAGTTACGAATCAAAATGGTGAATTAATTGATTTAAATAAAGGTTTGATTGAATATAATTTTAGAGTCGTAGAGGAAAAAGAGGACTATGTTGAAAAAATATATCAATTGATATTAACTAAATTTTCTCAGTAAATAAATGAATAAACACAGATTATATAGGAAAAGTAAAAGAATTCAAGGGAAGGGATTTTTTAAAGCTAAAAAACTAGAATTGAATGAAAAAGCAGTTGTTGACAGATTGACTGATGCTGAAATATTGAAAGAAATATTTTCAAAAAAGATGAAAGGACCAGGTCTGAAAATTCTTCCTAAATAAATGGAAAAAATTTATGATCTAAGAGATACTCATTATTATTATAATAACGATATAAAAAGTAGCGAATTAAAAAAAATAAGATTGCCTAGTACAAGCCATAATGATAAAAAAGAAAATACTACGTTTCATTTCGAAATTACCGATACCAATGATCCTATTTCATTATCGGAGAGTTATCTGGAGACAAAGTGGAAAATTTTAAAATCCAATGGCAATTCTATAAATGATGATAATGTCACAGCTGTATGTTCTATGAAAGGCGTAAAACTTCAGATAGGTAAACAAATAATCGAATCAGTTGGAGACTATCACTCCTACATTCTGCAGATTAAGAGACTGAAGGATTATACCAGAGATTATTCAACATCAGAAGCCACCAATATAGGTTTTTATCCAGATACCAGTGATAGTGCTGATAGAAATAAAAGTTTACTTCAAAGCGATGGTACGATAACGGCTACAACCCCTATAACAGATATCGTCAATAAATTAAAAATTGTAAAAAATGAAAACTACAATAAAGGATTTAAAAAAAGATGGGAATGGTCGAAAAATAGTAATTCAGTTACAACATGGACGCCTTTAAAGGAAATTTTTGATTTCGTCGCAGAATATAAAAAAGCCATTTCTGGTTTCATAATAAGACTGGAATTCCAAAGAGACGATAGCAGAAATGTGATTTACACAGATGCTGCAAATCCAGATTATAAAGTAGAAATTGAAGACATAGCGCTGTGGGTGAGATACGTCGACTTTAAAAATGGAGCGGAGATTCTCTATAATGAATTAAAATTATCTAATACGGATATAGAAATAAACTGGAATCAGTATGAAATTAACAGATCTAGTCCTATTAATAAATATAAAAGTGGTTCCGATTCTATATCTGCTACATCCGATGAAGTTTTAAGATTATTTGTAATACCGCAATATTTTGACAGAAATGAAAATCCTAAAAAAAATAATATGATATTTGATAATTTGGATATGATCGAATGTTGGTTGATGATTAACAGATCGCCGTTACCAGCAGAGCGATATACGATGGATTTTGGTAAAAAGGAATATAATAGATTATATGAATCTTTTCTGGAATCAGGTCTCAATAATCTAAACACAGAAACCGGTTGTATGGTAAATTATTCAGATTTTGGTAAATTATATCCTGTAATTCATTTTGATTTGTCAAATCATGTAAACTATACCACTCTTGAAAATTTGAGAATAGAATTCAATTGGAAATTAGAAAAAGAAACAACCAAAGAATATGTATTTTACTATATTTTAGAAGTAAGAAAGAAATGTATATTAAATATGAATAAAAAAGAAATTACTATGATTAAAACGTTAGGAGAATAACATTTTTTAGTCTTTATAAATGGCTGTTTATTATCCACCTTATGATAATCCAGTGCGAAAAGGCCCTATCGGACCCCCCGGTATAGGTTTTAAATTAACGGACGATGGTCATTACGATATGGAAAATAAGATATTAAAAAATGCTTCAGATCCAATCGATGATTTAGATTTAACTACTAAAAGTTTCGTTTTGAATAAAATAGAGAATAATCATTTCCAATTAAGAGATTTTATAGAAAAAAATAATACTAATTACGATAGTAATTTTTTAACCTTCGCTGAAGAAACTGGTAAGAGAATTAAAGAATTGGATGAAAACACTTTACATCTAATCGATGGAAAATCTTTTGACGCTAAAGGAAAAAGAATGGGAAATGTCGCAGATCCGAAAGATGATAAAAATGTTGTGAATAAACGATATTTAGAAACAAAATGCGTTAATATTAAAGAGTGATAAATTTGATGCAAAAAATAAAATAATTACGAATATTTC
Source organism: Maratus speciosus (assembly GCA_963932465.1). Lineage (NCBI taxonomy): Eukaryota > Metazoa > Arthropoda > Arachnida > Araneae > Salticidae > Maratus > Maratus speciosus. Next base: position 316,020,039 of record OZ010789.1, read on the forward strand.
GGAACCCGAAAACGATACAGACGTAGTCAATAAAATATATGTAGACAGTAAAGATATCTGGGTTACTATAAAAGATGATTTTCAGACTTTTACAGATAAAGAATTTACCAAAGTAAATTTCGATTTGATGAGTTCTAAATTACTGGATCAAGAAATGCGATTATCTACTGATATGGATATGAAAATTACTATATATTTAAAAAAGAAACAGGTAGTCATGCATAATATTTATGCTGATTATGATCTTAATACGAATGCATTGATAAAATTAAAAATCAATGATAAAATTATTTTAGAAAGAAGAATGGCTGAAAGAGATTCAGCAACTTGCTTGGCCTATGGAAAACGCAATGATATCATTACATTTTCAATATTGCCTGATGGTGAATCAGACAGTTTAAAACCTTATATTCACATTGAAAAAATCCCTTTTTAAAATATGTCCATTATTAAATGGATATCAACTGGGACGAATTTTCTAAAACGAAAAATTTATCCGAAGATGTCCTACGAAATTTGAAGGATCAACTCAATTGGAAGTTAGTTTGTAGATATTCAGTATTATCCGAATGTTTTATGGAAGAGCTCATAGATTATATTGAATGGAATGTTATATGCATTTTTCAAAAACTTTCGGAAGAATTTATCGAAAAGTACAAAGAAGAATTAGATTGGAATTTAGTTTCTAAAAATCAAAAGCTGTCTGAAGAATTTATATTAAAACATTCGAATTATATAAATTGGGTTGTTATTTCTCAATATCAAACCTTAAGTGACGAATTTATTCAAACCTATCATGAAAAATTAGATTTACATAAAGTATCCAGATTCCAACAACTTTCAGAAAACACTATGTGCACATTAGAAGAAGGATTGAATTGGTTGCTAATAACCCGCTTTCAAACATTTGGTGAAAGGTTTTTAGAAAAATATATGCATAAACTCGATTTTTGTAATCTCATTGAATATAAGTTTGATCAATTACCAGATAATTTTTATAACGATAAATGGAAAAAAATTCTTTCCGTTCAACTTGGTGAATTAAATAAAAAATTTGGCCATTATTATGAAGAAGAAGAACCTCATAGAGAAAGATTAATAGATGAAGTTTTGGAATTAAAAAATATTTTAATACGATTTATTAATGAATTGCGACTGCTTTTAAATAAAGACGAAAAATAAAAGTGTTTATAAAAATGCTTCTATATAAATGGGGTCGGCTCAAAGATTAGACGATATTATAATTCATAAATATAAAGATTTATTTATCAATTTATCCCATCATAAAACATTTCATACATTTATTTCATTATATATGAATAAAATTGATCTTCATTTAAGTAAAAATATTATGAAATTGCCCATTGAATTTATAAGAAAATTTAAGGATAAACTTAATTGGAACTGTATATCACAGAATGAAAAATTATCAGAAGATTTTATTAGAGAATTTCAAAATAAAGTTGAGTGGCGGTGTATATCATTTCATCAGACATTATCCGAAGATTTTATTAGAGAATTTCAAAATCATGTTGACTGGTATTATATGTCATTTCATCAGACACTATCAGAAGATTTTATTAGAGAATTTAAAAATAAAGTTGACTGGGAAGGGATCTCCTATCATCAGGTCTTATCCGAAGATTTTTTAAAAGAATTTAATGATAAAGTTGACTGGGAATGGATATCATATATCAACGGTTTTTAATTAACATTTCAATTTTAAGCCGAAGGATTATATCCTTTATTTGACGTCCAATTTTTTTCTAAATAAATGTTACAATATTTTGTCATAAGTACTTTACTGTTTAATTGTCTTTCGCCTACCTTTCATTATTTTAAATTTGACCCCGTTATTACAAATCATAGCATCGATAACTCTAATAATTATACTATATTTCATAGTTTCAATGATACAATAAAATTAACTTTCACCGCTAAAATATATAAAATGGATCAAGCCTCTAAATTTTCTCAACCTGGTGTTTATTTTTGGATAGAAAGTAAATGTGATGACAATTGGAATATAATACCAGAAACAAAAGAATATTTTCATATTTATATTCCCGGAGATAATAACTTATACTATTCTATAGCTTTTAATGCAACTAAAGATTTTAGGATTGGTTATAATGCCGATAACTTATTATATAACGCTGCTCTTTGCTTTTCCTATCAAGATTATCCTAGAGGAAGGTTGTTTATTAGCAATTGATAGACTATTAAGAAAGGACGTCTGTCAAAATTTTTCATCACAATAATAATTAAATATTAGCATTTAAAAATGATCATTATTTAATCTAAATTGATTACGTTATTATCCCGTTTATTTGATTCTTTATAACCCTTTCTTAAAACTTCTTCTTTACATAATTTTGTAGAAAAAATAAAAATATCCAACCAATGCAAATCATACAATTTTTTATCATTATTTGCTCGATAAATCGTAATAAAATCGTTACATCCTCGATATTTTAACAGGCAATTTTTTTGAGCAAAATCTTACAAAAATCGTTAAATATTTCTATTTAGTGGAGTATGAAAAGTGTTCCAGAGTAGGCCCCATATACTACTCATAGGCATATAGTTCCTATTACAAAAAGGTTTTTAATGAGGTAAAGAAGTATAATAAAAGCTATTTGGGTCAATAAAATCATTTCTTAAAAAAAATACAAAATTTAAATTTTTATCCGGTTCCCCGGTCCTATAAGTTATGTTTAGTAAAAATTTATTGTTACACTGGCATGTAAGACAAAAAAAAAGTCCCGTTATTCTACGATTAAAATTGACCAAGTAATAGCTATTTAAAGTTGGAGCATATTTTTTGCTGAAAATTAGGGGGCATTCACGAATTTAGTAGAAATATAATCTCGTCAGATATAATTTTAAAAAAATGGTTGAGAGTAAAATTAACACTGCAATATAAATTTGAAATCTTTGATAATTCTGACATATTAATGCAAAATATACAATTTGTAATAAATATATAAATAAAAAAAGCAGAACTTTTGTTAAATAAAATGATGAAAATTAACAGCCTGGATACTTTACAAAATTATACATATTTTAAAATGTTATTAGATTACACTAGCCAGCAAAAGTTGGGTTATATCATGTTTTTTAGCTTTTGATAATTGATTTTTATGTATTCTGTACCACTGAATCCGCAATTGACCTTCACTTTTTACCATCAAGTAAACATTTTTTGCAAATCGCAAATTTTAAAGTTAAAAAAGGAAAAAATAGCGAAAATGTGATACTATAAAATAGATGTGATTGCTGTGTCTTTAACTTTTAATAATTAATTTTTATTTATATTTTATCGCTGAATCCGAAAATGATCTTCAGTTTCAATCATCATGTCACGATTTTTCGAAAATCGTAAATTTCAAAGTTCAAAAGTTCAAAGTTAACCTCCTCCTCCACCTCATCGTACGCCTCAGCTTTTTAGCTGTAAGAATCCGAGTGTAAGCCAAAAAAAGAATAAATTATTAAATTATATAAAATTAAATTAAATTAAAATTGTTTTACATCTGTTTTTTAGCATCAGATTTTTGCTATATTTTAACTTTGATATTTACGATTTCCAAAAAAAACATCTAATGTGATGGCTAAAAATGAAGGTCATTTTCAGATTCAGTTCTAAAAAGTACATAAAAATCAATTATCAAGAGTTAAAAAACACAGCCTTCTCCTATAGTTTATAGCATCCGATGTTTGTTATTTTTTACTTTGACAATTTATGATTTGCGAAAATTTCTGACATGGTGATTGAAAATTAAGGTAAGTTTCGGATTCAGTGCTAAAAAATACATAAAAATACATAAAATAAACCATCTCAATCTTGTGTTATCTAATCTAATTTTTTTCTTAAACCTCTTAGCGGTAATCTATGCGAAATTTTTTGTGCTATTTGGTAAAATAAGTATAAATCGTAACCACCGAAAAGCATAATAATATTAGATTGACAACGGATTTTTGTCAATATGTAAAATTTAATCTCGATCGGATATTTGAAAGTGAGTTAATGTTCGAGTACAAATTTTGAACTGAAAAAACATACATACGATCGTTGAAGTAAAATAAAAACTTAATAAAAATAACATAATTTTTGTTAAAAGAAATCACGAAAGGAAACAGTCTCAAATTCTTGCAAAATAAAACATATGTTAAAATGTTATGCAATTATTTTAGCCAATCTGAAATTTAATAAAAGTTAACTCAATCATAATTCTTGCACGATTTTTTTCAAAGCGCGATACACATGAAATAAGTTCTTCGAATACTTTAAGCATTTGGTATATGACCCCTCAATGCATGGCCGAACTAATTTGTATTCAGATGCAGAAAAGTGGTATAAGTCGTGCATTTTTTAAGTTTCATAACTCGGTCAATTTTAGTGTTACATGAACGGGACTTTTTTATCTTACTGGTCAGTGTAATAGGAAAATTTTACTAAATATAGCTTATAGGACCGGGAACGTATAAAAATTTTTATTTTGTAATTTTTTAAGAAAATTTTTTATTGACCAAAATCGTTTTTATAATACTTCTTTAACTCATTTAAGACATTTTTGTAATTAGAACTTTACGTCTATGACTAACGGTTTAGGAATTAGCCATTGGACACCGTTGAAAGTGGACACCTTGTATAACTGTTTTTTTCTCTCACAAATACAAACTAAAATATGACTAGCATTTCAAAATTCATATTCAGACATCCAGATCAATTGATTTATCTACAAATTATTTCGAATATTGTTTCACTGTTGTGCAGTGCCAATGGTAATTTTAAAATATCATAATAATAGAATTTGTAGTACTACTTATTTTTCGATTTATTTTTCGCTCTGTTTTCGCTCTTTCCGGATTCTCTATTTGAAACTTTCTAAAGACATTTTTTTTTTTGTTATCTAACAAAGGGACCTCCAAACATGGTGCGCACAGTTTTTAATCCTTTTAAAGTATGTTGTCGGGATCATATCCCTAATTATTCTGGTGAAAAGTTTTCTTCAAACGGGCCCTTAGTTTTTGAGAAAGTTCAGTATGTTTCAAATACCCATTAGTTTAATTTTTACATGTAGTCTTGGTGGAGTTGAGGTAACGTATGCTTTCTCTTGAAGAGAAATTTTTTCTCTGCTCCCATGGCAACGAAGGACGCGCGATGCGCGCGCATCCTACCTTAGAATGCGATTTCGTTTTTGTTGTGGCTGGAACGATACGAAGCGATGTTGTGATTTTAAAAAGCATGATCGTTGTAATTTTTTACAGTTTGTTGATGAGGGTAAGCCTCCCTTATTTCGAAAAACCAGATCAAGTGTTTGATAATTCTTACTGTATATATGTATAGAACCATGCATCTGTAAATATTCATTAAATATTTAAAGAAAAGAATCCAGAAAGCACCTCCTTCATTGAGTTTGTGTTCGACTGTCTTTGAAATTTTCTTCCATCTATACTGTAGGAGGAGGGTTCCATCCCGTCTTGTACCTTTAACCCTTGATCTACTGAAGGTACTTATAAGTACCATTAAAATAACTGAGTATAAAATTTATTTAATATATCGATTAGTTGCATTACAGTTTAGAATGAGTTATAGATACATTACTTTATCTAGTTCCAAAAGCATTATTGATTGCACAAAACAAGAATATTTTTAAAAGGATGATTTCTTTTGCATTTGCACCTTTTCAGTTTTCTTGGCGTTGGGGGGTGATTTTTCAATTCCGAAATATTTCTCTATTTCTATTGTAAGAACATTATGTTTGTACATTTCCTAATTCTACAAAATACTAAAAAAAAAAGATTTAAAGTAAAAGATTTGAGTGTGGTTATAAATATTTCACAAAATCCCTATCAATTCAAATTTAATAAATCCTTCTAAATCCTTCAATCCTTCTAAAATCCTTCTAAAATTTATTAAATGATTATGTTAATCTTCTAATGTATTTTAAACAATTCACGAAAAATGCTTTAGAAGATAAAATTTTCACGAATTCATAATTCAGTACATAAAGGGTTAAAACTCTCTGAACTTTTTGAGGGCTTTCCTGTATTTTCATAAAAGGGCTTATAAGACCAATGCTAACTTAAATTTTCTTTCCCTGTTTGTTTCTAATATACACTTCATGCCACTTTATTGGACACACATCTTAAAATACAGTTATATTAAAAATACTTTTGTATACAACCGATTTAAGTTATTTTGGGGAAAAGGAAAAATACGAGCAAACCGCTTAGAGGGTTAAAAATAATAATAACATGACACATTACAAGTTTTACAGCTGAATTATGAATTTGGCAGCTATATATTTTCCTAATAAATTCCATTTACATTTTCGATTACATTTTACATTACAATATTTAAATTTTTATGTAATTTTTAAACTAATATTTCTATTGTCGAATATCTAAATTAATTTATGTCAAGAATGTTTTTAAAATTTATCATGATTTACATTTTTATATTTTACGCGCAGATTAAAATAGTATTTTATTTTTATTACTTTATGGAATTTTGCATACAAATTTATCATTTTTTATATAACTTTTACAAATTGTTTTTCATGTCGAATCTCCAAACGTATGCACGATTAGATAATTCGAACAATCAAAATAGTAATAAAATGTTAAAGCAGTAACACTTATATGTAAGTTTATACCAGTTGTATAAATTTTTAATGTCCTCTAAATAGATTTATTTGTAAAGTTCGAACTCAACATCATTTTTCATTTGCACAGATAAAAAATGACAGATTACGTTTAAAATAATTTTTCATTCTAACGAATAAAAATGTTGTTGAAATTCCTTATGTCATTCTTAAAAATTCAACTGGATATGCAATAATACGATATAAAAATTTACAATATATATATAAAAAAAAATATTTTTTTATTAAATCGTCTGCTCCGACATTGTCGGTAATATCAAAATAAATAAAATTTTCTTTTAATTGATCTCGTTAAGTATTTAAAGAATAGGTATATATTATGTTACTTTATGCATTCTTCCAACATTTGAAAAAAGTATGCAAAGAACTTGTTTTTATAGTCATATTTAATGCCCTTTTATGTTTTGAATATTTTTACGATGTGTATCACCCAATTAATTGCATATTTACTAAACTAGAAATGTCGATGTTAGTAATGATAAACATTTTTGTATTTCATCAGTTAACATTTGCCTTATATTTAGAGCAAATCAAATATTAAAAAGATATATTATTTGTTTACTTGTTTCCTAGTCAATTAAATACGTTTTTTTAATAGAAAATCCAAGAAGAAAATATTATGTATTATTTTATAATTGTGATAAATAAATAAATATATTTAAATGTAAACAATAATAGTAAGTTTTAAAAAGCTGCGATATCTAGACATTAATTAGTTTCGATTTTTGTCAAAAGAAATTTTATTGTGAAAATTGCAGAAAAAATATAAATTTTCATAACGAATTCAAAAATTAAATTTTTATTTTATTAGGAAAGTATTAAAAAGTTCAAAGCTGCTGGATTCATAATTCAGCGTAAAGTTCAAACATGGTAAAAATGGGAAATTATTTGTTTATTTTTTTTTAAAGTACAAAGTGGGATCGAACCATACGCATGGGAGATAGAAAACTCGCACGTTGATTCGATTCTAACAGAACTACGTGTGAAACATCAAATTAAAGGATATTTAAAGCGTATACTGAACTTTGACTCCTAATTTCTCTAAAGCAAAGACCTATTTTTAGAAAATCTATCAGCAGAATAATTAGGCATATGAACCCTACAACATCCTTTAAAATCATCAACATATGTGCGCACCATGTTTGGTGAACCCCTCGTACAGTGCGTTAAGAAATTATAAGGCCACTAACGAATTGGTGCACTTCTGAAGAAGAAGACATAATATGCAAATTTTTAGCGTGTGTATTTAAAATTGATGGTAGAACGTTTTCTGTTATAATTGCTACATAAAAATTTAAGCTACATTTTATTAAAATCTTTTAATTTTTTAAAACGTAAATAAGGTGACTGTTAAGAAATTATAAGGCTACCTGAGGAAATTAGCATATTATGTATGCTTCACATGAGAATCATTATAAAACATAGCGTTTGTATATCGTGAAAATATTCCCGAGAAGCAAAGGTGCAGTTTTAGACAGTGTTATTTACGATATATTTAAAGATGCTGCGGGATAAAGTGTTGTCTGCGACTGAAGTAAGAAAAATTTGGTTTTATAAGGGTGCTGGTAAATCTGAACGAGAAATAGTTCGATTAATGAAGCATTCTAAAACTGACATTTACAATGAAATAATTAGAAAAAAGGATTCAAATGAAATTAAACGATCTGGGAGAAAAAGGATTTTGACCGCACGGGATGATCGACAAATATTTCGATTATCAACTCAAAAAGGTCTTTCAGCTCGGGAAATTTCTAACCGTTTCAGCAAAAGAACCTCACACGTAACAGTTTGGAAGAGTCTGAAATCAAATAGTAATGCAAAATGTACGAAACTTTTGAAAAAACCGGGGTTCACGAAACATCATAAAGAAGAAAGACTGAAATGGGCTAAAAATGCCATGTCATGGGACAAGAAATGGAAACAAGTGATATTTTCCAATGAAAAAAAAATATAATCTTGACGGTCCGGATGGTTATAAACATTATTAGCATGACTTGAAGAAGGAACCGAAACAATGCTTCAGTCTACAAATGGGAGGAGGTTCACTAAAGGTGTGGGCAGCTTTTAGTCATGATGGATTATGCGATTTAACCCGAATTTCGGGACTTATGAACTTTGCGCAATACCAGGCTATGTTATATGATAATTTGATATCGTTTGGACCTTTTTTAGGTGGTGCTAACTGGATGTTTCAGCAGAATAAGGTTTCTTGCTATGTGGCTAAATCCACCAGCAATGGTTTAAAAAAGAAAAAAATCGTGTTTTGTCATGGCCAAGTCGAAGTCCAGACTTGAACCCTATGGAAAATCTTTCGGGCTTATTAAGTCGCAAAGTTTATGCTAATAATAAATAGTTTTTATCTGCCAATGCGCTAGAAGTAGCCATTGTAAAAAGATGGCACAATATTTCTGAATCTGTACTTAATCACTTTTTTTTGTCTCCTTGTCCTACTTTTTGTGACACTCGACCTGACAACTCCAGTTGTCACATAGTTCGGCTTCATTTCACTGTATTCATCCTGGTGAAATTTGTCTACATACCTTCCTACAGTTTTTCAATCAACACTATGTTCTTTTGCAGCCGCATGAGCACTTAACTTATCATTAACATCTTCTATGAAAAACAGACTTTAACGTTATAAGTAAAAATGGAGGGCAAATATCGCATTAATTTACATATTATTTTTGTTCTTAGACAAGTGGTCTTATAATTTGTTAAAAGTGTATTTTTCAATCATTGCTTATATTTTTGTTAACATACTTTCATACTTTGTTAACATACGCACTGTAAACATGATTTATTGTCTGAACAACGAGCATTTTTCTAATTATCACAGATATGCCAACCTCTAAATATTCCTTTAACAATGAGAATTTTGACTTCTCAATAATCGCAAGATACTTTTCATTAATTTTGTCGCCAACTAAAATGATCAGGATTTTCCGAAACAAAAACATGTTATAATTGATTTTTTTTTCTGTTAGGGTAACTCTAGGACAGATGGCCATAGTTTTTAAAGATTAAAATAAAATTCTTAGAATGCAAATACAAGAAATATTTATGCATATTTAAAATTCTTATACATATACTCATAATATTTTATGCAAAAAATAATTAAATATTGAAAATAAAAAGTATTAAACAACATTGAAATTAAAATGGCAGATGGCCATCTCTCCTTCAAGCCGAGGAGAGATGGCCATCCAATACAAGAAAGAAAAGGTGAAGTTAAACATAAAAAAATTACACAATTCATACAGTTAATCATGAAAAACATATGGCACTTTGTAACGATGCAGTTATATGATGGAAAATGAGTGAATAACACTCGTATAAACAAAATCTGAAGTACAATTTCAATACTTCACTTTTCGTAACATCTTATCACATGTGTGGCAAAGATCTTGATAATTTGTACACGTTTCATGGAAGCACTTCAGGTACCTTATGCATTGTATCCAGACACCCTTTTTGGATGTGATATTAATTTGTTTTGCACAACCAACATAGTGATCCTAATCCAATTCTATTTACTCGGAATCTGTAGAATCTGATAATTTAAATGTATTTCGTTTTCTTCGCTACTGGAAATGTCGTGTTTTTTTCCCTCGCGTTAATTTTAGGCTTATTACGTTAATTTAGTTTATTTATCAACTTTATCAGTTTCTGTTATGATAGTTTTCTACTTTTTTCAGTATTTTCTGAATCAAATAAATCGTTAGGTCTTATTGCATTATTATTATTATTATTAAAATATTTATATCAGTTAAAATTTAAATAATTATATCAATTAATATATTTATAAACATAAACTTTATATATCTATTTTAAATTTAATTATATCTGGTTAAAATCATCACTTCATATAATTTTGAAATATTGATTAAAGGTGACCATATCTCCTAGATTTCATCTGGCCATCTCTTCTGAAATTTAAGGACTGATGGTCGCCCAATTTACAGCATCAACAGCCATTGCATGTCTTTGTTTTAGGCTTAGAAGTAAAGATTGGATTATATACGCGCCTTAAAAGTCCATATAGTAATATATATATATATAACGTACGTACTGCAAAACATTCAGACACATAAGTCAAAAAAATATTCAACCACTAAATTAAATAAACTTTAAAATTACATTTACTTATTAAAATGGGAAAACACAACTGCACGTCGCAATAAGTAATCTCGTTGAATTACTTCATACAAACAAAGTTTATGTTGCAATCTATGACCAAGTTTTGGAAATATTTAGACTGGCCATCTCTCCTCTATGGCCATCTATCCTAGAGTTACTCTATAGAAAAGGACAACCAAATTCGAAAATAAATTACAGTTAAAGATCGACCGAAATTTCTGTTTCGTTTTCGTTTTCAGCCCAAAATCAAAGTTTCGTCGAAAATTCGAAAATGCAAATTATTAATAATTATGCATATTTAATAAACAGGTTTAAATAATTAATAATTATGTATATTTATGAATGTATTAATTACTAAAAACAATATTTTTTTTACATTTTCGTTTCCGGCCGAAAATAGGAAGATTACCGAAATTCGGTTTCGATTTTAAAAGTCTATTTCCTACAGTCCTTATTGTAATCATTTAATTTAATTATGACAAATTATATGCCTCTTGATTACAAAGCGCCTAAAACTTTAAAACAGTGAAAAACTATATTGAATTAAGAGATAAGGGAATTGGTTTTTAAAAAATGTCGATGAAAACGCTATTCAAGAATAAATAAATGAACTCTGCTTTCGTTTTTTAGAGCTTCCTACAGTCTGTAAAAGTCTTTCGATCACTTCCTTGGAGATTTCTTCTAATCAATTGTGAAGTCAAGATTTATTCAGTTCAACTTGTCTTCTGTAATTTTTTTCTTCTCATTTTCAATCCAATGTAAAAAAAAAAATTCTTTCTCTTGAGACAGACAAAAATTATTTAGATGTTTCAATAACATTAATCGGTTTATATGTTTAAAGCTAGAAAAGGGGAAAAAACAATTAAATAACAAAATGCGAAATACATTTAAAAAAGATTTTTTTTTTTTTTTTTTTTTTTTTTTTTTTTGCTTTGTGGGATTTTGAAACAATACTTTATTAAATGGAAATCCACAAAAAATACTAAAGCTGTTAACTTTAATTTAGAACCTATGCTCAGTAGATATAAAATCACTCTTGTTCATTAAAGCTTAAAAAAAAAATACGCATTAGTTTCTTAATAAAAAAGATTTTTAACTTCTATATCATAAGTCATAATTTGAAAGTCCAGAAATCTTTAATTTTTTTCGTTATCTCTTGTATTGAGGTGTTTTTAAGTTATTTCTACCTTAATTATCTCTTTAATAGATGATAATAAAATGAACTACATTTTGGCTTTGCAATCGATGCAACCATAAAAATGGATAGCAGTTTATTGTGATTTGGCGCTTTATGTCAACCATTAATTCTGCTATTTTCAACAATTACGATTTGAAAATATTATGGTTTTCATAGAGCATAAAATCAAGGTAAAATATTTCGTAATTTTATTGTATGAAAATTTATTAGTATGAAAATTTGTTTGTATGAAAATTCAATTTTGTATCAAATTTTATAACGAATCAAATGTTTGCATGTTGCTTCTTTGAGTATAGAGGCGTTTATACTCTCTTTTGTTTTCAGCTGCCTATAAACTATTGTTTTCTTTCTCAGCCTTATACAGTCTTATACGTCTATATTGTACAGCACAATCGTGTACCCCCGGTAGCGCTGATGTCAAAACAATATTGGCAGTAATGTGGTTGCAACTATATGAGAGTAACAACAATAAAGTTGATTATGCGTGAAATGCGAAAATTGTGAAAAGGTGAAAATTGGTTACAGGCTGCATTATGAAACTTCCCCCATACTCATATGAAAACGAATACGCGCACCAACTTTGGCGCAAAATTAATTAAGAAGCCCAAAACAAGGCTAACTTTTTAATATTGGATTCCCAACTAGGGGAGACTAGGGAGGATTGACCCACTTTTTACAAAATCATTTTTTATTTTTTAAATATTGAACATGGAATAAAGATCATTTTATTCGTCATAAAATCAGTTTTCAAAATAGAATTGCTACATAAGTGTAATATATAAGAAATTTGAAAAATGATTGATTTTAATCATTAAAAAAAATGGGTCAAGGTTCCCCACGTATGGGAGGATTGACCCAGTATATGGGAGGCTTGACCCACTTTGTTTTATATTGAAATATTTGTGAAGAGAAATAAAATCGGTTTAAAAAAAGCAAAATAACTTTGTGCTACATGCTTTAATCACTATAAAAAATATTTTTGAAAATATGATGCTTAAACAAATCTGTTTAGAAACAAATCTGTTGTGAAATCGAAAGTCAGAGGAGAAAAAAATTGTTTTAAACAGGATTTTGTCTGGGCAGGTATAATTGTACAGCAGGGAGAATGAAATTTTAGCATTTAGGAAAGTATTCCATTAGAAACAGGTTCTGTTTTCATAGGGTTTCAAGTATTATTATGTCCGAATTTAGGAGCCACTCTCCCGCTTTTTTTTTTTGTCTTCTTGTCCTACTTTTTGTGACACTCGACCTGACAACTCCAGTTGTCACATAGCTTGGCTTCATTTCACTGTATTCAAACTAGTTAAATTTACCTACATACCTTCCTAAAGTTTTTCAATCAACGCTATGTCTTTTGCAGCCGCATGAGCACTTAACTTATCATTAACCTCTTTTAACCCTTTCAGAGGCAAAGTACTTTCGGCACTAAAATGTTGAAATAACTGACTGGCTCCGGAATTTACGAACAAATTTATTGGCATATAACAGAAATGCTATATTTAGCATACATATTAATTGGAAGAGATTTCAGGAAAATTCTGGTGCCATTGTAACGTTTGGGAATTAAAATTAAGTTGTTTCATAAACATACCGCTGTCTTTAAAACGGTTAAGACTGCTTCTTTCATACTTTCTAGTCCTTTCTAGTCTTTTCTACTGATTCTATTTACCTATTGTCAGTAATATTTAAATGGAAAAAAATTCCTATCAACTTTCCTACTTATATTTCATTAAATTTTTTCTTGCAGTGGATAATATAGCAATGTTTCACATCTTTCTTTAATCAGTTTTAAACATTTTCTTTTCCATCACCCCATTTTACTGTAGCTTTACAGAAAAAAATTACATTATTTTTTTTAATATAACCATTAACCTTTCATTATGCACAGTGTATAATAAAAAGATTTCCAAGGGAACCTTGAGCATCTGGTCAAACCTCCCTCAGATTGACTGGGTCAAGCGTCCCCACATAGCCTTTTCTAAAGAATAGCGCATTGTTATGTTAAGCCTAACTTACTGTACAATCTCTATGCCTGAAATGAAAGCTCGATATTTTTGTATTACTTTAAACCTACTTACTGAAATTTCTATGACATATTTTATTTGAAAAAAGCTTACAAAATATTTCTAAAAACACAACTTTTAGGTTCAAAACGCCTCACAAATGATTTTTTCCATATCTATTTCGATTATCTGTATGAAGCAAAGACTGTTGTTTGAGCATTCCTGTAGCTTTGGTTGACACCTACTGATAAAACTATGAAATTCTTTTAAATATGAAAACTGAAGCGTGGTTCAAGCCTCCCCTATGGTCAACCCTCCCTAGTCTCCCCTATAATATATTTAAAGTAATATTTTTTCGGTTTATAACCTTAACTTATTCAGGGTACATTTTTGTAGAAATAATATGTACCATTGTTACTACTTAGAGTTATATTTCTTGACTAATTAAAAGATATTTTATAACCCAAATTATAGCTTTTTGTTGGTCAAAATCGCTTTTTTAATTTATTTCCAACAAGCTGTTATCCATAACTTCGTTTACGTCAGATTTCAATAAGAATCAGTGCATTCATTAAGCAAAAGAATTTACTTCCAAATAATTAAAACATATGCAATTAACCAATTTATTATTACATTTTTTAGTAGACAATACATTTTATGATTCCTTTGGAATCATTCCATTTTGCATATTTATGATTTTTCATAAGATTATTTCTAGTTCTTTCGTGTGCTTCAAATTTCATACGCTTACTCTAAGATTATGTGTCTTGAATTTTAATACTTCCTTGGTATTTTATGTAATTGTCCTATCTATTCTATTTTGCATTTATTGGATTCATGGATTATTTATAATTTCATTTCATTAAAGGATATTGTTTAAAGTGAGGATTACAAAGAATAATAGCAGTAATTAATTTTGAGGAAATTTGTTAGTTAATCATCACTTTATAGAATTTCACGCCTTACTTTGGACAGCATTACAGATTGATCGAGTTAGACAGTCACCTCTGATACATTAGCGTGATCGTTCGACATTCTTAAATAAACAAACTTTAAATAACGTAAAAAACATTTTATTGCACTAAAAATATAACTTTCCTGCTTCTTGGGAAGTAGTTTAAGAGAAAAAAGTCATTGCTTTACGTTCAGTAGAAACAAACAATTCAGTCTTTAAAAAGATTTCAAATTAATAAAAAACAGCTTTGTAAGTTCAACTATGAAATTCAACTTTATGAACAAGGACAACGGGTCAAGCTTTCACCACTGATTTTAAAATGTTATTTTTGTCTTAATTAATCCCAGTGTTTAAATAGGACAACAACTTTTTGAAATTAGTGGTAGAAGTGCACATCATCGCTGTTTCACTCCTGGGAAATCGGCGCTTGTGCTACACTCAAATACCGCTGTTTCAACCATAATACAACTATTCACAAAAACTTCGCAAATCCATTCCAGATTCATTTTGATTTCGCATCTGTCAGATAAACTCACTAACTGCATCGAAATTCATAACTTCTCATTCAATAGGAATAAATTCATTAGATCTGAGTACCTTAATGTCAGAGTAGCTCTCAAAAACTCGAATATTGATCAAAAATGGTCTAAGCTAATTTTCGACAATTCCGTCAAGTCGCAGCACGCATTCCTTACACAGTGTAGCGGAATTTATTGACAAACATATAAACCAATTTAAAACCAGTATATACAAGCAATGTTATAAAAATGCCACTGATTTAAGTTCACAGGAATTTATACGTATGTACATGGGGCATTCTCACAATCTTTTGACTTTCGGGAATAAAAATCTGGTGAAATTAAACTTGCTAAAATAGCATTTTAATCTGATAGACGACTGCCTTAATCATTCAAAATAAAGAAAAAATCGTCAGCAGCGAAAATTTTTTTTATTTAACTGAGGTTTAAGTTAAACTTACGAGTTTAATTTTCCTTACCATTTTACCACTATAACTTTCTATTTTCTTCTAAATTTTTACTTATAATGAATTTTCATAGTACCCAGAGTACATTCAAATAAGAAATAATAACAATGTAGTATTTTTAGTACAAAATTTTTGTATAACATTATCTTAAAGGGGTATTAAAGAAAGGACTGTAAAGTAAAAAAAGGGGACGGTATAGGAAAAAAGATACGAAATGGGAAAAAAAGGGACGGTAAAGATGTAACGGTAAGGAAAATTACTACATAATTTAAGCAAATCATGTTCAGACTAAGTGGTAGCCACAATGTTCATCGATTTTTAGAAACAGTTATTTACATTGGATTAAATTTTAAAAAAGAATTAATTTACCTCGAAAAGTGCAGGAATGGTAAGACTACCTTGGACTGGCTTGGAGACGGTAACACTACCAATAAAGCCACGATGCTTGAATTTGATATTTAAATACTGATTTAAATTCTGCAGTAAATATCCTGTCAAAAAATTTTAGACATTCTTTATCTAGCATACTTCTGCTTGAGAAAAAACTTGAAAAAAAATCTGTGGCTGCATCTGAAGTAATTTTCTGTATAACTTCAGAAGAGGGACGGTTGGTTGGTTGGTTCTATTTATAACGGCCTATTATCTGCACGAGGGATATAGGCCCAGGGGGAGTGCCCTTCGTGGGGGTCTTTCTAAGGGAACCTAACCCGTATTAACGCTTGGAAATCCAAGGTTCGAAGAAAACCACGAAAACTCCGAACGATTAGGCCGACGGGCGCGATTGGTTTCGAACCCAGCACCTCCCGTCTACCAGCTTCGAGAGCAGAACCTCTCTGCCACTGGTGGGGCCAGAAGAGGGACGGTAAGGAATCTAAAACCCAGGGACAGAGTTTAAAAAAATAATAACAACCCTAAAAATGTGTGCAGGTTAATTTTTTGCTACATATTTATATAAAACAATAGTTTCAGTTTCGGAAAAAAATTACATCGAATTATTTTTATTGAAACAATTTTATACAGACAGCTTCAAACTTAAAAATCAGCATCAGGGATACGGGACGGTCAGGGGTTTTCCTGGTATTTGGACCCCCAACATCGTCCAAAACTTATTTATCTCGTTAATATTGTTATGCAATCATGCAATGGGATGTTTCCCAGTATATGAAATAAAAAAAAACACAAGAACATGTACTAAAATAAAAATTATTATTCAGGGACATAAAAGTCAAAAGATTGTGACAATGTCCCATATACCGGCTCTTCTAAAATGGATTGACTATTTTTTAAGTGCAATAATTTGCAAATGGTGACAGCTATTAAAAAAATTCTTGCAGGAGGCATATGTAAGATGTTATGAGTTTTTTTACTGCGACTCTCGGATTTAGTTTCAAAAAGCAATAGACGCTCATTTGAGGTCAAAACTAAAATCGCCCAGCATTGATGCGAAGGAAGGAAGTTAAATATATACAGCGAGTCTCATTGGCCAATACAATCTTGTTCTTAGGGGCCCACTCCATATATTTAAGCACCTTCCTTCCCATCAATGCTGAGGGAATGCTGGTTTTGGCCTCCATTGCGTGCCTATTGTTTGCAGCGCCATCTAGCGCTGTTATTTTGAACTAAAGCCGGGAAAACTCCAGACATCTTACATAATCCTCGTGCAAGAATTTTTTTAATAGCTGTCATCATTTGACAGTTATTGAATTTTAAAAACTGTCAGTTCATTTGTCGACACCCGGTATATAATACTATCACTACGTATAATTCAGAGCAATTGTAATAGAAAAATAAGTTCTTTTGATATTATCTGAAATTTAACTTCAAAATAAATTCAAGGATGCGAAATAAATTGCTCATTCTTAATTAATACAATCCCAAAGAAAAGATTAAATGTGTCATTGTGAAATAAAACAGTTAAAACATTTATTTTTTAAAAGTTGAGTAACAGAGATATTTCGAATGTTTTGAGATAAAAAAATATTTATCGTTTAATACTAAACAAATGACATTTTATCAGATAGAAACAAAAGATAACGTTTGAGATAAAACAGAAGACTCGCAGATATTTTCCAAGCGTTAATGTTTTATTTTTTATTTTATTTTATTTTTTTTGTTTTCAATAATTCCTTTTCGTTTAAATGAACAACAACTCTAAATAATACTTTAGATTTTGTAATAACTAAACAAAAGCAATAAAAGCAAACATAGGAAATATTCATATTTTCCTTTTATATTTGCATTTATTTACAAGAAATAATAAAGAAAATTTTAATAAGTCATAAAAATCATAGCATTAGCGGCGATCCATAAATGATATCACACATTTTTTCAATAATTTTTACACCCCTTCCCCCATTTGTCACAAACTGTCACACTTCACCATACCCCCCACCCCCTCTTGTCACATGTCACGCTATATTACATAAACATATACTTGCAGTTCAGAAACAAAGAACTACGTTATAGATCATATTTGGAATTTTATTTTTAAACTTTAACCCTTCAGAAGCAAGCAAAAATGTCTGTAAATATTGAATTCCCACCGGAATAATCGAAAAATTTTATTTTTAAATAAGGAAAAGCAATTTTTCAGCAATTTTCCTCCGAAGTTAAAAATTTAAAATTTAGTTAAAATTTTCTGGTGAGAATGTTGTTTAAATTAGGTGCTATATATTTTATCCCACCGCCCTTCAAGGAGTTAACTATGTGTTTTAATGACATTAGTGAGCATAACAATAAAAATGATTCGTGTACTTATATTGTATGAAATAAAATTAGGGTTTGCAACACAAAACATAATGAATATACAATAGGAATAAAATATTAATATGAAAGAGCAATTGAAAACAGTAGTATTTTGGAATTTTAAATGGAATTTAATATATTTGGCTTTAAATCGTACCCATACTTTATGAACACAAAATACTTTAAAACAGATTTTTTTTTTTTAAAGAAGCCTCAGAATTAGTTTTACTCAAATGGAATTGCCATGTGATGTCATACTTCTTCCTACCCCCTCCCACCCCCTTGTCACAAACTGTCACAATTTCACGAACCCCCTCCCCCACCACTCAAAGCGTGACATCATTTATGGATGGCCCCTAAATGGTTATTAAAAGGGAAAAGTAAAATACAAAGAAAAGAGCACA
The DNA here is from genome assembly GCA_963932465.1 of Maratus speciosus. Classification (NCBI taxonomy): domain Eukaryota; kingdom Metazoa; phylum Arthropoda; class Arachnida; order Araneae; family Salticidae; genus Maratus; species Maratus speciosus. Next base: position 316,039,137 of record OZ010789.1, read on the forward strand.
AAAATATACACAAAGGGGTTTTTTTCTTTTTAGTTGTCTTAAAGATGTGTATACCAATATTCATTTATTTAAATTTCATACAGTTTTTTTTAATTTAAATTCGTGAATTAGCTTAAAATTTTTAGTTCGAATTTGTGACTTATATTAATTGAATGCATGTAAATATCGCATACTTATGTAACATTGCAATACATGACAGATAAAGCATAGTAAACCAAGATTACTAGCGTTACCACTAATCGTATAAGTGATGCATTGTTATAAAGAGAAGCCTTTTTCTTTTTTTTTTTTTTTTTTTTTTTTTTTTTGGCATTTTCTGCTATTCACAATTTCTGCTATTTTTACCATCAATTTACTCTCTATTTTTAATATTTTACTATGAGCGCAGCTTTGAAACACTTTTAGTTTAACATGTTTTGTATATTTTCATGTGTTTTTAATATATATCAAGAAGAAAGTGTTGCACGATTGCGCGCATATAAATAATTGAGGATAAATAGCAGAAATTGAGCATTTTTCATCAAAACTATGAATTATACGAAATTTGAGCTTGTATAAGTCATATAAATCCGAACAAAATACAAAAACTATTGTTAAAACCGTACAATATATGTATCTTCGAATATTAAAAAGTGAAATAATTAAGTCAGTATAACATAATCGAATTTTAGTCTATTTCATAGGCCAAAAACGCGACTTATGGACCTTGATCCTTTCTCCCATAATGGAATTTGCCATTTTTAACGAAGTACATACTAAAAAATTTGCATAAGATACATAATTAATGCTTCTTTTAATAAATGTGTAATAAAAAAATCTGTGGTAAAAATGACTATCCAGACAAGTTACTTTTTCCAAAATTACAACATTGTTAGAAGAAGAAATTAAATGTTATGGGGACACTTTTAATTTCGAAAGAACAAAGCGAAATTATAAAATATACTAGAAACTGTTATTTTTAATTTAATTATTACTCCAGTACACATAATTGAAATCTTTTTATCACAAACGTTCTTTTAGATTTTCTTGTTTAAATTTATTCAATTTAACCAAAGAATTACCCAAAGTATAGGCAGTTTTTCTCATTTAAAAAAAAAAAAGTAGAGAATTGAGTTTATTCATTTGCTTAAAGGAAGCATTAACTTACCAGAAAAAAAACTTTGCATGGCCAAATAAATTCCCTTTTATTTAAATCTTTCAATTTGACCATTTCTTTAAGATAGAATTACTCTGAAAAGAAAAGTTTTAACAAAGAAATCAATGTTTAGTAATTTGACTGAAATTTAATTTGGATTAGTATTAGTAAAACTGTTTCAGTGATAGTTCTTTCCGTAAGACAATCAGAGGGAATCAAAGAAGTAAAACTTCGTTCTAAGAAAAATAGAGATAGTTTTCTGAGTGTCTTCAAAAGAATCCATAGTAAATACTGTTTTAGGCAGTTGTTGATTTTATGCTTTTTTCTCTGTTTATGTTAGGTATTTATTTATGAACAATGTTTAGACAGCTAGAAAGAGATAAATCGAGAGCAAAATTAGAAAAGTTCCGTTTCGATTCGTAGAAAGTTCTTCGTAAAGTACTGGGTTTGTACTGGTAAAACTAATCGAATTTACCAGTTACTCGCATGTGATTTTTTAAATTGTAAACTATTCAATATATTTATGATCTTATAGGCTATAAAAAATACGGTACAGTGAGGTTATTCAAAAAGTGGTCAAAACATATTTTGGTCAAGTTGGTAAAAACCAATACAAGCCTTAAATAAAAGCTTTAGAATATCTAAAATCATGATATAATTTACAATATTTATAAAAAACGCTTAATGTTTAAACAAAATCTAAAAAGAGTATGGTATTAAAAAAAATCATGCATATACAGTGTGTCCACGTATAAACTGACCTACCTTTATTTTCGCAACCGTTGGTCCTAGATGCATACTTCCAATTACAAAAATGGTCAAAATTAGGTGCAGGGTTAAGATAAAAAAAAGTTTGAAGCGAAAAAATAATTTAGTGAAAAACTACAGAATCTATATTTTTATACGGTCCCCCGGTCCTATAAGTTATATTGAGTAAAATTTTCCTGCTACACTGACAAGTAAGACAAAAAAAGTCCTGTTATTCTACGATTAAAACTGACCGGGTAATTGCTGTTTAAATTTGGAGCATTTTTTTTTTTTTTTTTTGGAAATTAGGGGTCATTTACAAATTTAGTAGAAATAAAATTACGTCAGATATATTAAAAAAATGGTTGAGAGTAAAATTAAAATTGCAATACAAATGTGAAATCTTTAATCATTCTGACATATTACTGCAAAATGTACAATTTATACTGAACATTATAAGAGGCTAAAAATAACAAATTTTTTTGTTAAATAAAATGATAAAAAACAACAGCCTCAATTCTTTGCAAAATGATACATATTTTAAAATGCTGTTAGATTACACTATCTTTCAAATTTTGGGTTGTGGCATGTTTTTTAGCTTTTGAAAATTGATTCTTATGTTTTTTTTTTTTTTTTTTTTTTTTTTTTTTTTTTTTTAGCACTGAATCCGAAAATGACCTTCATTTTAAACTATCACGTCAGGAATTTTCTCAAATCTCAAATTTCATAGTTAAAAAGCTAAAAGTTAAAATTGATCCCCCTCCCCTCCCAACCTCATCCGACCCGCGAGCTGCTTAGCTGTAACAAACCCAGTATAAGCCAAAAAATCTAATAAATTATTGAATTAAATAAAATTAAACTGAATAAAAAAGTCTTACATCTATTTTATAGTATCAGATTTTTCGCTATTTTTTAACCTTGAAATTTAGGATTTTCGAAAAATCTTTGACATGATGGTTAAAAGTGAAGGTAATTTTTTGATTCAGCGTTAAAAAATACATAAAATGTAATTATAAAAGTTAAAAAAGAAAACCATCGCAGGTTAATTTTATCTAATCTAAAACTCTTTCTTAAACTTCTTGACGGTAATCTATCCGAATTTTTTTGTGTTATCCTCTAATATAAGTATGTATAAGATGATAAGAGGTGAACATCATAATAATATTAAATTATCATCGGATTTAAGTCAGTATGTAAAATTTAATTTCGATCGGACATTTGAATGTAAGTTAAAGTTTAAGTACAAATTTTAAACTGGAAAGAAGATCATTGCAAGTTAAATAAAACCTTATAAAAATTACATAATTTTAGTTAAAAGAAATCATAGCCTCAAATCCTTACAAAATAAAACATATGTTACAATACAATTATTTTAACTAATCTGAAACTTAACTAATAAAAGTTAATCGTAATATTTGTACAATTTCTTTCAAAGCGCAGATACCTTGAAATGAATTTAAGTACTTTATACACAACCCCAGAAAGCATGGTCGAAATCATCTGTTTTGATATGAAAAAAAGTGGTATAAGTCATGCATTTCAAAGTTTCATAACTCGGTCAATTTTAATGTTAGCTGAATGGGACTTTTTTTGTCTTACTTGTTAGTGTCACAGTAAATTTTTAGTAAATATCACTTATAGGACCGGGGGACCGTATAAAAATTTAAATTTCGTAATTTTTTAATAAATGTTTTTCCTGACCCAAATCGCTTTAAAAATAATTCTTTACCTTATTTAAACCATTTTTGTAATTGGAAGTATGCATCTAGGACCAACGGTTGCGAAAATAAAGGTCGGTCAGGTTATACGTGGACACACTGTATATCGAAAATTAGCCACATTTCTTTTCAAAATGAATAAAATAAATTCCATTCAATCTAACACCTTAATATACTCGTAAGTAATTGACTTTAGCATATCCTTTAAATAACAAATAGAAAAATGTGGGATATATGTTGTGGGAAAGAGGGGGGGGGGGGGGTTCTATATATATATACAGGGTGCCTCAGATATTTGAGAACAAATCAACGCCTTCCTTCAAACAGGGATATACACTAGAGATAGGGCATTTTTTTAACATTCTGTACAAGTGACCACATACACACTGAATGGCATCATTCATTGAAACCACTGCCAACCGCAATAACCGCCTCTACAGGCTGTCAAAACTGTCTACTGGTATACTGGTAACGATCAGATGAGTGTTGGGTACATTTGTCACTGCATACACAACGGTTGCCTTAAGGGCCGCAACATTGCTGTGCGGATGACTGTTGGAATCCCTCTCAACTACGCCACATACATAATAGGGCATTCGATTAATATCTGTGTAGCTGGGTGGGGGGGCAACAAGTTGAGGATGACATCGTCATGAATGCTTTAGGCATCAATTTTCAGTTCGGTTCGGCCGTATGGGATAGTGCTAAGTCTTGTTAAAAAACGTACGGCATCTGACGTGTCACAGAAGTGATTTAGTGCTTTAACACCTCGGTATAAGCAACAACGCTGACTCTGGCACCTTGAAGAAAAAAATATGGATGCATCAGGTCGTCTTCACTTATAGAACCCCCAGAACTGTCAGTGAGGCTGGGAATTTTCTGCACGTGTCTGTCAGAACTTCTTCGGGGATTTTACACCATCACCGTTCTTTTTGCGGTTCACTTTCTTGACCTGGGAATTTTTTTTTTTCTCATGGGAAAGAAACAAAAGCATTCCTGGCTCCTCTTGATGTTTCAACTTGGTCAGGCAGTTGTTCCTCGTTCTTTTGGGCAAGCACTGCATTCTCCTCATCACATACGACCTCTAACGAAAGTTCTCAGGAATCACACATCATATTGAGGCCTCATCAATCAGCATTTCCCTTCCGAGTGCTCTTATCGATTTCGTAGGATTTTCATCGACTTGACTAACAAATTCTGGTGCTTTTAGGATTTCACATCGCTGACAATGTTATTTCCTGCATGAATCGTTTGTCACATGAAACCTGGCTGCCTTCAGTTCTCTTCTTACATTAAAGACAAGTGACCGGACGAGTTTCAAGGATGTGGTAATCTCTAAACCAATCTATCTGTTTTCAACCAATGAGCCAATGACAGAATGCCTCTTCATTTCCTTAGTTAGTCTAGGCTCTGACGTGTTTATATGCAACAGAAAAAGACTTGTAACTATGAGATACAGGGTGATATTTTGCCTATAACATGTGTTCTCAAATACCTCACGCACCCTGTATATAATACCTTTAAATCAAAACTTATCTTAAAAAATATATAGATAGAATATATAAATGTACAGGATTATATTTAAAAATGCTTTTCAATTATGTATCTTGAAAACTACGTAGCTATATTTCTTTTCAAAACGAAAAATATCTCACTCAATTAAACATCCGGATATGTCTAATGGAATCTGACATATCCACGAAAAATAAAACAGATGGAAGAAAAATTCTATATGTCTTGGATTTCTTTTAGCATTTGATCTCGATTTTTCCAAATATAAAAAAGAATCTACATGCTTTAACTCGTTCCCATAATATAAATTGATTTTTGAATATCAGGCGCTTTTTCTTTCGTTATGAATGAGATTATTTTTAGGGGAAAAAAACAGAACTGGGATGCATTTACTCAAAACAAAGAAAATAATGCAAAGTGATTTATCACAATCATGATGTTTACTTAAAAAAGAATATATCTTTTTTACGTTAAGTCATTTCATTTGCAACTTCAAAATTTATTAAAAGATAACATTTCGTTTTTCCCTTCCCAGTAATAACTTAAAATGACATTTTACAGAGCGTTTACTATTTATAATTCGGTTTATGATAAAGTTTATTTTTTCTAAAATATTAAATCGACGCAGTAAATATTTGAGTATAAAATATGTAATGCACTTTACATTTTAACTCAAATATGGCTAAACGACTAAAATGCTTAACTTTGAGAAAAGAATATTAAGAAAGTAGATGGAAAATAAAGATCGGAGTAGCAGTCATGTAACATTTAAAAAAAGAAAAAATAATGCGTCAAGCATAGATAATGAAACACTTTCCAACACATTCAGAATAATGTAACAAAACTGCACTGTTTAATCAGTTAAAACATTATGTCTAAATCAACCATATGGAAACGCATGACACATTTGAAAATCCAATTTCAGATGTCCCCATCTACAATGGGAAAATTAACCGAATTTTTTCAGCAGAGATGCTGAATATATTATTTATTATTATTATATTGCTGGATATATAGATTTGTATTTATTAACTACATGCAGGTCAAAATTTAGTTCACTTAAGACATACATGTACCTCAGTTGAAAATTCCCCTTCAGCAACTTCCTCTTATGAGGAAAATGGTACGTGAATACTTTTGCGCAGCCCTGTACATGAGTTTATGGAATTTATATATAACGAGTAACATGCAAAAAATTAGTTAAATTTAAAAGCGCATACCGAATTTTAAAACGCACACACCAGCAATTATTACTCAAAGACACTTCTGTAACCGATTTATTTTGTGTGCCCCTGTAAATGAATAAAATATTGCTATGAATGCCCTGTTCAAGAGTATTGTAGTGAAATTCAGTGATTTATATCTGTTTTAATACATTTGAAATAGTGTAATCTCATTAAAATGCTCTGCAAACGATTTTTACCCATATACCATAATGTAATGGAACTCTTTTGAGTGCCCCTATAAATGAACTATTAATCCTACATAATTCATATACAATACCAAACATGCTTTGGTGACCCTAAATAACTTTTATCAATTGCATAAAAATCTGAGTATATTTACGGGAGTTAGAGCGTGGACAGACGGACAGACAAACCGAATGCATAAACACTTTTCAACTTTGTTGGAAAGTGTTAAAAACTAAACCTGTTGCTGTACGTTTCATGAAGGATCAAAGCCTACAGTGCCCAACTCTGTTTACTTGACCCTGGGCCCCGAGGTGCTATGCAGCTTGTGCCCCTGCCGGGTGATCAGCCCAACGCGGGATTTCCCAAGCATGATTGAGAACTAAACACCGAGAAGCCCACACGAGTGTTTAGTTCCCAAGCATGCTTGGTACTTAGTTTATCGACCCCGAAGGGATGAAAAGTTGAGTGAACTTTGCCTAGCCGGGAGTAGAACTTGCGACATGTAACATTACATAAGTAAAAAAAAAAAGTATGCATATTGAACGAATACGTACAGTCGTGGAAAAAACAGTAGCAATACCCTAAGAAATTCTGCACCCTTCAATTAGCCTAAAAATAAATTTTCGTGAAATTCGTATGATCGGTTCCATTAAAACTAATTATTTTAAAATGAGCCTATTTTAGGGACTGTATCCAAATTGAAGTTCGGTACTCGATTGTTGAAAAGCTACAGAATGACTATTCTATGAATGTATTATTTCTTGACAATAGGACCATTTCACTCGCTTAGCATGTTTTGACTACTGCCAGCCCAAATGTTTCAATAAAATGAGTAAAATTTATTTTTCAAATTATGCTTTTCTGCACATCATAAACAGCCCCTTAAACCATAATTTTGACGTTTTTTAATTCTTGTATTTTATCTTTATAACGAGTTTTAGGCATTTTCAAGGGCAGGTCTAGATATAATAGGCGATCTACGCTCGACAACCCCCGTTCAAATATCGCAGCCTCTAAAATCATGCCAATGGGCCCTGGTTTAAAAGGGTACAGAAGATTGAATAATATTTTTACGAACTGGAGCTATATTCTGTAATCGGGTTGCCATGCATTATATATACAAGGAGTTCCTACCAGGGCTTCCCGGGTTACAAAATACAGATGAAAAACATATACAGTAAACTCCCGACTATCCGGCCTAATGTTGCGGAAAGGTAGGCCGGATAACAAAAAAGCCGGATAGGCCGGAGTCCTATAAATATTTACTCACTTTATGCCCACCACCCATTATATTAAAACACGCATGTTACGTATTTTAAGATAAAATTTATATATACAGTACATACAGTTTCAAAATAAGCAAAACATTAACGTAATAAATGATTACACAAATATGAAAAGCTATGCATAAGGTAAAAAGGTCGAAAAATAGTTTTTAGTTTTTGAAAAAGTCCTTGATGCATGAATTCTTCTCCAAGTTAGCCCTCTTCCGCGACGCAATGTCCCTCCATTTACGCAAGCAGATAAAATCAGCTAGCGTCGTTTACTCGCGTTAACTCGTAGTTTCTCCTCCATTATCACTTCAACCTTTTTTCGTTTATCACTCATTTCGTTAATCTTCAATACATAAACACGAAGCATGCCAAAAGACTATACGAAAGTAACCAAGATAAGCGAAAAATAACGTCCGCACTTGTTAACATCCTTTTCCAAACTGACGAAACAGGTTATCAAGCCTGACCCCCTCCCTTCCTACCTGTCTCTGTTACTGCATTCTGCAATCCCTTCTTGTTCTTTCCTGTCGTGAGTTCCTAAGGACAGGAACCTGCCTGTCTCGGCCGCTTGCGACATTCCTCATTTTTTTTTACTAGGCCGGATAGTACCGAGGGCCGGATAGTCGAGAGCCGGATAGTCGGGAGTTTACTGTACATGTTTTTTTAATTGAAAACTCCTATAGATTTTTTACATTAATATATATTTTTTAGATTTTTCACTAACAATACCAACAATCATTTTTATATGCTAGTAATTAGGTATTCGAATAATTTTTTTTAATTTATTAAAAGCGATACTTTCGTATTTTTTTCGTGCCAGGAATTAACTGTCGAAGCCATCGCCAAAGATGCTAGTCCTTTCCATTCAAATAATTTCAGTTGTTTAAGAATGGTTCGTTTACATGTCTTAAATTTGTGTTTTATTTATATATGTTTCTATTTATGGATTGATAAAGATTAAATTTAATTATAGAATTGGGGTCGCTAAGAACCTTTTTTTTTATAAAGTCAAAGATAATGATAATATCTGGTAACTGGTTTAGACGAACCATGCATTAGTTTATATATCAACAAAGATTTTAAAAACGTCCAAATAATTTTGTATTTTTAAGTTCTCTGTATTCCTAATTACATTGTATTTTAAATTAAACTTTAAAGAATGGTTATTTATATTTATTTTTAATCACAATCCTACTTCAATCAAAAAAAAAACTAAATTAATAGGTAAAAAAAAGGTACATGGTGTCCTATGAAGGCTGTGTAGATTCAACAAATTAATAATTCTCGCTCGGAGAATATGAAATGCGGAGGAAGAGGTATGGAACAGAAAGTTGTGTCAAAATTTTACTATTAGTGCTTCCTCGATTCGTATATATCTTATCACGTTTACCATACTGCTTTTCTGACTTTATTTCATTCGTGACAACAAGGGATACTTTAAATTATGGTGCCAATTAATTATTTTACAATTATTGTACCAATAATTGTAAAATTTGTATTTGTGTCTTTGTTTTTATATTTTATTTTAAATTCGAAAGCAACATTTCGAACCTTTTTTTTTTTTTTTTTTTTTTTTTTTTAACTTGAGTTATTGGGTTGTTGCATAACTATTGACCAAATCTGACACCAAAAAACAAACAACAGTATCAGGGGAATAAATATATTTTATTTGTCAAAATAGTAGCCCTAGGCGGTAATATATGCCCAGTGTGTTTTCAGTACAGAAATGCTACAATGTCAGAAACTGGCATAACAGTGGTCGAGGAAATTGCTAACAGCATGGATCACAGCATCTTGGTTAGTTAACTGTTTGCCCCCCAATAAATTGTCTAAATGGCGAAATATTTAAAAGTAAATGGTCTGTCTAATAAGCAGGGTGAAGAAAAACTTCGTACCCCAAGAATTACTTTTTAAATGCTGACAATTGAAAAATGTGGTAGACACCCTCCCATTATGGGATCTCAACGACTGACAAGCGCTGTTTGTTTTGGTCAGAATTTCTGGTGACATGCGTCCAGCTGATAGTGGTACATATCAGTTGTTATGGTTTGACCCCGCAGCAAAAACTCATAATGCACCACAGTCATGGCAGTACACCACACAGATATCAGAACCTTCTGTGGGTGCAAATCGGGTTTGGACATGTGTTTCTGTATTTTACCTTTATCGATTCACTGTGCTATTCGCTTCCTTTTCTCATACAATATTCAATTTTCATCAAACGTTAGGATCAAAGTGAAAAAGTGAGGTCAAAAATAGTGAAAGTCAAAGGCAAAAAGTGAGAGCTAATCTCACGTTTCATAATATTAAGATATGTTTCATATTTACATCGTTGAATTAATAAGATATTCTTTTAATATTTATATATTTTCTTCAATAGTAACTACGTTTGCAGTAAGGTTGTATTCGGTAAAACATTTTGAAAAAAATCTGGTTGTTATTCAGCAAAGTAAGTGGAATTTTAAGAGAAAGACCTTTTCTTTATTTAATGCTCGATCAGTTTCATACTATTGAAACACATATTACAACAAAAAAGGAATCTTTTTGCATGTAAAGGAAATAAATGTAGAAATACTTATGCGAGAAAGTATAGAACTTGGTTTAGAAATACATTTACAGGTAATTTTGAAATTACTTAGTTTCATGCGATGGGCGTAATAACAACCAGAAGTGATATATTTGAAAGAAAAAAATTATATTAATTTTATGGCAACATAATACATATTCTTAAATACTTAAAACATTTATTGCGACAATTTTGATTGATTACACATTAAGAACTTATCCAATAATATACTTCAACAAAATATATTTCGATTAAATTTTACAAGCAAAAATTTACAATTAAAAACTAATTTTAATTATTGATTGATTACACATTAAGAACTTATCCAATAATATACTTCAACAAAATATATTTCAATTAAATTTTACAAGCAAAAATTTACAATTAAAAACTAATTTTAATTATTGATTGATTACCCATTAAGAACTTATCCAATAATATACTTCAACAAAATATATTTCGATTAAATTTTACAAGCAAAAATTTACAATTAAAAACTAATTTTAATTATTAATTGATTACACATTAAGAACTTATCCAATAATATACTTCAACAAAATATATTTCGATTAAATTTTACAAGCAAAAATTTACAATTAAAAACTAATTTTAATTATTGATTGATTACACATTAAGAACTTATCCAATAATATACTTCAACAAAATATATTTCGATTAAATTTTACAAGCAAAAATTTACAATTAAAAACTAATTTTAATTAAATTAATTTTAATAAATTTAAATATCTTGCTTGAATGATGAGTGTGTTTATGCACCGGGTGTTTTATTCGGTAGTTATACGGCATTTATACTGTCCTTGAATTTTGATACTACTATTTCTGAAAAGTAATATTCTTATTAATTTATTACAGAAATTTTGCTACTAAACAAGAAGGAAATTGTTATTCGGAAATACGGATTTTAAAATTCAAGTACTGTACTGATCCAGTGTAACTACCCAATGAAACGCCCTGTGTAAATATTCTATACATATAAGTTTTCTTATAGGAAAGTAGCGGTCGGTTTTTAAATGCGCCTTCTGTATATCAACTTCAGTCAAAGCACTGACTATAAACATAGATTTCTGTTTATATATTCCAAACAACGTTATCAAATGCCAAAAATAATTTTTAATAACATTTACATACTATTTGTAGAATTAATTTTGTATCTATACATTACATTTGAAATTTTCATTTAAATAATGTAGTATATAAATCTTTTCCATTGAAGCTCAAATTAATTACTTTACTATTATTATTATTATTTATTTATTTAGTAAATAATTTATTTAGTAAAAGAAATCATTAAATTTATCCCATCTATAAATAAAAATTAGATGTTTTTAAAAATATAAAATATATTTTTCTATAATATTTCTCTTTTAAATTGACGTCAATAAATATGCCTCATGTCATATTGCAATAAAATACCTAAGATGGTTTTAAAAAGAAATTATTGTTAAATCCTAAAAGTAGAATTTCAAAAATGACTAACGAGAAAGTTGAATATTTGAAAAATCTAGTCATCATATAGCAATTTTCAATATTTTAAAATACTGCATTGCAATATATTGACTTCTTGACATTTTTATCTACCTCATTTTGAGGGTTTATTAGCATGAGTCTGTGTCTCTCCATGTAAGTTATTTTTATTTAAAACCATTAAGTATCAATAAAATAAATATTTCATCGATAGTTATGTCATTATAAATAGCTGACTTTGGGTCAATAAAAATAAATTTTCAGCGATAAACTGAAGAGGCAATTAAGCATGAACAAATAACTCTCAGAGCGATTTCATTAAATGTATTAGAACAGACAAAATGTTTAATTTCTAAAATCAAGAAATTTTAAAATGCTTTTTAGAGTTTCGTTCGTCTGATGAAGTCTCACTCCTCTGCCGTTCTCAGAGTCCGTTCTCAGAAACTATATATGTCGGAAACTTGAAATTTTGTATACTTATAGCTGAACACCTCACATCAAACGACAAATCATAACACTTTGAAAAAGACTTATATTTAACCGCCTGGGTTCTTTCTAACTTGTGTATTTTAAGCTTTTTTTTTCTAAATGAGTCCTTAATTAAGTTGAAGACTTGAAACTTTGAATACTTATAGCTGAACACTTGCGATCTCACGACGAATCATAAAAATTCAAAAAGTCTTATATTTACCCCTCCGGTCTCTAACTTGTGTATTTTAAGCAACTTTCTAACCTCCACCCTTTTCACCCGGGAGGCAGTTTTTTAACTTTTGCCGACACCCCTTTGATCACTCTTTCATATTATGCACTATAGCCTTACATATTTTAGTTTCCTTTTTACCGACAGGGGCCGCCTAACTATCTTGAGTGCTATAGGCCCAATCCCCACGAATCCTCGACCTCGCACATATCTACGGATAGGTTGTAAAACGGAGTTTCGTTAGGATAGAGGTTTGTTTAGAATAGAGTGCGCACCTTGGTTGCGAAATTTGGAACTAACAGATTTTGCAAAAGGATAAGGTGTTTTGAAAGGAATATTAAACGAAACCCTCTGTGCTATCTGTGATCACTCTTACCCACTTGTTTTAATTTTTGTTTTACTGTTAATCAGTTCAAGGAGTAACACCACATTAATATGTACCAAATTTCGAATTTTTTTCTTCTTTTTTTTTTTTATTTTGCTAAATTGTTGTTATACACAAGAAAGTCATATTTTGATTAGTTAATCGATATTGAGAAAGAAAGAACAAACTTCTATCTATAGAAGTAGAACGCCCTACAGTAATAAAAATTGAACAACGACGTTTTTCAAGCAGAGCTTTTTCAAAATCGGCGGAGGCTATACTAGACATAACAGGGGCTCAGCCAGCACACGGGCTCAATTTTTTACACTTTCCAACATACATAGTTGAAAAGTTTTTATGAATTCGGTTTGTCTGGCCGTCTATCTGTCTGTCCACGCGCTACCTCGCGTAAATATACCCGGATTTTTATGCAATCGATATATTTTAATGATGTTTACAATGGTATATTCGGTATTGAATATGAAGTATGTAGCATTAATAGTTCACTTACAGGGTCACTCAAAAGAATGCCGTTACATTAGGGTCAATGGATAAAAAGCATTTGCAGTGATTTTAATGACATTACGCTGTTTCAAATGCATTGAAATCAGTATAAATCTCTGGATTTCAGTACAAGATGATTTACTACAGAATAGGGTATTCAAAGCACTTATCGTTCATTTACAAGGACACACAAAAGAAATCGCTTACAATACTGTCTTTGAGAAATAATTGCTGTAAATGCGTTTTTAATTTCGGTATGCCATTTTAAATTTAACTAATTTCTTGCATGTTACTCAATGTGTATAAATTCTATACCTCGCTTGCAGAGATGCACAAAAAATTTCACGTTCATACATAGAGAACATTATCACATATACATTACATATATCACATATCACATATTACATACAGACATTACTATTTTAAACCGGTTTTCAGGAATATGAAAAACATGAACGGATGTCATGAGGGATTAATCTTATTTTTATGTAAAAAGATATTTTGAAATGGAAAAATTAATCTTGAAACAATTTTTGAATGTTGTTAAAAATTTCTAAAATCTACTACAATATTTTAACGTGTACGCTATTTGTAGCTCGTTTCACATGTAAACGGTATTTAGAATCATTTCACACGTTGAAGTATGATAGTAGATTGTAAAAAAAAAGTCTGCGAATATCTGTCTTGAACTTCTCATGTTTTTTTCTGCAGATTTTAAATATTCTGCCATCTGTGAGCAATTCTTAGAATTAATTTTTTTTAACTTGTTTAGTAAACAATTTCGTTTATCAGAAACATTTCTGTTCAAACCAGACTCTAGTATGCAATTTATCTTATTTTCTTAATTGAATTTTAAAATATGCCAAGAATTTTCGGCTTACCCTTTAGATTCTATAACATTATATTTTTAATGCAGGGCTGTGCAAAGTGGGGGGGCGAAGGGGACGGTCGCCCCGGGCGCGAAGATTAAGGGTGCGCCAAATTTATATTACAAACCTCGTTTCTTCTTTTTTTTTTTTTTTTTTTTTTTTTTTGTAAAAAAAAAAAAAAAAAAAAAAAAAAAAAAAAAAAAAAAAAAAAAATTATATATTTACATATTGGAATTTTTTTCCCAATGAAAATAAGTCTATTTTTCGTTTCAAAGTTATTGCATTGTCCCTTACCCTACACCCAAATATAAATTTATGAATAAGGACTTCTTTCTTTTCAAAACTTGTTTTAGGTCTGTGTCTAAGACTCTTTCGTTAAACTTCTCGTTTCTGAGTCTGTAATTTTCCTTCTGTGCTTGTGACAAAAAACATATACAGTAGAACCTCGATTATCCGAAGTAATTGGGACCGACCATCTTTCGGAAAATCGAAATTTTCGGATAATCGAGAAAGCTTTCATTTTAAGATTGAGGCGAAATATATGCAATATTTCTTGTTATGGTAACAACTGATTAATAAAAATAAAACAATATTAAAATAGAAACACGAATAAATTACCTGAATTTTATTTTGAAATTAAGTACCTTTTACATATATCACAAGGGTTTGAAAAAATGTTTTGTTTGTCGCAGTTTCGATTGTCTTTGCTTTGAAGCTCTATCACGGAGTTTTTTATTATTAGTAGTTTACCAGTATCACAGTGTTTCAGCTACTCCAGCCATGTCAAACTTTTGTAAAGCATTCAAAAGTTTATGATTGTTAATTTGTTCGTTTTCTTAGTTCCACTCCGCAGTATACGGGAGCTCAAGTTAAATTCAAAGGAACTATAAGAAAGAGGATCGAAAATATTTATATATCCTCGTAGTTCAGAAAGGACTGCTTGCACAGAAGAAATATGGTACTTAACGCTTTCAAAATGGATTTCGGTTAACCGAGAGTTTCGGCTAAAAGAGGTTCTACACTCAAAACAGCATGAAGGTTCTTTCTGGGAATACAAAAGGGTTGCATACTGTTATACTGTACTATTGGATACATTTTTTCGACACCATTTCCCAAATACTTTGTGTTAAAATATAAGTGCAATTTGTGTTATGTTATTGAGTTGTGTGGAGTTTCTGAATTAAAATTAAACATAAAGTTCCAAAATAAACGCGAAATATGTATTCAATAGAATTTATTTCTGTTTCTTCACTTTTCCATTTTGTGACACATGTCACAAAGAAAAAGTGAGGGGTGGGGCGCCAAATTGGAACTTTGCCCTGGGGGGCATTCCACATCAAGTCAGGCAGTAAAATATCAATATGTAACCCACCATCACGGATTTTAATGAAACTGCGTGTGTTTGTTCTTACTATTAAGATATGATCACCAGTAATTTTTTTTTGCTCCTTGGTGAAATAGTTTCTGAGAAAAAAATTATCAAAATTTTGAAAAACTGCCGTCAGTTGGCATTCTTGACTGCTCGGTTTTCAAATGTAGCACGTCATATACATAATCATATTTCAATATCTACTCTACAAATCATCATCAAATAATTTATGCATAATATTTAGGGTACACAGTTTATAAAAAAAAAATATTGTTACGCTTATAACATTTTAAGTGTGTCTAAAAAAATGTTTAAACTTTGAAGTCGTGAATTTTTTATGAAAAATAATGCATTAACAAAAAAAGCATTATCAACAAAAGGCGGTATTTTTATTAAATTTATTTTTTGTGGGACTTATACTTAAAGGTATCCTTTACTTGATTCTGAAATAAAAATAGTGGGATTTTGGGTGTTTTTAGTAGTATTTTCTAATTTAATGTATTTTGAGGTGCATTTCAAATCAAATCAAGCAGAGTCATTTCATGTCATTTCCCCTAAGCCATTTAATCACTGTCACAAATTTCAATGAAACTGGGTTTGTTTATAGCTCATTTAAGACGTAATCACCTTTAATTTTCTTGATCCTAAGTAAAATATTTTTTAAGATAAAAAAATATCAAAATTTTGAAAAATTGTTTTAATTTTTTTTAATGGCAGTTCTATATTCAAAGACTGCATTAAAAAAAAGTCATTTCAATATAAAATCACTAAATCGGTTTCAAATAATGTATATGTGACAAATAATGTAGGCAGATTATTATTTCTTGTTTTTTGTCATGTTTAAACACTAAGAGTGTCTTTTATCTTGTGAATTTTTAAAATCAAGTTTCGATTGTCTTTGCTTTGAAACTGTTTTTTAATATTAGTAGTTTACCAGTATCACAGTGTTTCAGCTACTCCAGCCATGTGAAACCTTTTGTAAAGCATTCAAAAGTTTATGATTGTTAATTTGTTCGTTTTCTTAGTTCCACTCCGTAGTATACGGGAGCTCAAGTTAAATTCAAAGGAACTATAAGAAAGAGGATCGAAAATATTTATATGTACTCTCAGTTCAGAAAGGACTGCTTGCACAGAAGAAATATGGTACTTAACGCTTTCAAAATGGATTTCGGTTAACCGAGAGTTTCGGCTAAAAGAGGTTCTACTCTCAAAATAGCATGAAGGTTCCTTCAAATAACTAACATTAATTTTGTCAAAAAATAATGGTTTAATCAAAAATTTATTATTAACCGAAGGCGGGGTGTTATTGCTTTTTTTAATTGTACGTAAAAATATCTTTTAAAGGGTTATAAAATAAAAATAGTGAAAATATGAGAAAAAATTATCAAAGTTTGGGAAAATTGCCACGAGTTGCCATTAATGGTTGTTCAATTTTCAAAGGCCTCATTTTATATATAAAATCATATTTTAATAATTAATAAAGAAATCTTCTTCAAATAATTTAAGCAAGGTAAATAAAGTATGCACATTATGAAAAAAATATTGATGTAATGTTAAAAAATATTTAAATGTGTCTAAAAAATTGTATAATCTTTGAAATCAAAAATATTTTACAAAAAATAATGAAATTATTAAAAAAGTTTTATCAATCAGAGGCGGAGTTTCTATGACTAATTTTTTTTAAATTTTAAATTGTACATAATACTACATTATAACTGGATCTGAAATTAAAAATAGTGGGATTTTGGTTGGTTTTAGTAGTATTTAAATCATATTTAAAATTATCAATATTTTCATATGTAAAATCTATCCAATGTATCATCCCTGGAAATATTTTTATTTATACATTTGTTTTATTTTTCAAATTATCTTTTATGTTCGTTTCTTAAGGAAAGAAATAAGCAATATTGTTTTATAGTAAAACTTCTTGGGCGAAGAGCAATTATCCCTTTCCAAAAAAGGAAAAAAAATCACTAGCTCCTCACCGCCCAATAGAAATTTTCAAAATGACACTCCTAATCTTTAAACTCATATTTGGCTACTAATATTGAAAATTTAGCATTGAGCTGCTAATATTGAAAAAAAATACCAAATTTCACTCTTTTGAAGAAACTTTTGACATATTGTGCTTTAAATATATGCAAAAAATGCATAATCCATTATATTTATATCTTTCAAATAACTATATCTAAAAAATTATTTAAAACTTAATGAGTTGCACTTTTTAAATTTTATTCAGTTTCTAATTATATGTAATTTGATTTATTTCATCACAATATTGCTAAAAGATGGATTTTCAACATATATATGTATGTATATATATGTGTGCATATATATCCATGTTCTCAAACAAATTATTTAAAAATTATTCATTTATGTTTAATAAAGCATATATATTGTTTATACACTTATAGAAACTACATATGGTAAATTTTATGATATGTCAATAATATCTAAAAGTAAAGAACTTATCTAATAGTATGTAACGAAAAATTTAACATCTGGTGTAACGACAACAAAATTTTATAATTGTTTTACTTAATATGGTTGAATGAAAAAAGCGTACATGTTTATATTTTATTGAAGTACAGGTGAAAATGTCTTAAAGACATTCCTATCTCAACAACAACTGAATATGTCACATTCACACTACAGCTGATTTTTTCTTTTTGATCTTTCGGGTTTGATTTCAGATGGTAATGAGTTAATTAGTTTTGTTAGAAGTGTCATTGCAGTCAGCATATTAGGTTCACTATTTTTTTTATAATTTATTTTGATTGACTCGATGAACAACTACATTTAAAGCGGACCATTTCATGAATTTTCAATTAAAAGCTGATTTATAAATTCATTATGTTGTTTAGTTATTACTATCGTCTTAAGATAATAAGTTGGTACGAAGATTTTTAAATGTAGTTTATTTATTATTTGAACTGTTGAAAGTATTTTTCAATAAGAGCGGGTTGTTGATTTTAAGTTGGCTGTTGAGCAGTGTAGTGTTGGTAAAGGAACTGGTACTATTTAATTTTTATTGCTGTAAATAATATTTGTTATTTTATTATTGTATGTATTACATTTAAGCAAGAGTAGCAATACACGATATCGTAGTCATTATAGTTCATCTTAGCATGAAAAGCTTCAATATTTATCGTTAAACATTCACATTTTATGAAAATTTTGTTAAAATTGCTCATATTTTCACTATTTTTATTTTATAACTATTGAAAAGATATTTTTACGTACAATTAAAAAAAGTAATAACAGCCTGCCTTCGGTTAATTATAAATTTTAGATTAACACATTATTTTTCACAAAATTCTTGATTTTAAAAATTCACAAAATTAAACACACCCTTAGTGTTTAAACATGGCAAACAACAATAAATAATAATCTGCCTACATTATTTGTCACATATACATCATTTGAAACTTATTGATTTTATATTGAAATTACTTTTTTATGCAGTCTTTGAATATAGATCTGTCATTAAAAACATTTTGAAAAAAAATTTCAAAATTTAGATTTTTTTTTATCTTAAAAAATATTTTACTTAGGATCAAGGAAATTAAAGGTGATTACGTCTTAAAATGAGCTATAAACATACCCAGTTTCATTGAAATTTGTGACAGTGAATTAAATGTATTAGGCAAACTGACATGGAATGACTCTGCTTGATTTGATTTGAAATACGCCTCAAAATATTTTAAAATAGAAAATACTACTAAAAACACACAAAATACCACTGTTTTTATTTTAGAATCAGGTAAAGGACACCTTTAAGTATATCCCCCACAAAAAATAAATTTAATAAAAATACCGCCTTTTGTTGATAATGCTTTTTAGTTAATGCATTATTTTTCATAAAAAATTCATGATTTCAATGATTAAACATTTTTTTTTAGGACACACTTAAAATGTTATAAGCGTAACAGTATTTTTTTTTTCATAAACTGTGTACCCTATATATTATGCATAAATTATTTGAAGATGATTTGTAGAGTAGATATTGAAATATGATCATTTTTATGTCATGCTACATTTGAAAACCGAACAGTCAAGAATGCCAATTGACGGCAGTTTTTCAAATTTTTGACAATTTTTTTCTCGGAAACTACTTGACCAAGGAGTAAAAAAAAATACTGGTGATCATATCTTAATAATAGGAACAAACACACGCAGTTTCATAAAAATCTGTGATGGTGGGTTACATGCCTGCCTGAACTGACATGGAATGACCACTGGGCGCAGTTTTCTCTTCGCACGGTGCTGTAAAAATGCGTTTAATTTTTGGAAACATCTGGCTAGAAATGAGTAAAAACCAGGTTAAGTCTGTTATAGAAATTGTTTTTAATTTTCATACCTGATTTCAAGGCCAAACACTCGTTCAATCTTTAGAAAAGTGTGACCCAATCATCTTTCTAAAAAAAAAGAATGTATGTTTTACATAGACATTAAATATTTTAATTACATTATAAAATCATATTATTTTCCTTCAAAACAAACATACAGCGTGCTTCACAAACACCTCCCTCAATTTAAAATCCAATTACTCTTTAACCATAAGAAATATAAAGATGAAAGCAGTGACATTTTTAACAGGTAGCCCATTAATTTTATCGACAGCAATTTTAAAATTTGCTCATTTTTTTGTCAATAAAGGGTGCGGTACTGCCTTAAACTGTAAGAATCCCAAATAAACTTTTAAATTTCAAAATACAAACCTTAGTAAACCTAAGTAAAATGAAAAGAGAAAAAAAAGAGCCCTTTCGTGCAACTTTAAACATTAATTCGGAAGTTCGTACAGCTTGCGACAGTGCATCATCTACCTTATATAGAACCTATCAGCTTTCTTATAAATATTTCACTTATTTCATCTTTATATTCGTATATAGTTATTAATAATTGAATTTTAAACTTAGCAAGTCATTTAAGAAACGCCTTCTAAATATCTAGTTGGGTAGTATTCTTATAGACACACCCATGGTAAAATAATGCTATTGAAACATTAGTTCAACCCTCTATCTACGAGGGAGAGTCATTAAGAAGGTCACAAACTGATATGAGCGGTCGGAAATGAGTAGTAAATTGTTTCCGAATATGGAAATAGGTGGCAGCATAATCCAACTATAAGATTTTATAAAAATAGCAAATAAAGCCCTTGTGCACCAATATTAAAAGGTAGAAAATCCAACGTTTAAAAATGCACAAAAATACATGAAAAGCAGCAAACAGCTGTTTCGAATCTACTAGCGAGATTCTTCTTCAGTGCAAGATAGGGAAAAAAGGAACAGCGTGCTAGAAAAAGCAAGGCTGAGCAAAATGATAGAGAGAGACGCGCTGCCTTATATATCCGATGCGGTTAGCGAAGGCGCCAAAAGTAACAATGAGAGAGAAGCAGTGGAAACGACTAGTTGGACAAGTAGCGACATCTACCAGAGAAGGAGAGAAAAAGAACCAAAAAAAGGGGAAATTAAATTAATGCTTTCCAAGTACTTGGAAAATCAGGAGTACTAGATAAGTCATTAACTAAAGAGTGAGAATTTTTAATGATGTGGTAAGCTTGCCAAAAATCAAGATCGAGGTTAGAAGAACATTTTTGGATAATGATGGCTGAGGAAAAATCGAACCTATGTTGAGAAGACCAAGAATGTTGAGCAATAGAAGAACGTTTAAGCTCCTGATTTTTAACATATCCTTCATGCTCTTTTAAACGAAATTTAAGAGCACGTTTAGTCTGGCCAATATAAGAAAGGCCACATTGGCAAGAGATTTGGTAAATACCCCAGTTGTCTAGGCGATCAACGGGGTGTTTGAGATTCGAAAAAGTGTTTTATTAACAGGTGAAAAAATAACATTAAAATCAAACCTTCTTAAGATTTTAGCAACTTGCTGACTGATTTTAGGAAAAAAGGGTAACACAACTGAAGTATTAGAGTTGGAATTTGAATGCTTTTCAGAATGGACTGATTTCGTCAATTTCTTAATAGAATCAATAATATTAGAGGAATAACCACGATCAACAGCAATAGCTTTGAGTAAATTAAGTTCAGCACTAAGTAACTGAGGAGTGGAACAAATACTGGCAGCCCGAAAAACAAAAGTATTGAAAGCAGCGAATTTCTGCTTAGGGGGATGAGAAGAATGTCTATGAGGTTGAAGACCGAAAGTAAAAGGTTTACGAAAGACGGTAGTCTGAAAGCCATTTTCACAACAAATAACAAGGACATCCAGAAAAGAAAGACAGTTATTGGTCTCAATTTCAGAGGTAAATTGAATGCAGGGATCAATGGAATTCATAATAGAGAAAATATGATTAATATCCGAATTCATTTCAACCAGGACATAAACATCATCAACATAACGAACATAGAACAGAAATTTTAAAATTTCAAAAAGTTTGACCTCAAAATAGTGCATATAAATATCGCATAAAATTGGTCTAAGAGGATTACCCATAGCCAAACCGTCAATCATACGGAAGAAATTACCATTGAAAACAAAAATATTTTGCGACAAGAAAGCGCGAGTGAGAAGGGTAAGCTCCTCGATTTCAAAATAAGAGAAATGGAATTCACAAAGCCTTTTCTTGAGGCAATCTAAACCCCCCTCAACCGGAACGTTTGTAAATAACGATTCAACATCAAAAGAAACCATCACGTGACTCTGCGGCTTAATATTATGAAGTTTTTATTAATTAAAAAAAGTATGTATGAAATTATGTATTATTACTAAGGCCGACAAAGATGGTCAGATTGTTCTTCTCGACAAATCTACGTATTTGGAAAAATCCCATAAATTAATTAATGATGGTCCGTATGTGGATATCCGCAAAGACCTTTCCACTAGTGAAATTAACTGTATTATGTCTGCCATCAAGTCTTCATCCATTATTCCTGCTAACTTTGAGAAGTCTCTTATTCCGTCTATTGCTCATTGTGCAAGGTTTTATGCTTTACCTAAGGTCCATAAACCTGACATTCCTTTTAGACCTATTGTCTCTAGTATCGGTACAGCTTCTTATAAGCTTGCCAAATATTTAGTATCTGTTTTTCCCCGCTTTTGAGCAGTAACTGCTTCACTGTTAAGAATTCTTTTGATTTTGTCATAAAACATCATAATTTTAAGCCGCAGGGTCACATGATGGTTTCTTTTGATGTTAAATCATTATTTACACAAGCTCCGGTTGAGGGGGCTTTAGATTGTCTCAAAAAAAGGCTTTGTGAATTCCATTTCTCTTATTTTGAAATCGAGGAGCTTACCCTTCTCACTCGCGCTTGCTTGTCGCAAAATACTTTTGTTTTCAATGGTAATTTCTTCCGTATGATTGACGGTTTGGCTATGGGTTATCCTCTTAGTCCAATTTCATGCGATATTTATATGAAAATTTTGAGGTCAAACATTTTGAAATTTTAAAATTTCCGTTCTATGTTCGTTATGTTGATGATGTTTATGTCCTGATTGAAATGAATTCGGATATTAATCATATTCTCTCTATTATGAATTCCATTGATCCCTGCATTCAATTTACCTCTGAAATTGAGACCAATAACTGTCTTTCTTTCCTGTATGTCCTTGTTATTCGTTGTGAAAATGGCTTTCAGACTACCGTCTTTCGTAAACCTTTTGCTGTCAGTCTCCCACCTCACAGGTATTCTTCTCATCCCCCTAACCAGAAATTCGCTGCTTTCAATACTTTTGTTTTTCGGGCTACCAATATTTGTTCCACTCCTCAGTTACTTAGTGCTGAACTTAATTACCTCAAAGCTATTGCTGTTGATCGTGGTTATTCCTCTAATATTATTGATTCTATTTATACGAAATTGGCGAAATCAGTCCGTTCTGAAAAATATTCAAATTCCAACTCTAATACTTCAGTTGTGTTACCCTTTTTTCCTAAAATCAGTCAGCAAGTTGCTAAAATCTTAAGAAGGTTTGATTTTAATGTTATTTTTTCACCTGTTAATAAAACACTTTTTCGAATCTCAAACACCCCGTTGATCGCCTAGACAACTGGGGTATTTACCAAATCTCTTGCCAGTGTGACCTTTCTTATATTGGCCAGACTAAACGTGCTCTTAAATTTCGTTTAAAAGAGCAGGAAGGATATGTTAAAAATCAGGAGCTTAAACGTTCTTCTATTGTTTAACACTCTTGGTCTTCTCAACATAGGTTCGATTTTTCCTCAGCCATCATTATCCAAAAATGTTCTTCTAACCTCGATCTTGATTTTTGGCAAGCTTACCACATCATTAAAAATTCTCACTCTTTAGTTAATGACTTATCTAGTACTCCTGATTTTCCAAGTATTTGAAAAGCATTAATTTGATTTCCCCTTTTTGGTTTCTTTTTCTCTCCTTCTCCGGTAGATGTCGCTACTTGTCCAACTAGTCGTTTCCACTGCTTCTCTCTCATTGTTACTTTTGGCGCCTTCGCTAACCGCATTGGGGTATATAAGGAAGCGCGTCTCTCTCTATCATTTTGCTCACCCTTGCTTTTTCTAGCACGCTGTTCCTTTTTCCTTATCTTGCACTGAAGAAGAATCTGGCTAGTAGATTCGAAACAGCTGTTTGCTGCTTTTCATGTATTTTTTGTGCATTTTTAAACGTTGGTTTTTCTGCCTTTTAATATAAGATTTTAATTTCGAATTTATGAGACAGTAGTTGTACAAGATGAGCAAGGTCGTTAAAATGTTGCTGACGAAGAGCGATGTCGTCGTCAAGTTGAGATTGCGACAGAAGAATCAGGGCGAAAGGTTGAGAAAATGGCTAGACCTGACATAACCAATTTCTCATCCTTCCACACTGATTCTTCTGTCGCAATCACAACTAGACGACCACTCCGCTCTTCGTCAACAACATTTTAACGACCGTTGTACAACTGCTGCGTCATAAATTCGAAATTAACATCTTATAGTTTGATTATGCTGCCACCTATTGGCATATTTGGAAACAATTTACTACTAATTTCCGATCTCTCATATCAGTTTGTGGCCTACTTACTGACATTCCCTCGTATTATTTTCAGCACACATGTTAGTTTCACTAATTAATTGCAAATTCAAATGGCATTAATCAGTAAACAAGATATAGAAAAAAATCTAAATAATTCATTGAATAAGCAGGCACTTTAAAAAAATAACAAGGAACTTTTCTATTAATCTTATGATTAAAAAAAGCCTTATTGCTTTACAAAACAGAAATAGAATTATTAAATGCTGTCTTATGTTTTTATTTTAAAAAGTATAACGAAATGTCTCTCTTCTGTTAATAACATTTAATTATATTAACAGATTTTCTCTAAAAGGAATAAAAGAATTTCATAATTCTAAATTGTTTAACAGTTTTTTAGTAAACTATTCTAACACCTTTTAATAACAGTGTGTTTTTTTTTGTTTTTTTTTTTTTTTTTTGTTTGCTTGTTTTAATTTTTGACATGCTTCTTAGAACAGCTAAGAATAAAATGTAACAATTTAACATAAAGGTCTTTTTACGAAATTTTTTAAATATACTTTTATAAAAAATATAATAATTAGTTCGAGCAGAAGAATTTTTATGTATAAGATTGTTACAAAATAAAATAATTTTCTTTTAAATATAAATATATATATATATACATCATTGGGCTTAAAAGGAAAGTTTTAATTTTACTTAATTTCGATTGTTATGTAGTTAAAACTAATTTATTATTTTGCATAGTCGCCGTATATTTATTTATGCTACTGAAAATATTATTTTGCATTACTGTAGGAAAGAAATGTTTATTGTTACGTCACAAGTTGTCGGATTAAAAAGTGCATGTTCAGAGGTACCAAAGAATTTTAAATAGCAAACAGCATGTCATTCATCTCCTTATTTCTATTTTAACAAACTTAAATCGTGCAATTTAGGAAAAATAAAAACTGGTATTTAAGACAATTAAAGGAAAGAAAAACATAAAATAATGAAAAACAAACATCTACTTGATATAAAAATTCAATACACCAATCAAATTACAGTCGTGGCCATAAGATTAGGACCACCACTGAAAATTAAGATCCAGACAATAAATTGAATACTTACTCGTTAGTAAAATTATAAACTCTGTTTATTACATGAATATTACATTTCTACGCATATATATCACATACATTAAACACAAATTTTACAGAAAAATCAATATTTTGTTGGTCCGCCCTTAGCTTTTATTACGGCCTGCAAACGTTTTGGCATGCTCTCTACCAGACTTCGGCAGTATGCAGCTGATAATTCTTTCACCCAAACTTCCTTAATTGCTTTTTCCAGTTCCTTAGTACTAGTTGGCTGTTTCTCAGAGACCTTGTGCTTTAAGAGAGTCCATAAGTTCTCAATTGGATTCAAATCGGGGCTGTTTCCAGGCCAGTCAAGGATTTGAATTTTCTTCGTATTCAGAAACTGAGTAACAATTTTAGAGCGATGATATGGTGCACCATCATGCATTAAAATTGTGCATTTATGAACGTCCATGTGTAATTCTAACTTCTCCTTCAACAAATCAACGTATTTTTTTCCATTCATAGTCGTTCCTGGTGGTAGGAAGAACAATGCAGCCGTTCCGTTCACTGACATTCCGCCCCAAATCATGACACTTGGGGAGGGTTTAACAGTCTGTAAAGTATAACGTTCATTGAATCGCTTTCCAGGAGGTTTACGGACATAGTACTTGCGTGTAGAAAACTGCTGTATGGTAGATTCATCCGAAAAAAAAACCGTCTCCACTGAGCTCCATTTGGCATGTTTCTTGGCAAAGTCCAAGCGCTTAGCTCTCATGGCCGCTGTTAACCTGGGTTTTTTCGCAGGTTTATAGGATTTTAAATGAACGTCGTCGAACAAACGCCGACTTACTGTTCTACGACTAACATCCACACCTTTTTCAAGCAGTACTGACCGTATCTTGCTTGCGGAACTCATTGGAGAACGAACTGCTATTCTCCTAATGACATGGCCATCCCTAGGTGTGGTTTTACGAGGTCGACCACACCTTTTGGCATCAACATAAGTCCCTTTTTCTTTAAATTTCTTGATCGCATTGTGAACTGCATTCTTACTACGCCTTACTAGTTTACTAATTAAACGTTTAGAATATCCTTCATTATGAAGAATAACAATTTGTGCACGCTGAGCTTCAGAAACTGACGATTTTCGACCCATTTTCATACGTTTTCAAAATTTGTAAATCAGGCAATAATTGCGTCTACGACGTTTATTGCTCAAAGATCAAACGAAAAGTGAATGCCGTACTGTATTGCCAGACGGAATAACGCCATCTGACGCAATCGATTTCATTTATGACGTTATCAGTGGCTTCAATTGTAAAAATGCTAGTTTCTGTACAGTGGTCCTAAACTTTTGGCCACGACTGTAAATATAATAATGCGGGAACATTCTGCGTCTCCAATTTCACTGGCTGAGTTAAGTAAGATGAATGTCGAGATCAATTCGAAGTAACAATTTTTCCTGTTCCACAAACTTTGCTTCAACGAGGACCATGCAGCTACTATCTGCATGTCTTGGTAATAAAACTCGCTGCTGTGCTTTTATCCTTCATAGGAACATCCTTTGTCTCAAATGTGAGTGGCAGAGTTAATTAAGATGAATGTCGCGATCAATTCGAAGTAACAATCTTTTCTGTTTCACAAACTTTGCTTCAACGATGACCATGCAACTATCTGCATTGTCTTGGTAATATAACTCGCTGCATTCCTTTTATCCTTCGTCTGAACATACTTGGTCAATGTCACTGACAGTTTTAATTAAGATCAATGTCGCTATCAATTCGAAGTAACAATCTTTCTCTTCCACAAACTTTGCTTCAACGATGACCATGCAACTATGCATGTTTTGGTAATATATCTTGCTGATGTTCTTTTATGCTTATGCACATCGTCTTAATAAAAACTACTATTTGTATCCCTAACTGTAAAAAATGACTGTTCTAATTTACTTGAACACTTTTTATAGATATTGGATTGCCATCTCTACATCTTTTGCACAAATTAGAAGTAATTGGTTATTAATATTGTTGCCAGATGTCCCGATTTTCGGGAGCTCCAAGACCTGTTCCGTATACCCACTGCGAGAGACGCCAAAAGTTCCGATTTTTCATGATTCACAAATTCTTTTAATTTTCTTTTAACACTGCTATTTGTTAGTCTTAGTCGAGTTGAAAAAAAATACAGAACAATCTGTGAAGACTTAACTTTTAACTTAAGATTTTTAGAGTCCTTTCTAAATAAATACCTTACACATCTGTCTGACCAGATGGAAACCTATCTGAAACGAATTTTTTTTTCGGTTCCTGGCGATTCTATTTTGTAAAGTTCCACTGTACTCTGTTCAGTAAACCCTGTTTAAACGGAAACTGATTATTCAGGGATTCAACAGATTGAAGTCTCAGGACTCTTGAAGCTTCAAAATTATTTTTATTAATTTTTTTTTTCTATGTTAAACTCTTATCTTTTGTAAACAATTTGATATAATTGTTTCCTTGAAATTCCCATTAGAAACAGAAGTTATGCCTTTTAGAATTATACCCGCTCAATAGCTGAAGCGGTGTTTCCGAAACTTTGAAATCATTTTTTTCCAAGTGACGTTTTTGGGCAACTTTTGAATATTTTTTCATGACATTTTTAAAACATATGTTGCATGTTAGTCTGTATAAACTGAACCTAAAATTACTTTTTTATTGTTCAAAAAAATTTTTTAGGTGATTATACTGTTGAAATTTTCAAATTTTTGCATTAGCTAAATACAATTTGTTATTAAAAATATAAAAATGCTTTAAATACAAATTTTTATATAAATAGAGCAGAGTTATGAAAACGCAGTGTTTAAGGTCTTTGGTGTGGCGTTAAGTATAAAGCACATCGGTTGAAACAGTTCAATTTAAAATAACAGTTCATTTATTAATTCAGCTTGAATTGAAAACTTAAATAATAAATACACATACATGTACCTCCAGCCTTTGCTGGTAGCTTAATTATATTGACATATTATTAACATAGCTGCAACATGGAGTAAGTTTAAACTCAATCGGTTCCATCGTCTTTCCATCACATCACATCACACTCCATGGAGTTGTTTCATACAAGATATACTTACTCAGTACATCAAACTGGAATAAAAATATGCATACAGAAAAGAGAGTGCCTTTACGACCGAAATGGAGAAAGAAAACCGGTTGGGAACGATATCACTTCCGAACAAACCACACGATAAATTTGGGAGGACAAGACTTTTATTCAGATTTCCAACAAATTTATTTAGATTCAGGGTAATTATTGCAATCTTAAGTATAAGTAGGCACCAAAATTTTCATTCTAGATGCAAAATTAATTTTTTTATCATATGCGCGTGCTGTTATATCAATTTACTGCTCGCCAAATATCTGACAATTTGAAGCACCCTGTAAATGCTAATTCTGCATCTTGCAATTTTTAAAATACATGAAATTATAGAAAATACTTATATCTTTCATCCAAATAAAAATTGTGTTTTAAATAATATACATTTTAAGATATTAAATGTTGAAAATGTTTTTTTTTTTTCATTTTTTCCAATTTTAAGACTCCTGAGACCCCTTAATAGAATTCTGTTTTTAAAGTAAAAATTTCATTGTCTCTACGATAAGAACGATATGCCATTATAGCGGATTATTTAAACGTGTGTTTCAGTCCTTACCGTTTCCGTTTTAACAGGTTTTGGTGCATAAGAATGTTGCGTTTATTTAGTATAATAAAACCTGCCAAGACTGAATCGCAAGGACAAATGAAAAAAAATCTCTTTTAAACAGGATTTGTTTTAGCAGTTATAATTGTATTGTATTCCTACCGTAAGGACAATGAAATTCTTATGTTTAAGAGAGGATTCCGTTATAGACAGGTATCGTTTCCAAAAGATTTACCGTAATTTTATGTCCCCAATACAACCCTTAATATATGCTCATTTTAAAATAATTAATTGCTCGGAAACAAATCATACGAATTTCATATAAATTTGGATTTGGGCTAATTGAAGGGTGTAGAATTTATTTATGGTGTCAAACTTGAGTATTGCTATTGAAAAAAACAATGTCTGGGTTCGTTTTTATATGTAGATGGTCCCTTAAGCAAATTGTATATACATAATTTAAAAGTAGACTTTATTTCCAATCGTTTGGCACCTGTAACTTTCTTCTACCACAATTTGTTGCAGCGTTAGCAGGGGGTGTTTACTTTTTTTCCACGATTGTACGTATTTTTGCATTTGAACGTTGTAAAAAAATGTTAGCTTATACATTTAAAACGCGCACAAAGTAATTGATTTATGGATAATTGTAGAATAACATGAAAATCTTATGTTGTTATAAAATCATAGTTAATTTATTTATTTTATTTATTTTATTTCATATAATTTTTTTTCACTTTATTTTATTTTATTTGAGACAAAAAAGAATGAGATTCTAAATATGAAAGCCATAGATATGCGTATTTTATTTGAGACAAAAAATAATGACATGCTGAATATGAAAGCTTTAAATATATGTTTTGCTTTTGCTGTAATCCAGAAGTGCTCTACATATAATAATATTCATTATTGTTTTTTAACTTTGTTTATAAAACAGGCAGAAAAAATTTCTCAAGCAAAATTAATATTTATCAGTTTTTAGATTTATTTGTTCTCTTTTCTATCTATTTATTTATCAGAATGAAAAATGCCTGAATAAACCTCTCTTAATAAATCATGCTTTATCGTTATATTAAATTACATCATAATATCTTGCTTGTGTAATAAATATTTTTGAAGCGCCTTTCACAAAAAACATATGGTTTATACTTCTCTAAACATAAATGCAAATTACATGAAGAAAGTCATTTTTTACATAACATTGCTTTTTATTAAGTTATATGATATATTACATTATTTACAAATTATTCATTATTCGAGTAGCCCATTCGGTTCTAGATAAAAATTACAGGCTGTTGGGATTTATTGAAAACAATTAAAAATATAATTTTCTCAAAAATTGAAGGAAAATTAATTTCTTGATGACTGTGTGTTTTTTGTAAGAACATGCTTTCTGATTACGCGTTAATTAGTTTTTAATAATACAGTATAGGTTTAATACTTTATTCCTTTACATATATGTTGTAGAATATGTCATTTCATGTTTCTATTCGTGTCTTTTAGACGAAAAAGTACAGAAATAAAATATAATAATGTTAAAATCATTTTATTTCGGCTTAGTGGGTTGAATCGCTATAAATGCTACGAGGCCATCCAGAAAATAAGTTTCGCACGGCTCTTAAAAAGAAACAAACTTACCTGGAAAGGGCTATTACAAAAGATACAGCAATGTTCAGCTACTTCTCAACCGGGGTCACCGGAATTCCCAGTGTCTGCCGCCTGGGAATGCACCCAGCTTGTCACAGTTGTCACCCATGTCTCATCACACCTAACGAACCTGTTTAGGTACTCGTCGCCCTCATTGTGGTATCACTGCAGAAAAGTGCAGAAAAAATCGGTACAATTCCGGTGGCTCCTATATTGAGAAATAGATGGAACTCTGCTATATCTTTTGAAATAAAACTTTCAGGGTAATTATGTTATGTTTCTGGTACGGGCCGTGGGGAACTCATTTTCTGGATGACCCTCGTATAATCATAGATAATTCCAGTGACTGGATACTAAATGCGAAAGAAAATATTATTAAATAAAGTTAAAATTTTAGCTAATTTAAAAAAAAAGATTGGCTTAATATAAATGAGAACTAAACATAAGCTTTAATTGGAGATGAAGAAAAAAAGAAAAAACAAACTATTCATTTAAAATATATTTGTATTTTTTTTTTTTCGTAGAGTAACAAAAAACACGCTTAACACTAGAACCGCCGGAAATTTTACTCAAGTGTTATAAAAATATTTTACACCAGCATTTTTATTAAAAACTGTCTAACTTATTTATTTAACTAATGGTACGTATATAATTATTTTAGAAAGAAATTTCTGGTTCGAATCAAAGTATTTTTATCTGGTACCGGTCAAAATAACCGCTATGGCGGTTCTAGTGTTAAAAAGTCATAAAATAGCTTATGATGATAAATAAACTGAACTTCATAAAATAGAATTTTTTTCAGTGAACAGTTCAGATTTATGAGTATACACGATACGAGTCTACGAGTACATATGAATTGAAAATACAACAAAATTCCTCCGACTAGATCAGCTATTAAAAATCCAGCTATCAAGTTCTTCAATATTATTCCTACTATATCTAATCCTGCCTTGCAAAACACCAGTGTATATGATGAACATGCCCGTTGGCGTAGACCTCGTTGAGCACTTCATCTTCCTGAAAATATCGACCCTGATTAGTTTTTTGATAGTGTTTAGTTTCCTGACGGTTCTCCATATTACTGCTTTTTTAAATTTTGTATATATTTGTATATATTATTTTTTTCTTCAGATTTCTCTATTATTATTATTAATTTTTCTCTACTTGTAATGCATGTCTTGTTTTATTCTATTTTAATGCATGGTTCCTTTAAATGGTATTTTTAGGAGGCAGGGCATTTCCCTATAGTCCAAGAGCTGTTAAATATTTTAGAGAAGGTATTTGAGGCACCCTGAAAATTTGTGCAACACTTCTTTTGTAATGGCTGAATACAAAATCGAATGTCTGGCTGAAGGATCGTGGCCCAAAAACTGTGCCAGACACGTGTCAAGTGCCATTTTTTGACTACCCAAAAAAGGTATTTGAGGCACGCTGAGATTGAGACAGAATAATATTTATACTTAGAAAAAAATATTTTGAAAACGACAGACACTTTAGTCGGCCCAAAAACTATGCCAGACACGTGTCAAGTGCCATTTTTTGACTACTCAAAAAAGGTATTTGAGGCACGCTGAGATTGAGACAGAATAATATTTATACTTAGAAAAAAATATTTTGAAAATGACAGATACTTTAGTCGGCCCAAAATCTGTGCCAGACACGTGTCAAGTGCCATTTTGCCAAAAATGGCACTTGACACGTGTCTGACACAGTTTTTGTGCCGACTAAAGTGTCTGTCATTTTCAAAATATTTTTTCCTAAGTATAAATATTGTTCTGCCTCAATCTCAGCGTGCCTCAAATATCTTTTTGGGGTAGTCAAAAAATGGCACTTGGCACGTGTCTGGCACAGTTTTTGGGCCACGATCCTTCAGCCAGACATTCGATTTTGTATTCAGCCATTACAAAAGAAGTGTTGCACAAATTTTCAGGGTGCCTCAAATACCTACTCAAAAATGTTCAACAGCTCTCCTACTACTATTCCGCGTCCAGACTTATGGTTTCTGCACATTGGCTATGGATTAAATTTTCCTACCCCACATGTCTCTAACGGAGGTTGGGAATCTAGGATCCCAGGTATTCTTTTCCATCATCTCCATTACAACTTTTACAGATTTTGATTGTAATGATATATTTGTGTCTTTTAATTAGATATTTTAACGTTATTAAATGTTTTTAATTATACATATATAATTAGAGTTTTCGTTAAACTACACTGCTTTTCTCATCTTACTGTTATGATCATTTTTTAATCTAACTTTTAAAAATATATTTCTATGTTTACCGAGATTTTGTTATCGTAAGAAGTTTGGTGCATAATGAACCTTATTGCTATTATAACTAGTAAAAAAGTTAAAACCATAAAGCATATTTGGTGATTTATCACTTCTGCTCGACTAATCTTCGACTAATCTAATGGGAGAAATCTTAAAATTAATTTATTAATTAATAATTATGTTCTACAATGCTAAAATGTTGTACTGTCATTTAAAACATTGCTGTGTACGAAATTTTTAAAACTAGCCGCCCTTGGCGACCAGTTTGGTCTTCCTTAAAATTTATATTTGGGAAAGCAAGCTAATCATTGTATCATGTTACTTTTATTCATAATTTAATTTACTTGTGCTTCCTTAAATATAATTAATATAATCCCTTAAGCTAATATTAGTTTTTGTTGCATTAAAATATCTCAATTTGTTGATTTTCTGTAAACAAGTAAACCCTATTCGTTTAGAAGGGAAGTCTATGGAAATTTTGCGAAATATGAGAGATATCGCAAAGTTGGCGTCACTTTTGGCAACTAATTTTGGTCGCCAAATTTGGCGATATATCGCCAAGTTAGCTAAAGTTAGCAGCATTTGGCGACTGAACAGGATACACCTTACGGTGAACCCCTTATAGGTATGGTGATGCATTAAATGCTGTTCAATAACCAATGAGATGCGCTAATTCGGGCGATGCCATTAAATAATTAACAAATAATCGCGATTTCTGTGCCACGTACGATAGCGTAATATATATATATAGATGCTAGCATATCAGAAAGTGGATAAAAATCGATTACAAAATTCCACCTTTACATGCATGAACCAAATTAAAGTAACGAAACAAGTGTAGAAAAGATTTATCTTTCATAAAATTCACAGCTCGTTAATTTAAAGGCAGAAAGTCCGAATATTAGAAAATAAATAAGTTCCAGAAATCCCGACTCTGAATAAAAAATTCTAAACCTATGTATGCCTAGCGTCCCATTTTTGGGACGTTTCGAATTTTAATATATTTTTTTTAATTTTCTACTTCTTTACAACATGAAAATTATATGAAGTAATTGTCTATAAATGTCTTTATCTATTATCGAGAGATGACAGCATAAGACTGATATTTATTTGCTTAAATGAAGGCCTTTTTTCGGTGTTTATATATTTTTCATTTTTCAAGATAGCGAATTGTAAAAAGTAAGTTTATTTGTATTTTTTGTATCAAGGATCCAAATAAATCAGTCATAATCTTAGCTTGTAGACTTCTTTGAAATAACGCATTTTTTTTAATTGCGAAATTGTATGTTCAAGTCTTTTTTTTTATGCGCGTTTGCAACGTAAAAAATATTGGGCGCTAGGTGTTAATGGATACATATTTCTATTAACCATTTAGGGGACAGTTATTTATGTCAAGTCCTTTTCAAGATGATTTTGAAATAAATTGTTTTTTAGCTTCAAATGCGATTATTCTTAATTTATTATTAATAATACTTATAACGTTATTAGTCTCTGCAAAGAAATAAATATATTTTCGTAATAGTTCATAAAAATACTAATTATAGTATATAATATACAATTTAAAAGCTTAATTTACATAAATTTAGAGAAAACATATAATTATGCATTTTTCCACATACGGGTATTCCCATATTTAGTAAGTTTACATTTTATAAAGTAAATACAAAAATATTTCAGCGTAATTTTTTTTAGTATTTTTCCAGTTCATTTTGCAACATTTTATAGTGTTTTTACCAACAAATTTGATAAAAGACAAATTCAGGCATAAATGGATTAAAGAGATATGTTTATTTAAATATATAATGCCTTCTTCATAAAATACATAAATTTAAATTTTCCGGGTTTTTTTTTTTTTTTTACAAGATAATTTGTTTAAAGATTGTTGTTTATTATAATACTACTAGGGTGATGTACCGGGTGTCCCAAAAAGGACTGACTGATTTTAAAATTCAATAACTTCCAAACGGTGACAGATATTAAAAAAATTCTTGCAGAAGGGTTATGCATAAAGTCAAAAGTTTTATTACAGTGATTTTCTATTTTAGTTCGAATTACAAACAATAGATGGCGCTGCGATCAATAGAGGCTAAATTCAGGCTCGATTTTTGGTCATGGAGGAATGAGATAGATGGAGGTGCAGTAAGATGGTTGTGGGTGACGCCAAAAAAGTAACCCTAAAATCCGCTACAGAAAGCCCAAACAAAACCACGTGCTTTGACACGCCTATCAGTTCAAACCGGTTTAAACCTGTATTTCTTTGCTTTCATTTTTTACCGTCGGAAATTGTTATTCAAGATATGATTAAAATTTCGATAAAAGATGACTTATGCGCTGTTATAGGATGTAGTACTAGATCAGAATGTATCAAAGATACTAATATATCACTTTACAGAATTATTTGATTATTTTATCATATGTATTTTAAATATAAATATCAGAAGCGTCTTTTAAGATTTTACTTGAAAGGGTAACATTCTTTCGTTATTGTCCTAAAATCGTTTGCACTTGAAAATCTAGATTTTCGATTAATATTTGTAATTTAAGTTTTCATACATAATTTTAAAAGAATGCTTTCATCATTATATTTTATCTGTTTACATGCAATTATTAATATGCTGTTAAAAACAAATGAAGACGTTTAACTAAATTAGTAGCGATTGATACAGTCAACAATGAGGGCCTATTTGAAGCGCAATCACAAAATTTGATTCCATCAAAGAAACTCCATTAATCAATTTGAATTACTTGAGTTTTGAAACATATTATCATTTGCAAAAAAATAAGTTCCCTGACAGGAAAATTTTAGCTGTAAGAATGAAAATATTATCAATAAATGCTTGGCTCGCATTGAGTAATTGGACTTGACCTTTCGATACAAAGTTTTATTTTTCACAAAATTGTTATGCATTTCTCAAGGATAACTTTTTCTTTTCAGAAAATTGATACCAAAGAAAAACAAAACTTCCATCTATATCATTCCCAAAACTTTCTTCTATCTCATACATGTTAATACTTCAAAATTCGCTATCACACTGCCAAAATTAAATGGCAATCTATACCCATCATGAGGATTCTAAAGATATGAAATTCCGTGCATTAGTTCTTAAGATATGGCTATCGCTGAAATCGTGTAAATCCAGCAAACTGCAGCCTAGCAGCACCACCTATTTGGTGCTTTACATCAAAATCTATGATGCACCAAAACCACCAAACAACAACATATGTCAACGTCAAACTGAATCTGAAGTTTGGGGAGAATCCGTGAATTAGTTTTTGAGACAGAGCTATTGCGAAAATCATGAAAATTCTAGCGTAGCAGCGCCACCTATTGGACGATTAACACCAAAATCTATCAGCAACAACTTGTGTTAACATCTAACTAACTCTGAAGTTAGATGAAAATTCGTGCATTAGTTCTTGATAGAACTATTGAGGGAATTGTGAAAAATGCAGCACAGCAACGTCACCTGGTGGGCAATTTACACCAACACGCAATCAGCAGCAAGACATATCAAGGACTAACTGAATCTGAAGTTTGATGAAAATCCGTGCATCAGTTCTTGAAATAGAGCTATGCGGAAATCGTGTAAAACCTACAAAATGCAGCATGGCAGCGCCACCTGTTGGGCGATTTACACCAAAACGTAATAAGCACCAACTCATATTCAGGACCAAGTGAACCTGAAGTTTGATGAAAATCCGTGTATTAGTTCTTGAGATACAGCTATTGCTGAAATCGCGAAAAATGCAGCATAGCAGCGCCACCTGTTGGGCGACTTACACCAAAAACTAATCAGCACAAATTTATATTAGGGACTACATGAATATAAATTTTTATTAAATTCTGTGCATTAGTTCTTGTGATAGAGCGCCCACACAATTTGTGTCACATACTGGCAAGTACTTTAGATACAGTACTGTATCCGAATCTTTTGTGTGTCCTTGTAAATGAACGATAAATACTATGTACATCATATTTCACAGCAAGTACATTGTAGTAAATCTGAGAAATTTATGTCTATTCCATTATATTTCAGTAACATAATATCGCTGTAAACAGCCCCCCCCCCTATATCATTGTGTAACGGAATTCTTTTGTGTGGCCCTGTAAATGAATAATAAATGCTTTTCAAACCCCATATTCTACAAAATGCATGTTTTACTGCACTTTATAAATGAATATCAATTTGTTTACGTTTTAAATAGTCTAGCATCATTAAAATGCACTTGAAACGATTTTTCCCATTGACCGTAATGTAACAGGATACTTTTTACCGCCCATGCAAATGAACTATAAGTGCCACACATTTTTTTTTTTTTTTCAATAGCGATCATGCTATAGTAAACGTCAATAACATATAAAAAATGCAGGGTGATCCCAGTATATTTTCAAGAGTTAGAGCTTGGCCAGAAGGCCATACAAATCGAAGACAAACATTTTTCATCTATGTTGGAAAGGGTTAAAGAAAGAAAACTTTCAATAATACAATTTTTAGTTCTTATCAAGTGTTTTCAATATTTTATTTAATCTTATTTTGACATTTATTTATTGCTAATTTTCCAATTCCAATTATTTTAAAAGCAAACATTTATTTTAATAAATAACAACACAACAAAGACCCTTTAAAAAATGTACCATTTTTTCTTAAAATATACTTCAGCTGTAATTCACCTCTTTGAATTCTTCTTATTAATACCAAATCCCTCCCACGTGCTTTTATTGTTTGGGCTTTCTTGGAGGTTTAAATTTGAGCGATAAATGGTTTCATATTGCAAACCTTTTTAACGGCATACTGCAACTCCATCTATCTCTTTCCTCCATGATTTTTGGTACTTCGTGGCCCGGATAATACATTTTCATCTCCTTTTTCTGCATGGAACAACAGAAAGGACCAAAAATCGAGCCTGTATTTAGCGACTATTGCTTACAGCGCCATCTATTGTTTGTAATTCGAACTAAAATCGAAAATCACTGTAATAAAACTTTTGACTTTATGCATAACCCTCCTGCAAGAAATTGTTTAATATCTGTCACTGTTTGGAAGTTATTGAATTTTAAAATCAGTCAGTCCTTTTTGGGACACCCGGTATAAATTGCATTCCTAAGAGATCAGAATCTTTAATCTTTGTTATAATCTGATCTAACGACGTTTTACTCTATAAAAACATATATAAAAATCACTTATAAACAGATTAAGTAAAATAATGCTATAAAAATTTATAAAGTTTCTTTATTAAGATTGACGATCGTTTCATCGTACCAACGGCGACATTTTCAAAATCATTCACGATAAAAAATATTTTTACATAATTTAAAAACAATAAACATAGTAAAAAATGTCACGAGATGCATAATGAAAAAAACATTGCAAACATAAAATTAAATTAAAATTAAATGAGTTATTTGTGAGCGTGGATTAATTGTCATATAATTTAACAAAACAATAACAAGGTAAACAATGTCACGAGACAACATGCATAATGAAAAATATTGCAAAACATAAAATAAAATTAAAATAATTTTGGCTATTTGCGAGCGTGGATTAATTTTTACTATTGTTACTAAAATTACATAGCATCTCTTTCCAAATTTTAGATAAATCAAGGGACACTGAATCATTGCAAATATTCTTGTTGCGTAAAAATCTCTATTGATTCTCGGATTATGGATGGTAAATAAAATCTTAATGTATAAATTAACTTGCTATTTTAAAAATCGACCTGTAAAGGTTCTTCACAGCGTAATCTGTGGTTCTTCTGTTGTATTTGATGTCTGCTATATGTTCTTTGATTCTGGTTTTAAGTTTTCTACTTGTCATACCTATATAAAACTGCTTTGATCCATCTTCTTTGGTGAAAGGTATTTTGTATACTCCTGATAACTGGTTTGACTCTATTGGATCTATTTTCTTGCAGACTATATTTTTTTAATTTCATAGAAGGTTTTGCGACTAGGGAGATATTGAATTTATTGAGTTTATATTTCAAACGTTCGAAGAAACCAGGAAAATATTGTAAAGTGGATAAAGATGAATTTTGTGGATTGAAATTTCTTTTCTTCTTATTCTTGAAGCTGTTAATTAATTTTTCTATGGTGCTTTCTTTGTTTCCATTGTTTCTTGCAATACCATATATTTTATTTATTTCATTATTTAACTGCTCGGGTAGAAGTAGGGTAGTTGCTCTCGTCCAAGAAAGAGACGTTTTACTCTTTCTTAGAAATCGTTTGTTCTCTTTCTTCTATTTTTATCTTTCTTATTTTTGCAGTAAAAATGGATCTCATTAAGTACATCTTAAGGATTACATCTTATTATTCCATTTTAAATTAGACAAATCTGCTTCAGAGTCGAAAGCATCAATCTAAGTAGTATATGGAAAGTCTTCCATTGCCGTGTCAATAAAAAAAAAAGTATGATTTGAAAAATTCTACAAAAATCCCATGGAATTGGAAGATGCACCCAAAACGGGAAAACCAAGGAAAACTGCCGATATGCAATTGGAAGAGCTGCGTGACGAGGATTCCACTCAAATGATCGATCCCGAGCGCATAAAGTCTCAGTGGGAATCAGTCAATTCTGAAATGATCATTATGAGCGATATGGGTAAGATCTTTGAAAAGTAAAAGTTGGCAACTCTTTTATTTCACCAAGTTCACAGCACTACACAACGAATCAATACTTTCCTTGCACTGATGGCATCGACGACAGCTTATTTTTCTGGCGTACAGTGATGGGTGACAGAAAATAGAAAATGGTGCACTATGAGTAACTAACCGAAAACGTACATTGCAAGACTGTGGTTAACCAACCACATAAAAGCAGAATGTCAACATTCCGGGCAAAACGTTTTTTTTTGTTATGTGCGTGGTCAGAAACACAATTTTTCATATTTTACAAGCTATTAAGACTAAATGAAACGTGCATACTAAAAGTTATAGTGAATAACTGCAGCAGAGGAACATCATGTTACGCGAACGACGCTAATTGGATGGACACAGGGGAGCTACGCATTCACACACACCGATACCGGACTGCACGTCGCAGCGGCCACGGAAAACGCCATTTCCCAATCATCTAGCCTATTCACCAGACTGGCTCCCATAGACTGTCACTTATTCCGGTTTTCCGAACACATCTTCTCTTATCAATCTTCCACACATATTTCTACAAGCAATCCTGCATTAGTGCTTTTGTAGTATATAAAGTGTTGTCATTTTTCGCGTGTTACCTGATAAGTAGCAGACATTGATCAATGAAAATGACCAATGCTTAACTATTAACTTCCTGGACTTCTCTGTTTCAACTTAAATCAGGAAACTAAATATAACACCACCAACATTAATCTTTGTTCTGTAAGGCTCAGAAAATATCAACACGTGCATCTAGAAATATTTTATGTAAAAGGAAAATCGATTTTCATATGAACATGACGTGTCACATTTTATGTCAAAATTGTTCTACAACTTCTCGGCTCTATGCGATCAATTAAATATAGAGAAACTAAATTTAAAGCTAAATTTTCTTTTTCATTTTAAATGATTTTTTTTTTTAATTTCTTAGAAAGAATTATATACAACGGTTTCATCCTGTTTAAGAAAACTGTATCAAAAAAGTAAACATTTTTTGTAAACTTGCCATTTTTTTTTTCAGCCACAAACCTGACAGTAATCAAACCGGTGAGAAGCTAAATCCATTTCCTATTATTAAGTTAGATAAAGAAAAATTACCGTGTATTTGCGCAAAATATGAACGATATTCAATGATATTGGTTGGAATGAGAACAACTTAAAAATGTGCTGCACAAGCGGATTCTAGTGTAACACACCAATAATAGAAAATTGACATGCCCAGCATGCATGCATATTAATAAATAACAGAGAAAAGTTTTCAAAATTCTATGTTATATAGCTTCAAAAGTTACGATATTTTTAACCATCTTTAATATTTATTGAAAACTACACTAAATTTTACTAAGGGTCTTTATTTGAATGTAACAGCCTAAGAGTCTAAGTGATCGTTAATGTTTCTATTCTGCATTCTATGGCTTCAGTACATATTAATCTGACATGCCTTGTAAAATTTTCATCTAATTATGCACGCATAAAATAATCGTAATTGTATGTTAAGAAAAATCAGAATTTTTCATCGAAATTGAGTCAGGCTGGACCAGACCGTGAACTGCAAAAATGTATATGGGCCAAGCTAGACCCGGGATGAACTTTTCGTATTTACATCGATCTGACCCAGGTCAGGTCAATATAGGGGATATATACTTTCATTTGGGTCTGGCAATTTCGTCCCATATATTGCCATTGGATTAACATTAGCTTGCGAGCGTGCTCTCGTTACTAGTGTAGACTCTTAATATTAAATATTTCTTTTATACTGACGATATATCTTTCAAAAATGTAAACTTAACATAAAGCAAATTATAAATTGTATTAAGTAAGACTTTTTTATTTAAAAAATTTCCTTTACAATTTTAAGAAAAATTATTTTATGAACAAGACGCGAGTTTATTATCAAAGATATAAGAAATAATAGATTGATTTAAATAGTAAAACAGAGAAAAAGTTCTAAAACGATTTCTTAATTTATTTTTAAAACCTAATGAAATGTTTTGTGTAATTTAATTTGTTGAAAGTATTGTTTTCAGTTAAATAAAAATTAAAACATGTAGCACATGTAAACAAAACTGACAAATAGTAATTAAGTAGGTTAATTTACTTTATCTTAAAAGTTTTCTTTTAAACCATTCTATATTGAACCTTTAAACTAATTAGTAACAACAATATAAAATTTAAGCATGGTGTGTTTTAAAAACATATATAAAGAAAACTTTTTTTAAATATATCCTACATAAAGTATTTTAAGAAAATTTTATTAAAGTTATAATAAATTATTTAAATATTCGCATTATTCCGTATTAGCCGTATCCAAAAAAATATGCAATAAAGTATAAAATTAAATTCGGCTAATTACAATTTTTTTAATGTAGCTGTTTCTTAGGAATTCTAACATTCTGAAAAACGTATAATGTATAAACAAGTTTTTCAAGAGTAGAATTTACAAAAAACCTTTTTTCATGTTTACTTTAATAATGTTCCATTTTTAATAAACTTGTGTGTTATGTAAGATACAACATAACAATATTATAATAAAATTTAAGTGGTAGTAAAAGTCACTAAAA
This sequence comes from Maratus speciosus, assembly GCA_963932465.1. NCBI lineage: Eukaryota > Metazoa > Arthropoda > Arachnida > Araneae > Salticidae > Maratus > Maratus speciosus. The sequence continues at coordinate 316,081,582 of OZ010789.1, forward strand.
GAGTATTTTTTAATTTAAAAAAACTGGAGGACTATGCTCCCTGTGAGATACGATCGCCAACCCCAGTTCAGAATTCACAGCTTCTGAAAATATGGTAATGTGCCCTGTTTTAAAAATATTACCCGGTTAGGGAAGATTGAATGATATTATCACGAACGGCGACGATCTTCTGCAATCGGGTTGTCATGCTTTTCCGTTTGACAGGGACAATTTTTGGTTACCGTGGCCTCATACACATCTGCCGCGGCAAGTGATGACTGTTTTCTGAATTAATATGTAATATCAATAACAGACTTAAAAATCAGTTTGCATAAAACGGTTAGGTTAAAAAGTCACTGACTCTCGAACTTTTATAACTACGCTATAGACAGTATTCTTCCTTTGGGTTAGAGGTTACAAAACTCTATCAGCTTGGGAATAACATTCAGAACCACGGTATTGAATAGCACTTTGTAATGAAATTGCACGCTTATAATTTATGTTTAGATCCAGTTTTAGATATTTTCAGGAACAGATAGAGCACATATGCGTGAATTTTTTCCTCTATTTTGATGTACAATCATGTCTATTTTTATGTTATTTTTAGAATATAAGTTGTTTATTTTAATTATTAAGTACATACGAATTTTCTAATATGTGTTTATCGAATTGTAATTTGCATTAAATAAATCTAAAGTATTTTACGCATGTATTTATATGTATTTATGCTGCATCAAGTGATGAAATATATAAACAAATTTGTAAGCCACGCTACTTTTACGCCATGTGATTCCCACTGCGACGTCACATGAATATTGCCCACAAGTGTATCGTTTTAAATGTATGGTTTTAATATATTACGTAATTTCCATCTTTAAATGGATTTGAAATGTAACAACTTTATTATTTTAAGGTTTTCTATCTTTTTAGGTGCGTTCGTAATTATGTAAATACGTAGCACCTATAGTCGTCGTTCGGTCCGTCTGTCTGTCTGCCTGTTCGTCTATCCGTCCACATATAACAGAGCAAAAACTACGTAACCGAATGGTCTGAAATTTTACATATATAATTGTTGCAAAATTTTGTCGAGTCATTTCAAATAATATGAAAATCGGATGTATAGTTTAGTTACAGGGACAGTCAAAATTTTTCCGTTACGTTACAGGCAATGGAAAAAAAAATATTTCAAGTGCATTTTAATGATGTTACAGCCTTTCGAACAGAATGAAATTGATATGCACTTATGAAATGCACTAAAATACACATTCAGCACAGTATGTGGTGCAGAAAATATTTATAAAGCTAGTTACAGTACGAATGCACCTCATTTGTCACGTTTTATGTGCAATTTCCAACTTGTTTAATATTAGTAACCATATTTTTATATATTAATATAGTACACATATTTTATGAGATAATTTTCCCATTTCCTGTTTTAACACGTGATCATTTATTTTAAAGTTTTCTTTCTGTTTTTAGTAGTCACGAGTAAATAAATTTTTTTATTGAAATTAAATATCATTCTTCGCTTACAATTTGGCAACAGATTAAACAAATATTTCTATCTAAATAGGAAATATATCTCCACTCAAAATTGAAAATGTTAATAACAAATTAAAAATAAAAAACACAAAAAATTAGTCAAATTACGAAAATTGCACACTGCACGCCACAAGATTGTCAAGCATATCCTGTAAAAGATGCTTATTAATACTTTTTGTCCCTATAAAACTTTTTTAACAGAACCTAGAAAGACCCCCGGTCAGAAAAAATTCATTTACAGACCGGTAACAGTGTTTTATTTTGTTTTGTTTTTTTAGAATAGAGAGATAGGTTACAGCAAAATCATGAAAGCAATAAGGTTACATGGGGAAACTGGGCATGATTTTACAATGGGACTCCGAAGTTTCTGGCAATTCAGCTTCTAAAAGCTAATGTTCATTTGAATTAAAATCAGAACCTTTGTAAATGTGTTCAGTTACATTCACTCTATCAGACAGAAATTATAAAATTACATTTTTTTGTCTAAAAACAAAAAATATATATATTTCATCTTTCTTTCTTTATGAGTCCAGTTGCCCCATTTTTATAGGGCAATTGAGCCAGGCAGGTCTGCGTTTCACGCGAGTTTGTTATTTTTAATATTGGGTATCAGGTACTGTTTCAAAAATGTAACTAACTTAAAAACTTTAAACCAGGCAGATCATGTAAATTATATATCAACAAAAGAACGTTGTAAGGGAAACAGCTGCTCTCAAGGTGTCAAAAAAAAGCACCAAATGTTAATAATAGATTTATTTATACAAAACACATAAGAATTAAGTAAATATTAATGTACTTTATTATAAGTAATAAGTATAAAAGTTACATGGGTATTTTATGAAAAAACTAAACAAGATAAATCTATGAACAAACGCGCACGTAAGTATCTCATTCTCTTTTTATTTATCTCAATGAAAGTTCGATAAGTCCAGTAAATCTGTGGGGAATGCAACCATGTTTTTATATCGAACAGAGATTTTTATTGGTTTCGATAAAATTCTAATGATATCACTTTGTCTTATGTACGCCTCTTCATTTGTATCGTAAAATTTCGAGGTTTAGTTATCTCACTTAAGGAATTTGGTTTGATACCCGTTAACATGCTTATTTTAAATTTTATTATGTAATTTTAATAAGGTATTATATAACTTTCTTTATTGCAAGCAAAAAATAATGGATAAATTAATTTTCCGTAGGAAGAGAAACTCCAAAAAATTATTTATAACTGTTCGGGTAACTGGTTCCCACATGTTCAAGTTAACCCCTGATACATGTTCCAGTTACCCCATTCTTGGTAACTGAAACACTGGTGGTAAATTTCAAACATGAAGTTAACATGTATAGATACCTAATAATATTAATGTATTTATATGCCTAACCTTTAAAAAATGATTGTATAATAAAAATACTTACCGTATTTTAATAAAAAGTGGAGGAATTTCAACCAAATCAACGTTGTTTGTAAAAAAAGAAACCTAAATTTTCCCCAATCTATCAGAGAAAAGACAAAATTATGATTGAGTTGACTCACGTTGTTTTAAGAAGTAGAGATGAGGGTACAATGTTGGCAAAAGCTAAAACTTAAGAGACATCAACGGTTTTTTATAAAATAGCCTATGGCCCAGTTACCTCATGGGTCCAGTTACCCCAGCTTACCTTACAAAATGCTGTCAAAATGTGGATAAAATCAGAGCATAATTTGAAGCATTGTCTAAATTGTTGTATATTTTTCTTCAATTCCATCATGGTATTTTTTTTATTCATTTCCATTATTGTATATTATTCTTTATCTCCACTGTATATTTTTCTTCATTTGTTTTAGTAGAGAACATATATTTAAATACAAATATTAAATAAAAGAAAAACTAAAAACTTCCTACATAAGTTTTAAATGTGACAAATTCGAATTTGTAAAAATAATATTGATTTCAGTGCTTTAGACGAATACGAGAATTGGTGCTTTTACTTACACAAAAAACCAGCAGAAATTATCGGTAAATCTTCACCAATTACTTAAAGACATTTGATTAAAATTCTCGATAATTAATTCACACATTTTTTTTATATTGGTGGCAAATGTTCATACTTGAATGAGATTTTTTTTTTGTAAAAAATAATAGAAAGTGTAATCCAATCCCTTTTTATTTGCCGCTATTGTATAGCAGTTTTCGATATGTCAAGAGTTTTTTAAAAAATTCATTTCTGCTTTTTTTTTTTTTTGAAAAAGTACTTCATTCTGATTAAAATTTGTAGGTACAAAGCAATATTTATTGAAATTTACCTACAAAATGAACAACAAAATCAGAATTGCCTTCGTATTTCTTCATGTGAAACTACAGTCATTAGATTTTTCATGCATATAATTTTACAGTGTTCTTGGTTATTTTTATAATTGTAAATATATTTTCTTATAAATGATTAAAGTGTTTTCTTTGTTGTTTCATAGAAAAAAAATTAATAGTATTCATATTTGTGTACAATTTACAGTACGCGCAACAGAAATATTTACTTACATAGAATATCTCGTAATACATAGAGCAATACATAAACAAAAATATTTTTCCACTAATAAAAGAAATATTGACCACTTTGTTAGTACTGAGGCATATAGTGGAGACTGGAGATGTTAAACCCACATTTTACTAATTGCACGTAATTTGCATTGACAAATAGAATAACACCAAAGTACAACAGCACAAATAACTTATTATGCATTCAATCACTTTGCAGGATCATATTTTTGAAAATCGCTAAAGAATTTTCACACTCTTTTGATTAAATAAACTTGGATTTTATATCTAAAGATAGAATTTTGCTATCATTTTTAACCCACTTCCTTATAGGCTAGAATTATATAAAAAAAATTATATACAAATTCTACTACGATGTGTTTCCGATGGCAATACAATATTTTAATATTTTTATACTAATTTAAATTAGTAACTTAATTGTAAAGCACTTTCCAGTTAACTCAGCTTAAATTATAAATCGATAAATATTCCTCATGGTCACAATTTTATACGACTTAAAACAACAATAGATTTATTTATGAACTAAACCACGCGCGTCAAAAAAGGACTACTGGCTGTGAAATTCCAATTTAAAATATTAGGTTGTATATGGTGTCAGAATTGTATTAAATGCAAAAAGATTACAAGCCAATGCACATATATAATTACCTTTAAAAACACTTTGTTATTTTCTTTCCTTACTGAGCTAAGTTATTAATTATCATATTTTATATTTTACATGATATTAAAATATTCATAGATAAATTTGGTTATATCTGTTACAAGTTTGTGTACTCAATAATAAATGCCAAACCAATATTTTAAAACAAGGTTTATTTATTTTTCATTTGTCTCAAATCTTTCTATTTATCTTAAAGTTTTACCGAGGCTTTATTACATAATATTATTGAAGAAGAAGCATTTCATGTCATGTAAATTACCTTAACCATTGGTTGTAAAATTATGAAATTTATATGATCGTTGCTTTTTATAAAGATAGTTTATCGCAAAAGAAAGATTTTTAAAGACTATAACATTTAAAATAAATATAATTTTAAAATTACAAAGTTTTTATGTTAACTACACTAGAACGTATATAGAATCAGTCTATAGGGTAATTCTTTATATTGTTTTTTCAGCGAGAAAAAATCCATGCATTTATTTTCTGCTTTATTGCTAATATAAGCCGAACGCTGCTTTTATTTAATTTATTTCCAGCATAAATATTCTGGTTAAAAAATAATTGTTGCTTTGGTTTTAAAGGCATTATCTAAATTTCTTTCGGGAGAAAAACAATTATTTGAAATAGTTTTTATATGTTTTTTCTATCTCGGTGGCACTTAAATCCTTATTCAGAGGCCTTTAAATTTTCTGCAGCTATAACTCGTCTGAAATTTCACGCATTCTAAATCCAACTAAGCTTTTCTCACATATTTTGTTTTAAGATAAAATGTAAATTTAAATCCTTGTTCTTGGTATGGAAAAATAAAGGTAGAAAGAGATCAAAAATAGTTATTTCATGCATTTTTAATTAAAAAATAGAGTAATAAAAAATTTATATTTCGAAAAGGATTGGGGATTTTTACTTAGTTATTTTGTACAAAGGTGCTTTTATAAACGTAGTCATCTTTAAGGGGGCTAAGAGCTTGATCGATACTGAAAAACATGTAAACAGAGCTCTCGCTTCGAGTCCATATAAAAACAAAAGTATTCAATGTAACTAATTTAAACTTATTAAGTAAAATAATGCTATAAAAAGTGATAAAATATCTTTATTAAGATTGACGATCGTTTCGTCGTACCAACGGCGACATTTTCAAAATCATTCAGGATAGATAATATTTTTACATAATTTGAAAACAATAAACATAGTAAACAATGTCACGAGACATGATGCATAATGAAAAACATTGCAAACATAAAGTTAAATTAAAAATTAAATTAGCTATTTGTGAGCGTGGATTAATTTTCATATAATTTAACATTATCCCTCATAATGCTCAAGCACCTTTTTCATACAAAGTTTCTGCATTTAGACATCCTATTCATACAGCTTTCACAGTTTGTACCCCTGAGCAGTTAAATAATGAAATAAATAAAATACATGATATTGCAAGAAACAATGGATACAAAGAAAGCACCATAGAAAAATTAATTAAGAGCTTGAAGAATAAGAATAAAAGAAATTTCTATCAACAAAATTCCATGTTATCCACTTTACAATATTTTCCTGATTTCTTCGAACGTTTGAAATATAAACTCAATAAATTCAATATCTCCCTAGTCGCAAAACCTTCTATGAAATTAAAAAGTATAGTATGCAAGAAAATAGATCCAATAGAGCCAAACCAGTTATCAGGAGTATACGAAATACCTTTCACCAAAGAAGATGGAACAAAGCAATTTTATATAGGTATGACAAGTAGAAAATTTAAAACCAGAATCAAAGAACATATAGCAGACATCAAATACAACAGAGGAACCACAGCTTTGGCCAGATTATGCAGAGAAGAATCTTTACAGATCGATTTTAAAAATAGCAAGTTAATTTATACATCAAGATTTTATTTACCATCCATAATCCGAGAATCAATAGAGATATTTTTACGTAACAAGAATATTTGCAATGATTCAGTGTCCCTTCATTTACCTAAAATTTGGAAAGAGATGCTATGTAATTTTAATAACAATAGTAAAAATTAATCCACGCTCGCAAATAGCCAAGATTATTTTATTTATTTTTTTTTTTTTTTATGTATTGAAATGTTTTTATTATGCATGTTGTCTCGTGACATTGTTTACCATGTTATTGTTTTGTTAAATTATATGAAAATTAATGTACGCTCACAAATAGCTAATTTAATTTTTAGGTAGATTTCGTATGAAATACTACGTATTGGCGTCGTTCCTATGTTGGAATTTCTGAAAAAGTTTTGCAGATCTGCACCGATCATGACCCCTAGAACCCAAAACCACCCTCAGTAAAAAACTTTATATCTATCTATCTATCTATCTATCTATCTATGTATCTATCTATATATATCACTTTCTGCTGGACACGATAACTTCCACAATTCTCTTCCAAACTGATACATAAAATCAAGGGGCATACAATCTCGTTCAAGTTCGTTAATGCACAAAATCGGGCCAACGGGCTGGAAATAGGGAGGGGTTTTGAGAAAATAGAAAAAAACACATAACTTCTTAAATTTTGTACATATAAAATCAGTTTAAAGTTTTTATTACTCCTAAAAATGGGGCCAAAAATTTATGCATCACAGATTTTTGATAAAATTAAAAATGGGCCCAAGAGGCGCAAAAAATAGGATTTTGGGGAGAAAAAAATTCATAACTTCTTCAATTCTCAAGATATCAAATTCAATTAAATTTATTATACATTTCCTGAATATTATCTACAACTTTTATATTCACAAGTTTTTGATAGGACCAATTCGTACCGCAAAAAAAAAGAAAAGAAAAAAAGGAGGGGGGGAGGGGTGAAGAAGAAAAATTTCCATAACTCTGTCAATTCACAAGATATAAAATCCCCATGAATTTAACATATATCTTCTTAAAATGCCTTCAACATTTATATAGATAAGTTTTTGATATGACCAATTCTTACAGCAAAAACATGAATTTAACATATGCCTTCTTAAAATGCCTTCAACATTTATATAGATAAGTTTTTGATATGACCAATTCTTACAGCAAAAACAAATTAAAAATGCATAGCGGTTGAAGAAAAAAATCAAGGGTGTATTCAAATCTAAACTGCTTATTTTCTCATTCATTTTTAAATTCAATTTTGCTCTCAAACGCATCCAATTGATAGATTCTCTTCTTCAAAAACTATATAATGTACCGCAATGATCGATTTTTTTATAGAGACAGAATATATTTCAAAAAATGATGTCAAAGTGGGCATTTTGAACAGAATTTCCCGAAGCTATTGTGTTAGAAACGAAAAATATTGCCCTACTGAGAAAATAATTGTTTATTAATCAAGTTTCAATTAATTGAAAGAAAAACAACAACATATGCCGCTTATAAATCTTTTCAAAAATGACGTCAGCAAGTTTCGTATTTCTTCTATTAAAAATGAATCTGAAAATGTGCCAGAAAATTTCGAGTTGTTGAGCATGGAAAAGTATTTTTTTTTTTTTTATACCGCCTTAACATGATTCTGATAAAACCAGCTATTATATAAAAATGAAATAAAAACTCGTCAAAAGCGGACAGATAAAACTGTTAAAGTGGATTTATATCTAATCATGATTTAGTTTTTGTTTGAGCAATTAATATACTTAACTTCGAAATCTACCTCCGCCTGTAGGCCGGGCCGGGAGAGATTTTTAATTTAACTTTATGTTTGCAATGTTTTTCATTATGCATCATGTCTCGTGACATTGTTTACTATGTTTATTGTTTTTAAATTATGTGAAAATATTTTCTATCGTGAATGATTTTGAAAATGTCGCCGTTGGTGCGACGAAACGATCCTCAATCTTAATAAGGATATTTTATCACTTTTTATAGCATTATTTTACTTAATCTGTTTATAAGTGATTGTTATACATGTTTTTTATAATTTAAACTTTCTGATATTTTAAAGGTATGTTTGTAGTCTTATAAAATTATAAAATGAAGTGCTTCAATGTATTAAAATAAAAAAAATATAGCAAAATTTATGTAACACAATTTTCGAAATAAAATTTAGATGCCATATCACCACCCGTAACATATCTTAACGTTGAATTGACATAAGAACCTTTTGCTTTAAAATTATCAGGAAACTTTACTCTATAGAATGAATTAAGGATATAACTATCACTCAAAGGAAACCTTATTAAAAAAAACTCTCAAATTTGAAAATTTAAAAAACCGTAAAAAATACAAGTTTTTTCCCTTATAAATACTCAAAATATTAAGCTATCTAAAATATATTAATTCATTCTATAGATATGCATGCAAAAAAAATTAAGCCATTCCATCAAATAGTTTTTTTTTTTTTTTAAATCTTACGGATTGTCGTCAAAAATCAAGTTTTGAGAAAACGCGACTTAAAGTTGCAATTAAATGGGTGCGGCTTTAAAAGTGATTGTTACATAAATGCTTATAACTAACTCTGTTAAAAATGCAAATATTTTAATGTGGTTTTTTGCACTGTGTTCAGAATTAATTGAATAATCAAAATAGATATTAAAAAATCGATTTTAAAGTTTTTAAACCCTGAGTCCCCTTAAGAGATAGCAATTTTGAAATTATCATGAATATTTTTTTCCTTTCATTTATTTTCTAATAAAACCTTCGTAACATTGTAACACGTATATGGTATCGGGAAGAATCCCCATACCTTTTTTGGATTTAAAGAAATTGGCCGCTATGCATATGATGTACATCACCTTGATGCAAGAACCCAACAGCTCCAATCCCGTGAGTACCGAGAAGCTGGAATATGTTAGTTTACTGGATCTAGGAAATTCAAACTTAATTATTAAAACACACTCAAGATTAAAGTCATTAAATTAGCAGTCCACTTAGCACAAACATACTTTCGTTTATTTGACGGTTCTTTACATATTCCCAGTCGTAAGGCCAGGTAAAATTAAAGGCAGGGAGGTGTCACTGATTACATAATTGATTTTTGTAGTATCTTCTCCCCGAACAGACGTGTATTCGAGTTTTGTTGTCTTGGCATACATTAGCTGAAAAACACGCCAAACTTTCACCAAAAATATAAAAATAAGATACAATCTGTCGAAAACTGAACCAAGCACAATAAAATAAATCTGATGGCATATATATTATTATTTCATCAAATAATCTTACAAACCTTTCAATAAATCATTAACTGATTTAGATCAAGAGTAACAAAAACAGATTCTGTAACTAAATGATAAATTAAATTATACTTTTTGATTTATGACATGGTTTCTTAAAAGAAAATTGCAAGTACTCAATGATTAATGCATAACGTAATTTTGAATTGCACAAAGAAATGATACCAGATGATTTATTCGGCGTGAGATAATATAAACAGATTCCTTGAAAAGCATTACATCTGGAGCTACAAAATTAATATTATAGCATAAAGTAAACTAAAGAATAATATATCACCGGGAAATCAAATGCTTCTATTAACCAATAATGTAATGGTTGCTAACAAACTTGCAATATCTTACTCTGCCTTTTATTAAGTTTAAAAAGTAAATTCGAAAAGAAAGAATGATTAATGATAGAACATGGATTCCATTTTCAGAATAAAATGAGTGTGATTAAAATAGCTACGTAACTTAATAATTAATGTCTCGCACGGAATTTAAGTGAATTATATGTGATCAACATCACATATATCTCCGCCACAACTGGATTTTGAAAAAAAAAAAAAAAAATATATATATATATATATATATATATATATATATATATATATATATATATATGTGTGTGTGTGTGTGTGTGTGTGTGTGTGTGTGTGTGATGTTGATCACAACATATGAGCAGTTTATTTGTGTTTTTCTTTAGTATAATTTTTAATGATTCTGGAGATTTGAATGTTACAGATCCCATTATATCATCTATATCAGCCATACTCAACCTGCGGCCCGTGAGCCGCATGTGGCCCAGCGACCTTTTATGAAACGCCTAATCATTAATACATATTTATAAAATTACTTCAGACGTGCATAAAAATTACTTATCACTGTTGCTTTGTTTATCACTGTTGTTTCACTGTTGTATTAACTTATTATCACTGTTGTTTTGTATATTTTCTCCGAAGACAAAATCTATCCTGTTATTTACAATTAATTTAAAATTATGTTAAAACATCTTAACTGCCGTTTTCCTTGTCAAAAGTTCTTTTTGCATGTAGTCCCATTTGCGCGACAGTGGTATATGCATTTTTTAATCTTTAACACTAAGAAAACAATATTCCAAATTAATTAAAATTGCGCCATATATTTCTACACTTAAAAAAAATGTTTGCATTGAGCAAAAGACTGATTTATTAGTGAAAATCCCCGGTGTTTTTTTTCTTTACAACTCGGAGACTCTGCCATTGTCGTATTATTTCGTTTTATACTTTTTACATAGCTAATACTGCTTTTTTAAGCTAAACATTTATCACGAAAAAAACTGACATCAAAAAGCTTTCATGCAACTAATTTCAAACAACAAGCTTGGCAGCATATTTCTACAACATTTACAATACATAGAAACCTACTACGAAGTTTATTAACCTCGAAGTTCCGTAAGCAGGTCCTAAACCAAATGGCAGATATAAGCAAATGAGATTTAGCGACAAAGTGTTTTTTAAGAAATTATTTTAAAAATCAGAAAAAAACATTAAATTGAGTTACAGTTTTCAAATAAATTTCCTTTAAGAGGTCTCACGACTCTTAAAGCTTTAAAATTTTCGAAATTTTAATTTTTTATTAGATGTTAAACTCCCATTTTTCTGAACATTTTTATATAATTGTTTCATTGAAATTCCCATTGGAACAGAAGTTATGGCTTTTAGAATTATACTCGCTCTATAGCTGAAGCGGCGTTTCCGAAACTTTGAAGTCATTTTGCTCCAAATGGCGTTTTTGAGCATAATGCGCACGATTTCTCAAAAACTTCTGATTTTTTTTTCATGAAATTTTCAAAACATATGTTTCATGTTAGTCTGTATAAACTGAACCGAAAATTTCTTTTTTATTCTAAAAAAAAATATTTTTTTAGGTGATTATATTGTTGAAATTTTCAAAATTTTGCATTAGCTAAATACAACTTTGTACTAAAAATATAAAAATGCTATACATTTTTTTTTAGGTTCAGGCTAATTATTACAATCTGAAATATAAGTAGGCACCAAAATTTTTATTGTAGTTCCACAATTTATTTTGTAATCCTTCGCGTAATATATTATGCCAATTTTCTGCTCGCCAAATGTCTGACACTTTGGAACCCCCTGTAAAAGCTAATTCTGCATCTTGCAATTTTTTAAATATTTGAAATGAAAGAATATACTTATATCTTTCTTCCCAATTAAAATTGTGTTTTAAAATCAAATACATTATAAGATATTAAATGTTGAAAATGGTCTTTTTTTGCTTTCTTTTTTTTTCATCTTAAGAATCCTGAGACCCTTTAAAGGTACATTTCTCTCCTATTCAATAATATAAAAAATTAAATTGTGATATATTTAGAAGTGATGTATGAGTGATAAAAGCGAAGGAAATAGCAAGATGTTTCGCAACCGTTATGACATCGACATGCCGTACTACTTTTTGGGATAATATTTCTGATATCAAGTAGGCATTACATCTCTGATCACGACAGAAAAAGCCGTAGTGAAGGAAATAGGACTTTGTCGTTAAAACAGACAGAAATACAAACATGTCATTTTTGCAATTCTAATGAAATGAAAAATGGACCAGCCCCAGAACGAGCCTCTTCTGCAAAAAATAATTCTCAAAATCGTAACCAAGCCCTATAAATTTTAATTCTCAAAACATACTAGGTGTGTTTGATGGGACCAACCGTTTCCAACTGGAATCTACTTCCGGTTGACCTAGAACCTTGCAATTTAGCACGAATTAAGGTCTCATAGCACATGCAAACGAAAAAATCCGAAAATGATTGATTTATAAAAAATCTACGTCGATTTATTACGTGAGAAACAAAAATTTCTGTGCTAAAATACTGGAGATTCTGTCTGAAAAATGTTCCTCACTAAATACATTGCTCTGAAAATGCATAAATAACATAATAAAAATAACAGCATAAAAACAAAATAAAAAATATCTGAAAAATGCTATGCGTTAAATTCCACCATAAAATACAATGAAGAAATAAAATTACAAAATATGTATAAATGTAAAAATACTTTTTCTAACATACTCTTTTATATAAGCATTTAATGTTTATCTTAAAAATCGCGCCAAATTTCATGACTAAAAATCTTGGTTTTTTCCAAAAAAATTCCATTAAAATACATCAATTTGGCGTGGACACAAAACCCGATTATAAAAAATTCACCTCATTTTCTACGCTTGGCAGAAAGCTCGAGATAGTAATTTTTTTAAATATACATAATTTTTGCACTGTTTCTTTTCCAAAATATGGAAACAGGAAAGAAAAAAAGCATTATTTAAACTTTTTAGGATTTCTAAATTGATTTCTCAACGTTTAATCATAATTTATTAACATAAAACTATTGATTGATAAAAATGTGATTTTTGTCTTTTATATATTAAACTCCTTCTCTTTTTTATTAATTTTTTCTATTTTTTAGTGTTTAAAATATTTATTGTTGCTACTTCACATTCAGTAGGCTTTTTTCGTCGAGCGTGGTTTGAAGAATAATTAAATCAATTGGTGTGGTAACTAGTATATAATTATAACGATTAAGATTATTTATTACTTAGAAGGGGCTAACTGAAAAGTGCCTTAAAATTAAGTTATTGATTTATAATTGATTTATAATAAAAATATTAAAATATTGTTTTGTCAGTGTCAGCGGAAACACATCTTTGTCCGTATTTTTTTTTTTTTTTAATTCAAGTCCATCAGTTGCTGTGCCTCCATAACGTTATCACTTTAGAGGGTGAGTCTGGCACATGATATCGTAAGGCATCTTTATGAGGAGGGGAATTTATCTTTTGATTTCGTTATCATTTTTGATCCAACCAAATTTCTCTCTTTTTTTTTTTACTTGTTCTTTACATAAAAATTGTATGTTATGCCTTTGCAGTCTGTTTATTTTTATGAAAATATAAAGTTATTAAAATTATTAAGCGATTATTTAATTATTGAATTCGAAAATGTGGAATACTCCACCGTTTCGCATCCCTATTCTTCTGTCATGTGTGTATGCATATATAATCAGCTGTTCGAGAAATCAGGTGCAAAGTATTCTTGAAATTATACTTGTTGTGTTTATTAGTAAAGAACAGAGAAAGAATGTTGACAACCTTTTTGTTGATAAGAAGTTCTGTCATCCCCCCCCCCCCCCTAAGTGCAAGAAGACATTATTAATGTTGAATGCATTATGTAACAAAAAGCAAGCTATTATTAAATATTTTAAATAGTGGCTATTTCTTTTAAGTGTTATACAGTATAAAGTTATTTCATATATGATAGTCATATTTTACTGACTTCACTTCATTTGAATCAATACAATATGCGAATAATAAATGTATAACTATAGCTGTTAACCCTCTCACTGCGCAACCCGAGATTTTATCGGGGATTCGTTTTTTCCTCCTAAATAATCCTCCTTCATTATTCCTACCAGTTATTTTTTATCGTAAATTTTGCCTTATTTAATCGGAGCATTTTCTTGATCAAATTAGATAAAAAAATTTATTTTAACCCTCCGAGCGTTTTGCAAAAGGGTAAAATTGTAATGTTGTTTTCTTTGCATTTTGTTTTAAATGCTAAGAAAATATGATTCTTTCAACATTATAAAAAAAAACTCATTTACAAATATAAATGTAATCCATAAGAGTATTAATCATTCTTCAATGTATTTAAAATTCCTTAAATCTATAGAATTAAATTATCTTAAATATTGTTTGTATTGCTGTGAAACCTGGAGCTTAGTGAACGGAATAATACGCCCCAAACACTTAGAGGGTTAAAAAACCGGTGACAAAAGAATAAAAATTCAATAAATACGCAATTTTTGAAACTATTTTGATAAAACAATTACGCAACGAGAGGGTTGATGGCTGCAAATAAAAGAAAAAAAGTGAAAAAAAAATCAAAATTATATTTAGACATAGATAACGATATCATTAGAGGGAGAGTGTTCGTGGGATCATAACGCATGATATCGTAGGGGGGGGGGGGGGTTCGTGGGATCACAACAAATGATATTGTAAGGGGGGGGGGGTTCGTCGGATCATAACGCATGATATCGTAAGAGGGGGGGGGATACAAAATTATAAAAAAGTTCATAACGTTATATGTACAGACCCTCAGAAAAATGAGTTAAAAGTTGATTACAAATAACCAACTTTATGTACAAAAACCACGTTGCATAAAAGATTGGAAATAAATTGTAAGGATGAGCAGTGCACCTTGAGACATCTTATGTTTCAAGAGTTGCAGTAGAAATTAGCAGTAAATCATTGGTAGTGAAAAATGACAGAATAATGTACTCCTTGCTGCAATATGAAATTCGTGTGGCTTAGACTGTATATCATTTTCTTTGTTTAGACAATGTTGCAGCAATTTTACTCTATTCATTTGAAAGTATTTTTTTAGCATGAGGAGTAAAAAATTGTGAAAAGAAATATCAAACTTTTAAATTACATTCATTTATCATGCTATTAAGTGTTAAAAATCCCATTGTACTCCCAAGCTTAAGAAGCAGAAATTGAATCCCAGAAGACAGGAAAATGGATATTTAGAAACACATCGTAATGGGGCAATCCATTCACAGTGTAAGGGGTTCAAGATTTAAAAAATATTCTATATGTAGTATCTAAATCGATATTAATATACAATTAAGAATAAATAATATGACAACCAGTAACAATCAATTAGTAAAAAATTTTCAATATCAATAATTACCAATACCATCGTAAATATTTTTAAATAATAATTTATTTCTTTAAATATCCTAATTTATTATTTAATGACGGGCTAGTGTTTTTAACATATAACACTATATCAAATATTTCTTTACTTAAATATGTATCTTAACAGTACTAACACGTAAAACAGTGCGTCAAAACCTAATCCAGAGCCCCCTATTTCAGTCACTTTTTTTACTAAGCAATCACGAAATATGCCAGTCATTGTGTAAATATTAAGCAAGAGTAAAATGTGCAAAAGTCATTAATTAAATGATATACCAATGTGCCCCACTACTCCTTATTATAAAAGCATATTTAAATTGAAAAAATTATCAAAATTGAAAACAACTATAAAATCAAAACTATTCTATGGTCGAGTGGGTTTTGAGGTTTGCATGCGATCCCGGTATCCTAAATTCTAACATTTGTGCGTGAATGAGCTACCTATTATGTCATTTCTTCTGAAATTTCGCAGAGTGTGACTGAATCTCTGTGAATCTGATTTGCACGGTTATTTTGTGCAATGATATAATAATTAGGTATATGTGGTTGTTTAGCTTACATATATATATATATATATATATATGAAAGGATAAAAAGCCTTTAAAATTCCAAATTTAAATTAAAATCCGAAGTCTCTTTCTTCAAACTTTAAATCTATTTCTAAAACCAGTTTCTCCCCTTGCAACTTTGTTTCCCAGCATTACATCTTATTACTTTCAGAGATCATTTTAGGACGAATCTTAAGAGTGAAACTGCTAATCTAAGTACTTTTTGTAGGCATCTGTGGGTAGGGCTGATGCGTCACAGTCCCTGCGAATTGTGCGGGCCTTGACACACAGATCAATCAAAACTTAATGAACCAATTAAATTAAATGTTCCTTCCAAATTAACAATTCTTCCCTCTGCTGGGAAATATTAGAATCTTCACCATATTACCCAGAACACGCATGAAAAATGAGGATTTTGACTATTTGAGATGCTAGCTAAACTTACGCCAATGTAATCTCCCAAAATTCTACGCCGTTGGCTCCGGGACCGGCGATCGACTCGCGAAGCTGATGTAGGACGAGCAGCCTGATAAAGGAGTTCGATTCGCATAAAGGTTCCCGAGTCACTTTCTCATCCCATCATAGCCATCATCTAGGACCATACCACTGGAATCATTACGTTATTATTACAGAAGTCGCGCAGGATAAAGGATTTGCGTCAAGAAATCCCTATGCCTTTCTATTAGATACCCGGCTACTTAGGAGAAAATGGATTTTCCTCAAGTTAGTAAATGGATGTAGTACCAAGAGCGAAAAATAAGAGTTTTCTCAAATGGATAAACGGCCGCGATCTCCGTGTAAAAGACATCAATACTTCTCCCATTTTCAAGATCGTACAAACTGTTCCGAAAAACTTAATAAATAAATAAATAAAAATACTTTCATCATTCTACCCGTTAATGGAATTTATGCCGATATCGCTTGCTGTGAAGACTTATTGCTTGAAAATTATCTTCAAACAATCGAGAAATGAAGAAAAAAAAAAAGTAATGACCTCAGTGCCCAGAAAAACTATGCGCCCTAAGTTTCAACCGAATCATCGGACGATCGTGAAAAGAAAGTAAAAAAAAAAAAAACGTTTATTCACTCGGAAATTTATTTCATCTCCAACGATAAAGGAAAATACGATTTTAGACTGCAATTTTAATGCTAATTCCACTCTCTTCAAAGAGATAGAACATCTGCGGTTCAGCGATGATTCGAACTGTACATGCTAAAGATGATTCAAACTCAGTGTCTTACTTTGGATGTTCTGTAATTAACTGATAACTTTGTGTCAAGTTCACCAGCTATTTTCAAGAAAGGTCACTTACTCTTTCGTTTTTGTGTTAGCAGATGATTCACGCAATAGACAGTATGCAAATTCATTTGTTTTAATTGCTTTAGGACTGGTAATGGACGAACTAATGATTTAGTTTTTCTTCTTTATAGTAAGAATCTATTTAGAAAAAAAAAGATAGCAACTAAGTAGGGTTTTAATAATCAGTGTTTCTTTCTTTTTATAAAACTTTTTGAATATTCTTTATTTACAGATATGTTTCTTTTTATTTATTCATTATTATTTTAGATTGGTGTGGTTTTCGTTTAAAATTGCATCAATTTTAAAATTACAAAGTGGAAAAAGAAATGACGTGCTTTATTTTAAAGATTATTTTCCTTTTAATTTTTTTCAGTTTGTAAATTAGGTAACACTACGGATTTCTTCATTATATTAATTTTATGAAATATTTTAGTAACAAGAAAAGTTTTTTTTTTGTACATTAAACAATGTTAAGTTCTTCGTGATAATGAGAACTATGAATGAAAAAGATAACAAAAGGTACTGTTAGCAATATGGGTATTATATTAAAGGGATTTTAAAGATTTTAAACAAATTTAAATTTATTATTTTCAAATTTTTATTACTTTTATTTATGTATTTATTTTTATTATTATTATTTCTTGTGAGATTTAAAGTTTATGATTAAAATTATTGAAAAATTTGATGTGGATATTCTACATGCGCGTTAAAATCGTGACAAATGAAAATAACAGTAATTTTGTTTTCTTATTCATTAGGTGAAGCATACGTGCGATCACCAAAAAGTAAATTTATTTGATTTTAATGTTTTTGATATTGCGTATAAATTAGTTGAAATAGTTACATGATTTTAAACTAAAGGCTATCAAATATTACATTTGCAATTGAATATGAGCGAATATTTAGAGTCCTGTTCCATTCTTTTTATAAATAAAGATGAGCATCCTGAAATTTCTACATGTGTGTAAATAGTAAGTTATGTCAGTTTGTGTGTTATTTTATTTTATTTCATATTTTAATCATTTTTGTGTAGATAAGATTTTTTATTTGTGCATAATAACAAAAGCTCAATCAGTTCTTTAAAGTATTTCTTTTTATATATGGAATTTTATATCAATTATTAATCATTTTAGATTTTGTGTACAGCTGAATATTATATTTTACATTATGTTATATTTTGAGTTTTGAATTTTTAATATTTTATCCAGTATTGTTTTTTTTTTTTATATAATAAATCCCATTTCATATTAGAGTCCAGGGAGTTGGTTACCCCAACCATTCTGAAGAAACAAAATGGAAGGTTCCGTCCTTCCCATTTCATAAATACAAGATATGAGCAGGTATTTCACCAATGCCAATTTTAGAAAACAGGTGAAGGTCCCGCCCCCACCATGTTCAAAATATTTCCCATAATTCAATCACTGGTTTAGACATGAGCTTGGTAACCCCACTTTAACCGTGGTAAATCCAATAGTGTTTAAACCCACAAATACAATTTTTAAGGATGACCATGGTTCCACCCCATTAAGTCTTTTAATCATTTTTTTTATTTAACTTCCACCAAAAACACCCCTCTACAGACAAAAGGGATTCAGTGACCTGTGCAATCTGAGAAAATGTGGCAACTGTTGATAAAACGAATGTCCGGGGAATCAACGAAATACAAGATCATTCAAAAATTTGTCAACGGGTTGCCATGCACTTAGAAGTCTTGGTCATAATCCTGTTTGTTTGAAGCAGGGTCTATTATTTTATTAATTTTTTTATTTGTTTTACCTATTTAATTTTCCTGTTTTATTTATTGATTTTTTTTTTCTTTTTGCCAGTAGTAAAATTCTTGAATTCTTAAAAATTTAGAGATTTTTGCTATTTGCCAAGAACTGAGTGAGATGTAAATGTGGTTTATTAAATTATGACTTTAGTTTATTAATGCCACTGAGGAAAATAAATACCTCAGTCTGCAAAATAGTAAACACCATTGCTTGCCAGTAAACTGCATCTGCATCTTCACACGAAAAATAAACATAAAGCTCATTTTTCTTTTTTTAAATTTTTGCTAAAATCTCCAACGAGATTTAGGATATGTGAAAACCGTAAATAATTTAGGATGTGCTAAAACCTCCCTGAGGTTTAGGATAAATATTACTTACCTTGTAAATAGTCTTCAATATATTTTTATTTATTTTCATTGTGCATTTCAATATTACTGTTATACTATTTGTTTAATGTTTACAGCTTTTTTTTAATCAATTTTATATTTCAACATATTTTTTACATTTTCACATTTCCAAATGGGTGAAGAAAAGTTTACAATTTTTAAATATTTCTATAATTTGAATGTTTTGTGCATAAACCAATTTTTTTCCCCAGTAATCATATGCGAGTATATTTTTATATTTAACATATTTTTTAATATTACCTGTATCTGTGTATTTTATAATAATTTAAATTATTGTGGAAATCATACCAGTTTATGCCATAAGAGATTAAATACAGAACTTACCTCGGAAAATAAGGAAAAGATTCCTGTATTATGTGCGTAAATTTATATTTTTACAGAGTTTAACTTTATAAAAAGGTGAAATATGTGCTTAAATACTCTAACTAAAAAAAAAAAACTTGAGGACTTTTAAGTAAGAAAAATATGGTCACTACTTTAAATTGTATCATTTTATTATTGTTTTTTCCCCATATATTTCTAGTATTATTATGGTTGTTTGTGTTTTCAGCTTTTCTTCATATTTGCTGTCATTATATTTTTCAAATATTATATGTAAAGTCCGATCGGATCGTCTCGAGAGCCGTATCCCAAACTTAAATACTTCAGCCTAAAAATTTATAATCTTAAATTTCTTCCTTAAAGTTTATACTTCAAAATTTAAATTTTAAATATGTTTTCCAGCAGCAAAATTCAGTCCTCATATCTTAGCAAACTTAACCTTAACGTTAGATTTAATTTAAATTTACCTTTAGATTTAACTTTAACCCTAATGATAAAGGTACTGTAAGATCGCACTTATCTGTTTTTGTATTCGCCATTCTCCGTGCGAGTCCCCCCAGATTTGCAGGCAATTCCGGGTGGACCTCTACTTGGAAGAGGGGATATGAAAGGATAAAAAGCCTTTAAAATTCCAAATTTAAATTAAAATCCAAAGTCTCTTTCTTCTAACTTTAAATCTATTTCTAAAACCAGTTTCTCCCCTTGCAACTTTGTTTCCCAGCATTACATCTTATTACTTTCAGAGATCATTTTAGGACGAGTCTTAAGAGTGAAACTGCTAATCTAAGCGCTTTTTGCAGGCATCTGTGGGTAGGGCTGATGCGTCACAGTCCCTGGGAATTGTGCGGGCCTTGACCACAGATCAATCAAAACTTAATGAACCAATTAAATTAAATGTTCCTCCCAAATTAACAATTCTGCCCTCTGCTGGAAAATATTAGAATCTTCACCATATTACCCAGAACACACATGAAAAATGAGGATTTTGGCTATTTGAAATGCTAGCTAAACTTACGCCAAAGTAATCTCCCAAAATTCTACGCCGTTGGCTCCGAGACCGGCGATCGACTCGCGAAGCTGATGTAGGACGAGCAACCTAATAAAGGAGTTCGATTCGCATAAAGGTTCCCGTGTCACTTTCTCATCCCATCATTTCCATCATCTAGGACCATACCACTGGAATCATTACGTTATTATTACATATATATATATATATATATATACAGGGTGCAATATGTTATCTATCGCCGACCTTTAATTTCTCAACCGTTGGTCGTAGATATATAGTTCCAATTACAAAAACGTTTCAAATGAGGTAAATATTCATGTTGTGGCATTATTTAACGCAAAAAATCAATTTTACAAAAATTACGAAATCTAACTTTTTATACGGTCCCCCAGTCCCTATAGTTATATTTAGTAAAAGTTTACACATATCATAACATATATAACACAAAAAGTTTGACGTCTGTACTACCAAAATTGACAGAGTTATTAAATTTCAAATTTTGAGATTTTTTCGCATGATTTTGTCTTTTAATGAGGGGGTCAGTTAAAAGATTAATTGAAGTAATTCGAGATCAAAATCAGGGTGCAATGTCCTTTTTACGGCAAAACCACCTTTAGCCGGTATCGCCAAATTAGGGTATCACCAAAGAGGGTTATTTCATTAAAAAATTTTAACTGACTTTTAGTGTCGTATGCAAAACGAAGAATGAAATATTGAAATTAAACTGAAAAATAAATTTCAATTTATTATAATATCAGAAAACGGTCTACTATAAAAAAAATGAATATGTCAAATGACGGAATCTACTAGAGATACTGCTCAAAGTGTTGTTTAACTCTTTTATGGGTCGAACAACCTTCAAACGTCAAAGTAGGTAGAATCGACAACCGGAAAATAAAACATACTCACTAAGGACTAAATAATTGGCCGCGGATTAAAAACGACCGCAGCGCCACACATTCGGGATAAAACACAAGCCATCTAGCAGTGGACATGCTAGTCAGCGCTAAGATCATGATGGCAAGCTACGGATGCATGCAATATGCCGAAATGATACTTATTTAGGGTGAATGTCGAAGGAATGCCAGAGATGCTGCGAGTGTTTATTCAGAACGTTTCCCTAAGGATCTGCATCCAACGCATGAAACTATAACTAATGCATCGCATCATATTAGAGAGACCGGCTCTGTTTCACCACGACCCAGAACAAGCAGACAGGCAGGGTGTAATGTTCAAGTGACACCGAAGGAGGTTCCTTTCGACCCCGTTCGACCTTTTAATTCCACAAGTGAGCTCGGCGGAAATAAGCGAGGCATGTGGTCAGCATGTCTGGCATTTGTTACATGCACTTGATGAGCATCCATACCATATCCGACACTTGTGCAAACATTGATGCTGGGTGACCATACACGACGATTTTTTTATTGTAATTTCATGCTCAACACCTTAGGGGAAAATCAGTCATTCCTTTGTTACATTCTGTATGATAGATTAGTCATTGTTTATACGGGGTGGCATTGTGAACGTGCACAATGTGGATTACTGGTATCTGGAAAATCTCCACATCGCCCGCGCAGTACGACACGTGTGGTGCGGTATAAGGGGAACCCAGATTGTTGGACCCATTTACTACGAAGGGACCTTAACGGGCGATCGTCACCTGCATCTGCTACTAACACGGTACGCGATTGGTATGAAGATCTGCCTCTTCGACATGCATGCCGAGAATAGTTTCAACATGATGGAGTCCTCTCCACACAAAAAATCAAACGTCCGGGCGTATCTGGCCACTGAATTCCGTCAACAGATCATTGGATATGGTGGTCCGGTAGAGTGGCCATCGCTTTCACCGGACTTGACACCCGTGGATTTCTACCTCTAGGGTTACATCAAGGGATGGGTCTATGTGACTGAGACCACATCTCCGGTTTATCTGAAGCAGCACACCATCCTTGATTGTCGCACAGTTTACACAACTGCTGAGCTGAAACGTGTCCAGGACTCAGTACTGCCACGCATTCAATTGTGCATTGCCACCAATGGAGAACACTGTGAGCAGTATCTCTAGTAGATTCCGTCATTTGACATATTCATTTTTTATGGTAGACCGTTTTCTAATATTATAATAAATTGATATTTATTTTTCAGTTTAATTTCAATATTTCATTCTTCGCTTTGTATACGACCCCTAAATGTCAGTTAAAAAATTTTAATGAAATAACCTTCTTTGGTGATACCCCAATTTATCGATACCGGCTAAAAGTGGTTTTGCCGTAAAAAGGACATTGCACCCTGATTTTGATCTCGAATTACTTCAATTAATCGTTTAACTGACCCCTCATTGAAAGACAAAATAATGCGAAAAAATCTCAAACTTTGAAATTTAATAACTCTGTCAATTTTAGTTGTACAGATGTCAAATTTTTTGTGTTATATCTGTTCTGATATGTGTAAACTTTTACTAAATATAACTATAGGGACTGGGGGACCGTATAAAAAGTTAGATTTTGTAATTTTTGTAAAATTGATTTTTTACGTTAAATAATGCCACAACATGAATGTTTACCTCATTTGAAACGTTTTTGTAATTGGAACTATAAAATCTACGACCAACGCTTGAGAAATTAAAGGTCGGCGATAGATAACATATTGCACCCTGTATATAGTCGCATCTTGAAAGTCTCTGTATTAAATCAGACTACAGTTTCACCGCTTTCCGCTTCTAAAGCGAAAGTTTTCCACATAGTGACAGAAGATTAGCGAAGTTTTCAGGTAAGCTGTTATTGGAGTAGAATTTTCGTCAGAGAGTTCACCAGCGTGATAAGGAAGTGAAATTTGGTATTTTAAATAAAAGAATAGTGGAATCCATGGAGTTCCTTTTATGGCCGTATCAGATGGGGAACAATAAACAACAAACATTTCCAGAAACATTTTACGAAACATGTTCACCCACTTTGTTGCGTGTTTTGGTAAACAGGTTCTTCAAACTATTGTAGTGTTTTCTATTATGCGTTGATGTGGAAGGGTTACCTGATATGATTACATATTTCCCTGCTATCCATTCATAAAAATCGAACTTTCTAGCTTCGTCCCTATTTGCTCAGTTCATCCAGAACTGAATGAGTAGCCAACTTTTCCCGAGCGATACCGGAAAAGTTGGGTGAGCAAGAATATCCAGCAAAATTCTGTCCTTCATCAAGGTCAAGCAACTTTTGCTGATTATAATGTTCTTTTGGGGGAAATGTTCGGTGAACAATTGTCGTGTGATACGGCTATTATAGTGACATTGCTGTAAATTGAAGTGACATTTTATCGTGCTACAATGTTTCTAGTGACATTTTTATAGTGAGATTAAGCGAAATTTCTTTAGATTCCGGCAAACTGTCAGCATAGCCCTTTTCTTTTAAGCTATTGCATGAATTGAAAAATATATCTGGGATATAGTGTTTTGAGCTATTTTAGATCCTCTTAGTTAAAACTTCGCGCTCCATTGCGGTCTATCCTTATTTAGTGGTTTAAATAAATTGTTGGTATTGTGGAATTCAGTGTGTCATGGCTACTTTTCCAGATGACGGGTCCGTAGGTTCATCACAAGTATTGATCACGACATTTTAATAACTTTAAAACGATCAAAAATAAATGCGCACTAAAAGCGGCTCGAGAGAACCACACGAATTTAGTCTAACTGCGGCTTGTGTTTAGTAAGCACGACGTTTGAGGTTTCAATAGATTTTTTTTTATTCTAATATATAAAAATGAAACTTTGTCTATGTGTAATGCTATACAAATCCGCAGTTTAGATGCCAGAATTGTGAAATGTTACGTACATGCGTATTAAAACACGGCCGAGGCAACTAAAGTAAACCGGAATCGAAATAACTTATAGTTAATTTTTAATTAATAAAAAACCACAAATTTAACAGCAATTTCCAATCAAATTGAAACATTTTTCGTTATGCCAACAATTAAAAATCCACAATAAAATTCTTACCACAACAATTACTTTTCTATTGCAAGATTTCCGCGTGAAAAAATGACATAAATGGTTTGTAGAATTTAAAAAAAAGGAATACATCATAACTCTTCTACTGCAAGATTTCCACGTGAAAAAAAGTAAATAAATTAAATAGTTTGACGAATTAAAAACAAAAGTTAATGTTACGTCATAATTTCTGGTTTATGATTTCCATGTGGAAAATTATAATTATTTAATTAATTTGACGAATTTAAAAAAATGTCATATTGGAAATATAAATGACGTGGTGAATATATAACGTCATATAAGTGTGGAAAAATGTATTGAAGCATGATAAAAACTCGATTGTGGAAATATTGGAGTATTTTAACATTATTGCTCCAGTGTTGAATGGAAATAATTTCATTTATATCTGTATTATCTTGCGTCTGTTATATAAATTTATACATTTTTATATTGGGTTTTCATTTGATTCATGTGTACAACAATTCGACTGTTATTTATTTATTTATTTTTATGTTGTATGTTAAATTTTGAAATTGGCTTTTAAAAAAAAAAACATTCTTAAAATTACGGGCAACGCCGAGTGCTTTAGCTAGTAATTTATAAATATAACTTCAATGGACGTATAGACTTAAAACAACGACCGCCTTTTTTTTTTGTATTTTACAGTTGAATTAGCTATTCGAATATTAATAAATTTGCTTCACAATATCTAGTAGAGCATATTAAATCCCAATGTTGCATTTATAAAAAAAGCCTTTATTTATTACCCGACTGAAAAGAAGGATTATGTGTTTCACGCGTATCTGTGTATGTGGATTTCTTTATACCCTCGATCCATCCCAATGGCTGGATGGATTTTAATGAATGAGGCCTCTGTCAATTCGTCTTAACGGCCCGATGATTATAGGATAGGTTTTGTTTTTATAAATTCATGGCAGCCGTAAAATACAAAATGGTGGTAGAGACGAAAAAAATATTACGCACCCTATTGAGTGGCATATCGTTGGATAGGTCTTTCAAAATGAAGACGATGTTTCATTGACTATTTTACAGTCAGATGTTCCGTTTAAATAATACGCAACCTGGAAGTTGTGTATGTAGGATCTCTAGCTTTACTGCAACTCTGACCATCATAGACATCTATAGACCTCATCAAAACAGCGTTTATAGATAGGAATTAACAATTAAACGCAACTTAAAAGTTATCAATACAAGTAAATAAAAAAATAGGTAAGTAATATAAAAAAAATATTTTAAGTAAATTCCTACTTAGGTCAATAAGAGAATTTTTTTTTCCCATTCTTCGTTCCCCTTGAGTGGCGCTTAAAATGCCTTGATCAAGAAGAAGGCTATCTCAGTCTTAAAATACCTTGATCAAGAAGAGGGCTTTCTCGATTATTGAAAATTAATTAATTTAATTAATTAATTAATTAATATTTGAAAAAACTGGATTAACATCAAGTGTCATCTACTGCAAGTTTTAAAAAATTATTTGAGCATGATTGGATTAATAATAAGTATTTCATTAAGGATTGCACATTTGAACAAGATATATATAGCGAGAGTGTAAGCTAATAGTAGAAATTGAAAAAAAAAATAGTTTCACATTGATGAGAAATAATTAATTAGTTCGCTTTTTACGCAGTCGGGTTTTTTGATTTTTTTAAATTTAATTGTTTATTTAGTAAGTATTTGTTTTCGGACAAATATGAACAAAATGTTTTTACAAAAGGAGACGCTTCATAAATTTTTTAAATAAAAATATTTGAATATAATTTTTTATAAATGTTGACAGAACATTTATTAAGAGAGGTTTATTCAAACATTTTTCATTTTAATACTCAGATAATTAGAAAAGAAAAGAAAAAACTGCAAAACTGATAAATATTCATCTTGTTAAAATATTTTCTTTCTCTTGTTAAG
Source organism: Maratus speciosus (assembly GCA_963932465.1). Classification (NCBI taxonomy): domain Eukaryota; kingdom Metazoa; phylum Arthropoda; class Arachnida; order Araneae; family Salticidae; genus Maratus; species Maratus speciosus. The sequence goes on from OZ010789.1 coordinate 316,108,454, forward strand.
CAAAATAAATAGCATACTATATATGAAAACCTTTTAGCCATATATTTTAGAAATAAACATTCTAAGCTTAAAACAATAATAATAAATCTTATTAAGTTAGTTACTTCTGGATTATAGCCAAAGCGTTTATTTTCGGGGCTTCCATACTTTTCGGGATTTCATCATTATTTTTCTCAGAAACACTAAATTAAGGTGTTTTTATATGTTTCCAAAAGTTATTTTTTAATTGCTTTCGACAATATTTTCATACCATTATCGCTAAGGAAAGAGAAAAAATATATTGCGATATTTTCTTTGGGTTATTGTTTTGCTTTTGTTGAAGGTTTTATTATTATTATTAACTATCGCCTTATGTCTTGAATAACATTTTATTCTAGAAATTTTTATGACGTGGCAATTTTTAAACAACCATGAATTATAACATGTTCTTCCATGTAATTTTTAAAACCTTCTTAACAATGCTATACAAATGAGGAATTGATTTGCGTTCTATTTTAGTGTAATTTTTGGAAGTTGGGGTCATATTGTCTCCTTAGAACCTTTTGTGCAACAAAACAATTTTCTTACTTTTCCAGATTTTGTCAGCCAGTTGAAGGCAGCGTTTCCTTATTTTCTCATTTTTCTAAGACATGAGACATAGCACACCTGTAACAGACATGACTAATATACGTAGCATATGTGCCAACAACTATACATGGTATGTACACAATGTGGTAATAATTGTGTATCTGTGCACGTAAAAATACCTGATGTGGTAATGAATTTTTCCCTTACGTCTAGTCCTGCAGGTATCCCGATTTTCAGGATTCCAAGAATTGCCGCACGAAATCACTACGCCTAACACCAGAAGTCCCAATTTTTATTGATGCATAAATTCTTTTAAGTTTCTGTTTGTACCCTACGCTTCTTTAGTCTCCATACATTGGAACTTTAAGCAAAATAAAACGAAAAAAAATCAATAACTTTATGGAAACTTCTAAAATACGCTATTAAAATATAGTAATTTTAAGAAAGTAAAATGGTATGTTTTTCTTCGGCATGTTTTAATTGTTGAAGTTTCACTATTGGTGGTTGATTAAAGGTATACTTTCTAAAGACATGCTTCATTTGCGGTTAACTAAAGTTGCAACTATCCAGGACTTGGGTTCTTCTTGTCTATTTGCATAAGATTGATTAGTTTTATTAAGGGGTCTCAGGACTCCTAAAGCTTCAAAATTTTCGAAAATTTAATTTTTTTAGATGTTAAACTCCTATCTTTACCGAACATTTTGATATAATTGTTTCCCTGAAATTTTCCCAGACTTTATAGAATTTTCTAGAATTATAGACTTTATAGTCTTTTAGAATTATACCCGCTCAATAGCTGAAGCAGCGTTTGCGAAACTTTGATGTCATTTTTCTCTAAGTGATGTTTTGGGGCAAAACGCGCAGGATATCTCAAACATTTCTGAATATTTTTTTTTTTCAGGAAAGTTTCGAAACATATACTTCCTGTCAGTATGTATAAACTGAACCTAAAATTTCATTTTTATTGCTAAAATAAAAATATATTTTTAAGTGATTAGACTGTTGAAATTTTCTAAATTTTGTATTAGCTAAATACAACTTTGTATTAAAAATATAAAAATGCTTTAAATACAAATTTATTTAGGTTCACGGTAATTACTATAGTTTTAAGTATAATTAAGCATGAAAAAATTCATTCTAGTTGCAAAATTTATTTTGTAATCCTGTGCGAAAGATGTTATACCAATTTTCTGCTCGACAAATGTCTGACAGTTTGGAGCGCCCTATAAATACTGTGCATCTTTCAATTTTTTAAATAAATGCAATAAAAGAACATACTTATATCTTTCATCCCATTAAAAATTGTCTATTTAAATCATATATATTTTAAGATATTAAATGTTGAAAATGGTCTTTTTCCCAATTTTAAGAGTCCTGATTTCTTAAGTATAATTCTTTTGGGTAGTAACGAAATTCACTAAGTTTAAAGCAATAGGTTTTAATTTTAGATGTATCGGACAGTTCAATAGTATTGTTCTAATACATTGTGAAAATGGATTTTTTTTCTGGAAATTTCTAGACTTAAGTTTGATACCGTTAAATAAGAAATTGATTAATTTTAACGCAATTATTCTAATTGGTAAATAAATCACACGATTTGTAATTTTCCAACTGCCTGAAAACGTACCCAGGCCAGAATTTCTACGCTTAAGTTTAATACAGGTAAATAAGAAATTGATTAATTTTATCACAATTATTCTAATTGGTAAATAAATCACACGAATTGTAACTTTCCAACTACTTGAAAACGTACCCAGGCCAGGATTTCTAGAATTAACTTTAATACAGGTATTTAAGAAATTGATTAATTTTAACACAATTATTATAATTGGTAAATAAATCACATGAGTTCTAATTTTCCAACTCCCTGAAAACGTGCCCAGGCCAGGATTTCTAGATTTAAGTTTAATACAGGTAAATAAGAAATTGATTAATTTTAATACAATTATTCCAATTGGTAAATAAATCACAAGATGTTGTAGTTTTCCAGCTGCCTGAAACCGTGCCCAGGCCAGAATTTCTAGACTTAAGTGTAATACAGGTGAATAAGAAATTGATTAATATTAACGCAATTATTCTAATTGGTAAATAAATCACACGGGTTGTGATTTTCCAACTGCGTGAAAACGTGCCCAGTGCAGGATTCGAACAAGGGACCTTCTGACTCAAACTGCCAATGCTCTGCCAATGCCAACTGAGCTCTCCTGATCTGAATCAGCTAAACAAAATAAATCGCAGGTAATGGGACTCCAAGAAACGTTGGATACGTAATTACACTTGATTAATTTTAACACAATTATTCAGGTAGTCCAATTACCTGCGATTTATTCTGTTGAGCTTATTCAGATATCACACCTTGTGTCACGAGGCTAACGAAAACTACCGCGGTGCATTCCTCATATCTTTTTTTTACAGACCGCTAGAGTGATGTCATTCTCTTTTCGTAGACCTGCATTGGTGCATTCGAGCATCACGTGACTCCAGCGGTCTCTAAAAAAAGATACGCGTAAAACACTGCGGTAGCCTTTCTTGCTCGTTAGCCTCGTGATGTCATAATCAATAATTTTCATATACGTGGACACCTATCTGTTCCACTACGGAACATGTTTTAATTCTTGCAGATAATGTAACGAAATTATTAGAAATACATATTTTATTAACAAAAAGGTGTTTGACATTTCGTTAATGAGTTAATATAATGAAAAAGATGGCACACTTGTATTCAAAGTTTCAAAAATAACCTCTAAAATATTTAACAACTTTCTTGCATGGCACATTTAAAAAACGGCGCTTTAATTACAGCATTTTTTTCAACTAAGTCTAAACGCGTAAATATAATTTTAACCACAATATTGTGTAATAATTTTGAACCTAACCTTGACATAATCCCTGAATTCAAAGCCTACCGCTATTCTGTATAACTCTTTTTTTTTTAATCTTATCCTAATCTGTTTATGATGAATTTAATTCGGTACTGGCAATAAAAGTAGTGCATATCTGAACTTTATTTGGTATTTTATAAAACTAAATTCAGCGAAATAATAATATTTTCTTTTTACAGTGAAGCTAAAACAAAAGCCTTTTTCAAAATTTAAACTTGGTATTGTGCTAAACGCGCTTCGAAAGAAATTCGTAAATGTGCAACGCCGCCTGCGCCCCGTTTTTCTAGATAGGTTTTTAATTAACTTCTAAAGACACGGGATGCATATTCAGAAATCGACTCAATACAAACTAGTCGCGAAGCCCATGTTATTTATGTGATTAATTCTAATTAAATTAGTCTGTTTTTAACAATTTGACGTTTATTACTTTTATACTGCTACTGGGCATTGCATTACACAAATATATCATTAAAAGTTGATATCTAAGCTTTAAAAGCGGATGGTACATAGAGTACGCTGCACCTGTCATTATGTATGTCAAAACCGCTGTGTCTTTAAGGTTTAATATCTCAGCTAATTACCGACGATTTTTTTAAAACCATTATCAACAATGTTTTTATACTTCTGCTACGATAGGTACCTCCAGTTCTCCTCATCACCTTTGCTGAATGCCCGCAAATCGAAATTTGTGTGTAACGGAAAAATGCGTATTTCTCAAAAACTATGTGATCTAGGGTAATCGCTAAAATTTTACTGCAAGGCTTAAGTTAAAGTCTGCTACCTCTAATTTTTTCATAATTTTACTTTCAATAGATGCGGAAATAGATGCGGGGGAACATATTTTTGCACTACATTTTCGACAATATATCTAAAAATATAATACATAAAATTAAAAGAAATGTATTTTCGAGTTCAGCGTTACGAAAGTTTTCCCACGATATGCAAAGAAAACTTTTTTTTTTTTCAAGTAACTTAATTAGACCCTCTACCTTTTTCCTAACTATATTTGTGAATGTTTAATAATCTGTAAATATGTGGGCCAATAGTCTTTATTACTTTCCGCAATTTGTACTTTCCACGTTGCATAGTTTACGAGTAAAATGGCTGTGACAGACAGACACAGGAGTGATCTTATAATGGTTCCGTTTTGACTTTTTAAGTAGGGAACCCTAAAAATGGCTTTCCTTATTCCAAACAGCAGGAAATCACGGTTAGATGAGTGAACATGGACAGTCGCATTCTTTGATTTGAAATCACCTCACTCTTAAACTGATGGTTTAAAATCGCTGTATGTAGAGGAATTAACACTAGAAGGTTCTCTGAGCAACTCAACGAGGAGAGGAAATCTTGCCACGACTTTCAAATTTTATATTTTTAAGTTCGCATTTAAAAGTATTCATTAATGGTACAGTATCCAACACTGGCACCGTTACCTTAACTCTTTTGTGCAATTTAACGTAAAGGGTAAAATGTAAAACTAAAAACTTTAAAACGAGAAATATATTTTATTACAGGAAGTTTCTGGAAGTTAGAAACTTGTTACCCTTTTTATTTTTAGATTAAGCGCCTGTACCGATATACATAAAATCTTAAAATGATTTAAACGTTTCTAAAATTTAATAAAAAATAAACGCTGACAAAAGAGTAGCATAAAAGTATTGTTGAAAATCAGGAATTTCTTTACTACGTTTCTTCGTTTTACGTTTCTTTCAAATATCATCGATGGCTTGTATTATACTGTCTGGAGATGTAACACCAGTCTAAAAAGCCTTGCAATTTCATAACTTTAACTTTTTTTACGCTTCAACTTCTAAATATAATTTAGTTTAAAAACTGGGTGACCTCGATTCATTTTTGTACATTCGTTTCTGTGTTCTAACAGTTTTAGAAAGCGCAGAAACATTTCAAATAAGTAAGGAAGTTCAAATAAGGAAACGGTAGTAAAGAAATTTCAGATATTATAATACCGTAATTACCTTCAGGAATAACTTCAGTAGCTGTCACCGCTTATTTATTATTGAATTTTAAAAACGTTCACTCTATAGAGCTGTGCAAGGTGACGTCACGAACAGGTTTTTGCGGCTGCTGTAGGACAGATATCGCTACCTTTATCAATGCTTTTTGTGTTTGTGTGTCCTAGAGCTTTCTTCATTGTTCTCCGGTAAAAGTCACGTGATGTGAACTGCTCTATTATAGGACGTCTTAAAAGTCAAGCTGAACAATATAGAAGATATCTTCTACAATTTATGTATTCCAACAATTTTCAAGTGTTAGTGTTAAACGTAGATTCTTTGGGAAATGTAGTATTAGAAAAATGTATAATTAGTAAAAGTTCAATAATACGTTAATCGACTCTTCATCTCCTGGTAGATGATCTCATTCACGCCTGCACACACGTAATCAATAAGATGTAATGGAAAGTATCAATGATGGGTAATGAGGTTCTCACAACAAATATCAAGCACAAAATCTTAATTGAATATCCCGCTTATTGTAATAATTTCTTGTAATTATAAACTTATCCTCCTTCTAGTTTTTGGAACCGTCTAAAGTCCAAAGTCGTTTTAATCGGAAATAAACAGAACGAGTTTCTTTCTTCCGATAAATATTCTGAAACGTTCAAAACTAAACAATACGCTAAAGTTCATTATCGTTTTCAACTTGTGTTTAAGCTTTTCGTGACTTTTTTTTTTCCCTTAGTGATTTTTTTACAATACTTTCGAGACAAAAACATCTGACTTTAACATTTCCACAGCAAAGTACTTCTATTCGTAAACTGCTAAAATGACTGACACCAGGAATTACAAAAAAAATTATTGGAAAAAAAGTAAAAGGTCTTCCTCACTTACTTAATAAAAGGAAAAATTTCATTCCAAAATTCTAGTGCCAATGTGACATTTAAGGATTAAAATTAAGTGGTCCAAAACTGAACCACCACCCTTCAAGAGGTTAAAAGAAAACAAGTGTTATTTCATACAATTCAAGTCTCACTCAAGTCTCAAGTGCTCAAGTCTCAAAATCAGTAAAAAACACAGAACAAACATATCGTCAAAAACTGAAAATGCCACAAAAACCAAGAAAGAAAACGTTCTAAAAAAGAATCGTACGTTTAAGATGCTCTTTCATTATTTCTTCATTAAAAAGGGGACGCGCAATCTTTCTCTCGGTGAATTGATGTTGAGTCAGAAAGCTGAATATTTGGCAGGAGAAGTAAAAATCAGTGATTTGAAAGTTATAAATGGCTGGTTGTGCAGATACAAATTTTCATTCAAAATAATTCATGACAAATTCAGCAATGTTGACACTGTCTCGGTAAAACATTGGATAAATAATGAATAGCTGTTTTTTTTTTCATTGTTTTTTCTCTTTTTGCACGATTACAGCACATCTCATAGTTAAAATTGTAACAAAGCAGCTCTTTATTATATAGCAATTCCTAGCGCTACTTTGTGTTTAAAAGGAGAGAAAGTTGTTGAAGGAAAAATTACGAAAGATATATTGACTATTTTATTCTGTAGGAACCTGATGGTAATAAAAAAATTATACTTTTTGTAATCAGAAAATCAAAAAGTCCATGATGCTTAAGAGAATACAATTACTCCCTGTCCAAAAGGGAACTAACTGTAACACGTGGATGAGTTTAGCGTTATTTCAAAAGTGTTTAGTGTTTTTTTTGACAGTGAGATGAAAAAGATGAAAATAAAATCTATTCTTATTATTAATAATTGTACCACTCTTCGATCGGACGTCAGATTAGAGAATGTGACAGATCATTTTTGTCTTCCAACACTACATCTCTTACACGACATATGGACCAGAGAATTATAACTCTTTTAAAAAGAAATTACAGAATAATTTCGAAACCGTTCTTAGCTTTCAGATTATAACGCTGAATTTTTCAGTAATAATTTCATTCAATTTATAAAGCAAAACCCAATTCTTTCAGCAGTTCATATGAAGAACAAATTTTGGAATAATATTACCTCTCAATCAATAAAAAATAATTTGATGCATACAAATTTACAAAAGGTGTAAAACATTATGGTTCAAATGGCGAGTTACTGCTAAAAGTAGGTGATTTTCCAATTAGATATGTGATAGATGAAAAAAATTTTAATTTTAACTCTTTCGACAATGACTTAGAAACATTTGGTATACTTTAGTATTTGGAGACTTAAAGTACGTAAACTTATACAATCTTAGGGCGAAAACGATTAATTAAATAAAGCATATACTGAAAAGTCTCCTTTCATCACTATATTAGTGTTAGCAATGCATGTGCTATTATACAATGTTTCTTAGAAATGAAACCACATGTAGATTTACGTGTACATACCAGCGACTCTAGCGGAAAACGTTCATTCCCTAGCTCCAAGTGATCAAAAAGATTATTGGTAGAACATACTATTGGTTGGTAGAAGCAGAGGAAGCAAGTATAAGCATGCTACATAGCGCCACTCATTTCATGCATTTTTTAGGGCACGATTTTTTCCCTCTAAAACCTATTTCATTAGAAGACCTTCTCTATTGTATGTTCAGGAACACACACAATATCTTCTAGACACTATACCTACACAATCTCTTATAATTCTACCATATTCTTTTTGTCATGAGCATGAAGTTTTCGCTAAACTGTAGAACCGAATAACAAATTTATTACATGTTTGATTAAACAGAGCTGTTGAAAAAAATCAGACTTCTTTAATAAAAAAATCACTGCTGGCTCGGTCTACAAGCGGAGGTAGATTTCGAAGTTAAATACTTGTTTCACCAACAAAAACTAATTCAAGGTTAGAGATAAACCCAGTTTAACGATTTTACTCGACCGCTTTTGACGAGTTTTTATTTTCATTTTCCTGTGAGAGCTGGTTTTATCAGAATCATGTTAATACAATAATTTTTTCTTCAACCGCTATTTTTGTTTAATTTTATTGTTCTGTAAGAGTTGGTTCTATCAAACACTTGTCCATATAAAAGTTGTAGATAATATTAAGAAGGTTTATAATAAATTTAAGCTGATTTTATATCCTGTGCATTGCCGAATTTATGGATTTTTTTTTCTTCAACATCCCTTTTTTACGGTAATAGATCATCCTATCAAAAACTTGTCAATATAAAAGTTGTAGATAGCATTTAGAAGATTTATTATAAGTTTAAGTGAATTTCATATCTTGAGAATTGACGAAGTTATAAATTTTTTTCCCTAAAACCCTATTTTTTTCGCCCTATGAGCCTATTTTCAATTTTATCAAAATCTGTTATACATAAATTTTTGGCCCTTTTTCCTAGAAGCAATAATAACATGAAACAGATTTTATGTGTTTTATGATTAAGAAGGGTTTTTTTCGGTTTTCAAAAACCCCGCCCTATTTCTGTCCCTTGGGCCGATTTTGCCCATTTGCAATCATCGCCGAGATATTAGCTATCTGAATGTTTTTGGTGAGGTTGAAAACGATTCGTGCATAATTGAGACTTTTCTCGTACGGACAAAATTTAATACATAAATCCACATATATATATAAATTTTTAGGCGGGTGGTTTTGGGTTCCTGGTGTCTTATGATGAAAAGTTATGAAGGAATTTTTCAAAAGTCGCACCATGGTAACGATTGCAATATTTCTTATGAAATCTATCTAAATGTGTAAGTAACTTTAACTGTACCTCAAAAGTTAAAAATGGAAATATTAAATAAGCTGCTTTTTTTTCCATCTGTCTGTAAAGAGTGTTTTTTTTTTTTTTTTTTTTTTTTTTTTTTTTTTTTTTTTTTTTAAGTAACAGTTGGAGGTATCAAGTTGAAATTAATATCAAATAATAAGGTCCATGGTCCCATTGAGCCTCTAACTTAATGCAAAAAGCAGTTATGGCCTTCAAAAATGTTTTTGGAAATCCCGATTATAGAAAATCACCTAATAATTCTACATAGAATTAATGATTTTTGGATTTTTTTCTTGTACATCTGCTATAAGATCTTCCTTCGCGCCAAATTTCAAAACACTATATCAACGGGATATACCCTATCCCATAGGATTTGAGAATAAAACCTATAGAATACTTCCCGTTGACCTAGAATCTTGAAATTTAGCACAAAGAAAGATCTTATAACACATGTAAAAGAGAAAATTCTAATTCTATGTCGCTTTTTTTACGTGACAAATTCGTGAATTTCGATAATCGGGAATATCGATTATGGAAATTTCACGTACATAATCGACACAGAATTATAAATTAATAAACTTTTGTATATTTGTCAAGAAAATAAGATACTTACGGTAATATGACAACGGTACGTAACCCTCAAGGTGCAAATCCTACTCAATTTGTCCTCTCTCTGTACTTATGAAAGGCATGTATTTTACATGCATATTCTTGCAATAACTTTGATTTGTTTTTGTTTTTTTTTACAAAAAATCAAAATTAGAAGGCTGGAGCAGAAAATTGGGTAGCGAAGGAGAGTATTTGCATCCTAATATCTTTAAAAACTAATACATATACAAAAAAAAATAACTATTATATTTTCGGAATTTGTAAGCTTAAAAATCATATTACGTATCATAGTATCTTAACATTAATCATATCATTAATCATAGTATTTATTTTGAAAAAATATATACTCGTCAAATTTACTTCTTTTATAAACTAGCGTTAAACACGGGATCTCTTTTAATGAGGGTACAAAATGGTATTCCAATCACCTTCATCATTCAAATGTGTGCTTGAAAAATGTTTTTTCTTTTTTTTTTTTTTTTTACAAGTAAGTATTTTACAGATATGTATTGAAATTTTAAATGCAGATTTTAAAATTGTTTAATGCACATTCGCACACATATTTTTCTACGTTTTACAATATATGAATAGGAAAACACTAGTAATGAAATCATAAGTTGTCTTTATCGGCAATGCATTTCAGTTAGAGTATATCATACACGCTACTACATATTTATTTCCTTTGAGCTTTCTTAATAACAATTTTTTCCGTTAAGATGTGATTGTTGTAATCTAAATAAATTATTCACTGAATTTATTTATTTTATTTTTTCTACGTGTTGCGCAGTCTGTCCGCAGAAAACCTGTTTTGTAAGAAATCTGGTTTTGTGAATTTCACAAAAAAGAATTTGTGTTCTGACTGTTTTTGTGTAAAACTATTCAGTATATTGTTGATAATTATAACTCATGCTTATTAATTTCCTTAAAAAGATTTGTTTTTATTCACAAATGTTACTTTTATATTTATTATTTGAGCATGAGATTAAATCTTTCTTTTTTAGCCCACGATAAGCTATTTCTTTCAGGCAACAATTAAAGTCTGGTCTTTAAAACATAACTTTGCGTTACATATTCTAGTCGTAAAACGAAGCAGATGTATCATTGTACGGTTAAATACTGCATTTAACCGTACTGCATTTACTGTATTTTTTTTTTTAATTACTAACCATCGCACATTTTCAATTTTTACACCTTTGTATAGGATAAAAAAGTATTTTTAACTGATATTTGTTTCAAAACTGCATCTCAATTCACTTTTGAGATATTAATTTTTTTATAGTTTTTAATGCCATTTCTGTAATGGCGACAACTGAAGTACTCCATTTCTGTAGAAAGTAAAGGGAAAATAATTGGAAAATAGTAGATTAAAAAATATTTTTGTTGCCATTTTCTCATAAAAATTGAAAAAACAATTATAATTAAAATACTTGCTATTTTGAAAAAATATAAACGAATGATTTCTGATAAACCATGGAGCTATTATAAACTAAATTTAATTTTAAGTATCCATATTAATGTTACAAATAAATGATTGCATATGAATCATTATATACCCGATTTTTTCGTCGAGTTTCTTGAATGACGACATCACTTTTTGCTGGGTTTCTGTATTATTTCGCGATAGTGACGTCATATGCATACTTCTATAGATGTTGTTGAAGAATGAATCGTAAATGTGGAATTCTTCAGCGGATGCAAATGACGTCATTTTATATAAAATAAAAGCGTGCGTTTTAAGTCTTAAAGCAAAAATATATGTTTTGTTCTGTCTATATTTTATATATCTTTTCATCGGGTGCGACACTAAATTCTGAAAAAACAGAATTCCTGTTTTCTAGTTATTAATTATAATAAAAATACTTAAACAGGGATTTTTACAATTTTGATATTGAATGATTTTCTGTGATAATTTTTATTTCGTATTTCAATAGCCGTTTAAAAAAAAAAAATAAATAAATAAAAGCTCTGATTCTTCTCCAAAAACGATGGTAAATGGTAATACAGTAGATCCTCGATTATCCGAAGTAATTGGGACCGACCATATTTCGGAAAATCGAAATTTTCGGATAATCGAGAATGCTTCAATTTTAAGATTAAGGAGAAATATATGCAATATTTCTTATTATGGTAACAAGTGCTTAATAAAAATAAAGCAATAGCAAAATAGAAACAAGAATAAATTACTTGAATTTTAATTTTGAAATTAAGTATTTTTTACATATATCACAAGGGTTTGACACAATGTTTTGTTTGTCGCAGTTTCGATTGCCTTTGCTTTGAAGCTCTATCACGCAGTTTTTAAATATTATTAGTTCCCCAGTATCACAGTTCCCCAGTCTTTCTGCTGCTCCAGCTATGCCAAACCTTTTGAAAAACATTCAAAAGCTTCAGAATTGCTAATTTGTTCGTTTTCTTCGTTTAACTCCGCAGCTTACGGGAGCTCAAGTTAAATTCAAAGGAATTCTTAGAAAGGGGATCGAAAATATTTATATGTACTTGTAATTCGGAAAGGACCGTTTGCACAGAAGGAATATGATAGTTAAAAAAAAAAAAAAAAAAAAAAGAAGCTTTCAAAACGAATTTCGCACAAAGGAAAGTGCTAGTAAAAAAAAAAAAAAAAAAAAAAAAAAATCTTTAAAATTAGATTTCGGTTATAAGAGGTTCTACTGTAGTAAAAAATCCAAAATGGTAATAGTAAATCAAAATGGAATTACATTAAAATGTACGCAATTTTCTCTAATATGTATGACTGCAGTATTCTATACTAACTTTAATGTTTTACATCGGAACTAATTGTGTATTAAAAATATAAGAAAATACTTTAAGCTATAGTTTAAAATTGTCAAACAAGTATCGACAATTCATATACATATGTAACTAATGAACATAAAATTACTGAAAATAAAGATACAGTATGCAGCAAAATACATTTCCTGTTATTTTGTATAGTAGCAGAATATATATATTTTTTAAATCAAAAATATGTTCTATTCTTTATTCTCATAGGACATTTCGTTTCATTTCGTAAGGAGACATAAAAAAGGGAATAATAAAAAGAAATCTACATACGCATCGATAACTTTATTCCTTTCTAAGTCAAATTTCTCCAAAGGGCCTGATATCTTTTCAAAGATATATCATGTTATTGGTTACATTAGATTTAGTTACAAACAAATCTCAGAGACCTCTTCCCTATATATCAAGATAAGTCAATAAAAATTGGAAGGGAATTTTTTTGTTAAGCCATATGTTTTCTGTTTGCTTCCTCTATGTTTGTTTTTATATTCTGGGAAAATGAGACTTGTAATAAACCTATATGAGGACGTGAGTTTTAAAACCTGCCTTATCCAACATTAAAAAAAATCGTGTTTTCTCTATCAATTGAATAGCTGAGTGGATGAACATGTTATGCTACATTTTCTAAAAAAAAAATTTATCTTTTGATGAAAGCGTTATGAGGTATCCTATCACATGGTGAAACTAAAATACTAAGATTCTATTTAGTCTTGAAGATTTAAGACATTATTCATTAATATTTAATATTTTAATACTTAATAATGTCAATAATATTAATAATTTTTAATATTTGAAAATTAAATATGAATAAGTTTTTCTGAAAGAGTTTAGTACCATACCTGTTAATATTTTACACACATGGTATCAAACAGAAAATAAATCATTAAAATTTACAGCAAAAACTTTCACTTCAAATTTCTTCAAATGTAATATTTGTTACTTAACATGTTCTTCCACTTAGCTCTTCAATTTATTCTATTGGTAAATCTGCACCTTTCTAAACCAAATTTCTCCGAAGGGTCTGATATCTTTTCAAAGATATATCATGTTATTGGTTACATTAGATTTACTTACAAGCAAATCTCAAAGACCTTTCCCTATATATCAAGACAAATCAATAAAAATTGCAAGAGAATTTTTTTAAGTTATATGTTTTCTGTTTGTTTCTTTGTTTGTTTTTGTATTTTGAGAAAATGAAACTTGTAATAAATCTATATGAGGACGTGAGTTTTCAAAACCTGCCTTATCCAACATTTAAAAAATCGTGTTTTCTCTATTGGTAAATTTGTACCGAAAAAGCACTACAAAATGCAAAAATACTACTTTTGTCCTGTATTTTTCGCCTTTTACATTCTTGATTTATAATGAAAACTAATGGACGCAATTAGATGTTTTTCGCGATTTCCCAAAATTTGATTTTCTGGATAAGGCGAGTTTTGAAACTCACGTCCTCGTGTATATAAAATGCTGAAGTACGTGACGGCGAAAAAGCGGTTATTTTTCTCTTTTGCGGATGGCAACGAGTGGTTTGTTTAGAAAACCAAACTTTAGCTGACTTCGTTATTTGTTGTAGCCTGATATATTTCATCTATTTCTCGCAAAAAAAGAGTTACTTATGATTGCAATATTTTGATTTGTTTTGGTGTGAAATAGTTTGCTTATATCTCGCAAAAAATGAGTTACCTATGATTACAATATTCTGTTACGATAAAACGTGTACGTGGCTGTGAAAAAAGCGGTTAATTCTTTTTGCCGATGACTATGAGGGGGTTTATGTAGAAAATCCAATCTGCTAAACCTAACTTTACCTGGCTTCGTTATTTGTTGTGGTCTGAAATATTTTGCCTATTTCTTTCAAAAAAAGAGTTACTTATGATTACAATATTTTGATTTGTTTTGGTGCGAAATATTTTACTTATTTCTCGCAAAAAATTGAGTTACTTATGATTGCAATATTTTGATTTGTTTTGGTGTGAAATATTTTGCTTATATTTTGGAAAAAATGAGTTACTTATGATTGCAATATTATGTTACGATTAAACTGTAAGGTACGTGGCGGCGAAAAATCGGTTATTTCTTTTTTCGATGTCAATGAGTGGTTTGTTTAGAAAATCAACCTTGCTAAACCTAACTTTCGTTATTCGTTGTAATATTTCTCGCAAAAAATGAGTTACTCATGATTACAATATATTGATACGATATTTTTTTTTTTTTTTTTTTTTTTTTTTAACGGCGCGGCGTGTCGTGACATTCCACACTGTTAAAAATATCCTGAAAAATTACCTCTGTTTTTAAAGGCTATCTATTTTCTGACCAATGAGAACGCTGCATAAACACCTATGGAGCGTTCTCATTGGTCAGAAAACAGATAGCCTTTAAAAACAGGGGTAATTTTTCACGATATTTTTAATATTGCATTCATTCATCGAACGAGGGGATACGTTCAGGTGTAGAAATTATTGAAAATATAACCATCATCAGATGATAAATAAATCACGTGAATAGTGAAAGGTACTAATTAATTTGTGTTCAAAAAATATTTTTCAAGTTTATTAAAAACAATAAATTTAATAACATGTCTAATTTCATTATAAACGTCATTATAAAGAACGGTACTAAAGGTTACGAACGTGAAATGAAAATATATGGCTTGCGCATTTTTAATTTTTTTAACCACGGGAAATTTTTTCGGCCCCGATCGAATCCGCCTTCGACAGAGTTTACTGTACTTCCACCTAAGAAATTTCGTCTGCATTCCTTACGAATGGCTTGTGCAAAGCTAACTTTACAGCTTGAGAAAATTAACGTTTCTTAAAGTAGTTTATGAAAAGGAGAGTTTGGTTATCATTTTTCTAAAAAATTTTGCAAAGAATTTTTATAGATTTTTAAAGTTTATTAGTAAAATATTTTTAATTTTATTTCTTTTAAGCCAAAATGAAAATCGCTTCTTATTATTCTCAAATCGAGTTAATTACATAATTTTGGAAATTTTCAACTATTTATCAAAAATATATTTTTAGAAAAGTGTACCGAAGCATCAAAAAAACACTTTTTTCGAAAAGGCAAATAAAAAAACTATGTACACACCCACAATTCTTAAATATATTATTTGAAAACCTTCCAGAATCATATTGATTTAACATTTCATCATCAATTTTTTTTCTGTTTTATCAATTTATAACTCAATTAAAAACTCTAAAATTTGAACCAATTTATGTTCCATGTGCCCTTAATAAGTTTACGTATTTAAAACAATCAAAACAATTTTAATTTTTTCCAAAATATCTTTCTTTTTTAAAACTAGTGCACTTCAAATGTCCTTTAAATGGATCTGGGAGACAATTTTTTACGTTAGACCCTCGAATTAATCCCATTTAATATATTTAAAACAGTTTTGATTGCGTTTCCAGATATAACTTTTCAGATGTTTGTAAATCACTAAAAGTATAGGATTCAGAACGTGTTTATATACACTGCTCAAAACAATTAAAGGATATTTGAAGTTTTATATAAAATAAAGATATAAACGAAATTTTTTTTTGCCGAAAATAGAAGAAGAGAATCACAAATGCAAATTTTTCTGGTTTTCAAACTGTGGAGTATGCAAATTTTGAGTTCGACGTCAAAAACGTCGCTTCAGCGGCAGCGAATGAAATTTGACTTTCAACTGGATAAAAGAGAATGAAGACAAGGATGATCGGCATTCAGTGATTGCTTTGTTTCGATGAGTACGATGTCTCAGCGAAGTCATTTGACAGATTCAGAAGCTTTGAGAATTGTTGGTAGATTAGAAGGGGGCCAAACTCAAGCCGAAGTAGCGCAAGCCATTGGAGTGTCACAAAGTGTCATTTCCAGGATCTGGAACCGTTTTTTGGAGAGTGGATGTGCAGGCCGAAGACCAGGGTAAGGTCGTAGACGGGCACCAACGCCCAATGAAGATCGGTATTTAGCGTTAACAGCTCGGAGACACCGAACCATGAACGCTACTCTTCTCCAACAACACCTTCGCTCGGCTACAGGCACCACGATTTCAACTCAGACTGTCCGAAACCGGCTCCATGCTGTAGGTCTGTATGCTCGCCGACCGATGGTATGTGTTAGATTAACATCAAGGCATCGTCGCGACCGTAGGGAGTGGGCAACCGAGCATGTCAACTGGAGGAGAAAGGAATGGAGCAATATTCTGTTTTCTGACGAGTCCCGTTTTTCTGTTCATCCGGATAATAGCCGTATTTTCATCTGGAGGGACCGTGGCAGTAGGAATAATCCTGCGTTCGTGCACGAAAGTGTCAGATTTGGCGGTGGAGGAGTGTTGGTGTATGGTGGCATCTCCATTGACGGGCGCACTGACCTCTACATCATTCAAGATGGAGCTCTGTCTTGTCGCCGATATAGGGATGAGATCCTCAGACCTATTGTAGTCCCTTACGCTGCAGCAATCGGAGATAACTTCATTTTAATGGACGATAACTGCAGGCCACATCGTGCAAACCTGGTGGAGGATTTCCTTTTCGAGGAAGGAATCGTTCGAATGGAATGGTCAGCGTGTTCTCCAGACATGAATGTAATCGAGCACGTTTGGGACGCTCTAGGAAGACGAGTTTCTGGCCGCCAACAACCCCCACAAACTCTCCAAGAACTGGAAAGAGCTCTTCTGGAAGAGTGGGGCAGAATACCTCAACTCGTCATTAATAGCCTCATTGAGCCCATGCCTCAAAAGTGTTCAACGTTGCTGGCCGCCCATGGAAACCATACCCCCTACTGAAAATGATTTTCTTTGAAGAAAACACCTTTTCTTATTCTTTTTTTCTCATATGCACAAATTGTGTTTTTTTCCTTTAGTACACAAATGCGCAATAAAATGCATTTTTTTCTGCCAAACATGTGTAATTTATTCTCATATAACCTACTATGTCTGTCGACCATGTATCAATCAGCTAAACAGTTTACCAGATACAAAATCCACCTAAAACTGCAATATCCTTTAATTGTTTTGAGCAGTGTATTTTATTTTCTAGTTCTAGAAATGATTCGTTAATATGGAGCGATTTCCCATCAAAACGGGATACTTCTTCGGCTGTATCTTTCAAGTTAAAAGCCACAGCAGATAAAAAAAAATACTACGTTCTTCTTAAACTTTAAGCATTAATACGTGAAATTCTATCATTTGTTTTAGTTTACGTTATACTTGCTGATAAGGCGAAACTTGAGGTTACGCCAATTTGTTTTCGAGAAAGGCCTAAGATCATAAAAATAACCTCTAAATCAGTAAAAAAGGTTTACTATTAAATTAACGACTTGGAAATGTTTTCTGTCATTTCTTCATACAAATTGTTGTTTTTATAGAGGAAAGTAGTAGCAGGTGTTCACTAACGTCAGATTTAGATTTTTAATTTAATTACTGGAATGTCACAGTTATTTCTGGTATAGAATGCTAATGTATGTATTATTAACATTTTAGAATAATTCATGCAAAAATTTTAAAATAACATTTTATACTGTCAATTATCTGGTTTATAGTACTGTTTTTTTTTATTATTATTATTATGATTTATTTTCAGAAATCATATAGTAAAAGTTGGTAAATAGGTTTACTCTAGGATAGATGACCATAGTTTTAAAGATTGAAATAAAAATTCTTAGAATGCAAATACAAGAAATGTTTATGCATATTTGAAATTCTTATAACTATACTCATCATATTTTGGTCAAAAAATAATTAAATATCGAGAACAAAAAGTGGGAAACAAAACTGGAATTAAAATGGCAGATGGCCAACCAATACAAGAAAGAAAAAATGAAGTTAAAACAGCAAAAAATAACACATTTCATGTAGTGAATCATGAAAAACATGTGAAATTTGTAAAAATGCATGTATATCTCGGAAAATCAGTGAATAAAATTTGAATAAACAAAATTTGAAGTATAATTTGAATCCTTCTTTTTTCGTAAAATTTTACCCCATTTTCGGCAAAGATCTTCATGGTTTGTACGCGTTTCATGGAACCACTTCTGGCACCTTATGCATTCTATCCACTAACCCTGTTCGGTTGTTTTATTATATTGTTCTCTACAACCAACACAGTGATCCTCATCCAATTCCATGGCTTCGGAATCTATAGAATCTAATAATTTAAATTGTATTTCCTCTTCTTCACTGCTAGAAGTGTCATGTTTTTTATTTTTTCTCGCGTTTATTTTAGACTTTTTGACGGTTTTAAATTTATTTATCAACTTTACCTGTTTCTGGGATGAACGTTCCAGAAGTTTTTCAATATTTTCTGAAGCAAAAGTACATCGTTGGGCCATATCATATTATTATTATTCAAATATGTAGTTAAAATTAAATAATTATATCAAGTAATATAATTATAAACATAAAAATTATGTAATTATTTTAAAATAATTATTAGTTAAAATCCACACTCCGTATAATATTAAAATATTGATTGATTAGGTGACCATCTCTCCTCGATTTGATGTGTCCATCTATCCTAAAATTGATAAGCAGATTGCCACCCAATTTAAAGTGTTACTCCCATTGTATGTCTTTGTTTTAGACTTAAAAGTAAAGATTGGATTATATATTTGCCTTAAAAGTCCTTAGAGTAAAAAAAAATGTAAGTAACATACGTAATGCAAAACATTCAGATACCTAACTCAACAAAAATATCCCACTACTACATTAAATAAACATTAAAATTACACCTTCTTTTTATAATTGTAAAACACAGTTGTACTTTGCAATGAATGAACAAGTTGAACTATTTCTTGCGAAAAAGTTTATGCTGCAATCTATGATATAGTTTTTGAAATATTTAGACTGCCCATCACTCCTGTATGGCCATCTATCCTAGAATTACCCTATAAAAATTTGGAAATTATTGGAAAACAGTTTGGATAACATGTGTTAAATGTTGATAATGATTTAAAGTATTGACATTCAGAGTCATGCTTAAGAGGTGGCAAACACTGCTATCACCTAGGATAAAAAATTAATAATGCACCTAACGAAAACTGTGTGCATAACTTTATAACATTTTATCTCCTCCGATAACATAATACTGACATTATTTTAATCAAATATCATTGTATAGGTGACAGTGTCTATGCTGTTAGTGGCTCTGGAGCCAGATTTTGGTGGTGTTGTTCTCTTGCATTAAATGGTAGCCTTTTCTTGGTGTATCTGTTTGATATTTGATGTCAAAATTAAAGCAAATTTGTTAGATATGTCCATTACTATTCAACCTAATAGAAAATGCGATAAAGAGATATCTTTACTCGCACACTAACACTTTTTCTCTTTTAATGCAATAATCATATACATTTTTATTCCATCAAATTGTATAAATTAAAAGCAAATCGGTAAAAACTAAAAATAGATCCAAATTCAAACACAATCATTCAATATTTATGCATATTTAGTAAAATATAAACATAAAAATCTGACAATTGAATGAAAAATAGTATTATTATTATTACTATTATTATTATTACTATTATTATTATTATTATTATTATTATTATTATTATAGCGCTGACCAGGCCCCTACCTGCCGGGTGTTATGATTAGCATAATGGGTTGTGTATCTCGGCGCGGAGCGAAATTCGCCTGATCGCCTCATGGTGGAAATCTTTGACCATCATGGCTGCAACGTCATGTAAATAATCTAGTCCTATTCATCGATTAAAATTTTATTCCAATCATCTCGAATAACCAATAAAATCTCTTCAAGGGTGGGTAGAAATCTGCCCGGGATTTTTGTGGAGCCAAGACATCCTCACAAATAACGTCTAATATACATAAACATCGCAGACTATCAAGATAGAAAAAATGTCAGTATTATGTTACCGGAAAAAAATAAAGGCTGTAAAATTATGTATAAAATTATTGCTATGTGCACTTTCGTGAAATTTTTACTCTAGCAACCGCTAGTTTTGCTACCCTCAAAATGACCCTGAATAGAACATATTTTGAATCATTATTAACATTTAATATATTATATCAAAATTCCATTCTTATAATTTTAAAAACTAACTCATTTCCTAATTTCTACAATTACGAACTTTTATCATATGACTTCTTAAAATAAATCAAAAATAGAAAAATTCAGTTCCAAAAGCAGATCATTTGACTGTATGAAATATTCATTTATCATTCTTGTGTGAAATATCCTTAAATATTAATAATAAATATGCCAACATTTCTGCTTACCAGAAAAAACTACGACATTCCAGTACATAAATTAAAAATTTTAACCCCACCTAACTGAACACCTGCTACTTCTTTCCAGTAAAAACAACAGTTTGTAAGAAGTAAGAAGAGAAAACCTTTCCAGGCCGTTAATTTGAGAGTAAAACTTTTTCTCTGATTTAGTTTCAGCTGCTTTCAAGCATCTGAAATTGATAAACGTGATTTTAAGCTTAAAACGCGGAAACTTTCATTTATTAGCATATTTTCGTCTTTTCTAAACTAAATTTTGCATAAAATATTCTTGATTTAATCGATTTGTTACTTGATTCGGTTCTGGAATGAAAATAACATTTCTCTATGAACTTGATTAAGAATTATGTGGATAGAAACGTGTTTAAATAAAATTCATATCTTTCACATTAAGTCTTGTGAAAAGTACTACTACATTTATCATGCATTATTATGTGTATGCAACAACAATAGGTTTTATTTTTAAGTCATTCTATATATTATGTCCCTAACTTTCGGTCACATATACAAGGTTCCTACACTTTGAACTAAAATACCGGCGTTTTTATGTAGAAAAACTCGACTTACATAATCGCGCGATATCAAAAGGCGAATTTTTGTTTAACATGAAAGGTCCCCATGCGTGTATACTAAGAAAAATCTGAAAAAATTACAGAATGTGCCTCTATGTGGGTATCTATGTTTATAAAAAAATTTCCGGCGGAACCTCGATATAGCTTCCGTAAAAAAATAATGAACATTTCGTTTTATTGGCGATTTATCACCGGATGGCGACAGTACAAAATTTAATAAACAATTAAATTTAAAAAATCAAAAAACCCGACTGCGTAAAAAGCAAACTAATTAATTATTTCTCATCAATGTGAAACTATTTTTTTTTTAATTCCAACTATTAGCTCACACTCTCGCTATATATATCTTGTTCAAAATTTCTATCGTTAATAAAATACTTATTATTCATCCAATCAAGCTCAAATAAAAATTTTTTTAACTTGTAGTGGTAACACTTGATGTTAATTAAGTTTTTTTTTAATATTAATTCATTAATTAAACTAAGTTAATTAATTTTCAATAATCGAGAGAGCCCTCTTCTTGATCAAGGTATTTTAAGACCGAGAGAGCCCTCTTCTTGATCAAGGCATTTTAAGCACCACTCAAGAGAAAAGAAGAATGGGAGAGGAAGAAAAAAAATTATCTTATTGACCTAAGTAGGAATTGACTTAAAATATTTTTTTTTTTTATATTTCTTGTTTACATTACTTACTTTTTTTTTATTTATTTACTTGTATTGATGACTTTTAAGTTGTGTTTAATTGTTAGTTCCTATCTATAAACACTGTTTTGATGAGGTCTATAGATGTCTATGATGGTTAGAGTTGCAGTAAAGCTAGAGATCCTACATACACAACTTCCAGGTTGTATAATATTTTAACGGAGCTTCTGACTGTAAAATAGTCAATGAAACATCGTCTTCATTTTGAAAGACCTATCCAACGATAAGCCACTCAATAGGGTGGGTAATATTTTTTTCGTCTCTACCACCATTTTGTATTTTACGGCTGCCATGAATTTATAAAAACAAAACCTATCCTATAACCATCGGGCCGTTAAGACGAATTGACAGAGGCCTCATTCATTACAATCCATCCAGCCATTGGGATTTTTCGAGGGTATAAAGAAATCCACATTCACAGATACGCGTGAAACCCATAACCCTTCTTTTCAATCGGGTAAAAAAAAAAAAAAAAAAAAAAAAAATACGCTTTTATGTCAAATTCTCTGTAAGGTCCATTTCATGCTGAATTTCTTTAAATCAGTTTAATTTAAATAAATTCACTTTTATAACTAAGGGTTTATCATATACATTTATATGTATCTATAATGAAATTTAATGATCGTTTTCTGCGGTTTAAAATAAAATTTAATCGTCTAAAATTGCTTCAAACTCAAAAATAAGTTCCGATTCCGAGCACTGTCGATTTGATTTCGATATTGTTTGTTTCGAAGACAACAAGAGAATCGTATCGTTGCCATTGAAATAACGACTTATTTAATATCGAAATGTATAAGGAGACCTTTCTTAATCAGACAGTCAGATATGTTTAAATATGATACATTACACTGTAAACAAGACAAAAATTGTACGTCAAACGTGATTCGATTTTCATAAAATTTGAAATGACTCGACAAAATTCTGCAACGATTATATATATTAAATTCAAACAATTACGTTGGGTAGTTTTTGCGGCGTTATATGCGCACAGATGGACGGACCAGACTATGGGTATAGGTGCTAAGAATTTATATAATTACGAAAGCATCTAAAAAATAATTACCACCTATATTCTGAAATCCGAAAAACTGGATTAAATCACCAAGATTTTCTAAAAAAAAAAAAAAAAATACTAAGTAAAATATACTAATTCCACCAAGTAAGAATAAATATGTGTCATTCAATAGATCTGATTGCTCAAAATGTGAGTCAAGACTTGCGAAATACACCATTCTTGGAGAAATGTATAGCAATTATTTGCATGTACCAAATATGATATATTACACTTTAAAAAAATGTATGTATATATGGGGCATTCTCACAATCTTTTGACTTTTGTGGAAAAAAATCTGGCGAAATTAAACTTGCTAAAATAACATTTTAATCTGATAGATGAATGCCTTAATGATTCAAAATAAAGAAAAAATGGTCAGCAGCGAAAAATTTTCTATTTAACTGAGGTTTAAGTTAAACTTGCGAGTTTACTTTTCCTTACCGTTTTACCCCTATAACTTTTTATTTTCTTCTAAATTTTTATTTATAATGAATTTGCATAGTACCCACAGGACATTCAAATAAGAAATAATAACAATGTAGTACTTTTAATTCAGAATTTTTCTATAACATTGTCTTAAAGGGGTATTGAAGAAGGGACGGTAAGGCAAAAAAGGGGGATGGTATTGGAAAAAAGGGAAGAAATGGTAAAAAAGGGGACGGTAAGGATGGAATGGTAAGGAAAATTACCACCGATTTTTAGGAAAATCATGCTAAGACTAAGTGATAGCTACAATGTTCATTGATTTTTAGAAACAGTTGTTAACATTGGATTAATTTTTTTTTATTTATTTACCTCGAAAAGTGCAGGAATAAACCTTGGGGACGGTGAGACTACCAATAAAGCTACGATGCTTGACATTGATATTTAAATGCTGATTTAAATTCTACAGTAAATTTCCTGCCAAAGAATTTTCAGCATTATTTCTCTAGCATACTTCTGCATGAGAAAAAACTTGAAAAATATTCTGTGGCTGTATCTGAAATCATTTTCTGTATAATTTCAGAAGAGGGATGGTAAGGAATCTAAAACCCAGGGACAGAATTTAAAAAATAATAACAACCCTAAAAATATGTGCAGGTTAATTTTTAGCTACATATTTATATAAAGCAATAGTTTCAGTTTCAGAAAAAAATTACATCGAATTATTTTTATTGAAACAATTTTATACAGACTGCTCCAAACTTACAAATCAGCATCAGGGACACGGGAAGGTAGATGAGTTTTCCTGGTATTTGGACCCCCCAACATCGTCCAAAACTTATTTATCTCGTTAATATTGTTATGCAATCATGCAATGGGATGTTCCCCAGTATATGAAATAAAAAAAACACAAAAAAGTGCATTAAATAAAAAATTATTATTCAGGAACATGAAAGTTAAAAGATTGTGAGAATGCCCCATATATACAGGATGATTCAAAAAAAGTTTACAAAATGACATGGAAAATCCGGCTTACAACAAGGATAAAAAATCACATAGGAACATAGGGTCGAAAATGACTTATTTAGTCACAAATACAAGGCGTTTCATCCTAACTCAAGCTGGGTTGACGGTAATAACTTTCAGAAAAATTAAGTATACTATAATCTAACAAAATCATAACTGTGAAAAAAAGGAGCCAAGTTCTGTAAAGACAATGGCAAGAAAAGAAGTGATATCTAAGTAGGTGCCAAGTTCAAATAAAATTCACTCAAACTTACCTACTGAATTATAGCAATTTTTAAATTGTTTAAAAATAAAAATTATTGATCGCATATTAATAATAAATCTAGAACTTTGCAAATTTTTACCTACGAGTTATTTATTTTTATTAATGACATTATTATATCAAAACTTGTTATTTCATGATTGAAGCCCTAATTTGAGTGAGCTCCTTCCCCTTGAAGGGCGGTGGGATAAAATATATCCCACCTAATTTAACTGCAAAATGCCACCTTGACACCAGAATTCAGAACTAAAAAATTTAATTTTATTAAATACGTGAAAAGAAGCTTTTACCCATTTTGAAATAAATTTGTTTTTAAATTCTGGTGTGATTCAATCATTTCAGGATTTCACGAATAAAAGTTATTTGCCCCTTAAAGGGTTAAAGGTGTGCTGTCTCTAGAGTGATGACCAAGAACAAGCGTAAGTATATCTGTCTCTTTGTCTGGCATTTTAGTCTGTTTGCATTGAGGTTTCCGGAGAGTGGGTGCTATAGTGATAACCAAAGACGAGCGGGAGTGTATCTGTGTATTTATTGGTTTATCAAATCTTTAACATGAGTCATTTGTTTATAATAATAACTATATTTTTTTTTGTAATGACGTTGTTATTAATATTAACATCATCATTTTATTAAGACATGAAATTGATAGGCATAATATTTATCAAAACTTGCCAAGTTCTAGGTTTATTATTAATATGCTATCAATAATTTTTATTTCTAAACAATTTAAAAAATGCTATAATACTTCAGTAGGTAAGTTTGAGTGAATTTTATATGAACTTGGCACCCACATAGATATCACTTCTTTTCTCGCCATTGTCTTTACAGAACTTGGCTCCCTTTTTTCACAGTTATGATTTTGTTAGATATCATTACTTTTTGTAAAGTTACAATATATTTAGATACTTTATGCTTTTTAATGTGTTTACATGTGACTATTTTATTCACCAAGCAACGTTCAATTTTAATTTTAATTTCCTACAACGAACTATTTGGCTGTCAATTTGAGGCAGAAATTTATATTTTAATGCTGCTACGTTGAATGGTTTGAAATGGTTGAAGTGTACTGATTCGAAATTTTTATTGTTTCTGAAACAACAATTCCTGTTAAATTCCTATATTAAATTTTCCTATTAAATATTCCAATTAAATATCCTATAGCTGGGTCTGTTTTTTTGTACTGAAAGTGGAAAATAAAATGATGTGCTTATGCCACACTATGTATCAATCATCCATGGGCGCCGCAAAAAGGCAGTGCAGAGGAAGGAGATTGCCCCTCCCTGAATTTTCAAAATTAATTAACTAAATATTCTTTTTCTCTGATGACATTGAAACTAAAAATGAACTTTTTTCTTCTCGAGTGATTTAAAATAATTAAAACACTAAGAAAAAAAGGAAATAAAAAATTTTCTTATAGCCGAAATTTTTTACTAGAAATAACTGGATATGTCGTTGGCAAACAGGGTTTTTCTCAAGTTTGTACCGTACTATCGCATTTGAGAGTTCTGATTTTTTATAAAATTTCCTGTTTTCGAAATGAACACGCTGGTTTTTGAAAAATAAGACCGCAACTGTTCATTGAAAATTTGATAAGGTTCGGAAAAAAAACTTGACATTAATAGTTCAGGCAATAGAGACCGTATAGGGGCTCTACCTAGCAAAATTCATGGTAGTTCTGGAAAAAAGCTTACTACTTGTTTTTTGGGACGCTGAATCCGAATTTTTAACTTACCCCCAAAATTCCCCCCTCCGCAACCCCCCCCCCAAAAAAAAAATAGTTATTTTTAAATGAAATTTTTTATTGTTTTAGGCGAAAATTATGTAGAAATTCGGAAAGTAGACAAAATTTGCAACAAATAGGATAAATGACATTATGACGTAGGATGAACGGGGAGGGGAGGGCTGCCTCTGAACATGCACTGCGGCGCTACGTGCACTAAGTTATGCAAGTCCAGGAAATAGGGGATTTTACCAGGCAAAATTAATGCTAGTTCTGGATTTCAACTCCCTTTATATTTTTTGGGTCGCTGAATCTGAATTTGTAACTTCCCACCAAAATTTCCCCCGGCAATTCCCCCAAAAAACTGATTTTTTGAAAAAATTTGGTTTTTGAGAATAGCGCGCGGGGAATCTCCCGAGGCAGCCCCCCTTTCCCCGTTTATCCTACGTGATAATGTCATATATCCTATTTGTTGTAAATTTTGTCTACTTTCTGAATTTCTATATAATTTTCGACTAAAACAATAAAAAATTTCATTTAAAAATAACTATTTTGGGAGGTTGCGGGGGAGAGGATTTTGGGGGGAAGTTAAAAATTCGGATTCAGCGATCCAAAAAACTTAAAGTAAACCTTATAGGGAAAGTTCGGAGGGGAAACGAGAGGGCGAATGTACATGATGTGAATGGTTAAATGGAATTGCGCAACTTAGTCCACGCAGCACCGCTGCGCATGTTCCGAGGCAAATACCCCCTCCCCATTCATCCTACGTCATAATGTCATATATCTTACTTGTTACAAGTTTTGTATACTTTCCAAATTTCTAGACACTTTTTCTCTAAACCAATAAAAAAATTGATTTTTTTTAATAAAAACCTTTTTTTTTTGGGGGGGGGGGGCATTTTACCTAAAGTTGGGGGAAATTTTGGTGGGAAGTTACAAATTCGGATTCAGCGACCCAAAAAACATAAAGTAAGCCGATTTACAGAACTACCATTAATTTTGCCAGGTAAAATCCCCTATTGCCTGGACTATAAGTGTTTTCGGTATTTCATAATAGGGGAATATTAAAGGAAGAAAGTAGTTACTAAATGTTAATCGGCTTCAGATCAGACTTTTTTCAAATGAGTCAGGCCTTATTCATTAAAGGAATATTTCAAGATAAAATGATTTTTAGAGTTATTTTTCATTAACTCGAGCAAATTTGCTTATTTTCAACGTCCTCTGCCCGTAATATAACATATTACTTTTATTGTTTCATGTGAAAGAATGCGCATTTAGCTATCCAAAACTGTTTTTGTTTTCTTTGTACGATCATTGGAAGTGCAACTATGACTGTTTTTTTTATTTCAGTTCTCAAACAAGAAGTTTTTATTTAAAAAACGGATATGTAAGTTTAGGTAGGATACTAAAGAAAGATAATGTCTTTCAACATTGAAATTAAGGAAGATACAACGTATAAATCGAGAGATTTTTTGAGGAGGTTAAATATTTCTAATTAATTTTACGAAATAAAAACTTTAAATGCGCTTTCTGAAAACATGATTTTTCTGAACAATCAGTTAAGGTTGGTTGGATGGTTGATTTCTGACGGCCGATTATCTACTCTAGGGATATAGGCACACAATCAGTTAAGGAAACAATCTGTTGCTGCATGTTTTGCTCGGATTCAGCATTTGGCGCTTCAATTAAAATTTCGCCTAATAGACGTAATGTTAATGTAAAAATGGACACCACCAGATAGGTAATTAATCTATTTTCACATTTTTTTTTATTCCTTAGTTTTATAGTGTAAACGAACTTCGCACCAAATTGAAGTTTGTAAGTGCAGTAGATATATGAGATTTTTTTTATGAGTGAGTCAGTCAGTCAGTCAATGATAAAAATATAGATTATCAGACATTTTCAAATGTCATTATCTCGGAAACTAATTATGTGCTATTTATAAAATTTTGGATTCTAGGTAATTAGGGTGGCCTTACTACGAATTTCGTATTACATGGACGTAAGTCAAATAGATTTTTGGTAGTAGAGTGTCGAAATTTGGCGAAAACAGCTGGAAATGCTTCATGTAATATAACACACGAGTATGTCAGAGGAACTTGGCTGACGCACTGTTGTGTGTCTAGATTCACCGCAAGCAACATTCAATTTTAATTTAAATTTCTTACAACAAAGTATTTGCCTGTCAATTTACGTCAAAAATCTATATTTTAATACTGCTGTATTGAATGCATGTTTTGAAACGAAATGTATTGGGGCAATTCCATATGTGACGGAATGACATTTTGAGTTGTAGAATTACAGCTAAAGCAATTCCCCTGAAGCTATTTTCACACAAAAATTAATTTTTCAGTTTGCACCTGACTGTTATTGACTAAAAGATTAAAAAAAATCTGAAACAGTTATTTTACAGATTTTATTCTTTCATTTTTGAGTAATTTTTTATTGTGTGACGGAATGACATTTTTGAAACCATGACTCTAGCCTGTTACTTAAAACTGGAAACATTTGTGAATTAAGAAAACATTCAGTTTTTAAACTAAAACGTTTTTTAAATATGATGTATAAGCAGTACAAATTTAAAATTTAGAGCAACCTATCTGTACTAGGGTTGAAGTTATTGACTGTCATTTGACGTGACGGAATGACCGTGACGGAATGACAGAAAGTTTCTTAAACGTTTATTTTTAAAAAAAATGATTAAACTAATAAATTTCAGAATGAACGTACATTACATAACTATATATTCTCTATTGATAGTATTTTCAAAAACATATTGAGCACGATTACCTACTATTTGAAATAAAAAATGCACAAAAACATGTGACAGAACGACGCAACACAAGACTTTATTGTGCATGCATTATTATCAAGAATATTGCTTTAAGACTATTGTAAACTATTAAATATTGTACTACATGCATTCTTTTATTTAAAAAATGTAAAACAAACAACAATTACCTTCTTTTTCCAAGTGTTCTTCAAGAATACTATTTGCACACAACTGCAAGAATTTTACTTTTCAGCCATTTTGTTTATTTGGACAATTGCCAGTTGCAAATAAAATAAAAGTTTTGAGTCTAAAACATTATTTTGAAAACTTGGAATATATTTAATATATTTTTTAACTTAATTTATAAAAATTATAAAAAAAAAAATATTTTTGATCAAAGTTGGCACTTGTATGGAATTGCCCATTGATTCGAAATTTTTATTGTTTTTGAAACAGCAATAAGCTAATATTAGAAAATTATTAAAATATCTGAATTTGTTGATTTTCTGTAAGCAAGTAAACCCTATTGGTTTACAATGGAAGTCTGGGGGAATTTGGCGAAATATTGGAGATATCGCCAATGTGGCGTCACTTTTAGCGAGTAATTTTGGTCGCCAAATTTGGCAATATATCGCCACGTTGGCGACAAGCTTGGCAGTATTTGGCGGCAGAACAGCGTCCCCTTCTACGGCAAATTAAAATTTCGCCTAATAAACGTAATGTTAAAGTAAAAATGGATACCCCCAGGTGGGTAATTCATCGTTTTTCACAATTTTTTTACTTTATTCCTTAGTTTTATAGTGTATACGAACTTCGCACCAAATTTGAAGTCTGTAGCTGCTGTAGATATATGAGATCTTTTTTATGAGTGAGTCAGTCAGTCAGTGATAAAATTATCGATTATCAGACATTTTCAAATGTCATTATCTCGGAAACTAATTATGCGTTATTTATAAAATTTTGGATTCTAGGTAATTAGGCTGGCCTTACTACTATTTCGTATAACAAGTACATAAGCCATATAGATTTTCAGTAGTAGAGCGTCGAAATTTGACGAAAACAGCTCGAAATGGTTCGTGTAATACTGGGTGTCCGGTCTCAACGGTGTCCAATGGCTAATTCCTAAACCGTTAGTCATAGACAAATTATTCCAATTACAAAAATGTTTAAAATCAGGTAAAGAAACATTTTAAAAGCGATTTGGGTTATTTATATAACTTAGTAAAAATAGAAGAAACCCTCTCGGGGAAAACATTGACACACGTACATTTCACCAACTCCATCTCCTGCGTCTCATAGACAACTCCGCGGGGGGATAAAATAACGCAATACGCATTACACTTCACGACCTCTTCGAATCACATCCCATCGCATGGCAAACTCTGCAGATAAGAACGGGAGATGGGGGGAATATACCGGCTAGTGCTTCCACCTATTGTAATGATCTTTAAATATTACCCGTTACAAAGCTGCATTACATCCGTGTTTGTTTAATATTCCGTATAAAGTTGATATCTTCAATATTTTTTACAATCATTACTCATTTCAATATCACAGAGTAACAAATTAGTAATTATTTGACGTTATTAATGCTTTCTCAAATCACGTTTAATAATTTGTAATCATTGTTTAATAGTTTTCATTGTTTTTTATTTGCATTAAACTTTTTTTTAATTTCTTACAATTTAAAATAATTAATCAGAGAAATCCAACTTAAACTATATATTTTGATAAATTCAGATAATGATTTTTAATATCCTTTTATTGATTATATAATTTGAATTTTCAGTTATTTTGTTGTTTATTTTTCTTTTTCGTCTTTATAAACAAAAAAAAAGATTCAAAATTCAGAAATATGTCATTTGAAATATTTAGAAATACTAGGGGGCTCTGCCCCCTACGAGCTACGCTCGTCAACCCCCGTTCAGACACCGCAGACTCTAACAGCACGCTAATTTGATCGCCTTTAAAAAGATTTCGGAAGATTGAATTATAATTTGAATCTGACAATTACAATCTGACGTAATTTTCACCAAACTTTTCTTTCACTTTTTAATATTCACGTCAAAATACTTTAGTTAGAAATGAAATATTATGATCATCTTAAAATGTCAAGTAAATGTCTCGCGCAATTTTTAAATTAAAACTGTTTTGCAATATTATTTTTTGTTCATTTTACGTAATAAGTGTAATATGACGTAAATTCTCCTATTTAGGACTTCTAACGCATGTTACTGAATTTATTATTTTACAATATTCTTTCTCATTTAAAATTCACGTGTAACTATAGTTTTTATAACGTAATGTTCAATGAGTTCCTGCTTTTTATATTTTTTGTTTATAATAGTCACGTGTAAAATAAATTTTTAATTTGAAACAGACATTACTGTTTGCTCTGTTTATACAGCTGGCAACAGTTTAAATTAATACAATTTTCTAAAATTTGTAAAAAATATCTCTCGAAATGCTGAAAATTTGAATTTAAAATAGAAATAAAACCTCGAAAAATTATTCAAATTAAAAAACTAACTGCAATCTGCACACCGAGAAATTCTGACACATAAAATGATCTAAAAATGATTAAATTCCTATGTACAGTTTTTGCTCCTATAAAACTTTTTTAATGGAACGATTTTGTCCAACTTTGGCATTAAATATCTCTTAAAATAATTCTTCGATTTGAAAACTGTCTGCATCAGCGTATTTATCAAACATTTTTCTATAATACTACCGATTTTCATATTTTTGTATGCAACAGTTTTTTTAATATTAACGAAGAAAGACCTCCGGTCACAAAAAATTCAAAACCGGCGGCGGCGGCGGCGGCGGTGACAGCGGTAGTTACTTTTTTTTAGAATAGAGAGATTCATTGAATTCTCTGTTATTCACAAAGTGCAAAGGAAATGTCCTGAAAGGAATTCTTAATGCAATCTTTTCAAAACATTCTAACTTAGTGAATAAATAATAAAACGAATTTAACAATAGAATTCATTACAAAAATGTGTTTTTTCAAACAAATCAACACTGTAAGTTTAACTGAATAGAATAAAACTAGCTTAGTTAATTTATTATCAAAACATTATTTTGGAACTACATGTAAATTTAAGCGGGTGTGCATATAAAATAAATATGTCTTTGGATTCTCAGTAATATTCTATAGGAAAGACATCTGTAGAACATTAATTTATCGATATGAAGCACTCATGACAACATCATAAATTTTAGATTTATTTTACTTTATTTTGCACATTTATTAACATACAGGGCAATTCCACAGAAAATTCTCATTGGGGGGGGGGGATAAAATTTATAGTATTTTAATTTAAGGGTATGATTGGAAAGATTGAGATTTTTATGTTCTATAATAAAATCCTGATAAAAGGCATTGTAAATTACTGTTTACAAACTAAGTTAAGTGCCGTTATTGTCTTAGTAAAGTCATAATGTTACGTCAGTTACACAATAAACGTTACGTCAGTTACATGTGTAAATACCATTTTTTTCTTTTTTATTGTTCAGAAAGTAATTGAACAAGTTACTGTTATAATTTGTCATTACTTGGTGTTATTGAGAACATTAAATCACTTTTTTTAACGGGATAGTTTTGATAAATTTTACACTTCAATGAAGGCATAAAAAAATTTTGTCTTTTTTATGTTACATCATTTACAGAATTATTAATTGCAATTTTTGGGACTAAAAGAGAGATTGAAATAATCTGCAGGTATTTGGGTATTAAGTCCTTAGGAAGAAATATTTTAAATTGTAAAAATTTGTTCTAGCTTTATTATTAAATTTTCTGCACAGTTTTGGAAACAAAACTCAGTGATAAAGCGTTACGCCAGTTACGATGGAATTGACCTATACTATGGTGGCACTTCATATCAAATAAAAAACAAATTATGTAATTTAAATACATTAAATATTGCTGAATAAACTTTCCAATTGTATATAATACATTTAAACCAACAAAAAATCAGTCAAATTGTAAGTATAGATCTTTCATTCCCAGAAATACTTTCTTCAGTTCATAGAAATTTTCCTGGCACCAGTGCTACCAGGATTTTTCCATTAATAGACAAATATCCGTTTATATTAGTTTGATGTTTGATGAACTCCGCTCATTGAGGCAGAGGGTGTTTCGGCGTAATTCTCTTGAAGAAATAATCAAAGTCTGGTTATTGTTTATTTTATGAAACATAATTATAAAACTGATTGATAATCTAATTTGTTTACATTCCTGACTCTTAGCGAGATTTGTGAGTAATATAATGATTTCAAGGTCATTTGATATAGATTTATTAACTTTATAATAATTTTGGAATCTTGATGATAATTTATTAGTAATTTAATGACTTTGAGATTTCTAGATATAAGTTGGTAGGTTTCATATTGATTTTGGGATCATTAAATGAGATTTATTGGTTGTATAATTACTCGATGTCATGTAAATAAAGATTTATAGCTTTTTATAATAATTTAGAGCTAATTTAATGTGTTTTATGATATTGGAATTGTAAGTGTTTTATAACCAGCATATTGTAATTATATTTCGATATTTTTTTAGTTATTATATGTATGTTTTAGAAACGTTAGTGTTGACTCTGCAAGCAGACGGACAACATATAAATTCTGGCTCTGTAACATCAGAGTATATGAGTGTAGTATCACTAATTTTCGAGGCTCTTTATCAGAGAAAACATCACTATTGGCTCTATACCAACAGAGAATATAAATGTAGTGTCTTGGCTACAAATTTCTAATAATCCAATTTGCTAATTATATTATATTTTATCTAATAAACTATTTATCGACTAATTTGCTCTCTCATCGTGAATTTGTGATTAATTGAGAATTTTGGATATTTAATCGTTATCATTTTTTTTTTTTTGGGGGGGGGGGGGGTTCTCCATTACAAGGGGCAAAATATAAGTCAATTGAAGTGTAGTCGTTGGGGGCCACCGTAATACTTACCTATCATGGATATAGATAATATAAAATATGAAAATAAAACATGTGACATTTGCTAAGCATTGTACCATGTTACTTTTATTCATAATTTAATTTATTTGGACTTCCTTAAATATAATTAATATAACCCCTTAAGCTAATATTACTTTTTGTTGCATTAAAATATCTCAATTTGTTGATTTTCTGTAAGCAAGTAAACGCACACAATGGTTTACAATGGAAGTCTATGGGAATTTGGCAAAATATTAGAGATACCGCCAATATGGCGTCACTTTTGGTGACTCATTTTGGCAGCCAAGTTAACGACAAACTTGGCGGTGTTCTGGCGACAGAACAGGGTCCCCCCTATGGTAAACCCCGTTATAAGTATGGAGAGGCATTAAATGCTTGACATTTACGATAAGCCATTATTGGCATTTAATCTTATAGTTTGGCGATAGTTTTTTGGTCGGCAGGATAATCGAGTAGTACCGAATTGCGTAAAAGAAACATCCTTATAACTCGAAAAATTATAATCCTATTAACTAACAGTTTACTGCGTCGGATTAAGCGTCTCATTTCCAATTAAAATACATCTTTGAATTGAAATTTGAACGAAATACAGGGTCATGAAAAATCGAAGAGTGTGAAAAATAGAATTACAAATATCTCGGCAACTAATTATCCGATCGAGTTCATTCATGATGCAAAATTTATGATTCTTTATTGTCTTTTATATTCACTCCTTCAAATAAACAGTTTCGAAAATTTTTGTATACCTTTTATAAGAACGAATATTTCAAGAGTCCGAAAAAAATAGTTCCGTTTAATCGAAGTTACTGATATTCAATAGACTTCTTTCCATTATTACTCCCTAAGTACACACCGAATTTCAAATCTCTATCTTAATTTTTTCGGGAGATAGAGCGGTTACAGGCACACACACATACAGACGGACGGACAATTTTTTATCTCTAAAAATATGTTTTTCGGAATCTCCAGTGCCTGAAACGTGTAAATCCGTCAAAAAAAATTTCGATTTTTAAAACGATTACAAGACTTACGCTATACTACGTACGATGGGTAAGTAAAAATGGGGATAAAATAAAAGTTGCTGGCCTTGGAGTCGAACCAGCTAGCTTAATGTTACGAGGCCAGTACTCTAACTACTCAGCTTCAGTTGTGCAGTAGTGAAGCACTTTGAAGTAAACATGTTCGCCTGCGATTGATAGCCCCACCAGTGGCCGAGAGGTTCTGCTCTCGAAGCTGGTAGACGGGAGGTGCTGGGTTCGATCCCAATCGCGCCCGTCGGCCTAATCGTTCGGAGTTTTCGTGGTTTTCTTCGAGCCGTGGATCTTCCATGCGTTAATACGGATTAGGTTCCCTTAGAAAGACCCCCACGGAGGGCACTCCCCCCGGGCCTATATCCCTCGTGCAGGTAATTGGCCGTCAAAAATCAACCCAACCCAACCCTGAGATTGATATGGCTTGAATAGTTTTTTTTTAAAAAAGCTTTGAATTTTGAAGTTAATTTCCGAAAGATTTCTTCTTTAATGAGATTGTGTCTGGATTTGTAATACTTTAGTATTAAAATAGGATAAAAATATCAATGATAAATATTTTTACATAAATGGCTAGATGTAAAATATGAATAGTATATTTTTAAGGGAATATTTTTTGTTGAGTGAAATCGATTTTTTCCACTTAATATTTTAATTAAAATATCTATTTTAAATGAATTCATCTAAAATATATTTTAAATGCGAATATTTTTAATAACTTTTTAAAAAAATGTGAATACTTTTAAAAATGAATGAGCAAATTAATTGTTATTTATTTTTTAAATTCGAAAACGTTTCTTTCCTTTATTGTTCACTGTAAAAAAAATCTGTAAAGTTACTAAAATATTTCTAGGAAACTGGGATTACAGGAACTTTTTATGTAACGGCAACAGCAAAAATTTCTGTAACAGCATCTGTTACAGGAATTTTTCTTGTTGCCGTTTCATAAAAAGTTCCTGGAATCCCAGTTTCCTAGAAAAATTTTAGTAACTTTACAAATTTTTTTTTTACAGTGTTGGTTTAGTTTTTTTATATTATAATTAAATTAGATATCTTAATTTATAGAAGTTTTCGATTTTTGTTTTTAAAATGAAATTGGATTTTATTATTAACTAGGGGATCGTACCCGGGCTTCCCGGGTTAAAGAATATAGGTGAAAACATTTTTTTTTAATTGAAAACTAACAATTTTTTTATATGCAATAAATTTTTTAGATTGACCACTTACATTAAAAACGCATTTTTCATATGGAAAATACGAATTACACAATCAAATACATTTTTGAAATTTATCAAAAGCGATATTTTCTTATTAGCCGCATGCTAAGAGTTATTTGCCAAGATTTTACTACTTATGGAATCCTTTTATATTCTGATAATTTCAGAGCTTATACATGTCTGGTAAATTTGTGTTTTATTAATGTTATTTTATTTATTTATTCATAGGGAAGTTTTTTTAATGGAAATTAGCCGTAAGAAAATGATTAACTCTTTATTTTGTTTTAAGGGCAAACAGATTAATCTTTCGTAATCGAGTTTCGCGCGATATAGATAAATTAAAAAATATTTCATACTTTAAATTTTTTTTAAACCATAGACAATCCGTAAACTGAGATGAACTTTGCAAACAAATTCCATTTGAAAAAAAAAAAAAATCCTTTTTGGTGATCTAAAAATTTAAATTGTACAATTACAAATATGTCAGATTTGTGTTTTTTCAATATTATTCTTTTATTTGTATATAAAAGTATTAATTTCGTTAATTTGTCTTTCACAAATATGTTATTTTAGTGGGGTTTTTAATATTATTATTTTATTTGCTTATAAAGGAAGTATTAATTTATTATGCAAAGATAGTCAGAAACAAATGCTGAAAAATGTTTGTTGCTTTATGTGCAAAATGTTTATTATTTTATGTATTGAAACCGGCACGTGATAAGATAAACTTTTAAAAAAATCATGTTAAAAAATTATTTTAGAATATATAATACATCAGTCAATGAATACAGTTTTTAAACAAATTGCATTTGAAAGTACATTTAATCTCCCTATGCGACAAAAATTGAAAATGTATGATGGTCAGAAGATTGAAAAAATGCAGTAGCGAAAATTTCAAGACCGAAATTTGATCGTGAAGTGTTGCCATTTGGAAAATGACGTCAGCGTTACGCACAGATACATTTGTTCTTTATAATATAGATACATAATCAGTAAAATATAATAAAGATCAGTTATTAGGATGTGTTATCAATTTAGGCTCTTATGCTTGGATTTCCGGAATGAAAACAGCAATTTTCACCTTCTCAAAATTTGCATACGCACTTCTTATATCCATATTCATCATTTTAAAAAAATTGTATTTTGTTTGATCATTTAAAAATCATTTTAACTCAAAACTTGAAGTCAAGATTGCCAGCAACATCTTTTATGCGAACAGACGCACTCTGTATTTGAGATTCTAATCTCAATTTTGAAGAGTTAAAAATTTCTTTAATTTGTGGTTTTTAGACGCATTTGTGTTAAAAGGCTTAGTTTTATCTAAGAAAATGATCGTTTTCTTTTAAATATGACTTCATTTTCACTTAAATAAGCATTTCGCGTAGTGTCTGGTCTGAAACTTAGTATCAGTACACATGCAAAAGGAAAATCACTATAGAAAATTTATGAGGAAAAATGCGTGTTTTCAAAAGCTGTATTTCATTTTCCGTTATTATGCCCCTAATATAATATTCTGCTCCTAATGGGATTTTGCACCACTAAACCCTATACAACAATTTTTATCAACAATTTTGAATTTTTATCAGAAAATAGCATGAATAAAGTTTAAAATACCTCATCATTTCTCCCTTGTCTGCAGAAATGAAAGCTATCTAATTTTCAGCATTTTGAGGAAATTTCATAAAATGCTTTTAAAATTAAAATATAAAAGTGGGGATATTTTAAAAAAAAACTGATAGTGCTACCACATCTACAAAGGAAGAGCTTTCAGTTTAAAAAAATATATATTAGTAAAATTGGTTCAGCAGAAAGATCAGGGCAGATGACTAAAAAACACACTTGTGTTTTAAATATATAGATTATATAAAATTAGGAAAAATTAAATTAAGCAAATTATGTTATTTTGATATAATTATAGTAGAATGTCCTAAAGAATAGCATTAAAATTTTATTATTCGAGAGAATTTTCGACAAAAACTTCAGGAACACGATATTATTTTAAACCACGAATTATTTGTTTGCTTGTCTAACTCGGCGAAGCAAATCCATCCAGGCGAGAATCATCAATTTCTGTAATATAAATCGCTATTATTTGCATGTCACTTCTCTTTTATAAAGACACTCTACATTTTCGTAAAACATTGCGTTTATCAGAGTGTGCTTTCTATTACATTATTTTCAAAAGTGAAGCATTTTCACCTGTGAAGAATTTCAAAGCAGCTGGGCTGTGAAAATGACGCACTTCTGCAAAACATAATCCAGGTTTTAAGAATTAAAATACACGCTTTTTTATAAAATGACGTCATTTGTATCCGCTAAAGAAATCTACTTTTACAACCCAGTCTTAAACTTCGTCTATAGAAAAGTGTGCATATGACGTCATTATCACGGAATAACAGACAATATTCTTAACATAGCCCATATTTTATTTTCAACTATTTTTTAAGGTTTTATGTGAAAACGGCAACAAAAAGATACAGTATCTCCTATTTTCAACTATTTTCCGTTTAATTTCAATGACTTTCAATAGAAATGAGGTACTTTTGTTGCCACGATAAGAAAAATGGTATTAAAAACTGCAAAAAAATTAATATCTCAAAAATTAATTGAGATACAGTTTTCAAACAAACTTCATTTAAAAGAGCGTTTTTTTCCTTATACGATGGTGTAAAAATTTAAAATGTGCGATGTTTAGAAGTTTAAAAATTTGCAGCAGAGAAAATTGCAAAACCAAAATTTCATTTCAAATTTCAAAGTGTTGCCATTCGTAAAATGACGTATGCGTTACGCACAGATATGTTTGTCCTTTATAATATAGCTAGAGCCATATGCATGCGTGCTAGGAATGAACGGAATTTCTCCCTCTTTTTCTCCCCCTTTCCCTCTCTTTTCAGACTTTTGGGAAGAATTCGCGGATAAAACACGTTTTCTAGGAGTACGGAAATTACTTGTTAAATAATAAGGGATAATTTAGTGTATATATACGAGTCTTTCTAACAGTGTAGATTATATTAAAACAATTAAAACATATTAGAAAATAGTAAAATAATTATTTTATCTAGAACTGAAAACAAATTCTTATTAACTCATCTCCTTTTTACTTTGTTTAACATTGGACACCGTCATCTGTGAGAGAAAAATCTGATTAGCTGAAGCGACTCCTTGTATCCACATACCTTTGGAGGCGATTTTTTTGAAATTTTTGAAATTTTCTCTTTATACCACTTTTTTATGATGACATTTAAGTTAAAACTTTGAAAAATATGTAAATATTTTAGCAATTACGTAGAAATAATTTTTTAAAGTGAAAATTAGTCAAAATTATGTGAAATGATAACTCAAAAACAAACCAGTTTATTGGCATTTTATAAATTTTATAGTAAAGAGAATAACTTTCTCCAAGACATAGATGTTAGGGTGAGCCGAAAAAACTTTTTTCGATTTTCGATTATGGATAGTACGGAAAAATTCTCACTGGTGGCACTAAGTTCACACAAAAAATTTGAGATTTTTTGGGCTATTCCTTCATTTGCCGCAAATGGCTTAAAATTTTGCTCAAATGCTGATTTTTTAATTTTTTTAGCAAAAATTTTAAAAATGTTAAATTAAAATTATTTTTGCTGAAATTACTTGAAATGTCATGTTTAGTGCACGAAATGTTTAAATAAGCTCAGATTATGTGTTATTCAATAGCTATATGGTATTATATGGTATTTTGAATTAGGCGATTTTTATACCCTTTTCGCGGATAAGTAAGCAAATATTGTAAGTATTGTTTGGTTCGTTCGTCGGTTTCTCTTTTTTGTCTTTATTATGTTCCCTCCCCTTCTTTCTGTTTTTTTATGCGCTCAGGGTCACATATTTGGATGACGGACTACAGCATGTCTTGACAGCAATTTTGGATGGAGAGGGGAATGTGGAGCTGAAACCAATGAAAATGCAGTCAGTCATTATGAGAATGAAGAAAGGAACCGAGACCTTTAAAGGCAGATACTCTTAAACGCATATCCTTTTCTCACACAGCATTTGCCGCATTTAGAATTGGTATATCATAATTAAATTGTGTTAAGAACTTCATCCGTGTTCAGGATGCAGGAATTGTGACAACAGGGAATAAGGATCTCATTATCGATAAAGACAAGGTCAGGAGACCGAAAAAGAATCTTGGAAAGAAGATACAGAAGGATGAAGGTCTTGGAGGAACAAAAAATAAAAGCATATTTTTGATAGCAGAAAAAAATAAAACGATCTTCATAGGAAAAAAAGGGGACAAGCGGCACCGTCGAGAGAAAAACTAAGCAAATATCACCATGTTGTCTGAACGTGCGGAATATCTGGGTCACTTGATACCTCCTTCTGGTCACTACGGAGGAATAGCAAAATCATTATATAATTTTCTAAGTCAAAATAAAGCCTGCTTTGGAAAAATTTAAGAAGAGAACTGCAAGATTTGATATGTATACATTACACGAACAAGCTTCCACTCCGACACCTATATCAACTGTCTAAACTAGATGATAGAACAAGTTGACCTAAGTCTTTCACCAACCCAATCGGTGCTGGATTAATAGAATACTCAAATCTTCAGCTTTTTGCATTTCTGATGTCTACGAAACAGGAATAGGATTATAGAAAGCGACACTTACATATTCACACGTCATTAGTGGTACGTGCTTCGTCTTTCTCTCGGAAGTACGCCTGTCCCTTTTTCTATGAACATCGTTTTATTTTTTCTACCATCAAAGAATATGGTTGTAATGTTTCCTCCAAGATATTCCTCCTCCTGTATCTTCTTTCAACGTTTCTTTTTCGGTCTCCCGACCTTGTCGTTATCGATGACGGTATTCTTCTCCTCTGCTGTCACAATTCCTGCATATTGAAGTACGGATGAAGCTATAAATGCAATTTCCCTATCTGATATACCAACCAGTTCTAAATGTAATGAACGCTGCGTGAGAAAGGGATATGCGTTTGGGGGTATCTCCTTTTTAAACGCTGGATCAAATTCTGATTCAGGCGAACTGCCTGCTTCAAAGTTCCCACTATTTCAATCTTTTGAGAATATCTGTATTTTAAAGCAGAAAAACAATTACCATCGCATCTCACAGTTTCACCCATCCCCTATTTCCTCTCTCATACTCATGATGACTGTTCGCGTTTTCATTGACTTCAGCTCCACATTCTCCTCTCCTTCCAGAATTGCTGTCAAGACATGCTGTGCTCCGTCATCCAAATATATGACTCTGAACGCATAAGAAAACAGAAGGAAAAGGGAAAGACAAAAAAGAGAAACCGACGAATGAACCAAACAACACTCGCTATATTTGCTCACTTACAGTCGTGGCCACAAGTTTAGGACCACCACTGAAAATTAAGATAAGACAATAAGTTGAATACTTACTCGTTAGTAAAATTATAAACTCCATTTATTACATGAATATTACATTTCTACGCATATAAATCACATACATTAAACACAAATTTTACAGAAAAATCAATATTTTGTTGGTCCGCCGTTAGCTTTTATTACAGCCTGCAAACATTTTGACATGCTCTCTACCAGATTTCGGCAGTATGCAGCCGATAATTCTTTCAGATAAACTTCATTAATTGCTTTTTCCAGTTCCTTAGCACTTGTTGGCCGTTTATCAGACCCCTTGTGCTTTAAGAAAGTCCATAAGTTTTCAATTGAATTCAAATCGGGACTGTTTCCAGGCCAGTCAAGGATTTGAATTTTCTTACTCTTCAAGAACTGAGTAACAATTTTAGAGCGATGACATGGTGCACCATCATGCATAAAAATTGTGCATTTATGAACGGCCATGTGTAATTCTAACTTCTCCTTCAACAAATCCACGTATTTTTTGCCATTCATAGTCGTTCCTGGTGGTAGGAAGAACAATGCAACCGTTCCATTCACTGACATTCTACCTCAAATCATGACACTTGGAGGCTGTTTAACAGTCTGTAAAGTGTAACGTTCATCGAATCGCTTTCCAGGAAGTCTACGGACATAGTACATGCGTGTAGAGAACTGGTGTATGGTAGATTCGTCCGAAAGAACACCCGTGGCTACAGACGAAAAGTCCATTTGGGATGTTTCTTCGCAAAGTCCAAGCACTTAGCTCTCATAGCCGCTATTAACCTGTATTTTTTCGAAGGTTTATGGAATTTTAAATGAAAGTCGTCGAACAAACGCTGACTTACTGTTCCACGACTGACATCCGCACATTCTGCAAGCAGTATTGACCGTATCTTGATGGCTGAACTCATTGGAGAACGAACTGCTATCCTTCTAATGACATGGTCATCCATAGGTGTGGCTTTACGAGGTCGACCACACATTTTGGCATCAATGTAAGTCCCTGATTCTTTAAATTCTTTGATCGCATTATGAACTGCGTTCTTACTACGTCTTACTAGTTCATAATTAATCGTTCAGAATATCCTTCATTATGAGGAATAGCAATTTGTGCACGCTGAGCTTCAGAAACTGACGATTTTCGACCCATTTTCATAGGTTTTCAAAACTTGTAAAACATGCAACAATTGCATCTGTGCGACGTTTATTACTCAAAGATCAAACGAAAAGTGAATACAGTACTCCACTGTCAGGCGGAATGACGCCATCTGATGCAGTCGATTTGATTTATGACGTTATTAGTGGTTTCAATTATAAAAACGCTAGTTTCTGCACAGTGGTCCTAAACTTTTGGCCACGACTGTATATGCGAAAAGGGGTATAAAAATCGCCTAATTCAAAATACACATAACTATTAAATAATACATAATCAGAGCCTATTTAAACATTTTGTACACTAAACATGACGTTTCAAGTAAATTTAGTTAAAATAAATTTAATATTTTTTACATTTTTGCTAAAAAAATCAAAAATCAGCATTTAAAAATTTCAAGCCATTTGCGGCAAATGAAGGAATTGTTCAAAAAATCTCAATTTTTTTGTGTTAACTTAGAGCTAACAGTGACAACTTTTCCGCGCTACCCATCATCGAAAATCGAAAAAAAGTTGTTTTCGGCAAACCCTAATATATATTCGCATTATAATAGCATTTATATCGCATATGCTGTTGCAGTTAAAGTACTGATGTAATGAAAAATTTGTAAAATTCGTTGCAACTTTGTTACTTATACCACTATAAATATATAACGAATTAATATATTATCATGAGTGTAGTCTATTCCCTCAATAAACATTTGTGAAAGAAATACAAAAAATTCCAAGGCATTTCATGCATAACTTTTTACTACAATAGGTTTTGTGTATAGTAAGAATTTCAAAAACTTCATTTCGAGGAAAAGCTAAAAATAACTTTTAGATACAACTCAAAAGCTGTAATAGCTGTAAGTTTAAACAGCTGTAAGTCCTGTTCTAATTATGATACGGACACAATTTAAGCATAATTCGACTGTTAAAAGATCCGATTTTAATATTATTGCAAAAATGAAAAATCGATATTTTGATCGAAAGTGACGTTTTAAAGATGTGCGGATACCTTAAGGTAACTGCCTACATTTATAAAATCGATTTTCGACTACGCCGTTAAAAAAATTTATGAAAAAAAATCTTATCATTAAAACATTACTGTTCCTAATCATTTTCTTTTTTTAACATAAAAACATTCTCAAATTAAAACAGAAACATATATTAAGAAAAACACAGTTTATTATTTTTCTACAAAATCTTTACACTTTAAGAGAACAAGGGACCTTAAAACTCTTTTTCTTTTTTATTTACCTTTAAATATTATTCAAAAGCACACTATATGCATTATGGTATATTTTTATCACACAAGAAATTAACAAAAATTTGGATAAAAATAAGTAAT
Source organism: Maratus speciosus (assembly GCA_963932465.1). Classification (NCBI taxonomy): domain Eukaryota; kingdom Metazoa; phylum Arthropoda; class Arachnida; order Araneae; family Salticidae; genus Maratus; species Maratus speciosus. The sequence goes on from OZ010789.1 coordinate 316,152,793, forward strand.
TTTACATTTAACTTTACATTTAATTTTACTTAAAATAAGGAATATTTTAAGCGTTGTGAAGAACTTTTCAAAATACTCCATGCGCATTCCATATCAATTGCCGCCATTTCGGCGATTTCTTTGAAATTTTCCATTTTTTTTTAATATTGTGTTAGTATTTTACTAACGCTTGATTGTGAACAATTTAAATAATTCGCTACATAACATTGATTTTTACCGTGCCGATACAAATCAGCCATATGAAGTTTAATAAATTCAAGAATATTACACAACCTATTTAGACGAAAGACACCATTAAGACGAAAAAGCAAACAAACTTCAAAAAGAATACTGATTTTAAATAAAATCGTCTGAATTTAATCAATGATGCCACCAGTTATGAATTGATGATAATTAAAGGAGAATTAATGTGAAATATTCTAATATTTTGAACCACTTGAATAAATATTCTAATTTTTTGTCTTTTCAAAATATTTTTTTTTTCAGTTAATCTTTTCAAAAACGATATTAATTTTAAGATAACAACTTAATTTAATCAACAATAAGTTCTGAATAAAAATATCGTTTACATATTTGCATTAAAAGACATTAAATTACCAAACAATATTTTCAATTTGTTAAAAAAAAAAAAAAATATATATATATATATATATATATATATATATATATATATATATATTCTAATATTTTGAATAAGATCTGTGTAGTAAGAATTTGAAAAACTTCATTTTGAGGAAAAGTTAAAAATAACTTTTAGACACAATTCAAAAGCTGTAAATTTAAACGGCTGTAAATCTGGTTCCAATTACGATGCGGACACAATTTAATCATAATTCGACAGTTAAAAGAACCGATTTTAATATTGTTGTAAACCTGAAAAATCGATATTTTGATCGAAAATGACGTTTTAAAGGATACCTTAAGGTGATGGCCTACGTTTGTAAAGTCAGGTTTCGACTACGCCGTTAAAAAAATTTATGAAAAAATCATCATTAAAACATTACTGTCCCTGATCATTTTCTTATTTTAATATAAAAAACATTCTCAAATTAAAATAGAAACATAGAAAAACACAGTTTATTATTTTTCTACAAAATCTTTACAATTTAAGGGAACAAGGGACCTTCAAACTTATTTTTTATGGCACCTTTAAATATTATTCAAGGGCACACTATATGCATTATGGTATATACAGGGTGTCCATAATTAAAGGACCCTACTTTAAAGTTGTCTACAGACGAAACTATTGGTCAGAAAAATTGTGAAATTTTGTGACGTACATAATAAAGGAATGGGAATTCGTTTGAAAAAAAAAATAGTTCAAAATTTCGCCACCAGGGGACTTTTTTAATAAATTGCACATTCTAAAAAGTTTTTACCCTTTTTTTCTCAGATTAAATAAGACAAATATACAGACCACCCCCTGAAAAAAATAAAGCATAAAAACTTTTAAAAATTATTGGTGATCGAATTGAACGGACCGTACAAACTCTGAAAAAAAAATCCGACTACGACAGCTGCCATTTTTTTTACATAGGTAAGGCCTACTATTCAGTGGATGGTGGCTAAATGTGTAATTTATTAAAAAACGCCCTCTGTTTGCGAAACTTTGGAGTAATTTTTTTTTCGTTCAAACAAATTCCCATTCCTTCATTATGTCTGACACAAAATTTCTCAACTTTTTGACCAATAGTTTCGTATTTAGACAGCTTTAAAGTAGGGTCGTTTAATTATGGACACCCTGTATTTATCACACAAGAAATTAAAAAAAATATATGAAAATAAGTAATTTTCCTGAGTATTTTAAGAATTATGAAGAAACTTTCAAAATGCCCCATGTGCATTCCATATCAATTAAAATCCCTAGTATTTTTTATGCAAGTTTGGTTTATATATACAAATAAAACTGTGCATCCAATTTTATATATTTAAATATAAAGGTAAGAAAAAATATATATTCTAAATTTTATGAAATTGTCATCATTTTTGCATCCTATTTCTGCAATGACATTCACCTCTTTCAATTACATTTAGTTTTAAAAAACGATGCACAGTATTATTTGTATACTAGCTGACCTACCCAGCGTTGCTCGGTCCCGGGATAATATTCTTAAATGATCCATAAATTTGTGTTATTTAATCTGCCGCGCATGCGCTGCAAACTCTGTTAATTCCAATTTCCACCGCCATGTGGCGAGCTGTGTTCTAAGCAAACCTATATCCAAACGAAACTTCCTTATTCAAATTTTCCGTAGGTATATTATTCGAGGGGTTGGCGGTATCAAATAAGAATTTAAGAAATTTGTTGCAAATCCTTTAGTTCAACCTTCCACCGTCGTGGGCCTCAATATGTTTAATATGACCACCCAAAACGGGTCCCCAGCGACTGCGGCTCCTTAAATCAGGCGTGCTGCGCACACTCTTCAAAATCTGTTAGTTCCAATTTCCATGCCCATTTGCTGCCTTCTGTTCTAAGCGAACCTCTTCCATGTGACCTAATTGCCACATTTAATCGAAATTTCTTCTCCTCACCTCTCTGTCTCCGCAAACATAACAAATACAAAATTTGTCTCCCGTGAAAAAGTGATTGCTTTATTTTTCCTTTAAAAAATCTATTTCACAGACAGCAGTCTATGCTAAAATGATTTCAGTAAATCGCACGATAACTTAAACCGGTCAATTAATGTATATTCGTTAATTGCAGCCGGATTTTAAAAAATTACATATTTGAATTCAGCTTTAAAAAATACCCATAAATGGGTTAATTTCAAATTGATAAAGGCAATATTTAAAAAAATTCTACAGAGTTGCAAAATTACCTAGTCTGTTTAGTCACATGTTGTTTTGAAATAATTCCCGCTCGAAGAACGCATCTCATTGAATGCGAACAACTCAGTGAGAATTTATTCTGAGGTTTCATAAAAGTCTATGCTTTTGTTGAATCATGGATACTTTTCCATTCTTTTAATTTGGTGTTTTTAATTAATTTCTCAACTAATAATTAGAATTTTAAAATTCTGAAAACGAGGTACATCAGGAGAGGCTTTGGGCTATTCTCACAAAAATTTTGAGCCTCGTACGGGCCGTAGAGTTTGCTAGCCATCGCAGACAGACAGACACAGAGACACACACACACACAATTTTGCAGACAGAAGAATAAAGTTCATCTGATGCGATTTAAAAACAGATAAACAGAAACATTTCTAGATACGAAGCATCTACCCGATGCTATAATTTGTTTGACTAATTCTGAAAAAAATCTTCAATTAACAGCACAAACAAAACATTTATTATAACAACAAAAAAGAATACTTCTTAAACTTTGTACATCTTAAGCGTACATTTCAAAACATTTCAACTAACTAGAACATTCTTACATTTCATAAAAAACAAAAGTCCAATGATAAAACTGTTGCCATTTTATAAAAAGAAATCATAATAATCAATAAAATGTGATGAACAAAATAAATGTTTTTTTTGTTGTTGTTTTTTTTTTTTTTGCAAACAGATAGAAAAAAATAATGTGAAAACCATGTCACGTGATCTCTCCTCTCTCGAGCTCATATAAAAAATAGAATATTACGCAACATCCTCCCCCCTTTTCGAGGCAGTGGCAAACGACTCAAAAGAATAAATTGCTTGATTAAAACGATCAAGCCGCTTAGGAACCTTAAATATCGCTTTCCAGTCTAATTTTGAAAGATCATTAAGGCTGTTCTTAATTGCTCCGCTGAACAAGCGCAAAACGTTCTAACACATTTACAATTTTTTTTTTTTAACGGAAAGATATAAAACTGGAAAGCCTGGCCATGGAAGCGATTTGGAATTGAACTGTTTTTTCCATTTTTTGATCAATCAATTACCCATTGATTTATAAGCGATATCGATCATGTGACAAACCCGTTTTTCGCCCGCTCTTGAGTGATTTTTCTACTTTCGCGCGGAAATTCAGTTCAAAAGGTCCACTTTGACATTATTTTCTGAAAGATTTGTTGAGTTTCAAAAAAATGGAAAAAACAGCTCGATGACATAGTTTCTGATCAACAACACCAGCTAGTTTCATGCATTTTCGAACAAAAATAAATTAAAACTTATGTCAGGAAGTTGCATTTTTGGATTTGAGAACAGCCTTAAACGCGCTTTTGAAATTATTCCCGTTGTCCGAAAAAAATATTTCGGGCCTACCTCTCCTAGCTATAAACCGCCTTAGAGCTAAAAGAAAAGATTCCGCTGATAAGGCGGACACACGTTCTAAATGGATAGCTCTGTACACCGCACAGGTGAACAAAGCAATCCAAATCACTCTACCACCTTTTAGAAATAAAGATCCCGCCAAATCAATCCCTACAACCGCGAATACAGAACAACTTTCTACGCGATCAGCCGGTAGAGGTACGGGTTCACATGACATTGGTTCTGCCTTTTACCTTTTACAATTTGTACATCTATTCAATACCTTACGACTTCAACTCTTACGTTGGTTAGTTATCCAAAATCTTTCTCTTAATAATGAGTCATAATCATCATATACAGCCCTGCATGACAATTTTTTCTATGCACTGATTCAATTAATAATTCACTAAATATACATTTACCAGGTAGCCAAATAGGCTTTAAAAAATCAGATCTGTCCTTACGTTCAATTATTTTGGTCTTCACTCTAATAATGTTTTCATTATCGGTAAATACATTGAGGCAGTTGGCAGTCTTTAAATCAGAGAAATAAGAATTCTGAATTAACCTAATCCAACACTTTTCAGAATTTGCAATTTCATCAACAGAAAGATCTTTACATAAATTCGGAGTGTCTCTACAGTTGTTAACAAATCGTAAAAACCAACAGAAAATCCGAATCATTTTATCATAATTGGAAAATCTTCCAATGTCAAAAGGATCAGACAACTCTGACACATTAATATTTGTAAGTTTAACTTTTTCCTTTTCATCATTAACTTCATTAGGCTCCCTAAAAATTTCATTAATAGGCCACGATTCTGGATTTTGTTTGAGCCCTGATGGTCCATTAAACCGCTCAGAACGTAGCATTCAACTAGGAGAACAACCTCAAGATAATATATCAGCTGGATTCATATGACCGGGGGCATGTCTCCATGATTCTGATTGTGTCAGAGACTTGATTTCTTTAACCAGATTTGCAACAAAATTGGACCATTCCCCATGGTTTTTTATCCTCCACAAAGCAACTGTAGAATCACTCCAATATGTAATTTTCATATCAAAAGTATTTATTGCATTACATATTAAAAAAAAGCTAACCTGGTTCCAATACAACACGACATTAACTCCAGTCTTGGAATGCTAAAGATTTTCCAAGGTGCTACACGACTTTTCGCCCTTAACCCCTTGAGGGGCGGTGGGATATATTTTATCCCACCAGCGATTAATGAAGATTTACACCAGAAAAATTTTAAGAAATTTTACTTTCCTAACTTTGGTGGAAAAAAGTCGTAAAATTGCTTTTCCTTATTTTGAAATAAAAATTTTCTAATTTTTCGCTGGGAATTCAGCATTACACAAACGTAATTGCTTGCCCCTCAAGGGGTTAAAAGAGTCATCTTAATTCCCGAAGAATCACGAGTGCGAGGGAAAACACATGCAGCATAAGCATTCTTACAAGCATCAACAAAAATATGCAAGACAAGCGTTGCATTAGAGCCTACATAACGAGGCACTGCTACATCTTTTAACAAATGCAAATCAATTAACCATGAATAAAATTTATTTACAATGCCCTCATGCAACATATCATCCCAATGAAATTTTTGTTTCCACGTTTCTTGCAAAATTAACTTTGGCAAGAATGTAGCTGGAGCAAGTATACCAATTTGATTAAATATAGATTGCACAATACTAACTAACTAGATGCTCCTAAATATAACTTCCAATCTCTCAGCCTCGGCATCGAATAAGTACGTTAAAAAATTCGATTACATTAGCTGATGAATCGTTGAGCTGATTTGGAATTCAAAATTTCCGTTAAGTGACGTATTCTTTGGGGTTATAATTGTGCAATGTTCTGATTTGTGTGGCTAGAGGAACTTAAACCAAATCTGACTGCTAGTCTTCATTCTATCTCTGAACGCTCTACTATAAAGATCTAGAGCAGTATTTGTCTTGCTGTACCGGGGATCACCCTGCGAGAGTATTTCATTGCTCGCTTGTCTTTAATAAAATGCCACAAGGATATCTTGGACCTTTTACTGAATCTCTCGTATTACATGAGTTTTTGCATCCACGCAAAGTATTTAAACTGATGTGGATGATTTGGTACAGATGAAATGACTATTTAAAATTTAAATCAATGTGTCTTTAAAAGTATAAATAAAACCACCAGTATACTGCCAATTTTCAGTTTTTTTACATTTTCATTTGTTGAAAGCTTTCTACTCATACTTTTTGCAATCGCTCTATGTGTTTACTCATAATCACAGCTACTGACTAAACGAACGTATGAAAAATGAAACGATGGCGGAAGATTTTTTTAACCCTTTCCGGCACAAACTACTTCTGTTGCTAAAATGGTGAAATAATTGCATGACACCGGGATTTATGAAGACATTTTTACGTAAGTTATTGTAAGCTTTTCTTTGCATACATTGTAAGAGGCAAAAATTGGAGGCACTTATTGGAAAATCGCCCAAATGTATGAAAGGGGGAAATGATTAGATGTAACAAAGAAAGTAAAGCTTTTATATTATACTAGAAAGATAGCCCGTCAAAAAAGATGGGATATGAGATATAAAGATATATACAACACATGTGCAAGAATATGAGATTTTCTTGCTTGTGTCCGCAATGATAGGTGAAAATAACAGATTTTAAAAACGAAACTCGTTTATGAAAAATTGTAATACAATAGAACGCCACTAATCCTCACAGCTTGGTTCAAAGTGTTGTTCGGATTTGAGGCTTTTTGCGGATCACAGGTCATGTCTATATTATAAAATTACATATATGGCTTCTTTATGCTAAATAAATTGTATAAATATTGAAAAAAAAAATGCGTATGAATGTGAAATGAAACAGCGAATAGGTTGCCAGAAAATATGTTGCCAATTTTCCTTCTTCGCCAAGGCTCCTAAAAGGGAAAAGTACTGACAATTTAACTTTCGTATCCGACTAAAAAAGCGTGGAACTTTTCAAGTATAGGGGCCTTGGCGTACTTTTTAAAAGTTTGTCATAATTTGGCCTTCAGAAGTGAGTATTTTGCCAAATGATATAAACAGCTATGAAAACAAAATTAAAGAACTTTTAAGTTTATTTTCATAATCTATAAACATAGTATTTATATCTATGCTATTGTTGCTTTTTATATGCAATTTACTTCAGTTTGTATACAAAAATAGTTAAATGTCTTCTTTATATTAAATAAATTGTCTAAATATTGAAAAATTACTTGTGTATATAAAATAGTGAATAAGTTGCTAGAAAATATGTTACCAAATTTAATTTTCTCTATCTCGCCCAGACCCCTATACTGGAAAAGTACCTAAAGCACATTAAAATTGGGCAGTTGCGAGCTCAGATAGTACAGCGCCGTCTATTGGCTGTTACGTTATTAGTAGCATCGGGATGAAGATGTAAAGATGTACATTTTCGTGTAGTAGACTTTAAATTCTCTCCCATAGATTTTGAAAAAAAAAAAACCCTTAAAAGCGTGAAGTTTAAATTAAATTGCGGTGACCTCGTTATGAAATATTAATGGTTTTAAATGGGAATTTCGCAAAATTAGCTAGCTATCGCCAAGTTGGCTTCATATATGACAACTTATTTTTGTCGCCAAATTTGGGGACATTTAGTCAAATCTGGCGACATTTCGCCAAGTTTGTTAACGTTTGGTGCTACTGTGGCAATCCTGCATTAGTAATTTTCAACAATTACTCGTTACGATGAGGCGATCCTACCGGAATTGTGAGGGACACACAGAGACTTTGATTTTATATAAATAGATTCACAAATGAAAAAAATTCATTTAGCCCTTTCCGGTACGAAGTACTTACATTACTAAAACGTTGAAATGATTGCATGACACCGGGACTTAGGGAGACATTTTTACGTAAGTAATTGAAAGATTTTCTTCAGATTATAAGAGATAAACATTTGTTTCAAAATTATGGTGCCGATGTGGAAATTGACGATAAAATTCAACTGGGACAGAAATATACTCACCATGCCGAAAACGGTTAAACCACATACAACTTATTACGATTGCCATGACAACAAGTGTAAAACATTTGTATTGCTATTAATAAAGTATCCTTTATATTTGACTCACCCTTAGTAAAAAGTACAAAAACAAAGACTAGCGTGAGTTTACACTGCACTAAAAAAACTCAATATTCACGGGCAGAGGAAGGGGTGATAACGCTATTTTTTACTTTTTATCATACAATCATAAAATGTACATATCAAATGTCCTAAAAAGGACAGACTGATTTTAAAATTCAATAACTTGCAAATGACGACAGATATTTAAAAAATTCTTGCAGGAGGGTTATGTATGAGCTCAAAAGTTTTTTGACAGTGATTTTTGATTTTAGTTCGAATTACAAACAATAGGGGGCGCCGCGATCAATAGACGCTAAATTCAGGCTCGATTTTTAGAACTTCGGAACCCACTCAATACATTTTAATCTTCTTTTTCCACATGGAAGAAGAGAAAAGCCAAAACATCGAGCCTGTAATTAGCGCCTATTGTTTACAGCGCCATCTATTGTTTGTAATTCGAACTAAAATCGAAAATCACTATTAAAAAACTTTTGACCTCATGCATAACCCTCCTGCAAGATTTTTTTAAATATCTGTCACCGTTTGCAAGTTATTGAATTTTAAAATCAGTCGGTCCTTTTTAGGACACCCGGTAAATTACATAATAATAAATAACCAATTTTAATAATATTATTTTCCGTAACATCATGATACCTACAAAAATGCCACTCTCGGTACAGTCTTTTGTAAAATGGAAGAATCACTTATAATGGCCATCTTTATGCAATATTTAATTTAGAATTTGAGAATTTTGCATAAACCTTGTTATAATTTCTTAAAAAAGGTACGCAAAGCAATAAATTAAGCTAAATTTTATTGTAAAATAAAATGAGAAATAAGCTTTGTAGATGCGTTAATAATATAGCTGCGTTAAAAATTAATGTTTTGTAAAATTACACGTTTTCATTTAGCATGTTATCTAAGAACCCTGACGAGAAACTAAAAAATATATCTTCTTTTATATTACAAAAGTAATCCCTAAAGTCCTGAGCCATTTTAAATTTCATTTATTTCTATTTTTACTTCCTGACATACGACGATGTGTAATTTCCTGAACTGCCATCGAATGGACCGAGTCGAACTTTAAACATTTCACACTTCTATTGATAAATGTATCTGGAAGCGTAAGTTTTGGAAATGGATCTATTTTTCTAATGTATGATTGATCGACTTTGAGAAATGTTTTGAAATAGCGCAATGAAATGGAAAGTATTATTTATTAAAAGAAATGGGATTTTTTTTTTTAAGCAACGGCGAGAATTTAGAAAATTTATTAGAAACGATACTTTTCAGGTATATGTTTTCACAATTTTAAAAATAAATTTATTTCTAAGTTTCATTCCGAATGTACAGCAAAAAATGTGTTTTGAAACTCTGTAGAAGACTATTTCTTCTTTTTTTATTTAAGTGAATTTAAATTTGTAATATCATCTAACCCTTTGAAGTGCGGTGGTAGGGTACCACTTAATTTTAAATCCCAAATGTCAAAATCGCAATTTTTAAATAAAATTTTGTTTTAAAATGCACTTGAACAAAAGCTTATACTTATTTCAAATAAATTTCAAATAAAGTTCTTGCATTCTTGTATCCTTCAGTCATTTCAAAGTTTTATCAAAAGAATATTTTGCCCATAAAAGCCTTAAACATACAATAAAAATAATAATTATTATTATTATTAATTATATATATAATTATAATTATAATAATTATATATATTATTTATATTTTTAAAATATATATAAGGATTTATAAGCTAAATTTATGTATGCTATTAGTTTATGTTCGTGTGATGAAGAAATAATAAAAGCTTAAATTCCCAAACATATAATAACACTTACTTACAAGAGTACCATGTTGATTTGGGTATATAACTTTGCTGTGATTGACGCATAATTAAAAAGAACGCAAAATCATGCATTAGGCATAGATTATGAAACACTTTTCAACACATTCAGAATTATATAATAAAAATTTACAGTTGAATAAGGTGAAAAAGATGTCTAAATAGCCAATTTATAAAACGCATTGCACATTTCAAAACACAATTTCATCAATTCCCATAGAATGTCAAAAAATAAATCTAAATTTTTTGCGCAGCCCTGTACATGAACTGTAGATTTATCATATAATACATAGTATGCTAAGATTTAGTTCAATTAGAAAACGCATAGCACAGTTGAAAATTCCCCTGCAGAAATTTCCATCAATAAACGGAAATGTACTTCAGATGTTTCGTGCAGCCCTGTGTATGATGTATACAATTTATACATACTAAGAAATATTTTTTTGAAGTTTAATTTAAAAACGTGTACCACAAAAGAAAACCATTTCCAGCAATTATTGTTCATAGAGTTACTGTTTATACTGTTTATACCCGAATTATTTTGTGTGTCCCTGTATATCAATGATGAATGCTTACACATCATATTTCATAGCAAATATCTTGCAGTGCACCTCAGAAATATATATCGGTCCGAATATGTTTGAAATAGTGTAATAGAAATAAAATACACCGCAAACGATTTTTCACCGAAAACTGTAATGTAATTGAATTATTTTGAGTGTCCCTGTAAATGAACGGTGATTGTTTTCTATATCATATAGTAGGCAACTTGTAGTCTATTGCAGATATATATATATAAATTTCAATGAGTTTAAAATTGTGAAACACCATTAAAAATCATCGCAAACGATTTTTCTCATATGCCGTAATTTAACGGAATTTTTTTAATGTCCCTGTAAAAGAACTATAACTGCTACAAGCTTCATTTTCAATATCGAACATGACATAGTGAATATCAATAACATATATCAATTTCATGGTTATCCGACTATTGCGAGTTAGAGCACGGACTGACAGACGGTAAACAGACGGCAGACAGGCAAACCGAAGTCATAAATCCTTTTCATCTATGTTGGAAAGTGTTAAAAAGCACAGCAGAATTGTAGTTGCAAAAAACAGAATAAAACACTAATGTGGGTCTGACTTCCTTGCGTTACCAAGACGCCGGGCACAAATTCTACAGTTGGAATTTAAAATGCTTTTCTAAAAGTAGAAGTTAAAGTAACTTTTTTAGTGATAGTTGTAGTGACTCGCTGAGCGGATAAATAGTTGAAGTTGTAGTATTTTAAATGGAATATATGCGATTTTAAAATAAAAATTTCTCACTTTTTCAGTTCTTAGATAGTCTATTATAAGACCATATTATAATGGAGGGGGGGGGGGTGTAATATAAAGCGTGACTTCAAAAATCCTGCATTCAGAAATCCGGAAAGTTCAAAAATCCGGCATTCAAATCATCTTTTCCCCTCCTTTTTATTTTACACTTTCAAGTTATGGTAGAAGAAAAATAGCAATTGTTTATGAATTAAACACTTCAAGATGGAAAGTAAAAATGCAAAAAAATAATATTTGACATTTTTTTCATTTGTCAGAGGCGATTATTTTATGAACAAATTTTCTTGGAGCTGCACTGTTGCGCAGCAATGGCGTGGAGACTAGTACACAAGACCTTTGGAGTCTCTCTTCTGACGCTGTGATAAATAGAACCGTCGATAACGCTAGTAACAGCTCCGAATACGGGGATGAACAGCAGGCATAAGAAAAGGTGTCACTAGAAACAAAAACATAAATTTGACTGGAGAAATAATATCTGCTTTAGAGAGCAAGACTCCATTTCCGAAATAGAGATTCTCCACTTGTATAAAATACAAGAAAAACTTATTAAAGAACGGCCAAAAAAATTAAAGCAAACAAAATTGTTTCCGAAATAGCACGAGAAGAAATAATTTCACTTTTTATTAGATTTTTTTTTTCTGTAACATAGAAAATATCAATTAATGCAAGTTTATTTTTATATTTCATTTGCTTTATTCCTTGCATAATTATCACTTAATAATGAATTACATTATGGCTAAAGGCACCATTAAGAATACTAGGGGATCGTACCCGGGGTTCCCGGGTTACGGAATATAGGTGAAAACATTTTTTTTTTAATTGAAAGCCAATAATTTTTTATATTCAATAAATTTGTTAGATTGCCCACTTACATTAAAAATGAATTTTTCATATGAAAAATACGAATTATACAATCAAATAAATTTTTGAAATTTATCAAAAACGATATTTTCTTATTAGCCGCATGCTAAGAGTTATTCGACCAAGATTTTGCTACTTACGGCATCCTTTTATATTCCGATAATTTTAGAGATTACACATGTCTGTTAAATTTGTGTTTTATTTATATTATTTTATTTATTTATTCAAACGGAAGTTTTTTAATGGATATTAGCCGTAAGAAAATGATGAGCTCTTTATTTTGTTTTAAGGGCGAACGGATTAATTTTTCGTAATCGAGCTCCTAGCGATATTGATAAATTAAAAAATATTTCGTGCTTTAAAATTGATCTTAAAACCATAGACAATCAGTCAACTGAGATGAACTTTGTAAACAAATTCCATTTGAAAAAATATTCCTATTTGGTGATCTAAAAATTTAATTGTACGATTACAAATATGTTAGATTTGTGTTTTTTAAATGGTATTCTTATATTTGTTTATAAAAGAAATATTAATTTCGTTAATTTGTCTTTCACAAATATGTTAGGCTGGTGTTGTTTTTTAATATTATTCTTTTATTTGTTTATAAAGGAAGTATTAATTTCGTTATGCAAAAATAGTCAGAAACAAATGCTGAACAATGTTTGTTGCTTTATATGCAAAATGTTTATTATTTTATGTATTGAAACCGGCACGTGATAAGATAAACTTTAAAAAAAAAAATCATGCTTAAAAATTATTTTAGAAAATATAATACATCAGTCAATTAAGATACAGTTTTTAAACAAATTGCATTTGAAAGTAAATTTTTTCCCGATGCGACGAAAATTGTACGACGGTCAGAAGATTAAAAAATTGCAGTAGCGAAAATTTCAAGACCAAAATTTGATCGTTAAGTGTTGCCATTCGCAAAATGACGTCAGCGTTACGCACAGATGCGTTTGTTCTTTATAATACAGATAGATACGTAATCAATAAAATGTAATAAAGATCAGTTATTACGATGTGGTTATCAATTGAGGCTCTCATACTTGGTATTCCAGAATGAAAAACGGCAATTTTCACATTTTCAAAATTTGCATACGCACTTCTCATATCCATATTAATCATTTTTTTTATTTGTATTTTGTTTAATCATTTTAAAATCATTTTAACTCAAAACTTGTCACAATTGTCAGCTACATCTTTCATGTGAACAGACGCACTCTTTACTTGAGATTCTAATCTCAATTCCGGAGAGTAAAAATTTCCGTAACTTATGTTTTTTAGACGCATTTGTGTTAAACTGTTTAGTTTTATCTAAGAAAAAGACCGTTTTCTTTTAAATATGACTTCATTTTCACTTAAATAAGCATTTCGCCTAGTGTCTGAAACTTAGTATTAGTACACATGTAGAAGGAAAAACAATACAGAAAATTTATGAAGAGAAATGCGTGTTTTCAAAAGCAGTATGTCATTTTCCTTTGTTATTCCTTTAATATAATATTATGCTTCTAATGGAATTTTGCGCCTCTAAACGCTATACAACAATTTTTATCAACAATTTTGAATTTTCATCAGAAAACAGCATGAATACAGATAAAAATACCTCATTATTTCTCTCTTGTGTGTAATAATGAAAGCTGTCTAATTTTCACCATTATAAAGAAATGTCATAAAATGCTTTTAAAATTTAAATATAAAAGTGGGGATATTTTAAAAAACAAGTCAGATAGTCCGATCTACAAATGAACAGCTTTCATTAAAAAAAAATATATATATATATATATATATATATATATATTAGTCAAATTGGTTCAGCAGAAAGATCAGGACAGATGACTAAAAAACACACTTGTGCTTTAAATATATAGATTATATAAAATTATGAAAATTGTTATTTTGATGTTATTTGTTGATGAATTATGTTATTTTGATAAAATTATAGTAGAATGTCCTAAAGAATAGCATTAAAATTTTGTTATTCGAGAGAATTTTGTAAAAAAATTCAGGAACATGATATTATTTTAAATCTCTAATTATTTGTTTGCTTGTTCGGCGAAGCAAATCCATCCAGGCGAGAATAACCAGTTTTTGTACTATAAATCGCTATTATTTGCATGTCACATCTCTTTTATAAAGACACTCAAAATTTTTGTAAAACATTGCGTTTTATCAGTGTGTGATTTCAATTACATTATTTTCAAAAATGAAACATTTTCACCTGTGAAGTATTTCAAAGCAGCTGGGCTGTGAAAATGACGCACTTCCACAAAACATAATTCAGTTTTAAGAATTAAAATACACGCTTTTTTAAAAGATGACGTCATTTGCATCCGCTAAAGCAATCTACTTTTACAATCCAGTTTTAAACTTCGTCTATAGAAAAGTATGCATATGACGTCATTATCGCGGAAAAACAGACAATATTCTTGACATATCCCGTATTTTAATTTCCACTTCTTTTTCAGGTTTTATGAGAAAAAATGGCAACAAAATGATCCAGCAATCTCCTATTTTCGACTATTTTCCGTTTACTTTCAATAGAAATGGGATACTTTTGTTGCCACTTTTAGAAAAATGGTATTAAAAACTACAAAAAAATTAATGTCTCAAAAATAAATTGAGATACAGATTTCAAACAAATTGCATTTAAAAGAGCATTTTTTTTCCTCATACGACGGTGTAAAATTTTAAAATGTGCGATGTTTAGAAGTTTAAAAATTTGCAGTAGTGAAAATTGCAAAACAGAAATTTTAGTTTTTCAAATTTCAAAGTGTTGCCATTCGCAAAATGACGTATGCGTTACGCACAAATATGTTTGTCCTTTATAATATAGATAGCACTACTTTTGACATTCCTTCAAAAATCCTGAATTTTCAAAAATCCGGCATAGTCTCTGTCCCGATGATGCCGGATTTCTGAAGTTATACTATATCTACAACTAACAAAACTTTCTCAAGCTAAAAATATGCTATTACAGTCAGACCTCGTTATCCCGACACCCGGTTTTCGCGTCACTCTGCTTATCACGTCACTTTTTCAAAGTCCCGATTTTCTGTATATGATATGTATGTAAATAAACTCCGGACTTTACGTCATTGAATAATTTTCAACTCTCAATATCCCGACGGTTTAGAAAAATTGTCCATTTTTCATAGTCCATCTAAGTACGGAAATTAAGCGGTAAGAAATATCTTAGCCAAATTTTTCACAAAAGTGTCTAATATACTCATTGAGATAAATAAGAAATTTTACTTCAATCCTTTATCTGAATAAATAAACCCACACACTATGAATGACCCTCTTACGCTCCAGATAGACGTATCAGTCTATTCCTGTCTTTTTGTTCTGGTCAGTTGACGCTTTCTTGTGGTTACACGGCGTTTTTCATCCTACTAAAACAGAAGCATTGCATTGCATTGAAACAATCAGAAATTATATAACACCCATTTCTGAAACAACGAATATTGATTGCAATTCATTGTATAATATTGAAAAAAGAATTATAGGAAGCAGATCTAGAGATAAGCAAACCTTAATTCATCAATATTTCATGTAACAATAAAAGAACAAGTCATCATAAATCTGATTTTTATCCCATTCAATATTGTTTTTGTGTTTATTTTGTGTAACAATAATATCTTATTGTTTAAAACTGCAAGAACAGTTATGAATTTAAACTTGTCTTAAGTTAATTAAAAATACAGCTATTTATAAACATATTTTCCTCCAACTCCGGTTACCGCGACACTCCGCTTATAACGACACTTTTTTCTGGTCTTTAGAGTGTCGGGATAACGAGGTTCGACTGTATATAACATAGCACTTCCTAGTGGAAGTACTAACCTCGAATTGTCGTAGGCTGACGAATTTACACTTAATTCATGGCTACATGTTATTGAGGCTTCCTATGAAATGTTCACTGTTTAAAAGTGAGTGTGTACCATTTTTAGTTCGTTTACAGGGACACTCAAATGAATCTCGTTACATTAAGGTCTATCCAGAAAATTGTTTCTGGTATGTATTTTAATAAAATTACACTAATTCAAACACAATGAAATTTATGTCCATTTCTGAAGAGCATAGTGCAGGGATGGCAAACCAATGGCACACGTGCCGAACTTGGCACGTAAGGATACTTAACTGGCACGAGAAAGAAAAAAACTTATAGATTATATTCAGTTTATAGAGAACAATCTATTTTATGTTTTTTTCTGCAAAAAGTATAGTTTTGTGTAACAGGTATATAATTTACTTTAAAATAATCCGTTACTTTTGAATGAATTAAGGTATTATAAATTTCAGTGAAAGCGCCCTGTAGCATCATTTTCTCGCCAAACCATTCAACATATAGTGTTTTACAAATCATTTAGCTTCTGTATCAAATTTCAAAAGTTTTATTTTTGAAAATTAAATTTTAAGAGATAGTTTGTATAGTAATATACCTAACTGACACGCTTCTACTTCAGATTAAGTTTTATTTTAATTAGGTTTAGGGTTTTAATTTATTTTAAGTTTTATTATATTTAGGTTTTAATTTTGAAAATTGAATTTTAACTGTTAGTGTAAATATTTATGTATCTATTGAACCTGCTTCTACCTAATGAACTAAAAATGATCTGATTTGGAAGTATACAATTAAAAAAAAAACTCATTTATATAATATTAATATGGAATTCGATGCGGCATGGCTATATTATTGAGTAAATACAGCATAATAAATAAGTTAAGAATCGAATTTAGTAAAATATCTAAAAACAAATTCTATAAAAAAAATAATTATTGGGTTTTATCTAAGTTAAGATGTTTCTGTCACGTTGGAATGTTGGTACATAATAATTTTGAAATTTTTGGCACGCATACTCAGAAAGGTTCGCCATTCCTGGCATAGTGCATAGATTTCTGTAGAATATGGTGTGCAAAGCATCTATCATTCAGTTTTAGGTTCACACAAAAGAAATGGGTTACACGACGATTTAAGGGGGGAAATGTTTGCAGCGTAATTTCGTGGTGTTATACTATTTAAAACATAGTAAAATTGATATATATTATTGTAGTGCACTACAAGATGCTTACTGTAGAATATAACGCGTATAGCAGTTATCGATCCTTTAGGCAAATGTCGAACGTCAATTTGCACGCTTTTTGTTTCAACATGAAAAAGAAACACCTTCGCTAGTAGGTGTTTCTTTTTCATGTTGAAACAAAAAGCGTGTAAATAGACGTTCGTCGGACATTAGCCTAAGGCTTAATAATCAAATAAATAAAAATATCGTGGAAAATTACCTCTGTTTTTAAAGACTGTCTATTTCCTGACCAATAATGGTCCGTAGGCGTTTATGCAGCTTTCTCATTTGTCAGAAAAAAGGTAGTCATAAAGAACAGGTAATTTTTCACGATATTTTTAACAGTGTATTCAAAATTTTAGTTAAACTTAAAAATTGATACCGCAAATAAAAACTCATTTCCAGCGCTTACGGCTCATAGACATAGTACTGTAACCAAAAGCTTTCGTGTGTCTCTGTAAGGCTAATATCAGACGAACTCAATTTGCAGTCTTTTTGTTTAACATGAAAAAGAAACACCTTCACTATAGATCATATACAGGGCTACACAAATTAATTCGTAATTATTAATGTACATCAGCGTGAATTGCTTAAGTGTGTTTTTAATTGAGTTATGCATTTTTCAACTTAACTATTAGTATAACTATATAATAGTTATATACTAAATATATAACTATATTTAGTCTAACTATATAATGTATCCATTTCATATACATTGCCGTCTATAGATGATAGCTTCTAAAAGTGCGTTTTCACTTATGATTTTTTTGTTGTTGTTGTTTTCAATTAAATTTTAGTTAAACCCTTTATATCCCAAATTACCTATTCATGAAAATTCCATCTTATAAATATTATATATAGCATTATATGTGTAGCATTTTTCATGAATTTTTTAAACTACATTAAGAGATTCACACAATCATTTAATAAATTTTAGAAAGATTTTGCCAATTAAAACTAATTAATTAAATTTGTATTCATAGAGATTTTGTGTAATATTTATAACTTCACCCAACTTCTTCTTCTTCTTTTTTTTTAGAATTAGGAAAAGTACAAATATGGTGCTCTTACAATAGAAATATAAAAATAATGCCTAACTGAAACTTTTCACCTACAATCTTTCAACATCAAGAAAGCTTAAGAGATGCAAATGAGACCATCCTTTTAAAAAATATTTTTCTTTTGTTCAACCAATAATGCTTTTGAAATAAGATAAAGTAAAGTATCTATAACTCATTCTAAAATGTATTACTACTAATCAATGTATTAAAGGAATTTTATAACAAGTTATTTTAATGGTACCTTAAAGTACCGTTGGGACACAAAGGGTTAATATGAGGCGTGAATAAAAGTATGAGGCGTGTATATAATATATAAGGCTGTAAAGAAAATCTGTCTATTGACGAAATCGGGTGAAGATGATTTTTTAACAAAGTTATGCGTTTCCTAACTGTGCAAAATTTTACTATTTAATGTAGTAAACGTACAAATCTATAAATTTTATACAGAGTTGCGCAAAATAATTGGAGTATATTTCCGACTATGGTCATTAATTGCTGAAATTGGTAAATAAAAATGTATTTATTAAAAACACATAAACTTACTCAATGGTACACGTAAGCAAGAACCATTATATGAACTTGTACAATTAAACTTAATGATGAAAAACATAAAATCTGAGTTTCGAACTGCTTCTGAAGTCGTTCTTAGGACAAAATATGATATTGTGTATCATATATCATTGTATCACATATCATTGTATAGCAACATCATATTTAATCCTGAAGACGACTGCAGAAACAGTTCGAAACGTAGATTTTATGTTTTGTACCATTAATTTTAATTGTACAAGTTCATATAATGGTTCTTGTTCGTGTGTACCATTGAGCAAGTTTATGTGTTTTTAACAAATATATTCTTATTTATTATAATTTATAGTGCAATTGTCCAGCATGTGTTAATGCTGAAATTGGGTTTTCAAATCTGTTATGCATTAATTGCTTATTTAAAATGTTATCTTCACTGTAAAAAAACCACTGTAGATTTGCCAGAACAAACTCGATCACAGTGAATGTGCTGTATCTTTCTTTGGTTTCCTGACTATATTAACATGGAAAATACAGTAATTGGGTAAAATTAACAGCACAATGTGCTGTGGACGCATTTTTTTACAGCACAAACTGCTGGCGTTCAAATTGCCAGCACATTGTGCTGTTAATTTTACGCAACTACTGTATTTTCCATGTTAATATAGTCAGGAAACCAAAGAAATATACAGCACATTCACTGTGATCGAGTTTGTGCGCGAGATGAACAGTAATTTGTACTGTAAAAATGTCGTTTTTTTTTTGTTTTTTTTTTTACAGTTTTTCACCTATTAAAACGGTGAAGTTCCGTTACAGTATTCTGTAAGTGTAAGTAAGGTAACTGTTTCATAATCTATGCTTGATGCACGATTTTTCTTTCTTGTTTAATTTTTCTTTCAATAGATAGTAGATACAGTTATTCTTTAAAAGTAATAAATAGATGCATATTTTGCACTACACGCAGGATAAATCATATGAGCTATTTTTTTCGTAGATAACTACACTGTAAAATTAGTACAGTGAAACCTCCCTGTACGACCTCCTTCATTAAACGATCACCTCACTGAACGACCATTTTTTCATGGAACGAAATTTATTCCCATAGGCTCAATACTAATTTTACCTCAATTCAGAGACCATCCCAGTTGAACTCCCTCCATGAGCGATCAATTTCTTTGAAGAAAGTTCCGTGTTTTTCTGGTCGCTTAAAGAAGATTTTATTAGAAAGATAATTCCGGAAAGCGCATTATTCATCAAACGTCTGAACTAAGTTAAGTTTTTTGTTCTATTCCGGTAACTTTTAAGTGTTGAAACCCCTTTGTGCCTTTTCAGGCAATAAAGTTAACTCTGATTACAAATTAAGAATGATGTTCAATAAACTCCCCTGCCCTATTCTGTCGGAACTCTCAAAGAACCAGTTAAATTAATGAAATCGTCGTTATTTGTTCCCGTCCAGAAAAATTGCATTTATTTGCTGAATTTCGAAAAGACTGGAAAATAAAAGTTATAAAAGATAAAACCGTAAAATCGAAGTAAACGTCAATGTATTCATTTTTTAAACTCTGCAGTAATTAATTTATGTAATTAGCTTTTGATTTGATACTTAATTTTTTTCATAATGTGAAAAATAAATTAGAGTAACCCTAATTGTTACCTTTTTTCAATAATTAAAATCGAGATTTAAACATGACCTCCATTAAGAGACCACCTCTCGGAGGGACCAATTTTTATTGGAACGGGACGTGGTCGCTTTAGGGAGGTTTTACTGTACATTGTAACCATCATAAAACTCAGTATAGTATTCCGAGTATACTGTTAGTTTGAGCAAAAAGTTCTGGGAAATTTTTAATCTAATAGTTACCAGAATTTGTGTCGTATACAGGAGTACTAGTGGTACAGTCCAGACGTGGCTCCATCTGATTATGGCCTCTTTCGATCAATGCAACACTTTTTCAAGGCCCGTCGATTTGAATTCTTTAATGAAGTTGAAGAAGCATGCCAAGAGTTTTTCGATTCCAAGGAGACGCCATGATACTTCCAGCAAATCCGGAAACTGGCAGAACGATGGCAGAAAGTCGTGGACTATGATGGTCTCTACTTTGAAGAATAGTCCTTGTTGCTTTTGTTGTTAATTTTCGCATAACAACGAAACTTTCACAAATTTCCAAGAACTTTTTTCTCAACCTAGTTGCCGAAACGTCAGTGAATGCTTACTCTGGAGACACGAAAAGTTTTAGTTTCTGTTAGTCTGTCTGTTAGCCTGTCTGTTAGTCAGTCTGTTAGTCTGTCTGTTAGTCTGTCTGTTAGTCTGTCTGTCTTTTCCGCGATAACTGCCGCAAAAAGCATCCGATCGGCTTGAAATTCACTGTGGACATGTTGATGAGGTACCCGGACTTAGCTGTATAGTTTTTGGTTAAATTTGGTTCATTCGTTCGGGAAATATAGAACATTTTATTTTTCTCTATAATGCTTTTATATGGCAAGTCAGACGATTTTCAGATTTTCATTTGTTGAAAGAAATGGCTCATATGAAAAATGGATTTAAATGGTAAATTTTTGATGCTGAAATTTTTAAATAAGATTATTAAATTATTCCAATTAGTTTGAAATTTTGTCAATATATTTGCGAGATTTTTTAAATTAGGTTTAAAATATTGGGGTTAATTTTATGCATGTTTACCAATAATATAAAGGATTTTGTTTTATCAATTTGACATAATGCATATTTCATTTTTTTCCTTTTCTTTCATCTGTTGCCTAGCATCGTATTTGGTCCTAATAATATTAGTATAGTTGCGTGTATAATGTTGTAGTAAAGCCAACGTCAAAACGGATGAATTAATGCATTTGTATCTTTGCATATAGATGGATTTTAGCCCAGAAATAAAAATAGGCAATATTTCATTTATTTTATTTATTTTATTCAAATATTTTGCTTAAAAATACAAAAGTTCATTATTTTCATAGAGAATAACGTAACATTTTTCCATAACATTTACCAATATTTCTTTAATTGTTGCCAAGAAAATCAAAACACGGAATAATATTTTCTTTTAAACAATTTTCAATTGAAATGTTTTGTCGTGTAACAGGAAAATGAAAAATAAAATTAAGAATAGAAAACTTAATATGGCGGCATATTGGAAATAAAAAGAAAACTCTCGAGTATTTCTTAATATAACAAAATGAAAAGTTTTGAGTAAGTACGCATAGCGGGTGAATTAGACGTCATTTATCGAAAACAAAGATGCTGGAATAAAAAGATCTTGGGTAAAATAAAATTAACTATTGTTCATGGAGGAAAGAGATAGATGGAGATGCAGTATGCCGTAAAAACAGTTTGCAATACGATGTGCGTTATCGCTCAGATTTAAATGCCCTCATTCGGCCCAAACAAAACAAGCATGTGGAACAGAGACCGAATTTTTTGACTTCATCCGTGCATTTTTTCTGTAAAATGAAAATGATCTGCTTATATTTAAGCAATAAGCATTCTAAGGTAGCATTTCATTGTATTATGAATTAAAAACTGTATTACTAAAAATATTATTCTGTTTTTTTTTTTGTTGTTGTTTTTTTTGTTTTTTTTTTCTAAGCACGTCGTTGTGTTGTGCCGAATGTAGCGGATTTTAGGGTTACATTTTTGGCGTCACTTCAAGATTTATTGCCTGCGTACGGTTAACATGAATATTTTATTTTAAATTTGAATTTTATTAATTTGCAAAACAAAAACTTATGCTTATCCTTATAAATCACAGCGTAAAAAAAAATCTAAGATATACTATAACCATCCGCACAATCAATAAAAAATTACGAATGTAAATTTAAATAGACTACGGGGGGTTCAGGGGGGCAGAGCCCCCCCTGAAGAAATGCAATTTTTGATTTAAAAAGCTACCAGAATAAGTAGCTCATCAGAATTTCAGAACATCAATGTATAACCACTTGTTTAACACTTTTAATTTCTGAAACTTTACGAAGTATCTTGTACGCTTATAAATATTTATGTAATTTGAAAACTTTAAAAAACGATTGTAGGAAGTTGAATATTACTCAAAGAGTGTTAAAAAACAATGACTTGCAAAGATGACATTGAGGCTCCTGATCTGCAGATTTACTAGTATTTTAAATATAGTATTCTAATATATTGTATTAAATAACACTATTACGCACGAACAATTGCAAAGCAATGCATTTCTTTCAATTTAACTGAGAGTTAGTGATCAGTGAATAACAAAAGACACAGTTAAACAGCGTCATCTTTTAGTTATTCAAAAAAAATTTACTTTCTTTTTTTTTTTTTTTTAACACAAAATTTTCAATAAGATTTTGTTTATAATATTATGAAATATAAATTTTTATATGAGTTAATAAGAAATACATTTCAGTCTCTATTTACGTGTATCAAACTCTTAAGTCATTTTTGATTATATTGAAAGAAAGAGGGAAATCTTTTCAAGTTTAGAGAGTTACTTCAAAAAATTTCAAAACCCTTTCAGCGTAACTGAACTGTGCTCTGCCTTTATACAATTCTCCTTGCAGTCGAAATTTCCATTGAGATTTCGATAATACTTAGATATTTATACGGTGGAAAGGCATCATATTTTTTCTTACTTCTTACTTTCAATTTGAATCTATTTCAATAATTCAAAAATAATTTTATAAGCATGATTGAATTTGTTTTAAATTATATTGTAAGCATTATTATGGAAACATAACTTTTTAAAACTTTAAAGGCACTAAGTTAAGAAATTCAGTGTTTAAAAACTGATGACTTTTTTTTCTAATTGAATGCATTTGTAAAATAAGAATCGGTAAGAGAAATCTGGGGAATTAAAAAAAAATAATAAATGTACGTACCTGATTACACAGGCCTGCAATGATCGTGTTTTTTAACATTTAATAATTGATTTTTATGTATTTTTTAGCGCAGAATCCGAAAATGATCTTCATTTTTAACCATCATATCAGGATTTTTCGAAAATCGTAAATTTTAAAGGTAAAAAATAAAAAAATATTATACTAAAAGATAGAGGAAATGATTGCGTTTCTTAACTTTTCATAACTGATTTTGTGTATTTTTTATCCATTGAATTCGAAAATGACCTTCACTTTTAACCATCTTGTCAGGAGTTTTCGCAAATCGTAAATTTAAAAATTAAAAACTAAAAAATAGCGAAAATGTGATACAATAAAAGAGACTTAAAACTTTTTTATTAATTTTATTTTATTTTATTCAATAATTTATTCAATTTTTTGTCTGATACTGGTAATGCTTACAATTAAACAGCTCTGGGGTCCGATGAGGGTTGAGGAGGGTACTTTTGAACTTTATAATTTAACTTTGAAATTTACTATTTGCGAAAACTCTTGACGTGATTGTTAAAAACGAATGTCATTTTCGGATTCAGCCTTAAAAAATACATAAAAATCAATTATCAAAAGTTAAAAACACAAATATAAGATATAAAAAATAGCGGAAATATAATCTCTCTATTCTAAAAAAAAGTAACTACCGCTGTCACCGCCGCCGCCGCCGCCGCCGGTTTTGATTTTTTTGTGACGGGAGGCCTTTCTTCGTTAATATTAACAAAAATAATGCATACAAAAATATGAAAATCGGTGGTTTTATACAGAAATGTTTGATAAACACGCTGATGCA
The DNA here is from genome assembly GCA_963932465.1 of Maratus speciosus. Classification (NCBI taxonomy): domain Eukaryota; kingdom Metazoa; phylum Arthropoda; class Arachnida; order Araneae; family Salticidae; genus Maratus; species Maratus speciosus. Next base: position 316,177,438 of record OZ010789.1, read on the forward strand.
GACAGTTTTCAAATCGAAGAATTATTTTAAGAGTTATTTAATGCTAAAGTTGGACAAAATCGTTCCACTAAAAAAGTTTTATAGCAGCAAAAACTATGCATGGCAGTGTAATCATTTTTAGATCATTTTATGCGTTAGAATTTGCCGGAGTGCAGATTGCATTAATTTTTTTATTTTGACTCATTTTTTCAGGTTTTATTTCTATTTTAAATTCAAATTTTCAGCATTTCTAGAGATATTTTTTACAGATTTCAGAAAATTGTACTAATTTAAACTGTTGCCAACTGTATAAAAAGCGTAAGCAATAATGTTTGCTTCAAATTAAAAATTTATTTACACGTAACTATTATAAACAGGAAAAACAACTTTCAAATTAGAATTAAATAATTACGTATAAAAAGCAGGAACTTATTAAAAATTACGTCATAAAAAGTATACACGTCAATTTTAAAAGAGAAAGGATATTGTAAAATAATAAATTCATTAACATGCCTTAGAAGTCTTAGGAGAAATTACGTCATATTTACGTCCAATTATAGTTATTACATAAAATGAACACAAAATAATATTGCAAAAAAGTTTAAATTTAGAAATTGCGCTAGACATTTATTTGATATTTTGAGAATTAATTTAAAATGTCTCATTTAAAAGAACTTTCTTTTCGCTTTGTTTAAAAATACCAGGAGACAAAGACTCTCTTTACTTAATTCCTTTTATATTAGCTTATTTTGAAATGTTGTTACACGTGTATACGTCATCAAGTTATTTTTATTTCGACGTTTTATTTGTGTTTTTATAAATGTTGTACGAATTTATTTGTTCTTTCGTTATTTAAAATAAAAATTATATCAATTTGTATAATTTGGCGAGTGGTTTGGCGATTTATATAATTTGGCGAAATTGGTTGACAGGATAATCAAGTAGTACCGCAGCGGATTTGGCGTTAAAATTCCCCAATCAAAGAGAAATGAATAGAGATTCGTTTATAGGGAGATCGCCACTGTTTTTTAAATTATAATTCAATCTTTCGAAATCTTTTTAAAGCCGATCAAATTAGCATGCATTTAGAGTCTGCGGTGTCTGGACGGGGGTTGGCGAGCGTAGCTCGTAGGGGGCCGAGCCCCCTAGTACTATAAATAGTATCAAATTTCCGCTATTTTTTACTTTTTAACTTTGAAATTTACGATTTGTAAAAAATCCTTACGTGATGGTAGAAAATGAAATTCATTTTCTGATTTAGCGCTACAAAATACATAAGAGTCAATTATCAAAAGCTAAAAAAACATGCCACAACCCAAATTTTGCAGGGTAATGTTATTAGTGAAACGAAACTCTTTTTTTTTTCTTAGTAATATTTCATTACGTAATTCATCGAAGTAATAATACAATATAATCAAACAATAAGCTGCGTAAAACCTTGTGGGGATGACATTCGGCTTAGAATTATAAAAGCACTTCCGAAGGCTCTTCCTAAATGTTAAAATTTTTTTGTTTGTTTGTTTGTTTGTTTTTTGCAAATAACACTATGCGTAAATGAAAGATATTATCTTTCCGATCCCTAAATTTAGTAAGTTGCGATTAAAGTCGGCAGAATTTAAAGTTTTAAAACAGATTATACAATATGATAATGCAGTTTTAACATGTGGTTGTTTAGTTTCTACATAATTTGTAGGCTTCGCTGAGACAATTGTCTTTTAGCAGTTTAGCCTTAGTACCTAAGTGACTAATTTCTAGCTTATGAGTTTTTTAGATTTGCACACTTCATCTATTTTTATGAGATATTGTGATTTTAGATATATTTAAGTGCTTTGAAACAGAATTAAGTATTTTGCGTCTGTTTTATACAATGTTAATTTAGAGATTATTAAAAAACTTACAGGGGAGGGTGGGATGAGAAGATATGTCTTGGTGAGACTTTGAGTTCAGTTTTCATAATTTAAAACACCTGTCGCCTTCCCCTGTAAGCCTCTGTTGCATACAAAAAATGGCTTTGTTCTTTGTTAAATATACATTTAAATACTCATTTACAATCTGAAACACGAATGATGAAGAAGTCGTCTCATTTCATAACACTATACAGGCCGCTTGACGTGTTTATACGTCATTTAAAAAACTATAGTTAAGAAATCCTAAATTCTCCCCAGAAAGTTTGAATAGTTTATTTTTGATTAACCATAGTGATAAATATTTCCTGAATAAAAAAAAAATTAAAATTAGTATTAAAAACTTTCTTGGGTGAACTCGAAATTTCAGAAAAAAAAAAACCCGCCAGATTTGACACCACTGTTTGCGGCTTGTATAATGTTACAAAATATTTAACTCAACACTTAAAAAGTACACTTAAATCTCCAAACTTGTCTTTAAATCTTTAAAGAGGTTTATGACTATTTGAAGAGCTTCTTTGAAACATAAACCACCCTGAAATCGTAAATCGTACATGTGGTGCTCTGACGTAAGGGAGACCGGGGGAATGGCGCCACTCGGGGTTATGCCTCCAATCCGCTTAATTTAAAAACTAACGGCTGTTTCAGATAGTGAATACGCCTGCACTAAAGCGGCCAACAATAGAAACAGTATTAAAAAGCAGAAAAACCAACGTTTCAAAATGCACAAATAATACATGAAAAGCAGCAAACAGATGTTTCGAATCTACTAACGAGATTCTTCTTCAGTGCAAGATAGGGAAAAAGAACAGCGTTCTAGAAAAAACAAGGCTGCGCAAAATGGTGAACGAAAACGCGTAGGCTTATATACCCGATGCTGGTAGCGAAGGCGCCAAAAACAACCAATGAAAGAGAAGCAGTGGAAACGACTGGGTGAACAAGTAGCGACATCTACCGAAGAAGGAGAGAAAAAGAAACCAAAAAAGGGCGGAAATAAATTCATGCTTTCCAAATACTTGGAAAATCAGGAGTACTAGAGAAGTCATTGACTAAACAGTGAGAATTTTTAATGATGTGGTAAGATTCCAAAAAATCAAGGTCAAGGTTAGAAGAACATTTTTGGATAATGATGGCTAAGGAAAAATCGAACCTATGTTGAGAAGACCAAGAATGTTGAGCAATAGAAGAACGTTTAAGCTCCTGATTTTTAACATAACCTTCATGCTCTTTTAAACGAAATCTAAGAGCACGTTTAGTCTGGCCAATATAAGAAAGGCCACACTGGCAAGAGATTTGGTAAATACCCCAGTTATCTAGGCGATCAACGGGGTGTTTGAAATTTGAAAAGGTGATTTTATTAACAGGAGAAAAAATAACATTAAAATCAAGCCTTCTTAAGATTTTAGCAACTTGCTGACTGATTTTAGGAAAAATAATAATAATTTTCACTATTTTGAGGTAAAACTTTTTGAAATTTTAAAATTTCCGTTCTATGTTCGTTATGTTGATGATGCTTATGTCCTGGTTGAAATGAATTCGGATATTAATCATATTCTCTCTATTATGAATTTCATTGATCCCTGCATTCAATTTACCTCTGAAATTGAGACCAATAACTGCCTTTCTTTCCTGGATGTCCTTGTTATTCGTTGTGAAAATGGCTTTCAGACTACCGTCTTTCGCAAACCTTTTGCTGTCAGTCTCCCACCTCACAGGTATTCTTCTCATCCCCCTAACCAGAAATTCGCTGCTTTCAATACTTTTGTTTTTCGGGCTACCAATATTTGTTCCACTCCTCAGTTACTTAGTGCTGAACTTAATTACCTCAGAGCTATTGCTGTTGATCCTGGTTATTCCTCTATTATTATAGATTTTATTTATAAGAAATTGACGAAACCCGTCCATTCTGAAAAGTATTCTAATTCCAACTCTTATACTTCAGTTGTCTTGCTATTTTTTCCTAAAAATCAGTCAGCAAATTGCTAAAATATTAAGAAGGTTTGATATTAATGTTATTTTTTCTCCTGTTAAAAAAAAATTCCTATTCGAATCTAAAATACCCCATTTGTTGCCTAGATAACTGGGGTATTTACCAAATCTCTTGACAGTGTGGCCTTTCTTATATTGGCCAAACTAAACGTGCTCTTAGATTTCGTTTAAAAGACCATGAAGTTTATGTTAAAAATCAGGAGCTTAAACGTTCTTCTATTGCTCAACATTCTTGGTCTTCTCAACATAGGTTCGATTTTTCCTCAACCATCATTATCCAAAAATGTTCTTCTAACCTTGATCTTTATTTTTGGGAAGCTTACCACATCATTAAAAATTCTCACTGTTTAATCAATGACTTATCTAGCACTCCTGATTTTCCAAGTATTTGGAAAGCATTAATTTGATTTCCCCCATTTTTGGTTTATTTTTCTCTCCTTCTCCGGTAGATGTCGCTACTTCTCCACCCAGTCGTTTCCACTGCTTCTCTCTCATTGGTTGTTTTTGGCGCCTTCGCTAACCGCATCGGGTATAAAGCCAGCGTGTCTCTGTTTACCATTTTGCTCAACCTTGCTTTTTCTAGCACACTGTTCTTTTTCCCTATCTTGCACTGAAGAATAATCTCGCTAGTAGATTCGAAACAGCTGTTTGCTGCTTTTCATGTATTATTTGTGCATTTTTAAACGTTGGTTTTTCTGCTTTTTAATATTGCTGCACAAAGGCTTTATTAGCTATTTTTAAATAGAAACAGTGCCTAGAGTGAGAATGATTTTGTTGTGCGTCGTTCGTTTGTTCTAGTGAAAAATTTAGTTTTCATCTAGTTGCTTCTTATTTTGGAGCTTCAAATCAGTAGAGGTAAACACCTTTTCTTGTAACATTAGGTACTTAAGATAACATTACCCGTAATCTACATGCATTCGCCAACATTTTGATGCAATTTGTTGAACAATTTCGGTTCTTCTTTCGGCTTTGCTGGGGGATTTCCGCTATATTGTACACTCAGGGTAATGCCGCCACCATAGCAAAGGGTGACTTTTCCAATTTGAGTTAAAATGTAAGCTTAGCACATTAATTAATCTAGCTTAAGAAACATTGTAATTATTCATTATTCTGCTAAATTACATTGCTTTCTAAATATTTTCAGTAGGTTATGTGTTTCCTAGTATCCATTTTATGTATTTACTAGATCATTAAAGAGTGGCGTCAAGATCATGATTCAGCTTTAGAATTTTTACTATTAAAAAATAAACATTTTTTTGAGGTGAAAAAAATTAAATTTCCTTAAAGTGTCGACGTTCCCCCCTGTCTCCCCTATATCAAAACAAAGACGGAAAGGTCTTTTTATGATTTTTCAACATGTGAAATTCTCTTTTATCGCAACTGAACTGTTCTCTGCACTTAAACCATTCTGTTTACATTCAAAGTTCAGTTCTTTTGAGATTTCTGCGATAGCTGGAGATGTATATGCTGAAAAAGTTCCATGTTTTTCCTTACATTTCTTTCCATTTGAATTTTGTAAATGCAATAGAATTCGTTTTAAATAAAGTTGTAAGCAGTAACACAACTTTCAAAAATTTTAAAAACATTGATTATGTTAAAATAAACTTGATTTTTAAAACATTTTCAAACAAATTTCTTAACCATGTTTAAAAGAGGATGTAGGAGAAATCTGCCGATTTTTGGAAAAGAGTATCATTTATCGAATTAAAAAAAAAAAAAAAAAAAAAAAAAAAAAAAAAAAAAAAAAAAAAAACATTTTAGCTAAACGTTTAATATAATTTTTTCTATGAACAACTCTTTTTTTTTTTCAATTTTTCGAGTAAAATTTCTTTCTCTGATTAATTCATAGAAGTAATAATTCAATAGACATCGCAATATGCTGTGGGGAAGGTATCTTGTCATTTAAATTAGTTTCGCAACTATACTTTAGCAAAATGTACCGAAATCTTTAAATTTGTTTGTAAAACTTTAAAATACTTTAAGAACATTTCAATGACTTCTGTGAAACCATCTGAAATCTCAGTGCACGCCTCTAGTGCTCTGATATCTGTACGCGTCTGGAGTTGTTTTTGATTATATCAAAAGAAAAAAGAAGAAAAAAATCTGCATTTTCAAGTTCAGAAATTTACTTTCATAAAGTACAAAATAAACTTATTGAACTGTGCTTTAGACCATTTTGCTTGCAGGAAAATTTTATTTCTTTTCAGAATTCGGGAAGAAATTACGAAATTTTCTTTTTTTTTTTTTTTTTTAGGGCAATTTTTTTTTTTCAACATATATCTAACCTCATGAGAAGAACATTCTATATTTTTTTTTCAGATTTTTCGGAGTATGCCCGTATGGAGACCTTCCTTGTAAGACATAAATTAAAACAATATCAATACTTGTTTTAAAGTTTTTTTAAATTATTTAAAATAGTTACAAATAGAACAGAAAGAAGGAAGAAAAAAATGGCAAGATTTTACCGTGTAACTATCGTTTATAGAATAAACTCAAAATCCGTTATTCCAAAAAGGAAGCAAAATGATGAGGGGCTGTATCAAAATACAGTAGTACGTGCAATATTGTGTATGCTATACTAGCACTAATCAATGGATATATGGATACAACCCCTCATCATTTTGCTTCATTTTGGAAACAGCGGGTTTTGAGCTTATTCCATTAACGATAATTTTCAGAATATTCAAGCTATGTTTTTGAGGCTTTCACAAAAGTTGCTCTGTACACTTAGCTAATACATTATGCACATTATATTTTGATTGCTTTCGCGCATGCGCAGCAAAACATTTTTTATTAAACCTGCTCATTTTTCATGATATTTTTATTATTTTTTTCATTCTGATTGCAGGGTATTGTGTACAATGTCATTTGTCATATTTTCTGAAAAGAACTTTTTTTTTATATTAAGAACTCTACAAATTATAAGCAAAAAACTTGGCAAAATTTGGGACTATTTTTATAAAAACTTTAATTTCTCTACGAATATACATGCTGTTCTCATAAAAATGAACACAACTTATTACAATAAGGCCCTTAATCATAATCTACAGTTTGAACGCTTTTGCTACATTAGTTTTTACAGGGTTGTCCAAAAGATATTCGTTATTTTTCAATTTCTTGACGGCCCCCCAAGGGGTTTCGGGAAAAAATCTTCACGGAAATATAGGACCTGTACTATTCTGTTTACACACCTGAAATTTCAAGATAATTCCTCGAGAATTTCTCTAGATATTTAAGAAAACGTCAAAAATCGCCAGTGGCCGGTCACCTTTGGCCATATAGTGTATATATACACATAACTTTCTGGACAAGTACGCCAGTGTTCGGTAAGTCGGATGGAGCCAATAAAGAATTTTTTTTTTTTTTTTTTTTTTTTACTATAAGAATTTATATTATTATTTTTATTATTATCAAGGCTTACAATGTAGCATTAAGCAAATAAAATGTTTCTTACTTTTGCACGTTACTCGTAATTTATGAGTTTGATATGTAACATTATTATTGTTTATTTGATAATAAATCTTTTGCAATTAAGTCGTTATCACCATTTACTGCTTTTACATTTTAGTAAAGAGTATTTCTTAAATTTATTCTGTGAGTCAAGGCGTTTTAACATAAATTAAACGACTTAGTTGTGTTTAATTATCTTGAAAGAAAAAGAATCGGTCTTATTTTTATTTTCAAGCTCAAAGATTTACTTTGTAAAAATCGAAGGTGAACTTAAATCTCTTTCAGCTCAAAAGAACTACACGCTGTCCATAGAGCATATGCTTGCAATCAGAGTTTATTTCCTTTGAGATTTCGAGAATAGCTAGAGACTTATACGATGTAAACGCACTTCTCTTTTTATTTAGTTATTTAAATTTAAATCTTTTTTAAACCATTCAAAAATAAACACAGACTGAATTCTTTTAAGTTACGTTATAAGCATTATTATAGAAATATATTAAATTATATTGTAAGCACCATTACGGAAACAACTTTTCAAAATTTAAAACACACATAATAAGTTAAGAAATTGGATGTATAAAAAGTAAAACAGATTTTTTTTTCTTTCTTGAATGCATACATAAAATAAGGAAGTGTAAGAGGAATCTGGCAAATTCGAAAAAAAAAAGAATTTTTTATCGAATTTCAGTGGTTACAAAATTATTTTTGCTACTTTGCCAGTATAAGGGCCAGTGGCGTAGCCAGGATTTCGTTTCGGGGGGGGTCCAAAATTTGTCCTTCAGGTTATATATATATATAGTAAAACCTGTCAAGATGAAATCGTAAATATTGCTGGAAAATTCCGTTTTACACAGGTTTTCGTATTATTAGGTGTATTTGTATAGTATTATTTTCCGTAGCACGGAAGATTTCTGTTTAAGGCAGAATTCCGTTATAGGCAGGTTCCATTTTTACAAGTTTTGTGTATTTATATAAATATACTTATTTATGTCATATGAATAGAATAAAACTTGTTAAAATAGTAATTGTCTATAGCAGGATCCTGTCTTTAACGGAAGCGTTACATGGTATTAATATGAATTGCGATACAATTAAATTTGCTGAAAATCTGTCTGAAAGGGGATTTTCATTGTTCTTTAGTGAAACATAGTGAAACCTGTGAAAGTGGAATCTTTCCATAACGCAATCCTGTCTCAAACGGAAGAGTTTCAGAATCTCTGCGAAACGAACAATAGATCTTATTGAGGTTGTGTATCTTAGAAGCATAATTAATTACACTTCTTTCTATGGAAACCTGTCTAAAATGGAACTTTTTACCAGTCCCTTTGAATCTTGTCTTGACTGTGTATGTATAATAGAAGTATTTCGAGTAACTTTAAGAATTTAGGTATAACCTTATTTAATTTCTTAATTTTAAAAAAAAGCATGGATAAAAAATGTGAAGTCAATCTCTATAACTGCAACTAATAATACATTGAAGTTACATTAATATTTACCAAAGAAAAAGATTCAATATGATGAAAAAAGCTGAGAGCATACTGAAGAGTTAAACTTAATTAACCCATTCGCTGTCATCCACGAGTATACTCGTGGCTTTAATTTATTAATTACTTTGTCACCACTATTTTAGAATTAAAAAAATGCCTCATTTATTGGCAGAAACTTCGCTGTATTAGTAAAGCGAAATTTACCTTTCTGAATTTGTGGTAGCAAACGACTTTTAACAAAAAAATTGAAAATTATTACTTTATAGTTTTGGCAGCGAATGGGTTAAATCAAGTTTCATATTACATAACATTTGCCTACAATAAAGTTAGGATCAAGTGGTTAAGTTTAAAACAGCAATTTCCATGTTTAATTTCTTGCCATTGAATTAAGAACTTGTGCTGCAATAGATATTGGATAATGATTTCACATAGGTGTCAATCGCATGAGACATTCATGCGATCCGCCGCGCTCCCCATTCGAGCTTTTGAGATAACCCAGATAGCATGAACATTAGCAGCAAGTTTATTTTTTCTAATATTATCTTGCCGTGACAAATTCGAATTGAGAAATTCGCAGCAAATCTCCCGCAAGGTATATCATCACCCACTTGCATGAGTAGTTTGTTGTGAAACTGATGCAAGACTGTCTTTAATTCACGAAAGTGACGAAAGCAAAAAATCTCTCTGTTGAGAGAATAGACAATCAGCACATACACAGAAATTGCAGAACTTTTATTCGGTAGGCACCGCTTTTTCTAAGCGCTATACTTATTAAATACCAAAAAATGCTCGAAATGAAAAGTACAAATATTACCTAAACTTGTTTGTGGTGATAAAACCGATGCATGCACCTTCTGACGGCGCTTTCGCATCACTAGACTTGATCAGGTCTATGGACCCCTTCGAAGGGGTTAAACTTATAGTGTGACATGGAAAGATTACTACTTTGCAGTAAGTCTGCAGCATTTTTGATTACTTGTTTGCCGTTAGTTTGCAATGAATTTGATACAGTATGAATTTAACTTGCACGACAAGTTAGCTGCAAGTTCAAATTGTGGTGACTTCGGAGTTTGGGTTAACTTGTTATGACCTTTCAGTCTTGTCATGCTACGCTTACTGCAACTTTGCAGGTTTTCAAAGCAAAACTGTTGCAAATTTTCTGCAAACTAAAAATGCTATATGGGAAGGTTTTAACTTTAAGAAAAATATCTTGTATTTTCAGCTACAGAAACTAGTAATGTAAGAAGCACACACATCAAATATAGTTCATGCTGGAAAAAGCAGTTTTGTTACAATTGTCTTATTCAGCCATAATTCTTTTGGGTTTCCATGTTTCATGTCTCGCCACTTTTGATACCATATTCGATCTAATAGTTGCTTCCGATATCTGGTCGTCTTTAAGGAAGTTAAATTTTTGTTAGAAGTTTATTTGTGATGGATTAGCACTATTTTGGAAGTATCAGAATGTGTAAAAAATGTTTCATGGTGGTTTCTGTTTTTGTACTTCCCAGCCAATTTATTTTAGATGGTTCAAAACAGTTTTAGAACATTCTCCAAGTTCAGCAGTAAGCTTCGGACGGGTCGGATTTATGCAGCTCTGGAAGGGATACTTAGGAGTTCCGTGAAGGGGGTAGCGCCCTTCTAGACCATTAATAATCATAAAATTCCGAATCTCCCGATTGCACCCTTAAACAACTTGACAGGAGAGTCAAGAATCTCAATTCTGTATATTTCAGCATTCACAGTTGCACTGGTAAAAATGTGTCGGTCACTGCGGCCATTCAAAATGATGTCCGTCTATACCACAATTCCACGACCTTGTATCGATGCCTTTCACGGATGTTTGCAGCCTTATTGCATGTGATTTTCTCCCTCCATATGGTAACACATCTGTGGTAACTCTCTCAACAAAGTCGGGATTTATCGGTAAAGAGAACTCGACTCCAGTCCGTGGTACTCCAATGACGATGATCTCTGCACCACTTTAACCGGGCGCATTTCGCTACTGGAGTTAGCGGAACACAAATTATAGGTTTCCTTGCATGCAGCCTGTCACTCACAGTAAACCAGGATAGTCGAGTTCTTGTTGCTGCAGCAAACTCCCTGCAATCTGAACTGACGTCAGTTGCCTATTTCTTTTAGCAATCGTTGGCAAATTACAGTCCTGAGAGCCTATTGTGGTGCGTTTTCTACCTTGACCTGGTTGTCTGTGGACATTATACTAGTGTCTTTAAACCGTTTACAGATTCTTGACATGACGCTTTTGGCAATTTATAAGTCTTTACAGACCCTTAAGCGTATCTGTCCTGCTTCCATTCTCCCTATCGCACGCAATTTCTCAAAATCGGTCAAATGTCTTCTGGACGACATATTCTACCTATTAGAAGCAAAGTTTTACATAATTTCACGTACATTCCTTAAAATTAGACTTCAAATTACCCACGTGCGCTCCTTTTCACACGTGAACCGAAAGAACGGGCTGAGGCTGAAAAATTTGCATATATTTCTGTAGCGAATGTTAATCCCATTGGACTACGTGATAACGTTGACATTGAGTTACCTTTCTGGAAGTTCCCTTAATAGAATTAACATAAAGCACCTTTTTATGGTTGTTCCTTTATTTTTTCTCGCCAGTGTATTTTGAAAGTGGTAACAAAAAAACCGGTCCAAAAATATAGTTACTTTTATTAATTGCAGGCATTAGATTTAAAGTAATTGTTAATATTGTCCGTTATAATGTGAACAAAGATAAGGGTCACGAAACTCAACCAATGTACCGTTATTGCGTTAGTATAAACTCGTTCTTTCCCATAAGGGTCGACAACAGAACCCCATCGAAGTCCAAGATAAAGAAGTTTTACGTTTAATCTAGTTACAGTAAATTTGTGTAAACGGAATAGCAGGTATACTTGTTTAGTTATCCTTCCGTCTCGGGACATTAAAATGTTTTTTTATGAGAGGATTCCGTGTTTTCAGAAAACCTGCCAAGAAGGATTCACAATTGGAACAAATTTCATTTCAGATAGGTTTCAAATGTTAGCAAGCACAAATATATAGTGTTGTTTTCGTCGAATCTTGAATTGTTTTCATTTGAGATAGGTCATCTTCACACATTTTCCTGTAATAGATTTATGCTCTTCAGAGGTGGTGTTATAGCAGCGGTTTCCAACCTGCGTTAGCGTACCCCTGGGGGTACGTGGCGGGTCTGCTGGGGTATGTGAAAATAATATCGGTAATGGAAGTCACAAAAATGTTAGGAATATCAATGTAATTTGCATCGATTTATTATATGGTTGTGATAAGAAAATTACTAATGGAAAAAAGCATGTTTACGTTATCTCCTTGAGTGGAGGGGGAGGGGGGGAAGGGGGACGTTATGAGAAATGGGGGTACTCCGAAATAAAAAACCTAAGAAAGGAGTACGTGAAAGAAAAAGTTTCGGATGTGAGATCGTTTTAGCAATTTTAAGGGATACTGTGAAAACGGAAAGTGTTTATCACGGAAACCTGTCTAAAACGGAAAAGTTCATAGTCCCGAAAAAAGACATACCTTTGAATTATACCTTCTAAGACGAACACCTCTCTAAAGCGGAATTTTTTATAGATCCTTTGTGATTCTGTCTTAGCAGTGTTTACTGTTGTATTTGTATCCATGATTCAGTAAACCAGGTCTACTTTCGGGGGGTGTCCGGACCCCCTGGACCCCCCCTTGGCTACGCCACTGATAAGGGCCTTGGTGCTTTTTTAGAAAGTTTGGCGCAATCCGGGCTTCAGAAAGTGAGATTTGTTGCCAAATCATATAAACAACTATACAAACAAACCTGATAACCTTTTATGCTTGTTTATATAAGTATTTTTATAGATGCAAACAGTTTATTTATACTTATATTATTGTTGATTTTTATACACAGTTTGCTTCTGTTTGCATATAAAACTAAATGAATGGCTTCGATATATAAAATAAATTTATAAATATTGAAAAAAATTCCTGTGTATAGGAAACGGTGAATAGGTTGTCAAAAAATATGTTGCCAAATTTCTTCCTTTTGCCAAGTCCATTTTCCCGCCAACACACATAATAAGTTAAGAAATTGGATGTATAAAAAGTAAAACAGATTTTTTTTTCTTTCTTGAATGCATACATAAAATAAGAAAGTGTAAGAGGAATCTGACAAATTCGAAAAAAAAAAGGGAATTTTTTATCGAATTTTAGCGGTTAAAAAATTATTTTTGCTACTTTTCCAGTATAGGGGCCTTGGTGCTTTTTTAGAAAGTTGGCGCAATCCGGGCTTCAGAAAGTGAGATTTGTTGCCAAATCATATAAACAGCTATAAAAACAAACCTGATAAGCATTTATACTTGTTTATATGCGTATTTTTATAGATACAAACAGTTTATTTATACTTATATTATTGTTGATTTTTATACACAGTTTACTTCTATTTGCATAAAAAACTAAATGATATATAAAATAAATATATCGATATATAAAATAAATTTATAAATATTGAAAAAAAATCCTGTGTATAGGAAACGGTGAATAGGTTGTCAAAAAATATGTTGCCAAATTTCTTCCTTTTACCAAGGCCATTTTCCCTATTTCGCCAAGGCCCTTATATTGGAAAATTATCTTTTTTTATCTAAAAGTGTGTAATTATTAATAAATAATTACAGCTCTTTTTTTAGCAGATGTCGTTATACAATTTTTAAAACTAAAAATTAAACTCCACGATGCTGCTATCAGCGTAAAATCATAGCCTGCGATGCCAAATTCCGTTTTAGCGACTATGAGATTGGAGTGCAATATGGCATCTGTTCCGATGAACTGGTCCACTTGACACATTACTCAAGTTTTTGGTTCCAAAACTCTGGAACAAAAGAGTTTTACTTACAGAGTTAACAAGCACACTTGGTACTCATTTTTATGATCCGAGGAGATTAAGTTGTTTAGTGAACCTTCCCCCCAATCCGGATCAGTATGGGACAAACACTGAGATGATGCATGGAAATAATATTTCAGTATACGGTAGAGTCCCAATTATGCACTGTAAAAAATATGGACTAAAAAACGGAAATACTACTGGCAATCTAGACGCCAGTGCTATTTTCGTTTTTTTACGGGAATTTTTCCCCATAAATTACAGAGAATGTTCCGTTTTTTTGATTAAAAACGAAATTTTTTCTGTAATTTATGGGTAAAAATTCCTGTAAAAAAACGGAAATAGTACTGGCGTCTAGATTGCCAGTAGTATTTCCGTTTTTTATTCCTTTTTTTTTTTTTTTTTTTTTTTTTTTTTTTACAGTGTGCAAGTTAAAATGGACCAAGCTCACCTCGTATAAGTAAAAAACTCGGATAAACCGGATTTACATAATTTGTCATTAACTAAGAAGATGAAATATAAATTTACACACTAATTCTTATTTTTTATGATACAAATAGCAGTTCTTATGATGAACGCATCCAATGTTTTTAGAAAATGAGGAATGAAAATGTTCATTTGAAGAAATCTTTGATAATTTTTCGTTTGCTGGATGATAAAAAATATTTCTTTACGGCATTGTTACGCCATTGCATTAGTGTCATCAGAAGTGCAGGTACTGTGATCAAAAAGTATCCAAAATGCTTCATTTAAAATACATCTATAGTAGATATCGTCTGCAAGCGTTTATCAAACATTTTTACAACTTCTATAAACATCTGGCAATAGTCAAGAATTTATTTCATTTAATCGTCTGAAAATAAAATTGTTTTTAGTAAGATAAGAATTATCACTCTGTTGATTTTCAGAAATGGCGAACGTTATTGAGCAAAGAGCATGCATTAAATTTTGTTTTCGCGATGAAATTTCTGTTACAAAAGCTTTTGAAATATTGCAAAAAGCTTTTAAAGACGTTTTTTTCCCGTCATAGATGAACTTTCATCTGTTAGACCATGCACTTCAATTAATAATCAAGATAGCGATAAGGTGAAAGAATTAGTGCTTGGTGATCGACAATAAGAGACTTATTGAACAAGTTCCTATGTCACTTGGTTCCTGTCAAGTAATTTTAAAACTCATTTAAGGCTACAGCGCGTCATTTCTCTAGTTGTTCCAAAAACAACAACGTGCTCAAGGGGTGCTTTCTCAAGGCGATTCCTTTCTAAAACGCATTATTACCAGTGATGAAACTTAATTGTATGCTTTTGATACAGAAACAGCTGAGCAATCAAGTAAATGGCAATTGAAAGGTGAAGCAAGACCGAAAAGATCACGTCGAAGTCGCTAAAAAATCGAGTAAATATTGACTGTTTTATTTGATTGTCATGGTGTCTTACATTATAAATTCTAACCAACTGGCTAGGCAATCAATAAAAATTATTATTTGAGTGTTTTGCGCCGTTTGCGTGAAATAATTCATCGAAAGCGGCCTGAAATGTGGCGAGAAAACTAATGGATTTCGCAAAATGATAATACGCATTCTCAGAGTGCAATTATTATAAGTGAGGTTTTAATCAAACATTCAACAAATACGGCTCTACAAGCTCCGTATTCACCTGGTATGGAACATGTGACTTTTTCTTATTTCCATGGTTGAAATTGTCTCTTCTTGGTCGCCGTTTTGAGTCCATTAATTCGATAAAAGAAAATTATTTACGAACTCTGAAGGAGTTACACAAAAACGACTGTTTTGACGATTGGAAAAAACCTTGGAAGAAGTGTATTTTAGTCGAAGTAGATTACTTTGAAAAAGATGCAATAAATTTTGACAATTGATACCTTTTGTTTTATGCCATCATTCCGGGTACTTTTTGATAACAGTAGTAGTCTCTTCTCGCAGCTTAATGCATTATTTTTTTTTTCAAACTGAGACTTGCTGAATGTATCATTTTCTTCAAATTTACATCATTTTCATCATTACTTCCAGGTTTTCAGCAATATATGCAATCATGTAACCCATAATTTCATGCAGTTCTTCCACTATGCAGTATCTTCTACAGCAAAAAGGCTTTCAATATAGCTGAAGTTAAAATCTCCGAATCAGGAAACTGTCGAAGTACTAGGTGCAGAAGAATGAGAAGTCGCAAAAATTTAGAACTCTGATTTTCTGTTCAGAATGTTGAAAAACGGCCATTTAATTTCGGTAGCTCGCTTAAAGTGAAATCTCGATTAAGCGGGCCTCGGATAATCGGAACTCTACTGTAATCACATAGTAAGCTGCGGAAAAGTTATCGCTGCAAGTAATCCAAAAGTAACTTTAGAAAGATACTCTGAAATCTCTAAACTCGCTTGTAAAACTTAGTTATTTATACCCTGTGATTGATGTCTCTCTGAGGCACAAATCATTCTTAAATCAGAGATCTGACAAAAAATACAATTTAATTGCATTTAATTGCATTGAAATAAAGAAGAAAAGTCTTTTTCTGATTTTCAATCCCAGAAAGTTACTTCGAAAAAATTCAAAGTAAACTTAAATCGCTTTCAGCACAACTAAATTGTGCTCTTTCTTTATACCATTCTGCTTGCAGTCAAAATTTATTCCCATTAAGAATTCGAGAATAGCTAGAGATTTATAAGGTGTAAACTCACTAAATGATGTTTTCTTATTTCGTTCTATCCATTTATTTATTTATTTTTTTAATAATTCAAAAGTGATTATCTAAACGTAGATTGAATCCTTTGAAAATTGTATTACAAGTTTTATTATGGAAAGGGATTTTTTCAAAGTTTTAAAAATGCTTATTAAGTTGAAAGAATTAAGCAAAAAAGTAAACTTTTTTAGTATGAACGTACGAGGGGAGGAATAAAGTTAGAGTGGTTGTGATTTGATGACTGAGTTAAATCAGAAATAAATTATAGTGACACCTCACTTATATGTCACAAAAAAGTATACGCTTTTTTTCAGGTCTGGACAACACTCTATGAGAAGTATTGCAAAAATTTTCTCAGATATAAGACATTTTTGTTAGTTTTAACTCAATCAAACTGATTGGTAGAAATATCATATGAATTGACATATTTCCAATTGAGTTAAAAAAGTGTCCAGGCCGAGAGTTAAACAAAAGACCTCTCGGATAAGCTAGCAACCCACTACCTATCCAGCAGTATGGACCGGCAGCTGGTCGACACAATGCACTCAGATAATCTTTTTGGTAATATCATCTGGCCTGCCATATAGACAGATCAACCACACGTAATGGAACTCAGTAAATGAGGGATATGTACATACATTTTTATCATTTTAACCCAACCATACTGACTGGTAAAGATGTCATACGAATTCACATTTTTCCAACTGAGCGAAAAGATATCTAGGCCAGGAAAAGTCTCTTGGTGAAAAAGTTCCCAGGTCTTGACGTCTTGAGTTCCAGGTCTTTTTCACTCAGTGGTGTAAATGTCAAATCATACGACGTTTTTGCTCGCTTATAAAGATATTAATTTAAAATAGTCACAAATTTTGGAGCTTATTTCTTTCTTTTTTTCTTTTTTTTTTTCCTTTTTTTTCTTTTTTTTTTTTTCTTGTCGTTTAATTTCTTTATGTAACTTTTATTTTTTTTAACCAATTTCAATGATGTTTTATTTTACGATATAACAAATCTTATTACATAGCAATTTAAAACGTAGGTCTTGGAATCTTTTGCTAACTTACCATATTGCGAATATGCAGTTGTAGATAACCTTTGAAAAAAAAATTAACAAAGCAATTTTTGAGTGTTTAAAAGGCAGTGACACAGAAAAACATATTTAAGCAACATTTTCTTGAATACAAGGAAATCGATATTGTTACATTTAAATATATATAAATATATATATTACGAAAATTAAATTCCCGCTCCTTATTAAACTTATTCCATAAAAATTTCTTTTCTAAATTATTCTACAATCCTAGTTTATTAAATTATTCCCTTTCTTAATAATACTCCATTCATTCCGTTCACCTAAATTCGTTATTTTATTTAAAACATGTATTTAATTTCCTTCGAAATCTTCTAAAAACATTTCCCCTTAATAATTTTTCTTCATGACGTTTTTATTTCTCTATCTTAAATGTCTGATATTTATTCAATCTTAAATTGCTGATATTCATTCTATTAAAATTATCTGATTTATACCATTTCTTTTTTTTTCATCTTTTTTATTCCATAACTCGATTTCCCGCGTAATTTCGGATCGCCATTTCTCCTTAATTTTATGCCGCGTACAATAGAGAGTTCCCTAGCTTTCCGCTTGCTCATTGGTTAAATTACCCCAGCATTAGCGAAAACACTCCTACTACTCGACTGGTATAAAATGTGGAACATGAGCGCGGAGCTCAGAATTTTCGTGGCATTTGTTGTCCTGTCTAGGAGAGTTTCACAGGAATAATCGAATGAAGTCCCGACATCTTTATAAAACGGAGTCTGTGAAACAATGATGGGAATAAGTGTCTCGTGTTTTGTTTTTTTTTTGTTTTGTTTTTTTTGTTTTTTTAGATTGTGGTGGATGCTTTGCCAATGTATTATGATAGAGGAAATTAATAAAATGTCTTCTGTTGTGAAAAAGTGTTTTTCCTTTTTAAGGGAAACTGATAGTGTGTATTGATCAAGACCATAAGTAAATTATCGACGACTGCAGATAAACTATTGAATATGTGATCCTAATCGATATCGACTGCCTAAGTTATTAGAGTGTTACGGAGTGGTCTTTGCTTTATCTTACATCGTTCCATGACCTGTTACCCAATATCATCACACACATACATATATATATAAACTTTTCCAAAAAAAATATTAACCGACTTAAAAAAAAAAGCACTAAAAATAATTAAATATTTTCTTTTAATTCCCTAATGACAAAATATTATTCAATAAGCACATATACGGTATCAGATGTAGGCGTAAAAGCTATAAATTAATGTGTACAGTAATACCCACAAAACATGGATTTTCAAGAGAAATTTTTTACAAGAGATGAATTTACAGACTTACAATTCAACTTACGACTATATACAAAAAGTAATCAATTACTTTTTGAAGCCGGCACCAAACTACCATAAGTATGGTAAGAATTGTGAAAATATTGTATCTAGTAGCATGAATAAAGCTATACAGGAAAATATGTTACAAAGTCTGGAAAAATGTTTTATTTCTACAGCGAATTAGAAGTTTAAGCATAAAAGATTGGGGGGTTTTAGCACAGACTTCAAAAAGTAAATCATTACTTTTTACATGCATATATTCGTGAATTAAATCATAAGTCTGTAAATTCATCTCTTGTAAAAAGCATTTCTCTCGAAAGTCCATCTTTTATGGCTGTTATTGTACACATTAAATTATCGTTTTTGTGCCGACACCTCATATCGGATATGTGGTTATTGAATAACATTTTGTCATTAGGGTATTTAAAAAATTAATTCTTTTTAGTGCTTTTTTTAAGTCAGTTAATATTTTTTTTTAAGTTTATTTTATCTCCTACTTTTTATTGATTAATACAGTATTACATAATTATCCTGGTACCGATAACTGCTGAATAAATAAATAATTTGTTACAGATAATTAACAAATAAATTGCATTAAACCATATTGTTGCTAATATCTTTTTTGTTTCACGCTAGCATTAGCTGTCGGTTTTATTACGGCAGATTAGAAAATCCATCTTCATTCTCATCTAATCGTCTTTGTTAATGTGTCATAATCGGTCTGCATACTAATAGACTTATTTTAGTGAGTATGGTTTTGCAAAACATAGAACTTTTTGAAGCCACTTATGATATTCGCATTCCTTTTAAACCATATTTGCTGTCAGTATCGCCAACTTTTCACTATTAACGTGCAATCGGATTAAAATTCATAATTTTCTTCTAGATGCCGATTTTTTTCTCTTTGCTCTCCTTTCTTGATACAATTCAGAAGTTCTCTTAACTGCGTAACTAAGATGCTAAAATCAGAGTGCTTCGGTAAAAGAAAATGATGTCATAGTAAAAATGAAGCGAGTATTTCCTTTCATAAAACTGAATATTTTACTAAGCATGCGTCTAAAAGTATATTTCTGGATTTGGTCGATACGCACATTAAAATCACAATTAAAGCGTGCCAACCATTACATGTACAAAATTGTAACTGGCAAACAGGACATCAAGCTTAGGAATATATTTATTAATAATCTATTGCACGTTAAAATGTTGTTAAAATAGTGAATATGAATATGAATAGTACCAGTGTTCTCGCTGGCTTTTGACCAACATTAGTAATTTGGCGAATAGGAAATAAAAAACAATAGCCAAATGAACAGAAATGTTAGCAAAATAGATTAGGCTTGAAACACTGAAAAATCTATCTTTAACCCTTTGTTGTATCCATTTTTTTTCAATACGCTCTAAAATAACCTAAGTTTTTGTAATTGCTTGTACAATAGAAATTCGAGTATCCGCTACAGAAACTATTAAAAATAAGTACATTTTAAATGTCTCCTAAATGTGTAAATATTTCAGCCATTCTTTTAGCTGTCTAAATAAAAATTAAATAAAGCAATCTTTGATTTACCGTTGTGAAAATATACACTAAAAATGTCTATGAGATTTTGACTCTTAACCGATTGAAAAAATTTGACCGGCCAATGATACTTTGCATACATTTAATAAATAGTATGGTAAGTGGCTAATTTCAACACCGCATTCCAGCAAAAATTTTCTCTATTTGGCGCTTAATGCGAATAATTTTGTTTGCGTTTTTACTGCCGCGACCCTGGAGCATAGATAAAGATTAACTGACAATAGAGAAATGCCTATCGCATAATCTTTTCTGTTGTTAAACTAAATTGGTGTTGAGTCAGTATCTCTATAAATAGAGCAATGGAAATGGCACGGTACGATTAAACATGTAAAAAGCCACATCAATCGTTCAGTAACACGCCTAAGAATCTCGACTGTTTTAGCACACCACACACACAAACGGAGCACTCGCAATTTGGCGAATTTGACTGTTGGTTTACTCGCCAAATGAAGAACTTTGTCGTGATTTGGCGCAATGGCGAACGACAGCGAGAACCCTGAATAGTACGCATATAAATTATGAGGCGGTGAAAATGACGCTATTTTTACATTTCGTTGCAATATATATATATATGATTGTGTCATAGTGGCGCAATTTTTGTTGCTTTTTTATTGCATAATACCAAAGATCAAAACCTCTATTAATAACTTCATAATTTATTATCTGAATTACATGTTACTGACTACTTATAAGAAGAAAGTTTAATTTTTCGATAATTTGAAAAGTTTAAGTTAAACTTTAGTTATAAATAATACTTGTTTTATGAGTTAGGCCAGCCTATATAAGATTGATTATCTATTGTAATTATCTCTTATAACTACAATCTAACAGTTCTTTTAAACGCTTTCATTCGTCGAATTCGACGGGTTCCGATTCGTATTGTTTATTTATATAGATTGTGTTTTAAGAAACTTGCTGTGGTTCTATTGTATATTTTCTAGTTATTATTTAAATATTTCTAAGCATTATTCTAAAAATTTCAAGTAGAATTTATTCTTAAAAAAGAGCTTATAAATTTAGTATTTCGAATTTCCAAAAGATTGTCTAAGAAAGAAGTAACAAATTATTAATTATCAGAAACACCCATAACTTGTGTTATAAGCAGAAGATTTGGAACTAGCTGGCAGAATTTTACTAAGCAGAAAGAGCCAACTCAGCTTTTGGAGTAAAAACGTTAAAAAAGTGACATTCTGAATAAATCTACTACTTCAAGTAAGCAAACTTTTTCGTATGATAAGTAACCTTCTTCTAATACTATCTGAAGAAATAAAAAAAATTAAATATTTAAAATCATAGATCTTTACACTTAGAAAATTCGAAAATATTCATACCACTCGGATATTTTCCTGTCATTTTGCACTTTCAAAACAATAGTAATCATACAGAATTAATACAGAAAAAATAATTAAATGATTATAAAGTTATTTTCCATATACATCAAGGTAATTCTTCTAAACTCATAAGAACAACATAAGTTCGTGTCATATCCGCTATGAAGTTTCTTTTTTTTTCTTTTTTTTTTTTTAAATAATTCTTCTTAAACTTTGTGTTTAAGTAAACGAATATTGGTTAAGTGGTTAAATGTGAATATTGCTTTGTGCAACATAAAAGTACAAAAGGTAAAGGAAATAATTTACCCTACTGCCTTTTCCTCTCAAATATTATTATTTTAACATCTCATAATTTCTAGATAGCCCAGTAGCGTAGTGATCGGCACGCCTGTATGCCACGCTACAGGTCGAGAGTTCTGCTCTCGGTTGGGATAGGCTCACTTAACCTTACATCCCTTCGGAGTCGATAAAATGAGTACCAAGATTGCTTAGGAACTAAACACCGAGTGTCTGGCGTTGGGTTGACCACCTGGCCAGGGCACATGCTGCATAGCACATTGGGGCCAGGGTCACGTAAACACAGTTGGGCACTGTAGGCCCTGATCCTTCCTGGATCGTACAGCCACAGGTTTAGTTTTTTTTTTTCATAATTTCTAGATATTTTAGAAAAATATTTTTTTTTAATCTAGAAAGTTAAAAAATATTCATACCACAGAAATATTTTCACATTAATTTATATCTTCAAATAATAAAAATCTATATATTTCATACTAAAAATAATTAGATTACTAAAATTATTCATTACCATGTACACCAAGCCAATTTTATTTATTTATGAGAACTTCTTATGTTATAATCCTATCTTTTATAAAAAATAAAAAAAAATGACTTTCAGAATCATTTGTACTTCGTGTGCAAGAAATGTTTGCACAAAAATAAAAAGAAAAGAAAAGATTTACTTTATTGGCTTCTTTTTCTCTACATGTATCATATTTTAACATATCACAACTCTATTCTGAATATATCAAGTAGAATATCTGCATAAGAGAGAGTTTAAAAATTTATTACATCACACTTCTTCTAACATTTTATCTAAAGAAGAGATAAACTGTTATTTATTAGGCATGCCTTAACTGGGGTTATAAGCAGAAAACTAAGAGCTTACTAGAAGAATTTTAATGAGCGGAAAAAACGGACGCAGCTGCTGAATTACAAAGTTGGAAAAATGTAATATCCTGAAGAAATTTAATACATCGAATAAGTACAGGGCATTACATTTTTCTTATGATGTATATTAGAATACAGTTCAAGGAATGCTTTTAAACTAATAAGAACAACTCAAGTTCTTGTCATATCAATTGTAAAGATTTTACTTTTCAAATAGAATATTAAGTCTTGGTTACTCATAAGAAAAATAAAATAAATAATTTACTTTACTGTTTTTTTCCTCACAATCATCATTATTTCAACATCTCATAACTTTATTCAAACAAGTAATTTTTAAAAAAGTTATATTAGAGTGAACCCGACACGAACCAAAAAAAGTATGATATGGTAAAATAATGATGCTTAACGAAAACACATCAAATGAAATTATTTTATTTTCATTGTGAATATAAAACAGTTGCAATTATAATACAATACCTAGTAAGAAATAAGCATATTCTTACTCAAACTATTATATTCATTTCGGTGATCAGGTTTTCCTAAAGTTTTTACTTCAGCAGCAACCTTTGCTCTTTCCGCTCGTTAAAATTCTTCCACCTAGCGTCTAATCTTCTACTTATAATCCAAATTAAAAGTATTCCCGATAATTTATAGTTTATTACAGAGGGTGATCGATATTTTTTAGACGATTTCCATGACACTTACAGAACTATTTTACATAAAATATTTGTGTTTTAAATATTCAATATGGTAACCCTTATTCTGAATTACCTTTCTATATCGTAATTCCATGACTTTGTATTTTGTATTTTGGTTCATACCTCTTGAATACTTTTCCAAATTCTATGAAGTGTTTAGGTCGACGTTTTGATAACACGCTTTTTAAAAGTCCAAAAGCGAAAAAATCTATAGTTACATCATGACATTTTAGCTGGTACGTGGGTGGTTCAATAATTATTGTCCCTAGTGTATCCTTATATTATTATAAATGGCAATGTGTGTCCGAAAGTTTGAATGATGTCAGCGTGTAAACGGATGAATTAATGCTTTTGTATGTTTGGATATTGATGGATTACAACCCGGAAATGAACATAGGCTATGTTTAATTTATTTCATTCAAATATTTTGCTTAATAATCCAAAATTTCATTATTTTTCATACACAATGAATTGACAATTTTCCTGTAACATTTCACCATTTTTCTTTAACGTTGCCAACAAAATAAAAACCCGAAATAATGCTTTCTCCTCGACAGTTAATTTTGTGAACAATTTCCACGCGAAAATTTTAAATACAAAGTATTCAAAAGAAAAGAAATATCACGTCATATTTGAAACAAAAAAAAAAGGAATATTTTTTATTATACTTGAAACATGAATATCTGTTACGTTAGTAAGAGGTTTTCTTTCAAAAATGGCGTAATAATTAGAAGGAATAATAATAAAAACGATTTATATTATTTAGAAAATATTTCGCTTGGAAAAATATGACGTCATATTTGAAATAAAACAGGCATTTTCAAGTATACGTTAAAAATACAAGGGGCATGAATATTAGTAACTATTCAAAATGGATAAATAATGACGTCATATTTAAAATGAACAACAGATATACTTTTTACTAATACTGATTAAGAAGTGTGAATATAATAAGTTACACACAAATGAGAGTTTTCATTCAAAATTCACTTTATGATTATCAGAAGACATTTTTGTGGAAAAAAAGGGAAATAAAACAGATTAATATATTTTTTGAGGCTATTTTCTCTTTAAAATTGAAAAAGAAAGTAAATTTCCCAAAAACTAAAAACATATTTTCACACATTGAAGCTTTATGAAAGAATTTATTCCACAGAGACAAATAAAATGCGAAAATCGTCTGCAACATATTGACATTTACAACCAAGGGTGTAAATATAACTTCCGTACATAGAAGTGGATAGTTACTGTCCCCTATTCATACGAATTGAATTTTAATAAAGTATATAATATTGTAATTAATAATTTTTAAATGTTGGCAGAGTAAACGTTTCACAAAGGCGTTTTGAGTAAAAAGTTTTATCGGGTAAAAATGATGCAATGGTTTTTCATGTAAAGTATTCTTTTTAATCAGAAAATATTAATATACAGGGTGTCCATAATTAAACGACCCTACTTTAAAGCTGTCTACAGACAAAGCTATTGTTCATGAAGTTGTGAAATTTGGTGAAAGACATAATAAAGGGGTGAGAATTTGTTTAAGCTAAAAAAATATATAAATAAAAATAGTTCAAAAATTCGCCACCAGAGGGCTATTTTTAATAAATTACACATTTAGCATTACGATAGATTAGAAATTTTATTTATAAACTTAAACTTATTCTAAAGACAGCATTTCACGTCATGTTCCTAACATTTCCCAGAACATTCTGCGGCCAACTGTGTAACATGCTATCTTACGATTCCAGATGGTATCTGAAAATGATGAAAGTCATGCAGAACATGTTTGGTTATAACAAAATTTGTAAAACTATCGTAAATGTATGCGAAATGTGCAATTTATTAAAAAAAGGCCTCCTATTTTTTTCGCTCAAACAAATTCCCATACTTTTATTATGTCCTCACAACATTCTGAACAATAGTTTCGTCTGTAGACAATTTTAAAATAGGGTCGAATAATTATGAACCTCCTATAAATAAAATTTCTAAGCTATCCTAATGCTAAATGTGCAATTTATTAAAAATCGCCCTCTGGTGGCGAAATTTTGAACTATTTTTATTTATGTATTTCTTATCTTAAACAAATTCCCATCCCTTTATTATGTCTTTCCGAAAATTTGACAACTTTATGAGCAATAGTTTTGGCTGTAGACAACTTTAAAGCAGGGTCGTTTAATTATGGACATCCTGTATATTTTAATTTTGTCAAAGTGATGTCATTTTCATTTCACTTGCTTCGAAATTTTAAAATAACCGTATACTTTTCAGAAATAACTTTTTGTATCAAAAGACACATAATTTCGAAATGCAATTTTAGTTTTTAATTTTAATGTTGTATGTTGTTTTAATGTAATCATAATGTTGTATGTTGCTTTTTCGATTATTCTAATCAATTCAAATTCATGTCTGAAGTGACCTGTTAATAACCATTTTCCTTTAAAAATATTTACTAACATGTCTCTTTAAATAACATTATTTGTCACGAAAACATAAATGAAATCAATATTCATGAACGGAATAAATATCTAAAAAAGACAAGGCTGCTTTTTTCAGTCATCTGGCCTGAGCTTTCTACTGAACCGATTTTGAAAATTGTTTTTTTTTTAATAAAATCAGTTTATTTATATATGTTCCCGACCTTGATATTTTTAAAAGTAATTCATTTTTTATATTTTAATTTTAATTTTAAAAGTCGTTTAGGAAATTTCTTCACAGTGTTGGCAACAGGGTTACTTCCATCGTTACAGATTAAAAGGAAACTATCGGAATTGCTATATCATTACGGATGCCATTTTCTCATTACAATTAAAAATAACTGTTTTTTGTTTTGTTTTTTTAATATAAAAAGGCTTCAAGTTTAAAAAAAAAATTCTTTTTACTCATAAAGCATTTCGATATTTTTTTATATTACGATGATACTGAGATTGAGAGTTTAATCTCAAAAAGAAATCAATATTTTCTTTGACAAAACTAGATATTTTCCTACGAAGGCATCGAAAAGAATAAATTTCTGGATTTTACTGAACTAAGATTAGAGCATCAAGTCAAGAGTGGGAATGTCCACATGCAAAATTGTAACAGGTCGTAATTAATGAAAATATACTTATTAATAGTCTATTGCATGTTAAAATGTTTTTAAAATGGTGAATATGAATATGAAAAGTACGCATGTAACTTTTGCGACGATGAAAATGACGTTATTTTTAGATTTTGTTTTACAAAAATAATATGATTGTGTCATAGTGGCGCAATTTTCGTCGATTTTTAATTTCGTAATACCAAAGCTGAAAGCCTCAATTGATAACTTCATAATTTATTATCTGAATATCAGGTTATTGATTACATATAGTAATAAAAGTTCATTTTTCAATAATTTCAATATTTAAATTTAAACTTTAGTTATAAATAACATTTGTTATTTTAATATTATTAATAACATAATATTGATTATTTACTGTAAATATTTTTGTAGTTTTTTTTTATAACTTCAATCTAACAGTTCTTTTAAATATCTTTATTCTTCAAATTCGACGGGTTCCGACTCGTAAAATATAAAAAATATAAATGATAAAATAGAACAGCACAGATGTAAATTTATTCCTCATTTAATCTTAGAAAAGGAGTATGAAATTTCAAGCTTACGAAAGAAATCTGAATGATCCTATATAGTAAACAAAAATATGCAAATTGGGACCATTAGAATTTTTTCTACTATAAAATGTGATAAATGGTTAATTGCATATGCTTTTAATTATCGAAATTTTTTGCTTAATTGATGCATTTATTTTTCTTTAAATGTTACGTGATCGAAGTCACGGGTAACAGCTAGTATAAAATATTTGTGCTGCGATGGTTGTTGTAGAATATCGAAGCCTAATGTCTTAGATGCCTATATGCTCAATTTCTGAACCGTAGCTGCTATATTCACATAGTTTTGGAGGGAGGAGTGAAAAGGGGGGAGTGGGGGTTAACGGCTGATTTTTAGCTTGTGAGGTTAGATTTGTAACAGTGGATGAGACGTAACTACTGTTGTTTGGTCTCGGGATCGTAGTGATGTAGCCACATCTCATCCACTGTCACAAATGTAGCCTCATAAACTCCAAACCAGCATTTCACCCTCACCCCCTCCTTAAAAACTCCCTCAAAAATAGGTCTTTAAAACTTCACCCCTCCTTCCAAAATTATGCTAATATAGCAGCTACGGTTCTGAAATAGAGCATATAGGCATTTAAGACATTAGGCGTCGATATTCCACATCAACCATCGCAGTAAAAATAATTTATATACACTAGGGACAATAATTATTGAACCACCCTCGTATATCAGAGAACGACTATAACCCTGATACCCGTTTCTCGCTCCATTTTTTACATACCTCTTGAATACTTTTACAAGGTCTATGAAGTGTTGTAGGTCGACGTTTTGAAAACGCGCTTTTTAAAAGTCCACAAGTGCAAAAATCCATAGTTACATCATGACATTTAGCTGGTATATCAGAGAAGTCTATAGCCCTGATACCCGCTTCTCGCTCCATTTCTTTTCCCGGAAATAAACAGTGGATTGTTATGCGTGTAGCTGCTTGCTTTATCTTGTAGGAGCTCAACAGTTGTTTCAGATTTTCGCTGTGGGTAAAGAGTTGACGTTTCATGTTTGAAGATTGAGTGTAAAATATGTTTCCGGTAGTCTGTGGAGTTGATCTTAACATTTCCCCACACTCTCTTTATTTTCAATTTGCCGTTATATGCAAAGCCAGCAAGAATCATAAATCCTTAGTTAAAAGTTTCTTTAGATAGATTGAATTATATTTTAAGATTTTTCCTCCTCATTGATAATAATAAATGGATATATTTTTATTACAATCATTCCAATATACCCAAGCTTCATATATTGTAAAAACATTTTTCCATTTTTCTCCAGATAAATGCTTCTGATAGAGAAATCTGCATCGTGTTCTACGTTCTGCGGTATGTCATGGATAAAGACGATGACAAATTGTGCTTTTCGGCCTTTTTAAAATCCAAATCATGATTAATGATTTTGTTAACAGTTGACTCTGAGCATTTTAACGATTTAGCCACAGTCCTTTGAATTAGAGGATTTTCTTTTACCATAAAAGATCTTACCTTTACAATTTTCGAAGAATTCCTCTTTTTCTTCGGTACATATTTGGAACAGGTTTTCCGCTTGAAAACAGACATTCACGTTTTTTTTCCCTATCTTATTGCCAACATTACCTATTGTAGCTTGAGATACAAAAAAACTATGCCTTTCACGGCGTTTTTTAATAACCGAATACGTATAGTTCTCTTCGGAAAGTGCAGAAATATAGCCTTCCGCCCATCGGTTCTTTAAAAGCGCTATTTTGCATTTAATTAAAAATTTCAGTTACCAGCCAAGAATTTATTCCTTTTTTCAGTGTTCTCCTGACTGGTTAGTTTTCTGAGTGTGATTAGCTGATGACTATTGCTTTCCTATTGCCTGTTTTTCTTTATAAACATATTAGGAAGAATTATTTCACTAAAATACAAAGCAACCTTCTCACAAGAGAAACAAAATAAAATATTTATTTTACTGGATTTTCTTTCTTATAAGTACCATTAATTTAACGTCTTATAACTATATTCTAAAAGTATAAAGTAGAATACATGCATACGACAGAGCTGACTATTTTATTATGTATAATTTTTTATCAAATATATTATAAAGATATTTCTAGAGACAAATTTAATTAAGCACAAACTAATATTTTCACAGTAAAATAAAACTACTTAATTCAATTTACTGTTTATTCGTCAGAAGTATCATTATTTTAACATTTCATAACATTATTCTGAAAATAAGAAGTTGAATATCTGCATAAAAGAAACTTAAAAATTTATTATCTCGCGCTTCCTCCAAGATATTACTTAAGCAAGAAATAACAAGCTATTAATTACAAAAAATATCCTTAAATTTGAGTTAGAAACAAAAGATTAGAAGTTAGCCAGAAAATTTTTAATGAGCAGAAAGAGAGAACACAGCTGCTGAAGTAAAACCGTCAGAAAATATGATATCCTCAAATAATTCAATGCTTCGAGTATATACGTTTCCTCATGGATTAGAAAAATTTTTGTACAATCCAGAATTAAAATAGGGTTATAAAATTCAAACAAGTTCCATTTTACTTCTTCTTTCCTCTAAAACGTTTTAAGTAATTAGATTTCTTGGAAGTCACGAATATAAATTGAACGAAACAAAAACGAAATATAAACGAAAAACAAAATTCAGGAAATTTTCTTATGAAGCAAATAAGTAACATAATAAAATGAATTTTTTTTTAGTTAACAAAAACGATAATAAGGTTTTTTACTTTTTTCTACATTTTTGTGACTGGAATTTTGAATCGTAAAATTTTTTGACAGCTTTATTTTAATTTACGCGTTTTGAAATGTCCATCAAATCTATTATAAAGATAATTTTAGAAGTAAATTTACTTAAGCACAAAGTAATATTTGGGCAACAAAATAAAACTGTTTAATTCAATTTACTGTTTATTCCTCACACGTATTTCATAACATTATTCTGAAAATAGGAAGTTGAATATCTGCATAAAAGAAGCTTAAAAATTTATTATCGCGCCCTTCCTCTAAGATATTATCTAAGAAAGGAATAACAAGCTATTAATTACAAGAAATATTCTTCAATTTGAGTTACAAACAGAATATTAGAAGATATCTAGAAGAATTTTAATGAGCAGAAAGAGAGAACGCAGCTGTTAGAAAAATATTATATCCTCAAATAATTCAATGCTTCAAGTACAGTAAAACTTCCCTAAAGCGACCACGTTCCATTCCAATAAAAATTGGTCGCTCCGAGAGGTGGTCTCTTAATGGAGGTCATGTTTAAATCTAGATTTTAATTGTTGAAAAAAGGTAACAATTAATGATACTAAAATTTATTTTTCACATTAGGAAAAAATATAAAAATTTAGGTATCAAAACAAAAGTTAATTACACAAGTTAATTACTGCAGAGTTTAATAAGTGAATAAATTAACGTTTGCTTTGATTTTACGGTTTTATCTTTTAAAACTTTTATTTCATAGTCCTTTCGAAGTTCAGTAAATAAATGCAATTTGTTTTGGACCGGAACAAACAATGAAGATTTCATTAATTTTATCTATTTCTTTGAGAATTTCCCGACAGAACAGGGAAAGGGAGTTCATTGATCGTCATTCTTAATTTGTCATCAGAGTTGAATTCATTGCCTAAAAAGGCACAAAGGGGTTTAAACACTGAAAAGTTACCGAGATTTAAAAAAAAATCTACTCTTAGTATAATTACTTAGTATAATTGTTATGTTGAATAATGCTCTCTCCGGAATTTTATTTCTAAGAAAACCTTCTTCAAGCGGAAATAACGGAATTTTCTTCAAAGAAACTGATCGCTCAGGGAGTTCATCAGGGATGGTATCTGAATGGAGGCAAAATTAGTATTGAGCCTATGGGAATAAATTTCTTTCCATGAAAAAAATGGTCGCTCAGAGAGGTGGTCACTTAATGGATGTGGTCGAAAAGGAAGGTTTAACTGTATATACATTTTCTTATGGTTTAGAAAAAATTTTGCACAATCCAGACTTAAAATATGGTTACAAAATTCGAACAAATTCCATTTTACTTTTTCTTCTCTCCAAACCCTTTTAAGTAGTTAGATTTCTTGGATGTAACGGGGTCAATCCATTTCAAGTGGTCCAGCACTGGTTGCTCGACCATTTTTTAAAAATCTGAAATTTTTTGTACAACAACCCTAACATGATGGAAGTTCAAAATGACTATTATTTTATTTTTATTAATTTTTGTTTGTGCATGGCGGCAATCTTTGTTTCATCGTCTGCAGCAATTTTCTCACAAGAAGGGTTTACGGAATTGTAAATAATTCATCGTTTATTTATCCAATTCAAGTGCGGATTAAAGCAATTTGTACAGAATACATTGGGCTAAAAATTTGGTAATGGAGTAGTTTCTGAAACTAAGTGCTTATTGGTAAAATTTAACCATAAAGTTTCAGTTTTTTTTTTTTTTTCAAAATTTGTCCGTTTACAAGAGGACGTTTTTCTAGCAAGGAATTCTGTCAACATGACATATTTTTTTTTTTTTACAAATAGGCCGAAAGTACTTGTACTCACACGCCGAGTTCCAGATCTCGGACTTGCTTTCTCTTCACTAAAAAAAATCCCATTTTTTTAAAAAATGACAAAAATCGCACTTTTTAGGCTTTGATATCTTTGGTGGGGCACGAGATAAAAATCTGAAATTTTTTTTATATAAGAGTATTGTATGGTAGTTTTCTGCACAAGAAATTTCAGGATGGAGATTTGACTACAAGCTGAGATATGGCAAGGGAAACATGTCAAAACAATACTGCCAAACTATTGTTTTGTTGTAGTCACGGCTAAGTATTTATCTCAGAGTATTTTTTAAATTTATTTTTTAGATTATCTTTAAATAATAGTAACAGAAAATAAAGCCTTTTGCAATTAATTAAAAAAATAATTATGCCTAAGGCCTACATTTTGTATGGTTTCAGTAATTTCTGTTGTAATTTTAGTAACTAAAAGAAACCTCAGCACATTTACATATATATATATATATATATATATATATATACAAGACCTGAGACAAAAACAGGATAGGGAAAGAGAAAAGCTGTTAATGTTGGCATACTTGTTGAGACATGATCAAACGTGTCAAAACACATTCTGCTTGTTGGTTTAAAAACCACAATTTTAATGCTGCTTGCCAGCCACTGAAACGTGTTCCTACCATAAGTATGTTCCTGTAAATGAAACATTATGCGATGTTATCATGCATCAGCCTCAAGTAATTTTCAGAAAGTAAAGATACCCAAAGCCTTTTCAAAATTTATACTGCAGAAAAATCACATTTTTGAATAAGAAGTAAGCTAGAAAGTATTAATGAATTGAGACTTGCACATAGTGATTTAAAAGTATATTTCTATGAGCCAGCAGGGCCAAGATCTTCAATCAAGTTATCAAGAGATGACAAGACTTGGTTCCTACAAATAAAATTTTGAGAAAAATCAAAATTGTAGTTTTTGAACCATCAAGCAAGAATTTGTTTTGACACGTTTGATCATGTCTCAACAATTATGACAATATTAACAGCTTTTCTTTTTCCCTATGTTGTTTTTGTCTCAGGTCTTGTATAAAAATATTTTTTTTTCTTTATGTAAAAGTGCTGAGGTTTCTTTTAGTTACTAAATTTACTTACAACAAAAATTATTGAAACCATACAAAATGTATGGCCTTCGGCATAATTATTTTTTTAATTAATTGCTAAGCTTTGCAAAGGGCTTTATTTTCTGTTACTATTATTTAAAAATAATCAAAAACATAAATTTAAATGACACTCTGAGATAAGTACTTATCTGTGACTACAACAAAACAATAGTTTGGCAGTATTGTTTTGACATGTTGCCCTTGCCATATCTCAGCTTGTAGTCAAATCTCCATCCTGAAATTTCTTATGCATAACACTACCATACAATACTCTTATAAAAAATTTTTTTTAGATTTTTATCTCGTGCCCCACCAGAGATATCAAAGTCTGCAAAGTGCGATTTTTGTCATTTTTGAAAAATTTGGGATTTTTTTTAGCGAAGAGAAAGCAAGACCCAGATCTGGAACTCGGCGTGTGAGTACAAGTACTTTCGGCCTATTTGTAAAAAAAAAATTATGTCATGTTTACAGTATACCATGCTAGAAAAATTTCCTCTTGTAAACTGACAAATTTTGGAAAAAAACTGAAATTTTATACTTAAATTTTACCAATAAGCAGTTAGTTTCGGAAACTACTCCATTACCAAATTTTTAGCGCAATGTTTTCTGTACAAATTGCTTTAATCCGCAGTTGAATTGGATAAATAAACGATGAATTATTTACAATTCCGTAAACCCTTCTTTTGAGAAAATTGCTGCAGACGATGAAACAAAGATGGCCGCCATGCACAAACAAAAATTAATAAAAATAAAATAATAGTCATTGAACTTCCATCATGTTAGGGTTGTTGTACAAAAAATTTCAGATTTTTTAAAAATGGTCGAGAACCAGTGCTGGACCACTTGAAATGGATTGACCCAACGAATATAAATTGAATTAATTTTCTCTGTCATTTCGAAAACCAAAATGCAGAAAATTTTCTTATTAAGGAAATAAGTAACATATTTTTTTTTTTCAGTTGAAAAAAAAAATTATAATAAATAAGCTTTTTTTTTTTTTTTTTTTACTTTTTTCTATATTCATATGACTGGAATTTTGGATTCGTAAAATTTTTTGCCATCTTGTTTTTAATTTACGCCTTTTGAAATGTCTATTAAATCTATTACAAAGATAATTTTAGAAGTAAATTTACTAAAGTACAAAGCAATATTCGCGCAACCAAATAAAACTATTTAATTCAATTGCCCTTTTAAGACCTGACCTACACGATTGAGCAGGTGATCCTGAAGAAAAAGAAAAAACATTTTCCTCTTTTTGTGCGATTTACAGACGAGCCTGGACCCACAAAATTTCATTGATCCTCTCTTTGCATAACCTGACATCGGGTATTTTTTTTTTAAGTTTTCCATTCAAATATGATCCTATTAACCATTTATGTCCCAAATTATGAATTCATGAAAATTTCTTCTTCTAAAGCATTTTTCGTGAATTTTTAGAGTTCCGTACTTAAAAAGTAAAAACGGAACCATTATAAGATCACTCCTGTGTCTGTCTGTCTGTCTGTCACAGACCTTTTACTCGTAAACTATACAACGTGGAAAGTTCAAATTCGGGGAAATAATAAAGACTATTGACCCACATATTTCCAGATTAATAAATATTCATAAATATATTTAGGGAAAATGTAGAGGGGCTAACTAAATTACTTGAAAAAAAAATCTTTTCTTTGTATACCGTATGGGATATTGTGTGAAAGCTTTCGTAACGCTGAAATCAAAAATATATTTCATTTAATTTTAGGTATTAAATTTTCAAAAGTTATGGTGGAAAATGTAGTGCAAAAATATGTCCCCCCCCCCAACTAACTCCGAATCTATTAAGACTAAAATTATGAAAAAATTAGAGGTAGTAGACATTAATTTAAACATTGCAGAAAAATTATAGCGATTACCCTAGGTCACATAGTTTTTGAGAAAATCGCATTTTTCCGTTATACTCAAATTTCAATTTACGGGCTTCAGCAAAAGCGTTGAGCAGAGCTGGAGTCACCTATCGTAGTAGAAGTATAAAAGCATTGTTTATTATGAATTTCGGAAAAAATCGTCGGTAATTAGCCGAGATATTAACCCTTAAAGACACGGACGGTTTGGACATACATAAAGACAGGGACGGCGTACTCTATGCTCCATCGGCTTTTAAACCTATATAAAAAATTTTAAGGATATATTTATGTAATGCAATTCCCAGTAGCAGTATAAAAGCAATAAACGTCAAATTGTGAAAAACAGACTAATTTAATAAGAATTAATCAAATATTATGGGATTCGCGACTAGTTTCCATTGAGTGGCTCACTCAATACACCTACTATGTCTTTAATGGTTAACTAAAAACCTATATGGAATAACAAATATACAGAATAGCTATATTTGCTATTATTTAGGTTCCATATATCTTTGAACTTTCATGGTACATCCATTTATACTTTTCTAGTATACAGGGTGCAAAAGAAAGTCCCTTTAACCTGAAAATATTTGTGAACGGAGAGAGCTACAGCTATGCAAGTGAGGTAACCGTATAGTACAGCGACTAAGCCCGATTTAATGAAAACGACAGCAGCGTCCCCTAGTGGCGAAATTTGGAGGATAGCCACTGCAAATCGAAACGAAAAGAGATAGAGCAAAATTTCCAGTTAGAAAGTTTTAGAGCATCAATTAATTAATAGAATACGACATTTGGTTTACATGGATAAATCTTCGCCTGTTTACCCAAAAATGTCCGAACCGAATCCCATTTTGTGTAAACATTTGAATGGAATAGTCAAAAGTAGAGTCCTGCGCGAGTCGGGTTCTACCCGACCAGAACCCGCAAATTCCATTTTAAGTCAACCCGCAACCCGACCCGAACCCGCAAAAATAATTTTCGGCAACCCGCAACCCGACCCGAACCCGCAAAAATAATTTCAGGCAACCCGCAACCCGACCCGAACCCGAGGTGTATCAACCCACAACCCGACCCGAACCCGCAATGTAAGGAAAGCAAATCATATTTTAATACCATTATGAATTTAATCTACAATTGTATTTCTAATAAAGTTCTGCACCGGTCCGGCCCGAGGGCCGCGGCGAGGCGGCAAAATTTCAAACTGGCCAGGCCGCTTTATTAGGACAGTTTTTTCAACGGGCCGAGGCGGCAAAAAAAGTGAACGGCCCTACCAGGCCGCTCCGATAACTACAGTTAAGCGGGTCTACCGGCCCGATATAAATATTTAGACGAAGCCGATAAAATTATAAACGGGCCCTGCCGCGCTAGGACTGAACTTTTAAGTTTTACACGGGGCGGAGTAAGCCGTTCCCGGGCCTGGAAATTCCAGCCCGTGCAGACCTTTAATTCTCTAATACCATTTTTATATTTTACATAGAAGAATGAACAAATGTATATTCTTTAATATTCAACAATAGTAAAACCCTACCCGATGCAGGACTCTAAATGGTATAAAACTAAAAATCTAATCTTTAAATATGCTTTAAAATTACTAATTGCGGTTTCAAAAGTTCCACTTATAACGATACACCTTGTTTTACACAAGTGGCCATCTGCCTTTAGTTTATCAGCAGTTATTATTTTGAAATTTTTCCCGTCTAACATAGTGCATCGCGTATCACCACAATTATATTATTCACTTGATACATTAGACAGGAAGGACCATTTAGCGTTTTGCTGCGTATTGTACTTTTAAAATACGGTAAAAACAGAATGCAGTTTGTTATTTCGAAGACTCGTGAAAGGATGACTAAAGACAAAATAGACAGGCACACATTTTGCTTTTGTGAAACTTTGATCTGCGGTTTGTATAGATTTTTAACGGGAAAAATATTTTCCCCATCCTTTTAAAAAAGCGGGTCAACCCGAACCCGACCCGCAAGAGTAAAAAAGCCAACCCGAACCCGAAACAATAAAAGCCAACCCGACCCGAACGCGACCGCAGCAAAAAAAAATTAAAGTCAACCCGACCCGACGCGCAACGGGAAAATAAAGCGCCAACCCGACCCGACCTGAACCGCGGGTCTGGTCGGGTTCGGGTAAAAGCGGGTAACCCGACCCGATGCAGGACTCTAGTCAGAAGTATGAAGAAATACGCACAATTTATGCTATAAATACGTACTTATCTCAATACATTTTGATAAGATCACACACACACACAAAAAAAAGACAAACTGTCTCACAATGATAAAAAGTTAATATTCAGTATGTTCGAAAAGTTCGCCATTGCTCACGATACACGTTTGTATTCGTGAGAGTAATTCTGCATGCACATTTCTCAGCATGAAACGCCTATTGCAAGCCTCTTCAATACGACGACATAGATTTAACCCTTTCAAGGGCGGTGGCTAGACGGTCTAGCTATCTAATTTTAATTCCAAAACTTACAAATGACACCTGGAATATTTTAATAAAATTTTGCTTTTGTAATGAAAGTGCAAATTAGCGGGCTTTTGTTTTCTAAAAAATTCGTTTGAATATTCTGGTGTCAGTCAAGTCTGGTGTCAGAATTCTTCTGGCCCTGAAAGGGTTATTCTAAACAGGGGCGTAGCCACAGATATTTTTTCGGGGGGGAGAATTCGAAAATTTCCCAACTTGAAACAAACTGCTCCAATTTTCGACTAAAATGATCTGCACAACATGTGTAATAATTATAATGATACTTTTGCATAAAAAATTCTGAAACTGAAAACATAAAAATTCTAATTATGGGTTTGTTTACTAAAAAAATAAATACGCTTTTTACTTTCTTCTATCTTTACAAGAAGAAAGTATTGGATTCGTGAAAAAATTCGACTCCTGGTTTTAAACTGATTTATACGTTTTAGTAAGTCCTGAACACGATTCGACTGTTTTTAGAAAATATCTATCTGTCTATATGTGTTACAAAATTTGTGGGCACTCTAACACAAGAACTAATGCACGAAATTTAATAAAACTTTAGAGATTCACTTATACAGTCGAACCTCGTTAACGCGAACACTCAAGGGGAAACTTTTTTTCTACGTATTAAAAGTAATTCGTGTTATCGGAAATTAACTACATTACATACAACTGGACGAGGCAATCGGAACCAGTTCGTGTTAACGAGGTTTGACTGTACCTTGATAAAAATTGGTGCTGATTTGTTTTTGGTGTAAATCGTCCAACAGGTGGCACTGCTATGCGGCATTTTTCACGATTTACATGATTTTAGCGATAATTATATCTCAAAAACCATTGCACGGAATTTGATCAAGCGTCAGATTTCGTCAAGATTCAAACATCAGATTAGCTTTTTATGTATATCATATAGCAGGTGGCGTTGCTATGCAGCATTTTTCACGATTTTGCGATAGCTGTATCTCAAAAATTAATGCACAAAATTTAGTCAAACTTCATATTCACATAAGTAGCTCTTCCACATAAATAGATCCTTATTAGACTTGTGTCTATACTGTCCAAACCTATCGCTTTTGTGCACTTTGAGTAAGGAATTTTGGTTGCAGACATCTAAGAGGCTGGGTGCCAAAATTCAATGATTTGTTTGAAAAATTCTATGCTTATATCTCCTTTTTAAATGCACACAATTCAACAAATCTATACCTTTAGAGTTTGTTATTATAGGCAATGAATTGTCATTTAATTTTGGCACTGATTGCAAATTTTGAGGCATTAACATGTATGGAGTAGAAGAAAATTTTGGGATTGGCACATCCCACTAGTTTTTACTTAATATTAATTCTTGTGGTCTTCAAAGAAGCCCACCTGTTAATAACATCGCTTAGTTTAATAAAATTCCCTATTTCACTTTCATATTTTAAAAGCATTAGGCTGTCAAGTCTGTCATCCCTCACATTGTAACTTGCAATATATATTTTTTAAATTTTTATTTGACTAAAGATTCTTTCATTAGATGCAACGCCATAAAGATAAGCTGCTGTGAATGTTAAGGTACGAGTATATAGTTTGACGTCGTGACCCAAATAGTCTTTGAATTTCATGGCATGAATAAAAGGTTTGTTAAGTGAATTGGGATTTGGTTTACTTCTATTTGACTGTGCAAGTCATGTATGTACATCCAGTTTCTCATATCCAAGTGGAAACATTATTAACTTTTCCCTTGCACAATTGTAATTTGAATATGGAATGCATTGCTGCAATATTCTCTTGAGATAGGGAACATTGTCATTTAAGCCTATTACTAAATTCCCAAAATTTTCTTGTATTTCTTATAATTTTTAACTTTAAAACTTATGTGTATCAATGTCCATTGCTGTGCTATTATTTTTATCGATTGCCTTTGGTGAAACCGTTTTCCTACGGTGCTTTCGGAACTCAGCTTTTCCAGTCACATCCTAATATTCATAATTGTTTGTGAGCTTGTCTGTAAGGAAATCCTTATTTCTTCAAAATTTTATTCAAGTGCAACGTGTCAGTGTTACAGTGCATGTCGATTTTTTCTTCATTTGATGGACTGCTTTCATGGTCATATTTCTGTTCCGAATTAAAAT
The DNA here is from genome assembly GCA_963932465.1 of Maratus speciosus. Lineage (NCBI taxonomy): Eukaryota > Metazoa > Arthropoda > Arachnida > Araneae > Salticidae > Maratus > Maratus speciosus. The sequence goes on from OZ010789.1 coordinate 316,216,701, forward strand.
CGTCCATTTTTTACCTTTTTCATCCTCGAATGTATTTTTAGATGCTCCAAAATCTTGCACGAAAACTCTTTTCCTATTATGAAAGGATTCAAATTTATAGTAACTTTTTAGAACCTCTTTAAACACAGAATACTGGACTTTTGGTTTAAAATTTTATAAACACATATGAATATAAACGAACAGGACTGATATATATTTCCGCACACAAATAAAAGTAAAATCTGACAAATTTATTTAAACTAATGACTTCTTATATCCGCATTTGCTCATATAACGCTTTTTACTTGACAGCGAAGGGTTAACTAATTTTTGCAGCAAAAACATCACAAGAATGAGTAAAATATTGTCCAAAAATCGCAAAATTAGTCAGAAAAGTTGTGAAAACTCATCAAATCTTCTTGTCCATAGCTGTGTTTCAAGTAGGTTACTACATTCCTTTCTGTTGTGCTACAAGTGATTTCAAATTTTCAAAAGAAGCTGCAATCCCTTTGGATTAAAATAGCTGGATTCTCTTTTGGGAGGAGAAGGGGAGGTAGGGTGAAATTTTTGATAAAGGAACAAAGTTTTGGAGGGAATAAAGAAACTGATTAGTCAGTTATTGATGGACAGGAGTAGAGAAATTTAGGTCTGGTAGATGTACAATATTTTTGTAGAACTGAAAAATACAATGATAGATTAAGTGTGGCTGATTTCTTTTTGTATTTCTTTTGATAATTTAACTTGTTTACTGTTGCAGTACTCAAAATAATCACCAAAACAATAAAAATTTCGTAATTTTTTTACTATTACTTTTAAAAAAGAAAATGTCTCAAAAATCTAGAATTTCCCAACTCTAAACTCAAATTTCCCAACTTCACATATATTGGGGGGGAGGCTCCCCCCCCCCATACCCCCCATGGCGACGCCCCTGATTCTAAAATTTTAAATGCATTGGAAATTAAATCTTTACAGACATTACAGCACAGTACAAAGCCACAATCTGCAGTTGTGCACTGCTACATTTCCGGAATGTGAATAGGCAAAGTAGAATCGTCGCTCATTGATTTCGGACATTTTTGGGTATGCAGGCGACGATTTATCTCATCCGTGTGAACCAAATGTCGTTCCGTACTAATTAATTGAGGCTCTAAAACTTTCTAATTGTAAAATTTGCTCTACCTCTTTTCGTTTTCGATTTGCAATGGCTATCTTCCAAATTTCGCCACTAGGGGTACTGCTGTCGTTTGCATTAGGTCGAGCGTAGTCCCTTTACCGTTACCTCACTTGTATAGCTGTAGGTCTCTCCGTTCGCAAGTATTTTCAGGTTAAAGTGACTTTCCTTTGCACCCTGTATACTATACAGCTATACCCAAACCTACGTTGTATAGTTTTTACAAAGTCTTAGTATTCTTTTAGCAACGGTATTTTTAGGGTTTCGTTCATCTGACGAAACCCTATTCGTCTCACTGCTTTGTCTGTCTGTCTGTCTGTCCGTCTGTCTGTCCGTCTGTCTGCCCGTCACAGAGCCCGTTCTCAGAAACTATACATGTTAGAGACTTGAAATTTTGGGTACTTATAGCTGAACGCCTCACATCAAACAACAAATCATGAAATTTTGAAAAAGTTGGTAATTAACCGAATTACGGGCTAGTTAACTTCTAAAATTAACCAATCCGCCTTTTTAACGCAGGTTCAAACGGACTTTCTCGAAATCATCCGTGTTTCTCCTAACGGTTGCCAGTAAAATCAGCCGAATGCACGGTTACCACGGAGGAAATTAAGCCGAAAAATGAAGTGGAGATTTTAAAGCGAAATCGCATATCAGAAAATATTGGTCCGAGAAATTTGAAAATGGAATAGACAGACGCAGAAAAAAAATCCACTTTCATTTGGTATAAAGTTCACATTTCTGCGATGTGTATAAGTTAAAATATCCACTAAAAATCGATCGATAAAAATTTTATTTCTTTAATTGGAAAGACAAGGAAATAAAAAGATTTCAATTCGGCGGGAAAGTAGGTAGACATGACGATGCTGCCGTTTTCCATAATAGCATATTTTAATACGAAATTTTAACTTTTTAAATATTAAATTTTTTGATTAAATTTTTTGGCATCCCGATGTCAAATTTCTCGCTGATATCATTGATACCCATATCTAAGCCCTATCTTAATTACAAACTGAAATATTAATTATTATTTAATTAAACGGTTTATTGCTATCAAATGCGTCGATTAAATTGGAGACACGCGCTTTTTTAACCACAAATTAACTTAAATTAGGAAATCTAATAATTTGCGTGGGCTTTTTGAACAGCGATATGAGATAAGTATAACTCATTCATCATCAGAAAGTTTACTTCATACCACTATTTTCGAATAGTAATTTCAGGAAATACCTTGAATTATTGGTTAAGACCGCCACTCGATCTGTTTGAAACTTAAAGATACTTTTTAACGCATAAGAAAAAGTGTAAAAAAGAATGGAGTGTGATATTTCGAGGAGGTTGGGGGGGGGGGGGGTTAGAATTATTTTTTAAATCTTAGCGTTTGTTACCGCAGCAAATGTTTTAAATTCTTGTTTAAGACCGCCGCCATCCCGACCCATGTATCCACGGAAAGACTGCGTAAAGGAGTTTCGTTCAGATATGTTTTTGTTAAGAATAGAGTGCATTCCCTGGTGGTGGAATGTGGAAATAACGTAACGCGATTTTGTTAAAATTAGGAAATCTAACAAGTCGATCTGTTTGAAACTTTAAGATATTTTATAACACATAAGATAAAGTGTAAAAAAGAATGATACGTGAAATTCCGGGGGGGGGGCGCTAGATTTCTGTTTAAAAAATTAGCGTTTCTGACCGCTTTAGGTGCTTTTTTTGAGGGAGTCCTGAGATATATGCTAATTATTTAATATAAAATTGTCTAAAGTTTAGTTACCACTATTTCCGAATAGTAATTTCAGCAAATATCTTAGTTAGGGTTTCGTTCATTTGACGAAACCCTATTCGTATCGCTCCTCTGTCTGTCTGTCTGTCCGTCTGTCTGTCTGTCCGTCTGTCTGTCTGTCCGTCACAGAGCCCGTTCTCAGAAACCATACATGTTGGAGACTTGAAATTTTGCATACTTATAGAGGAACACCACACATCATACGACAAATCATAAAATTTTGAAAAAGTCGTACATTTAACCCTTTGGACTCCCACATGTGTATTTTAAACAATTCTTTCTAAGTGAGTCCCTAATTAGGTTGCAGGCGTGAAATTTTGCGTACTTATAGATGGACACCTCAGATCAAACGACAAATCATAAAATTTTGAAAAAGTCGGATATTTAACCCTTCGGGCTCCCACATGTGTATTTTAAACAATTCTTTCTATGTGAGCCCCTAATTAGGTTGGAGGCGTGAAATTTTGCATACTTATAGCTGAATACCTCACATCAAACGACAAATCATAAAATTTTGAAAAAGTCGTACATTTAACCCTTTGGTCTCCCACATGTGTATTTTAAACAATTCTTTCTATGTGAACCTCTAATTAGGTTGGAGGCGTGAAATTTTACTGCTCTTAAAATAGAAAAATAGGAATATTTCCTAACTGAAACTCCTCCCCAACCCCCCAACCCCCAATCTTTCAACGTCAAGAAAGCTGAAAAGATGCAAAGACAAAAGAAATCATCCTTTTAAAAATATTTTTGTTTTGTGCAACCAATAATGCTTTTGGTAAGATAAAGTACAGTATCTATAACTCATTCCAAACTGTATTACTACTAATCTTATGTTATAATGCGAGCAAAAATTGTGTGCGTGTGTGTGTGTATGTAAATTTTTTCTTGAAAACGGCTCAAACCATTTTGATTAAATTTTCACCCTACCGTTTTCGGGCACGAAAAGACCATTGGGATGGGTCTCGTGTTCGAGAAAATTCGATTATTGGGTCATTTTGGGTCATAATGGGTCAGGGTCAAGCTAATTATATCTAAAGAATGGCTCAATCGATTTTGACTAAATTTTGTATCTAACCATTTTCGGGAACGAAAAGACCATTCGGATGGATCACGTGTTCGAGAAAATTCGATTAGTGGGTCATTTTTGGGTCACTGTGGGTCAAGCTATTTTATCTAAAAAACGACTCTAACGATTTTCACTAAACTCTATATTCTACAGTTTTGGATTACGAGAAGACCATTGAGCTAAGTCACATGTTCGAGAAAATTCGATTAGTGGGTCACTTTTGGGACACCGTGGGTCAAGCTAAGTTTATCTAGATAACTGCTCAAACAATTTTGACGAAATTTTGCACCCTACTGTTTTCGGGCACGAAAAGACCATTGGGATTGGTCTCGAGTTCGAGAAAATTCGATTAGTGGGTCATTTTGGGTCATAATGGGTCAGGGACAAGCTAATTATATCTAGAGAACAGCTCAATCGATTTTGACTAAATTTTGTATCTAATCATTTTCGGGCACGAAAGGACCATTGGGATGGGTCTCGTGTTCGAGAAAGTTCAATTATTGGGTCATTTTTGGGTCACCGTGGGTCCAGCTAAGTTTATCTAGATAACGGCTCTAGCGATTTTGACGAAATTCTGTAATCTATCGTTTTCGGGCACAAAAAGACCATTGGGATAGGTCACGTGTTCGAGAAAATTCGATTAGTGGGTCATTATGGGTCATTATGGGTCAGGGTCATGCTAATTATATCTAAAAAACGGCTCAAGACATTTTCACATTTTTTTTAATATACGGCTGTTTCTGGGCATGAGAAGAGAATTGGGCTAAGTCACATGTTCGAGAAAATACGATTAGTGGGTCATTTTAGGTCACAATGGGTCAGGGTCCAGCTAATTGTATCTAAAACACAGCTTAAACGATTTTGACTAAATTTTGTATTCTATCGTTTTCGGGCTCGAGAAGACCATTGGGCTAGGTCGCATGTTCAAGAAAATTCGATTAGTGGGTCATTTTGGGTCACAATGGGTCAGGGTCAAGCTAATTGTGTTTAAAAAGCGCTTCAAAACATTTTGACAAAATTTTGTATAATACTGTTTCCGGGCATGATAAGACCATTGGGCAGGGTCCCATGTTCAAGAAAATTCAACCAATGGGTCATTTTGCGTCCTAATGGATCAGTATCAAGCTAACTGTATCTAAAAAACGGCTCAAAAGATTTTGACAAAACTTTGTATTACAGCGTTTCTGGACAAGATAAAACCATTGGGCTGGGTTGCATGCTCAAGAAAATTCTATTAGTGGGTCATTTTGGTGATAATGGGTCGGAGTCAAGCTAACGGCATCTCAAAAAGGTTCAAACAATTTTGAAATTTTTTTTATTATACCGTTTCACAGTACAAAAAGACCATTGGAATAGCTCACATGTTCGATAAATTTCGGTTAGTGGGTCATTTTTGAATCAACGTGGGTCAAGCTTATTTTATCTAGAAAACGACTAACGATTTTCACTAAATTTTGTATTCCATCGTTTTCAGGCTCGAGAAGAGCATTGTGTTAGGTCGCATGTTCGAAAAATTTCGATTAGTGGGTCATTTTGAGTCACTATGTCTCAGGGTCAAACTAATTGCATCTAAAACAGCAAGAATGACTCAGTGGGAATAATATATCGAGATAAACACAAAGGTAATTTTGACCGAGCTTAGCTCGGTCATTCCTGCTAGTCGATGTATTAAATGAATATTATAACAAGTTATTTTAATGGTACTTTAAAGTACCGCCGGGCATAAAGGGTTAATTAGGGGAAAACACCAAACTTTTTCATTTCTACCAAAAATCTTCCAGTCTTAAAGGGTTACTGATTATTCGTCAGAAGTATCATTATTTTAACATTTCATAACATTATTCAGAAAACAGGAAATTGAATACCAGCATAAAAGAATTTTTAAAATGTATTATCTCGCACTTCCTCTAAAAGATATTATCTAAGCAAGGAATAACAAGTTATTAATTACAAGACATATCCTTAAATTTGAGTTATAAACAGAAGATTAGAAGTTGGTTAAGAAGAATTTTAATGAGAAGAAAGAGAGAACGCAGCTCCTGAAGTAAACAAAATTCGCGCAACAAAATAAAACTACTTAATTCAATTTAGCCCTTTAAGACCTGACCTACACGATTGTGTAGGTGATCCTGGAGAAAAAGAAAAAACATTTTCCTCTTTTTGTGCGATTTAAAGACGAGCTTGCCCCCACAGCATTGCGTAGATCCTCCCTTGTGTCATAACCTGACATCGGGTATTTTTTTAAATATTTTTTCAATCAAATATGATCCTATTAATTAGGGGAAACCACCAAAACTTTTCGTTTTTACCGAAAATCTTCCAGTCTTAAAGGGTTACTGATTATTCCTCTGAAGTATCATTATTTTAACATTTCGTAACATTATTCAGAAAACAGGAAGTTAAATATATGCATAAAAGAAGTTTTTAAATGTATTATCTCGCACTTCCTCTAAAAGATATTATCTAAATAAGGAATGACAAGCTATTAATTATAAGAAATAGCCTTAAATTTCAGTTATAAACAAAAGATTAAAATTTAACTGAAAGAATTTTGATGAGAAGAAAGAGACAACGCAGCTGCTGAAGTAAAAAGGATAGAAAAATATGATATCCTCAATGAATTGTAAGCTTTAAGCAGGCTCGAAATGGCCCGCCGTCGTCCAGGAAAAACTTTGCGCACCTAAGTGCCTTAAGCCGCTCCAATATTTTTTCCCACGTTGTGCACATACATTCGGACTAGTGTACTAAATTTCGAGGATTCGTTTAGCAACAATCATTATAATAATCATTAGGGATAATAGGCAGACAGTACAAGAGAGGTATTTTTTATCACAAAGAAATTATAAATACACCGAAGCATTTTCAGGGTCATCTTTGTATACGATTGAGAGGTAAAACATGCACGCAGTGTAAGCTTAGTAGCCGCAGCACCCTGGGCTAGATTTATTTCATTGCTTCTTTGAATGATACCTTTTAGATTTTAACCAAATATTTTGCATATTTTCAGGCCTTTAGCTTTTAGTACCTTGTCCCTACACCTTTAATGCCGCCCATGAATGCACCTGTAATTGAAACCGTGGTTTGTTAAAACAGCTTGAGAAAAGAAAGAGATAAATATCAGAAGACAAAAAACTATTTGTGCGCATTTCGATTTTGATTGGAAAATATGACCTTTCTTTTCGAGGAATACAAACTGGATAACACTTCTGGATTGCAATCCCGCAAGCTGTGGAATTCCGCGGCCAGCATTTTCTCATTCACAAAATCTATACCATAATTTTCGGTTAGTAATCTTTGCTTTGTTTAATGACAGATTTTTCGTGGCTAAATAACTATTAGGAAATTCTAGTATGTATTTTAAATAAAAAGTTGTTTTAATTTAATCACGGAAAAATCTATAATTAAATAAAGCGATGACTACTACTCAGAAATTATGATAGGTTTTTCGAATAAAAAACGCTACCACGAAATCCTGCAGCTTGTATGAATACAATTCTTATTAAGTAAACTTGAATATTTTCGTTGATCTCTAATTAGGATAAGAACTTTGCAAATCATAGGAAGAGGGTGTTGAAAAGAATAAATTTACTCAATTATTTTAGTGATTTTTAAGCTAACAAAGCGGCATTTTTGGGGTACTTTCTCTATAGAAATCTTTTAGTAGCGCAATATTAACCCCTTAATCGTCGCGCCTGATAAGTGTCGAATACTTTTTTAAAATTCAGATTGTTTGATTGCCAACACTTTTTTTTTCAAGTTGAAATATTGTCTTCATTTAATGGCAGATTAAATGTCGAGAGAATAAAGTCAATTGCATTATTTAAAAAAAAACTGGTGGAAATAAAACAGTCTAAGAAAAGAAAAGAAGGCTACACCGCACGTGACAGTCACGGGCGCGACGATTAAAGGGTTAATCCAGCATTTTATGGATACATAAAGTCATTTTTTAAGGATACAAAGTATCTTTTCCTACAAAATACATGACTCGCCTTATATAGTTGTTGCAATATATATGTATACACATATACATTGCAACATACATTGCAAAATACATACTAGAATTTCCTAATCGTTATTTAGCCACGAGAAATCTGTCATTAAACAAAGCAAAGATTACTAACCGAAAATTATGGTATTACAAATATACTTGTTGCAAGTGTAATAAATTTTATTTTCACACGCAAGAGTTATTTTCACATTCATTAATGGGATGTTGATTTGAATGTTTAAATATCCTTATGTTTCAACATTTAAATACCCTATAAATATGAGGTACTTTTTATAAAAGAGCAAAAGAAGCATAAGCTTTAGTTTTCAAAATTTCTACTTTTATGTGGAAAGTATTATACATTTTTGTTCTAGATACAAAGAAATTTTAAGCGAAGTTTGTATACTGAATTTTTTTTGTGTGTCGTGAGGGGGACAACAATAGATACTATATTTTAAAATTCTACTTTGTAAAAAAAAAAAAAAAATAGACGAGAAAAAACTGTATTAAATAAAGAGTAATTGCTCTCAAATTGTAACAGCAATTGAATTTATCTCATTTTAAACTGATAACTAATTCATTTTATAAAGAAGTATACTTAAGAAAAGGGTTGGAACCCTTTGCTCTATTTGGCGCCTGGTGTGAAAAATCTTGTTAGTTTTTGTACAGATTTCCAGTGCGTCAATGGTGATAAATGTAATAAAAGTGGTTATCCTTACTAATTCAGCTGAAAATCTTCGTAAAGAAATCTATCGATACCAACTGACTGTAAATAATGTCTACTAATTACTGTTATATATAAATTATGTTTCCGAACTCGTCTACATATTAAAAAATGCACCGACTCTGAATTTTCAAACAATAAAACCCATTTTTGACACCTTTTTTTAGTTATTTTAATTTATTAATTTTTGAATACAACAAACAACAATCGTTAAAAACATCGATGTGTAAGTTTACAGCTAATTTGAATAATTAACTTTCGAGATACAGAAAAAAGTTGCCTTTCCATAATTTAAGGGGACCTTCTTCTTTTATCAAAAGAACCACAGAAAACAATCGTAGAAACTTAAAAGAAATACTTTGTAAGATTTTCTTTAATATAAAGTATGTTTATATTAAATTTAAAATTCTTGCATAATTTTACTGGTGAGTAATTGAGTGTTTTTGGTACCTTTCTTGTAAGATATTTCATTTTATTTTCCGAAACTTATGGATAAACCCTAACACTTTTTGTTTTGCACTTGTATTCATATTTTAAAAAATTGTATAAACTCTTTGTCTATAATTCTATATATCTTTATTTGCTGGAAAATAGGCTATCCAAAGTGGATGTTCCATTTCCATTAGAAAAATGAACATTCACTATTTGAAAAATTAACATTCGTGCATTTTTAAATATCTAGACAATCTTCAAAAGCAAAATTTATGAATGGCATTTAATAGTAGATATTATTCCCAATCAATTGGTACCTATGTTTTTTTATACAGTCATTTGCAAGAGAATTGGTAGGGGTGATCCCTTTTTTTCCTAGACACTTCTAAGATATCTATTGACAAAATAATAATGACCTAGCCTTCATATCAGTCATCTACTACAAAGTAATCTGTGTTCAACTTGCTGGAACTTTTAGATATTACTAGATTCGTTTTAGAAAATTGCGTAGCATTGCGTAGATTTGAGAGAAGATTAAAAATGCACGGGTGATATATAGAAGTCTTCTATCTTAGATTCAGGGATGTAATATTAAGCCATTTCCATACTTGGTGCTGTGTGAATGTGTTTGACCTTCTCAAGTCAGGAACAACACAAACAAGAAAAATTTACGTGAGTTCGCTAAAATTTTTGCGCCCTCTGAAAATCCAAGGTCTGCGTCCTTTAACCTGGCCCAGTCCGCCCTTGTCTTCGAGTATATAAAATTTTTATGGTTTAGAAAAAATGTTGTACAATCCAGAATTAAAATATGGTTACAAAATTCGAATACGTTTCCACTTTACTTCTTCTTGTTTTCAAACCCTTTTAAGTAATTAAACTCCTTGGAAGTAACGAATATAAATTGTAGTAATTTTCTCTGTCATTTCGAAAAAAATGCAGAAAATCTTCCTATTAACACTAGAACTACCATAGCGGTCATTTTGACCACTACCAACTAGAAATACTTCGATTCAAGCCAGAAATTTCTTTCTAAAATAAGCTAAATATGTACCCCGGATAAATAAGTTAAATAAATAAGTTAGATAGTTTTTAATAAAAATTCTGGTGGAAAATATTTTTATAACACTTGAGTAAAATTTCCGGCGATTCTAGTGTTCAGGAATATAAGGAAATAAGTAAAATAACTAAATTAACTTCTTTAGCTGAAACAAAAAATGATCATAATCAGGTTTTTTTTCTATATTCATATGACTGGAATTTTGGATTCGTAAAAATTTTTGACATCTGTTTTTTAATTTACGCGTTTTGAAATGTCTATCAAATCTATTATAAAGATAATTTTAGAAGTAAATTTACTTAAGAACAAAGCAATATTCTCGCAACAAAATAAAACTATTCAATTCAATTTACTGCTTATTCGTCAGAAGTATCGTTATTTTAACATTTCATAACATTATTCCGAAAACAGGAAGTTGAATATCTGCATAAAAGAAGCTTATATATTAATTATCTCGCACTTCCTCTATGATATTATCTAAGCAAAGAATAACAAGCTATTAATTACAAGAAATTTCCTTAAATTTTAGTTATAAACAGAAGATTAGAAGTTAACTAGAATAATTTCAATGAGCAGAAAGAGGGGACGCAGCTGCTCAAGTAAAAACGTTAGAAAAATATGATATCCTCAATGAATTCAATGTTTCGAGTATATGCATTTTCTGATGGTTTAGAAAAAAATTGCTACAATCCAGAATTAAAATAAGGTTACAAAATTCGAACAAGTTTCCATTTTACTTCTTCTTTCCTCCAAACCCTTTTAAGTAATTTGATTTCTTGGAAAGTAACGAATATAAATTGTATTAATTTTCTCTATCATTTCGAAAAACAAAATTTAGAAAATTTTCTTATTAAGGAAATAAGTAACATAACTAAATGAAATTTTTATTAGTCAAAAAAAAAAAATTACAATAAATAAGGGTTTTTTTTTTTTTACTTTTTACTTTTTTTTTTAAACTTTTTTTTTTTTTAACTTTTTTCTATTTTTATAAGACTGGAATTTTCTACTCTATAAAAACTTTGACATCTTGTTTTTAATTTACGAGTTTTTAAATGTCCTGAGTATGATTAGTCTATTATGAATATTATAAAGGCATGGACATCATGTACATTCAAAGAACTTGACGAATGCGATAAAACATATTGCTAAATGATGTGTTAACTTTAAAATATGGAAACTATATTAAAAATGTGCAAATCAACTGTTTCGACCCACTTCTGGGGCCATCGTCAGGATCGAAAAGTGAAAAACAATCACATTTAAAGATTTTTTGACTTCACAATTCCAGAGATTTCAAAACACGAACATCGACCAATTAGCCTAAAGTCAATTTAGGGGTAAACAGACACTCAGATCTATTAGTATAAATTGTTACTTTAATACATTTACCCAAATTCTTGAAACATTATAAGGTTAGTTGTGGTAACTGGACCCACGAGGTAACTGGGCCATAGGTTATTTTATAAAAAACTGTTGATGTTTTTTAAGTTTTAGCTTTTGTGAACTTTAATCTCTACTTCTTAAAACAACGTGAGTCAACTCAATCATAACTCTCAGTGTTGTGATAGGTTGTCAAAAATTTACGTTTCTTTTTTTAAAAACAGCGTCAATATGGTTGAACTTCCTCGGCTTTTTATTAAAATATTGCAAGTACTTTTATTAAACAATCTCTTTTTTAAAAGATTAGGCATATAACTACATTAATATTATTATGTATCTATACATATTTACTTCATATTTCAAATGTAAACCCAGTGTCCCAATTACCCCATAAAATTTTCAAGAATGGGGTAACTGGACCATCCAGTTACCCCAATACTTGTAAATAATTTTTTTGAGTTTATCTTGTTACGGGAAATAAATTTATCCACTGTTTTTTGCTGAGAATAAAGAAAATTATAGAATAACTTATTAAAATTACGTAATAAAATTTTTAAAAAAGCATATTGCATGGTATCAAAGCAAATTTCTTGACCCCTTGATAGGCTGTGATGCCATTGCGGCATCACATAATTTTAATACCTAAATTGCCACATTGGCACCGGAATTTTATAATGAAAATTTCACCTTTATTATGTACGCGAAAATATACTTTTACTTGTTTACAAATAGATTCTCTTGTAAATACTGGTGTCATTAAATTATTTCAACATTTTACGAATGCAAGTGCCTTACCCCTGAAAGCAAGATAGCCAAACCATGAAATTTTGCGATATTATAGGCGTCGCATTCTATAGGGAAACTTTTATTGTTCCTATCACTATTTTGAAAATAATATCTTCATCGCACCTTTTTTTAGAATATGTTAAATAAAATTATTATGAAGGTAACTCATTAACGCATTAATGCCGGTTGGTACGAAAATCTGCCATTTAAGAAATAGGAAGATTTTAAATATGAAAACCAATAATTTAGTAAGGAAATTTTCATATTACTTAATCTCAAACTTTGAGAGATTAAATAAGTTAAAATGTACTATATGGTAATACTGGTGTCAACTGGTACCGAGGTATTAAAAATGTATAAAATAAACTCGGAATTAATGTGTTAAGGGTTCTGGTAGGAACAATAAAATTTTTCCTATATAATGCAACTCCTGGATACAGATAAAGTACTTAAGTACTTACGTAGACGTTTGGTCATAGATTTACCTTGCCATTTTTTTTCCTTAAAATGCTGATGTGACTTTTATACTTATTATTTATACTAAAGTACATAAGTACTTACTTAATTTTTATGTTTTGGGAATAAATAAATCTAATATTTTCACTTTTAGTGCTTTTTTAGACACATTGACAGCAAAGGTTTCCCTTACAACGCTCTTTAGTTGATATATAAATTACATGATCTGCCTGGTTTAAATTTTTTTAAGTTGTTTACACTTTTTCAAACAGGACCTGATATCCCATATGAAAAAAATAAACGCGTGTGGAACATAGACCCTCCTCGTGCTCGTCCATTAGCCCCATTTTTATGGGGCAACTGGCCCCATGAGGAAAGAAAGATGAAATATGCATATTTTTATTTTTTTAAATACTAAAATGTAATTTTGAGCAATTCTGTCTGAGGGAATTTCTGTTAGAGGGAACCTAACTGAACACATTTACAGAAGTTCAGACTTTAATTCAAATGAACATTAGCTTTTTGATGCTGAATTGTTAGAAGTTCCAGAGTCACATTGTAAAATCATGGCCCAGTTGCCCTAACTAACCTTATGACATAAAATCATTGCAATGCAAACTTATAATATTTCATATAATGTGTATGTAAAATTTCAAGTATTTGGATAAATGTATTGAAGTAACAGTTTATAATAATAGATGGCGCTGGGTGTCCGTTCACTCCTAAATTAACTTTATGCTAATTAGTTGATGTTCCTGTTTTGGATTTTCTAAAAGTGTGAAGTCAAAAAACATTTAAATGTGATTATTTTTTACTCGTACAAGTAAAAGTACCATAGTCTGTAGCGGCGAATTTTTATAAGGTTAGTTAGGGCAACTGGAACATGATTTTACAATGTGACTCTGGAGCTTCTGACAATTCAGCTTCAAAAAGCTAATTTTCATTTCAATTAAAGTCTGAACTTCTGTAAATGTGTTCAGTTAGGTTCCCTCTAACAGAAATTCCCTCAGACAGTAATGCTCAAAATTACACTTTAATATTTAAAAATATAAAAATATGCATATTTCATCTTTCTTTTTTCATGGGTCCAGTTGCCCCCCAAAAAGGGGTAACTGGACCAGGAGGGTCTATGTTCCACACGCGTTTATTTTTTTCATATGGGATATCAGGTCCTGTTTGAAAAAGTGTAAACAACTTTAAAAAATTTAAACCAGGCAGATCATGTAAATTATATGTCAATAAACAGCGTTGTAAAGGAAGCCTTTGCTGTCAGTGTGCCTAAAAAAAGCACTAAAAGTGAAAATATTAAATTTATTTATACCAAAAATATAAAACTTAAGTAAGTACTTATGTACTTTAGTATAGATAATAAGTATAAAAGTCACATGGGTATTTTAAGGAAAAAATAGCAAGGTAAATCTCGCAACAAAAGGCCACGTAAGTACATTATCTTTATCCAGGGGTCGCATTATATAGGGAAAATTTTATTGTTCCTTAAAGAAAGGTGCGATGAAGATATTATTTTCAAAATAGTGGTAGGGACGATAAAAGATTCTCTATAGCATAGCTGCCAACTTTTACGCTTTCCTTTTACCACTAAAATATTATAGTAAATGCTGTCTTATTTAATCGTCGAAATCATATGATTAAACAAAACGAAAATCTCTATTAAATTTTAGTGGTAGCAAGAAAGCGTAAAAATTGGCAGCTATGCCTATAGAATGCGACCCCTGTGTATAGTACAATTTCAAGGTCTGGCTATCTGGTTTTCAGAGGCAAGGTACTTGCATTCGTAAAATGTTGAAATAATTTAATGACACCAATATTTACATGAGAATCTATCTGAAAACATGTAAAAGTATATTTTCGCGTACTTAATAAAAGTTAAATTTTAATTATAAAATTCAGGTGCAATGTGGCAATTAGGAATTAAAATTAAGTGATGCCATAACGGCATCACCGCCTCTCAAGGGGTCAAGAAATTTGGTTTGATACCACTCAATATACTTTTTTTTTTAATTTCATTACGTTATTTTAATAAGGTATTCTATCATTTTCTTTATTGCGAGCAAAAACCAATGGAGAAATTTACTTCCCGTAGTAAGAGAAACACAAAAAAAATATTTATAACTATTGGGGTAACTGGATCCAGCATGGCACAGTTACCCCGGATACATGTCCCAGTTACCCCATTCTTGAAACACTTATGGGGTAACTGGGACACCGGGCTTTCATTTAAAACATGAAGTAAATATGTATAGATACCTAATAATATTAATGTAGTTATGTGTCTAATCTTTAAAAAAAAAAAAAAAAAAGATTGTTTAATAAAAGTACTTACAGTATTTTAATAAAAATCCGAGGAAGTTCAACCATATTGACGTTGTTTTTAAAAAAAAGAAACGTAAATTTTTGACAACTTATCACAGCAAAGTGAGAGTTATGATTGAGTTGATACACGTTGTTTTAGGAAATAGAGATAAAGGGGCATTGCTCACAAAAGCTAAAACTTAAAAAACACCAACAGTTTTTTATAAAATAGCCTATGGCCCAGTTACCTCGTGGTTCCAGTTACCCCAACAAACCTTACAACTCATTCGATTCGTCTCATTGAGCTTAGTAATTTTATACCTCACATATCAGCTAGTTTTTATAATGACAGGGGGCCGGGTCAAAGTTCAAAATTTCGTTCATTGAAAACAGATGCCTTAAAAGAAATAAGTGAGATTTAAGTTTACTAATTGTTTTTACAGTGCCATACATTGTCAATAACTACTATAAGATTATATTTTTGCTGTTATTATAAGAATTTGTAATTGCAGATAAAATATTCGTATGCTACTTGAAAGGCACGTTTTCGCAAGTTATGATGCCCTCGTCTAGTTCAATGTTGCCACTGGGCTACTTTTTATTTAAATTTAGATTTCTTGATTGGAACCACTTTTCTGAAATTATAAAATTCCCCTTCTTTTCTCCTTAATTAAAAATGTTATTAAATAAGGCCAATTTTGCTATTTCAAAAAAGTGGTGCCAATCAAGAAATTTGAATTTTAAAAAGTAGCCCACTGGCAACACTGATCCAGTTTTATTCATCCTGTCAATACTTTTTCCCGAATTACGAGCAAAACTTTTTGTAAACACACATTATCGGTTCTTTTGTCAGTTTTACAGTCACTTCGTACCTTGCGCAACGCCTGCATTAGAGGTCTGCACGGGCCCGGGCTTGGCCCGAGGCCCGTACCCGGCCCGGCCCGCGGGCCGAGCCGGGCCGGCTGAATGGAGGAAAATTTTCAAACGGGCCGGGCCGGCAGAATTAGGGCAATTTTTTCAACGGGCCGGGCCGGGCCGGACCGGGAAAAAAATTGAACGGGCCTGCAGGGCCGGTAAAAAAAATTAATCGAGCCTATCGGCCCGATATAAGAATTTGAGAGAAGCAGATAAAATACGAGGCCATTTCCAATGAATATGACTTTTTCGAGAAGTATAAATGTGCGTTACGAGCCGATGCGAGTTTAAAAACATCAATACAGAAATGTAACATGTCCATCGTAGATATCGGCATCGTACAGTTACATGATGCCTGATCCCGGGTTTAATTTTATCGGCAGACTTGTGCCGGGACGGAACTGGTCTTAATCGTTCTCAGTATGTGTAGGACACGCATTACGTTTTATAAATGTATTAATAGCAATAATGAACTTCGGTTAACAGTATCTTTGGAAATGAACCTTAAGGTGGTTCTCATATTTACTGCTCAACAATGCGAAACTTTCAGACACATTTTCTGGCTCATTTTTAACTATAAAGGCATAAAATCGACAGGTCTAAGTATTGAAAGCATTTGGAATCGAATAGCGTTTCCATTTTTCATAAATTACGTACAGAGATAACAGAGACTCTTGTCACGTGACTGTACGTTTTTCTCCTTTCCTGTGCTATCGCTTCCGGAAATTCGATTCAAAACGCTAACTTTGGCAGTATTTTCTGAATGATATATTACTTTTATCTAAGAAAAAAAAGGCACTTACATGGTTTCTGAATAAGAATATCTGCCAATCTCATGCGTTTCCGAAAAGAAATGAATTCATAAATGTATCAAAATGTAGCTCCTTTGGATTTGAGAAAAGGCTTAAAAATGGCAGAAACATTTTCACAAATCTACTTTTTATTATAAGCTTCAAAAGTTATCATGTTTTTTAACCCTTTATTCTAAACTACAATAATCTTTTAATGAACCCTTATTTAAATTTTGAAACGTCTGTAGAGACGTTGACTAAAACACTGTAAGTAATCGTTAATGTTTACTATTGTGTGTTTTCTATTTTGCGAACACATAGTAATTTAAAATATACTGTAAAATGTTCCCATAAATATGCATGCAGTATTCATTAAAAGAATCTTAATTGTATGTCGAGAAAAAAACGGAATTTTTTGCAGAAATTGAGTCGGGCCGGGCCGAGAACGGTAAAAATGTAAACGGGCGGGGCCGGGCTCGGGCCGAACTTTCAATTTTTACACCGGGCCGGGCCGGGCCAAAATAGCTTTCCTTCGGGCCGGGCCGGGCCCGGGCCTGGAAATTCCGGCCCGTGCAGACCTCTAGCCTGCATACGGTTTTGGAGGAATTTTCTGCTACTGTTTTATTTTCGGCAGCTCGCATTATGCAAGTATTTAAACTTTGGCCCGACCCCCAGTCATTATTAAAACTCAATAGCCGATATGCAAGGTAGCAAATTACTTAGCTCGGTGAGACGAATCGAATAAGCTATAAAAATCGAAATTCGCCACCACAAACTATAGCACCTTTACTTGTTAGATCCATGTGATGACCACAGAAGAGTATTGAAACCGTTAATTTCTATATTTTTATTATATTTTTAATGTAATTTTAATATTTTAAAGTCAATACATCATTTAACAATGTGTTTTATGTCTAGACTATTTTTAACCGATACATGGCTCCTCTCTATGTATGTTTATGTCTATCTATGTATTAGTAGGCTGAATACATAATGCAATCTCAAAAAATATTTTTCATCGTTCAACAAAGCGAGTCATTTTAAACATAAAAGCATGATATTTTCAGACATGATTATTGAGGGGATTCGTTATTTTTTTTTTCATTTTCCGGTGAATGCATTACAGTTGAATTTATAAGCGATTATCGTCTCAAAACGTTAGTTTTTTACCTTCTTGTGTTGTAGCATTCGAAAAACTCAGTTCAAAACGCTAACATAGACATAGCATTTTCGAAAAGTTCATATGCGTTTAGCAAAAAAACGAAAAACATTTCAATTACATAGTTTTTTATTAAGAGAACTTGCCAATTTCATACACTTGCGAACAAAAATGAATTTATAAATGTATCAGAAAGTAGTCAGTTTGGAATTAAGGACAGCCTTAAGGGGACTCTTCACTCACTTGAAAGCATCCGCGCCGTAATGTTAAATCAATGGGCAGATTGTTTTCGAATTTCTCGTTTAAATTTTTATATATTTAAACTTTTTTTTTATTTTTTTTGCATAGGATAGCTGACGCCGATCTTTAATATAGTTAATAACCCTGTATTTCATATTTAATATTTTCATATTTAATATAGTTAATAATAGTTCATAACCCTGTATTTCATTCAAATTTCAATTCAAAGATATATTTTAATTGGAAGTGAGACGCTTAATCCAACGCGGTAAACGGTTAGTTAATATGATTATCATTTTTGGAGTTATAAGGATGTTTTTTTTACGCATTTCGGTACTACTCGATTATTCCGTCGACCCATAAACTATCGCCAAACTATAAGATTAAATACCAAAAATGGCTTATCGGAAATGTCACATTCACTTGACATTAAACACGTTACACGTGTTTGTTACGTCAACAAGAGATTTTTAATTCAATGTTTTATTAGTATTTTTATTAATCTTTTACTAATTCATTTGTTCTTTCGTTATTTAAAATAACAAGTGGATAAGTTTGATCGCAGATCGCACAGAGGGTTTCGTTTAATATTCCTTTCAAAACGCTTTATCCTTTTGCAAAATCTGTTACTTCCACATTTCGCAACCAGATGGCGCACTCTATTCTAAACAAACCTCTATCCGAACGAAACTCCGTTTTACAACCTATCCGTCGATATATTAGTCGAGGGGGATCGAGCCCATAGCATCCGAGATAGGTAGGCACCCCCTGTCGGTAAAAAGTGGAACTAAAATATGTAAGTCTGTAGTACATAATATGAAAGAGTGGTCAAAGGGGTGTCGGCAGAAGTTAGAAATGTGCCCCCCGGGTGAAAAGGGGGGAAGATAAAAATTTGCTTAAAATACACAAGTTAGAGCCCGGAGGGGTAAATAATATAAAACGTTGTGAAAATTATATGATTTTTCGTGTTATCGAAAGTGTTCTGTTATAAGTATGTAAAATGTCAAGCCTTCAACTTAATTAGGAGCTGAGTTAAAAAAAAAAGCTTAAAATACACAAGTTAGAGCCAAGAGGGTTAAATATAAGACTTTTTCAAAATTTTATGATTTGTCGTTTGATCGCAAGTGTTTAGCTATAATTTTGCAAAATTTCAAGTCTTCAACTTAATTAGGGGCTCAGTTAGAAAAAAAAAAAAAAAAAAAAAAAAAAAAAAAAAAAAAAAAAAAGCTTAAAATATACAAGTATATATACACAAGTAATAGCCCAGAGTGTTAAATACAAGACTTTTTCAAAATTTTATGACTTGTCGTTTGATGTGAGGTGTTCAGCTATAAGTATGCAAAATTTCAAGTCTCTAAGATATATAGTTTCTGAGAACGGGCACTGTGGCGGACGGAAGACAGACACACAGAGGAGTGAGACGAATAGTGTTTCGTCAGATGAACGAAACCCTAAAAACTGTGCCAATTTGTATAATTTTGCGAGTATTTTGGCGATTTGCATAATTTGTCGAAATGTGTCGGAGGGATAATCAAGTAATACCTGAAATTCAGCGTTACTCTGTATTAAAAATATTTAAATATACGTTTAAATTTTATTTTGGATTTGCAATGCATATTATAAATAATTTACACATGTTTTATTTCATATTTTACCTTATTGGCGAACCATTCTCCTTATTAAAGAAAATTACTGAAGGGAAATGTTCAACTGTGATATTTATTTCCTAACTGAACTAATTTTTTCCATGCATTTAATTTATACATCCAAATCTATATATCATGTACAAGGATGCTCAAAGAATTCGGATAATTTTCCGACTGTGGGTGGGAATTGCTGAAATTGGGTTTTCAAATATATTACGCGTTTCCAAATGGTTTAATTAGACATCATATTTCAACTTCTTAAACAGTGAAGTTTTGTAACGTTATTTTGAATGTGTTGGAAAGTGTTTCATAATCTATGCTTGACGCATGATTTTTTTCTTTCTTGTTTTATAATTGAGGGATTCACATTAACATTAAGTTAAACTCCAGTCTAAAGAATTGCCAATAATGTTTTTTGACTGACTAAATATTAAGAAAATTAGACATAAATAAGACGACGCATACTATATAAAATTTCCGAAACAGGTTGTGCATTATGACAAAAAATTCTTATTCTGTAAAATAAAATTAAACAAAGCATAATATTAAAAAGGTGTTATTCTGTCATACCAAGATAATGATTTTCTAGTAAAAAAATGCTATTCTCCAGCTGTGTAACTTAATTTAAACTTAAATTAAATTTCACGTTGACTGCTTAAATTACTTGATTAATGTTTTAAAAATTGCACGCAATGTTAGCCTTAATTAAGATATGAACTCCCAGAAGAATTAAAAATAGCTTGGCGTGTAGAAAATAAGTTTTTGTAAATCTAGAACCTGTAAATTTGAATCATTTTCGTAGTTAGTTTGTAATATTCATTTTAATAATAGTTTGTAACATGTATTCTAATAATAGTTTGTAATATCCAAATTAAAAATTATTTAATAAAATTTGCCGTTTCCTGACTTTTTTTACTTTCATTTTGAAATAATGCAACAGAAATACATAAGCCTGGTTAATGAAAACATGTAAGCATCTTTATGATTTTGTAAAAAGTGTTTTTTTCTTTCTTTCTTTTTTCTTTCTTTCTTTCTTTTTTATTTCTTTCGTTTTTTTGATAATATGAAATTCAGGTTGATAGAAAATTTCGTTAGAAAAGTCTTTAAAATTAATGTAATGAATTGCTTTTATTAAGAGATTGGTATTCTTATTGTTTTTTGTCATCAAAACGACATAGTGGCTCTTATGCAAAAGGACTTGGGTCATGGAAAAAAACAATTTCTTTACCATTGTTATATTGTGGAGAAAGATTACGGGAGATTCCTCATTGGTTTACATTGCTTTTTTTAATAAGGGGTTTTTAGGTGCGTTCGTAAATTCGTAGTACATATTATCGACGTCTGGTCCGTCTGTCTGTCCGCATATAACAGCACAAAAACTACCCAAATGAATAGTTTGAAATTTAATGTATGCAATCGTTGCAGGATTTTGTCGAGTCATTTCAAATTTTATGAAAATCGAAACAAAACTTAAAAAGATATTAATAAAAGTTTTCTTCATTCCATTAAATCCCATCATAAGTGATTAATCAATGATATCCCACGATGGGCAATGATTCTAGGTTGCCATGGTTAATATTCTATTTAATCCTATCATACGTAATTAATTCAATGATATCCCATGATAGGTAATGATTCTAGGTTTCCATGGGAATTACGTTATATTTACGATGGAGTCATATTTCCATATTATTGAATTTAATATATATATAATCTTAATAAATTTCGTACTCATGCATTTTTTAATAACATTGTACCCACCTCATTTGCCCCGTTTGACGTACAATTTCCGACTTGTTTAAATTATTTAAGTATTGAAAGTTACTGCATGTAAGCGCATATGCATGTTATAAGGTGTAAGTAAGTATCTATGATGATGGATGTATGTAAAAAGGATGACAGGAATGTAAGTATATACGATATGTGTATGTAACTATTTAACTAATGAAGGGATGTGCTATGTAAGTCGGGGGATAACGTTTTAAATATGAAGTATTCAGCACGATAAAAAATTTTAAATTAAAAGGTAGTTATTAATGTTAACCATTCTGACAGGTATATGCGGTATCATCTACTAGGCGGTTTGTTTTTGCATTATACCGAGTGAGCCAAAACTTCGTTAAAACTTTAAAAGCTCATAAAAAAGGAAGAAATTATGATAAGGTAGTGCGGTTTGCAAGGAAGGTCTCACAAGGTAGTCGGATTTTTTTTTAGCAGCAAAAAAAATTTTGTTAAAAAATCACATGTAGAGGGCGCTGACGACCCGAAACAATGAACAGGACAGCAATACACTGCATGCATTTGTTCTTCCAATAACAAATGTTCAACATGACTTCCAGAACGTTCTACGACTCAACTGTTGTCCTGTTCATTGTGTTTCGTGTCGTCTACATGTGATATTTTTAACTTTTTTTTTTTTTTTTTTTTTGCTCCTAAAAAGAAATCCGACTACCTTGTGAGCCCTTTCTTGAAACCGCACTCCTTTGTCATAATTTCTTCCTTTTTTATGAGTTTTTAAAGTTTTAACGAACTTCTGGCTCACCCGGTTTTTATATTCTCTTGAAAATATATCACATGAAACCAGAACATTACTGGTAAAATATTTATACAAATAAATAATTAAAGAAAAATATAATAATAAAATTATTTTTATACTAGGAATAATGAAAGAATATAAAAACTGGAAATTAATCTCTTTACCGCTATTAAAAACAAATTCGTAAATGTGACGGACACTGCTAGAATACCAATAAAATAACTGAATGAAACTCCAGTGACAATAAAAAAAAGTCTACGTTTTAACCATAAAAGCCTTGTTTCGTTAATAAGAGACAATTTGTAGAACGTATAGCTTTGTTTCGTACAATAAAAGTTTCCTTTTCGACATCCCAGCTGACGGGTTTTTTTTTTTTTTTTTTTTTTTTTTTGAAGATTTTTGTAAGGTGCACATTTAAAAAATCAGCTATTACTTACTCTATAGAGTAACTCTTGTAATCGTTTTAAAAATCAAAAAAAAGAAATTGATGGATTTACACGTTTTAGACACCGGAGATTCCGAAAGACATATTTTTTTGAAAAAAAAATTGCCGTCCGTCTGTGTATGTGTGTCTGTTTGTTTCTAAACGCTTTATCTCCCGAACAAATTGAGATAGAGACTTGAAATTTGGTGTGTACTTAGTATGTAATAATGGGAAAAAGCCTATTGAATATCAGTAATCTCGATTATCCGGAACTTTTTTTTCGGACTCTCGAAATATTCGTTCTGATAAAAGGTATATAAACATTTTCTAAATGGTTTATTTTTAGGAGTGAATATAAAAGACAATAAAAAAAAAAAACATAATTTTTGCATAAAGAATGAAGTCAATCGGATAATGAGTTGCCGAGATATTTGTAATCCTATTTTCCACACTCTTCGATTTTTCATAACCCTGTGAAGTCAATCGGATAATGAGTTGCCGAGATATTTGTAATCATATTTTCCACACTCTTCGATTTTTCATAACCCTGTATTTCATTCAAATTTCAATTCAAAGATATATTTTAATTGGAAGTGAGACGCTTAATCCGACGCGGTAAACGGTTAGTTAATATGATTATCATTTTTGGAGTTATAAGGATGTTTCTTTTACGCATTTCGGTACTGCATGATTATCCCGTTGACCCATAAACTATCGCTAAACTGTAAGATTAAATACCAATAATGGCTTATCGTAAATGTCATATTCACTTGACATTAAACACGTTACACGTATTTGTTACGTCAACAAGAGATTTTTAATTCAACGTTTTATTAGTATTTTTATTAATCTTTTACTAATTCATTTGTTCTTTCCTTATTTAAAATAACAAGTGGGTAAGTTTGATCACAGATCGCACAGAGGGTTTCGTTTAATATTCCTTTCAAAACGCTTCATCCTTTTGCAAAATCTGTTAGTTCCACGCTTCGCAACCAGATGGCGCACTCTATTCTAAACAAACCTCTATCCGAACGAAACTCCGTTTTACAACCTATCCGTAGATATATTATAAAAATTTGCTTAAAATACACAAGTTAGAGCCCGGAGGGGTAAATAATATAAAACGTTGTGAAAATTATATGATTTTTCGTGTTATCGAAAGTGTTCTGTTATAAGTATGCAAAATTTCAAGCCTTCAACTTAATTACACTGCAAATAAAGGCGTCTAAAATTCAGACACATATGTGACTGAAAAAGTAATTCAGACACTTAAGTGTCTGAATATGAAGTTTCAGACACCATAGATGTCTGAAATTAAGACACTTAAGTGTCTTACTATGATCATGGTATAAACACTGTAAACTGAAATGTCTGAAATTCAGACACATAAGTGTCTGAAAATGGAGTGTTCAATTTTCAGACATTTTAAAGTGTCTTAATTTTTTAAGACACGTGTATGCATCTGAATTTAAGACATTTCAAACGTCTGAATCGCATCCATCTTTGATCAACCTGCATGTTCGGCAATAGGCAACCGTCTTTCTTTTCTTCCTTTTTTTTTTTTTAAAGCTTTATACGTTGTAAAAGATATCCGTTAAAATATGGAAGTTGTATTGGCTATTCAGACACCCATTTACGTATTTTAATGTAATTTTTTCCCCGTAAATTCCAGAAAAATTTCCATTTTTTTGCATATTTCTGTATTTAAAAAGTTCCATTTAAAAGATAAAATGTAACTTTTCAATGACAAACCCATATAATTCATTCCCCACTTTCAAAAACCACGTATATTAGACATGATTTATTTATTTATATTCAAACCAGTTTCGTATCCTAGAGGCGGGCTGCTGTGTAGAAAATGTCAAATTTAAGTACGAAAATTTCAATAAAAGCTTGTTTTAACATTAGAATGTGTGTTATTTCGCAGAAACCATGAAATTTTTCATTTTAGCCAAGTTTCCGTTATACAGAGGTTTACTTCAGTTTTATTTACTGTTTATTGAGTTTCATTTAGCAAATAATGTTCTGGAGTCCGTTTAAAAAAATACGGTATAACCATGCTGAAAGTGAAATTTTGCCCAGTCCCATTTGCATAATAACTTACCGTTATAAAAACCTGTTTTAAAGAGGATAGCTTATAATTCGATAGGTAATTTATTCATCAAAAAATAGAAAACTCATTTCGACCACAAACAAAAATGAATAAAAATTTATACATTTCCAAAACATCAAATAATTCATGTCAGAAGATTTTTTCTTTGGATTCGAAATTAAGCATTCAATTTTAAGATGAATAGTGTCGCCATCTATTGGTGTCAAAGTAGTCTATCTGGAAACAATTTTATTCGTTTGCTGGTAAAAAGAAAAAGGTTTTCTAATTATGTGCTGCATTCTAGAAGTCAACTAATTAAACCCTGTAAACTACTTAATTCGTAACCTCTATAATCTCTATTTAAATTTTTAAAAAAATTGTAGTCGACTTTCCCTTTAATAACAGTTCAAAGACCAGTATGAAATAAACATCAGTTTCATATTTTAAATCAGTACATTACTACTGATGTTCAACTTATACCCCAATTTACTTAAAACCTTTATTTTATGGCGTGCATCCCTTGGCTTCTGGCGGGGGGGGGGGGGGGGGGGTCCTCATTTGCACTCTAACAATTCCTCTGGTAGAAAAGAAAAAGCTGGACTTAAACCACATATTCAAATTTTTAGAAAGAAAATGTGTAACAGGGATGTGGAGGGTATACGCCGTATACCTTCTGGATTTTTAAAAAATACTCCGTATACCCTGTTACCACGAAAACTCGATACATGACTTTAGCCTATACCCTCTGCCTCTAACGTGTACCCTCTAATTTTTTTACGACTACAACACTGTGTGAAAAATGTTTACAATTGTACTAAATTGGAAAAAAAAACTTATTGCTACTTAAGAGGACCGGGTAAGCAAAATTCAACTAAAAAATCGATTTTTACTTTTTATATCATTAAATAGTTCAAACTTTTATTTTTCCAACGTTGTGTCACACATATTTATATATAAAAGAAATAAGTATTCAAATTAATCATTTTTTCTAAAACTACTTCACAGCTTAATGGCCATTTAAATCTAACTTTTTCTGAAAACTTAGATTTTTCATGTTTATGTTCCTCTTTTTCAATATCTATTAAAATTAAAAACTGAGATTTCTATTTAATATTTATATTATGATATATTGTATATTTTAACACAGGGATTTAATGATTTGTTGAGAATTATTTATTTTAGGCAGTGAAATCTTACCAAAAGTGATAATTTAAAAATGACTTTCAATAAATAATTAATAATTAATTTTGAGTTTCACTTAGAAAGAAAATAGTCTGTTAAAATACGTAAATCATGTTATTTCAACTACTCTAAAAAATCTAGACCTCTGTCTTTCACAATTTCTTA
This sequence comes from Maratus speciosus, assembly GCA_963932465.1. NCBI lineage: Eukaryota > Metazoa > Arthropoda > Arachnida > Araneae > Salticidae > Maratus > Maratus speciosus. Next base: position 316,242,974 of record OZ010789.1, read on the forward strand.
GAAAAAGGTACATAAAGTTGGTGAATTTAACATGGCGAAGATAGAACTTACCCGGTCCCCTTAAAAACATTGCCTTGTGCTTTATAAATACTTTATTTGAACGGTCGGCCGATGTAATCGTGGTCGAATGGATAAGGCACTCTACTCCTATACAAGAGGACCTCAGATCGAATCCCACCTGGGGTAAGTATTAAAGTTTACTGTGGAATTGAATACAAATTAGATGTAACGTGAGTCTTCGGGAAGGTGGTTGTCTAAATATGGTGGTTAGTCCTTGAAAAAAATTTTCTTTTTAAATGGAAATTTTTAAATACAGAAATATGCACAAACTAAACGGATTTTTTTTTTTTTTTTTTTTTTGGAATTTAGATCAGAAAATTTCCATTAAAATATGTAAATTATACCGGAGTCTCGAGTGGCTACAATTTCCATATTTTTAGGGATATATATATATATTTTACAGTGTATAATGCTTACAGAAGAAAAAAAAAAGGTGAAAATGTGTTTGTCAAAGTGGTCAAACATGGATGCAATTCAGACGTTTGAAGTGTCTGAAATTCAGACGCATACAAGTATCTTAAAAATTAAGACACTTTAAAACGTCTGAAAATTGAACACTCCGTTTCAGACACTTAAATGTCTGAATTTAAGACATTTCAGTTTACAGTGTAGGAGCTGAGTTAGAAAAAAAGCTTAAAATACACAAGTTACAGCCAAGAGGGTTAAATATAAGACTTTTTCAAAATTTTATGATTTGTCGTTTGATCGCAAGTGTTTAGCTATAATTTTGCAAAATTTCAAGTCTTCAACTTAATTAGGGGCTCAGTTAGAAAAAAAAAAAAAAAAGCTTAAAATACCCAAGTATATATACACAAGTAATAGCCCAGAGGGTTAAATGTACGACTTGTACAAAATTTTATGATTTGTCGTTTGATGTGAGGTGTTCAGCTATAAGTATGCAAAATTTCAAGTCTCTAAGATATATAGTTTCTGAGAACGGGCACTGTGGCGGACGGAAGACAGATACACAGAGGAGTGAGGCGAATAGGGTTTCGTCAGATGAACGAAACCCTAAAAACTGTGCCAATTTGTATAATTTTGCGAGTATTTTGGCGATTTGCATAATTTGTCAAAATGTGTCGAAGGTATAATCAAGTAGTACCTGAAATTCAGCGTTACTCTGTATTAAAAATATTTAAATATACTTTTAAATTTTATTTTAAAATTGCAATGCATTTTATAAATAGTTTACACATGTTTTGCTTTCATACTTTACATTATGCTTGTCCATGATGGGTAAGTATTACGGTGGTCCACAACGACACGTTTACTTTTAATCCTTTACTCTTTTTCTTTGGGGTAAGAGAAAACCTAATAAAAAAGAAAAGTGCCCAGCTAAACTGATGGCATTGAGCTCACAGGCTATTCACACTAATTGGACAATATCACACAATAATAACACACACTATTTCACACTATATTATACTCTTATTTTAAAGAATAATGCCCCTCAAAAAAATAAGTGAAGGGAATTAGCCCCCGTTTCCCCCTTTATACTTAACCAGTGAACCTCCAAATCTAATCAGGGAAGCTCCTTATCATAATAAACCGGTATACCAAATTTGGAGCAAATCGAATAATCCTGCAAAAAACACTATTTATCTAAATTAAGGGAGTGGACTAGCCCCCCTTAATCCTTAACCAATGAATCCCCAAAACGAATCAGGGAAGCTCCTTAACATAATAAACCGGTATACCAAATTTATAGCAAAGCGAATTATTCTGCATGAAAAACCCGTTTATATAAATTAAAGGGGGTGGACTAGCCCCCCTTCCCCCTTTATCCTTAACCAATGAACCCCCAAAACTAATCAGGGAAGTTCCTTAACATAATAAACCGGTATACCAAATTCGGAACAAATCGAATGATTCTGCATGAAAAACCCATTTATCTGAATTAAGGGGTTGGACTAACCCCATTTTTCCCCCTTTATCCTTAACCAATAAACTCCCAAAACTAATCAGGGAAGCGCCTTATCACAATGAACCTAGAAAAAAAATTTTGAAACAAATCGGATGTTTCTATCAAGAGTTATCGCGTTACGTACATACATACATACATACATACATACATACATACGTACATACATACAGAACGGGCGGGCATATTAGCTCTCAGGCTTTGATAGCCTGTGAGCTAAAAACGATAGCAATAAAATGCGTTTTCTCACAATAAATGTATCAACTAATAATATAAAAAATTAATCACCATTTGCTAGATCATAAATCTGTTCCCGATGGCATGATAATTGGCTAATGATTTTAAAAGAATGAAATCTGTTCGATAAAGTATTGAAACACACCTCATCCAATATAGGGGAGCATTTACATTTCCAGAGTCAACAAATTTATGCAAAAATACATCGCATGGCCGAGAAGTAGGATTTTGCCATTAAATAGGAGATGGGCGTCGGATTATTTTAACCTCTTCAGGGACAATTTTTGTCATGGTGAGAAAAAAAATGACTTTTTTTTTACGATTGATTCATTTTATATTAATACAAATTCAAAAAAAAAAAAAAAAAAGGGAAAAAGAATAAAAATTCACACACACAAAAAAAAAAAATAATAATAACGTCCACGTTTGTGGACACTGAATGTTAATGGTAATTTATGAGTGAAATGATTTCTCATAAAATAAAAAACTAACAGTAAATTTCTTGCTTACATTTCTAAAAATTATTAAAACTTAATATATTTCATATATCTGATATTATTTTTATCAAATATTAACTATTTCAAATAATCCAAGAACACTGACTGCCGAAAAATTACTTTACACTTTTCTATATCTCTAACTGTACATCGGAAATAACATTATCAGTGTAGCCAAACCATAAAATTTTGACTTTTCTTGTTGAGCCGTGTCCGTAGGAAAACACTCCATCAGGCTTGCTGCTTGGAGCTACGGTTCGGATTTTCCTTTCCCCCCCTTTCCCTTCTCTTGTTGGGGGATTCTGTAGTAAATAAGTTAATATCAAATTTTTGAGCTTTTAATTATTGACAGTAATTATAATTATAACAAAAAAGAAAAATTTCCCAGTTAAACTGATGGTTTTGAGCTCACAGGCTATTCATACTAATTGTAAATTATACTCTTATTTCAAAGAATAATGCCACTCGAAAAATAAATTAAGGGAGGAGATTACCCCCCCCCCTTTCCCATCTTTATACTTAACCAATAAGCCTTCAAATGTCATCAGGAAAGCGCCTTATCGAAATACACCGGTATATCAAATTTGAAGCAAATCGGATAGAAAAACCCATTTATCTAAATTAAGGGGATATTAGCCCCTCAGTTCCCCTCTTCATATTTAATCAATTAACTTCCAAATCTAATCAAGGAAGCGCGTTTTTTAGAATCAACCGGTATAACAAATTTGCAGCAAATCGGATAGAAAAACCCATTTATCTAAATTAAGGGGTATTAACACCCCCCCCCGTTCCCCCCCTTTAGACTTAAATAATGAACCTTCAAATCTAATCATTGAAGCACCTTATCAGAATTAACCGGTATACCAAATTAGAAGAAAATCTGATAATTCTGCATGAAAAATCCATTTATCTAAGTTAAGGGGAGGATTAGACCCCCGTTCCTCCCCTTTATACTTAACCAATGAACCCCCAAATCTAATCAGGGAAGCTCCTTATCAGAATGAACCTGGAAAAAGAATTGAAGCTAATCGGATATTTCTATCAAGAATTATGGCGTTACGTACATACGTACGTTCATACATGCATACAGAACCGGCGGGCACATTAGCTCTCAGGCTTTGATAGCCTGTGAGCTAAAAACTAAACGTCCAAACCAAGGGCATGAAGAGGTTACGAATTTGTGCAGGTGAATTTACGATGCATCAGTGCCTTGTTGAAAGTTTCACAGTACTGACATATTACACCATATGTGCAAAACCAGAATGCCCACATTTTCATATTTTCAAGCACTAGAAATCACTTCGAAATTGCTTGTAGCACTGTGGATTGTCGAGAATCTGTACCGGGATGGCATAAACTAATTAACGGATCTGTGACAGTAAAATATCATATCGTCATTGGCAAGATGACAAAAAAAAAATCTGGTAGCAACTGGTTTTCTGCAATATGTAGTTATTATCAATAGATTGAGTACTACGAAAGATGGGGGATTCTGATGGATTTGAATTCGTCAGAAACCTTTACCCGATATAGACGCAAAAGATAATGCAGTGTATTTAGTAGATAATTTCTTTTATTTTGTGATGACAGGACGAATACAATTCGATGGGTTCATGCTAACAGGGAAATCAAAAAGCAATGTATGTTATTACTAGCAAAAGCCATGCTTTGTTTGGATTCGCGAAGCATTATTTAATAAAATAAATATTTGAAAGTAATAATATTTTTTTATATTGTTTTTGCATCGTTATTAAGCAAAAACGTTATTTTATATTTTGGCGCATTTTAATTTTAGAAATGTAAATTCACCATATAACTAAGAATTTCCTCGGAATTTTTTATTTGTGATATAAGACTGATATAAATAAAAATATTTTCGAAGCAAAATTTTACAAAATATTTTTAAATTTTCAACTAAAAGCTCTTTTAAAGATGTTTTTACATTTTATTATTTACAACAATTATATTTGTTTACAATTCTTTTGTTGCCACTTTAGAAAAAAAATTTCATAATATAATTCTTTTAAAACACGTAAGTATAATTCTTCATAATATAATTCTTTTAAAATGCGTAAGTAAGTAACTAAAAGCTCTTTTAAAATATTTTTACATACTAATTACAACAATTAATTTTATTTGTTTACAATTCTGTTGTTGCCACTTTACAAAAAAAAAAAACATAATATAATTCTTTTAAAATGCGTAAGTATCATCTGCGCAAATGATTTCACATAATAAGAATAAATAGTGTGTTTGAATTTTTAAAACTGAAAAATGCTTTTATAATTGAATGTAAATAATTGAATTTTCACAAATTTTAACTCATTAAGAATATGCTATAATATTAATAAAAAATTTATTTTAAAATTTTCATAAAAGAAATCGTGAAACTATTATATGATCAAAAGGAATGAGTACCAAAATATGCGCCACTTCCAACCAATCTTAAAGTATTCTATTAAAATGTATATTTTCCTCTCAAATAACATGCATTTTTAATATAAGAAAGTTTAATGTTCTTTTACGGTATGAAGTATAAATTCTGCAGTTATTTTCAATATTTAAAATATTTCGTCCTCGCAAAATTCAGATATATAGGTTCCTTTCTTTATTTAAATAATATGAAAAAATGAGAAATTTTGATGCAATGATAATATTTCAAGTACTTAATAATTCATGACTTTATTTATTTTTACTGACACAATGATTTTTATTTACTGCAAGAAATACGCAGGTTTCACTATCGTTTACAAAAATAAATCCATATAACGGAAAACTATATTTCACAAAATCATAAAAAAAATTTTTCGTTAAATCATTCGAAAAGAAAATAATATTGTCAGAATCTACAGATCATATTTTATTTCTATCAAGTCCAAAAATATTTCTTTCCTTAATTAAATTTAAAAAACAGCTTTTGAGATATTTTGGCGGAATAATGAAAATATATTTTATTTATTTAATTAATCATGATTCTATCTATAATTACTAACTCCATGATTTATTTTTTCTTCTGAAAATATGCGTGTTTTATTTTTTATTTGCAAAAATGCGTCCGTAATGGAAAAAAAAAAACATGTAAAATAAATTAATTAAAATAATAAAATTTTTGAGGTTATTCTGTAAAAAATACTAATATTGTGCAAATCTACGGATCATAATTTATTTTTATGTTTAATTTCAAGTCAAAATACTGAATAGTTTTTTTTTTTTTTTTTTTTTTTTTTTTTTTTTGTAAAGTGTAAGACAAAATGTAATTTGTGTAGCCTAGTAGAGGATTCGCTTCGCTCATCCTAATTAACAGTAACAATATTAGCCATTTGTACCACACTTATTTATCTACATATTTAAGTATCATACGTCTATAAAAATCTTCAATATTTTTCAAAGTTACACTTTTAATTATTTTAACAGAACCAACTGATTGGTAAATAAATCATACTAGTAGTAATATTTCCAACTGAGTAAAAATGTCGAGTCCTGGACACATTTTCACTCGGTTGAAAAAATTACTACTTGTATGGTTTATTTACCAATCAGTTGCTTATGTTAAGATAATTAAAAGTGTAATTACGCATCCATAGTTTATTAGAGTTCCTTTACCTGCAGTTTTTTAAGTCGGTCTGAGACAAATAACAAACCAGTTGTCTGAGTGAATTTTTTTTTTTTTTTTTTTTTTTTTTTTTTTTTTTTTTTGCTGGGTGGGTTGTCGCGGAAGTGTCAGTTGGAAGAATATTGTAAATTAAAGCCGGGATACATTTTCACTCAGTTAGAACAATTACAACTCGTATTATTTATTTACTAATCAATTGTTTGTGTTAAGATAATTAAAAGTGTAATTACGCATCCATAGTTTATTGAAGTTCCTTTACCTGCAGTTTATTCTGTCGAACTGATACAAATAACAGACCAGTTGTTTGAGTGAATAGTATTGTGTTTGCTGGGTGGAATGTAGTCCAGATAGCTCAAATAGAAGAGCAGTGGCAATTAAAGTCAAAGTTTATGGGTTCGAGTCTCAGCCTGGACACAATTCCACTCGGTTGGAAAAATTACTAATCCTATGATTCATATTTACCAATCATTTATATTAAGATATTTAAAAATGTAATTAAGCATCCATAGATTATTGAAGCTGTTTATCTGTAGTTTATTCTGTCAAGCTGATACAAATAATAGACCAGTTGTCTGAGTGAATATTGTGTTTGCTAGGTGGGATGTCGTCCAGATAGCTCAATTAGAATATTATTGGCAATTAAAGCCAAAGGTTCTGGGTTCGAGACCCGTCCTGGACATATTTCCACTCAGTTGGAGAAATTACTACTCGTATTATTCAAAGTCGCTACTTTTTAGAATGTGCTCAGATCAGCACAAATATATAATTAGTAATGTATCGACATACGATTTTCGTTAATTTACAAGTTATAAATTTGTGTGTTCAGCAAATATTTAACCATTTTGCATTAATAATTATCTTTGTATATTAAATGTAGGGGAATACGGGGTACAATGAAACAAAATTTACTTTTTTTTTTTTCCTATCCACAATTTTGCATGCACAAAAATATGATTAATGCATATTTTTAATCTTGTATTTTCCCCATCTAAATACATTTTTATTAGGTTCTAAACAATATCTTTATGCTTGAAAAATAACAAAAAATAAATGTCTTACAGTGTTTCATTGTACCCCGTATGCCGGGGTACAATGAAACACTCCAAATGATGGAAGCAATTTTCACCCAGTATAGTTTATTTTATAAAATATGAGATAAATACAAAAACAAAACTTGATTAATAAGGAACTTGATAAAAATATTATAGTCTAAGATTAAAAAAAATAAGAAAATTCTATTAGTTTAAGAAATACCTTTCATTTTATATTAAATTGGCTCAAGTCACTTTCAAAAATTAGCATTTCTGCTTATATTTCAGTTGCTCCTGAAGGAATATGGGATGGTAGTTTCAACACAATGAAGTTTTTTTTTTTATGTAAGTTTCTAAAAAAAAAAAAAAAAAAAAAAAAAAAATTAAAACTAGGTTGGAGTCTTTTTATATCAAGTACTTCACATTTGACTTCATTTAAATCAGGCATGTCAAACTCATTTACCGCCGCGGGCCAAAGTAAACATTATATACAATACACGGGCCACATTGAAAAAAGTATATAATATTGTTACCATTATACAGAATAAAATTTATATATACAAAACACAGCTATGTCAAAGAAATATTAACACCACGTTCCAAAGTTATTAGTATTCATAGTTTATTTGATTTGATTTTTCGAAAAAATAAGCATCACTTCTTTTCATTAGTGAAATGTGCACCATTTACTGTTTTTTTTTTTTTTTTTCTAAAGTTTATTTATTTTAAATTCATTGTACACGATGATCTGTGAATTTTTATCTAGCAAAAGATAGCTGTCAATCTTACGAATTGCTTTCAAGTAAAAAATAAAAATAAACATATTTTGAAACAGAAAACGTACTTAAAACTAGTCAGATGTAGCAATCCCAAAACTTTCTTCGATCTCATACATGTTAATACTTCCTGAAAAATTCAGCATATCAGCACCATCTGTTAGATGATTTACACCAAAATCTAATTATCAACAACTTTGACAACTTCTAGCTGAATCTGAAGGTTGATTAAAATCCGTGCATTAGTTTTTAGATAGAGATATTGCGGAAATTATAAAAAATTCTGCATAGAAGCGTCACCTGTTGGGTGATTTACACCAAAAATTAAACAGGACTAATTTATATCAGGGACTAACTGAATCTGAAGTTTTATGAAAATCCGTGCAGTTGTTCCTAAGATATAGCTATTGCAGAAATCGTGAAAAATGCCGCATAGCAACGCCCCCTGTCGGGCGATATTCCTCAAAAACTAATCAGGACCAGTTTATATCAAGGTCTAACTGAATCTAAAGTTTTGTGAAATTCCGTGCATTAGTTCTTGAGATAGAGCATAGAGCGCCCACAAAATTTTTGTCACGTACAGACTCACAGACAGACATTTTCTAAAAACCATCAAATCGTGTTCAGGACATTCTGAAACGTATAAATCCGTCGAAAACCGGAAGTCGAAAATTTTCACGAATCCAATACTTTCTTCTTGTAAAGATAGAAGAAAGTAAAAATGTGTCTTGTATGTAATGCTGTACTTATTTGTTTTTATTTATTAAATGCATTTTCTTGTATAACTTGTATTTATTTGACTTGAAAAATAATAGCAGGTTGGCAGCTAAGCATATATGTCTTACAAAAGTGCACTATCGAACACACCTAAGATATGCCTAATTACAAACTGACTTTAAAAATTCGGTCAATTGATAAATAATTACTGAAATTTGGAAGACTCATATCCATGTATTTTCGGTTTAATATGGAGCTGCAATGAATTTGATTAACTGCAGGCATTAAACTCTAAACAACAATTTCAACATCACTGATTAGAGTAGATTAAACTAATTTTCCTGTTTGTTGAAATCAAAAAATCTTCGTTTGAATTCTTTTTTAATTTAATTTTGGTATAAAAATTTGGTAATCCGTTTTTTTTAAATATGGCAATATTTAAACTGAAATATATTTTCTTTTTGAAAATTGTTTTGCCAAAGTAATAAATATGGTTCCGATGTTTTCCATAGCCAGATCTAAGACCGAGGTTGGGGAAGTGTGTTCGTGAAAAGTGTATTTTGAGCATGCATGTTCAGACACAAGTAAAATGGAAAGGCTTCGCGGGCCACAGAGAAGTTGTCGGCGGGCCACGTGTTTGACATGCCTGAATTAAATGTATGATTTCTCCAACGGTATATATTTCTTATGTTTCCATTTATACGGATACTGCTTGTGCCATACATGTTGTGTGTGGATATCTCATTCTTAGTACCTCGATGACCAGCTGGGCATGGAAAAAAAATCTGGATCATCATCAGAGCAGGCAGAGTTTGTTTTCAAAACAATCCCTTCTTAGCTTTTTTTCTCTTTCTGTTTTTTAATTGCTTAACAAGAGCATTTTTTACTGACCCGGTTAGAACAAAACTCTTTTTCTTTCTATTTTCCTACTCTTACTTCTAATATATTCTATTTACTACTTTTAATACTATAAGAAAGCATGTTTCATTGTACCCTGTCTGCAAGTATTTCATTGTACTCCGCACTGAGGTTACTAAATAAAAATTTATTTTCAAACTTCTAATATTTATTTTTTTTAGTTTGGTTTTGGAGGTATGAAGACAACAACCCAAAGATAACAATGTATAGAAAAAATAATTATTACATATAACAACAAGGAAAAAGAAACAAAATTACTTTTAGTAAAGAAAGTTACTTTCAATGGTGTAAAAGCAATAATCTTCTATTGCTACTGTAAGCAAAAATCTTCTATTGCTACTGTTGTAGAAGTGCGAATGTATCCAAATCACATCAGTAATTGAAACATATAGTTGTATAACATATATATAAACTGCAACTCTCTATGACAAATTTGATTGATTTTACAAGTAATGTTTCATTGTACCACTTGTTTCATTGTGCCCTGTCTTCCCCTATTAATATGAAAAATGTATGTTGTGTATTAATTGAACTAATGGTAATTTATTAAGAAACTTATTAATTGGAGGAGTTATGAAGGCTTTCTCGTCAGACTCTGTTACTTTCACTTCTTGATATAAAACTTTTGTATTAAAGGTTTTTGCATGTAAATGAGCATTTGTGTTATAAGACGAAATTGAGTATAAAAGATGGATTATTACATATACTTTTTATGTTGGAACAACTACACTGCATAAATAGTCTACGCACTTTTTTAGTGTATAATAAGGTATAGGAAGCTTCGAAACACTATTTATACAGAAATGTACTAATGTAAATAAAATAATTATAAATAGAATATTTTATATTTTAACAAGTAATATAAAAATTTTGTTTTTAAAGTCAATTCCTACTTAGGTCATCAAAGAAAAATTTAATGTAATCCCTTAAGCTAATATTAGTTTTTGTTGCATTAAAATATCTCAATTTGTTGATTTTCTATAAGCAAGTAGGTTTACAATGGTAGTCTATGGGAATTTGGCGAAATATTAGAGATATCGCCAAGTTGGCGTCACTTTTGGAGACTCATTTTGACCGCCAAATTTGGCGATATATCGCCAAGTTGGTAACAGACTTGGCGGTATTTGGCGACAGAGCAGGGTTCCCCCCTATGGTAACCCCCCTTATAGATTATGAAGATGCATTATATGCTTCAATAACCAATGGCCGCCATTTTGTTTCCCATGCAAAACTAAAATTAATTAATTAAAATTTAATTAATTAATTAATATTTAACATGAATTGTCATCTAGTACAAGTTTTAAAAAAATTATTTCAACTTGATAGGGTGAATAATGAGTATTTTATTAACGATTGAAAATTTGAACAAGATATATAAATAAATAAATAAATATAGGGAGAGTGTGAACTAATAGTAGGAATTGAATAACTTAAGGATTCAACCTGGGCTTCCCGTATTACAGAATACAGATGAAAACCCTTTTTGTATTGAAAGCTATTACAATAAAAAACCAAAAATACATTTTTTACATTTTTTTTTTTTTTTTTTTTTTTTTAGATTGCACACTAACACCATCAAAAAGCGTTTTTATATGAAAACAACATCAATTCAAATAAAGTTTTGAAAATTATTAAAAGCGATGCTTTCGTATTAGTATCGTACCAAGAGTTAATATCCGAAGAAATAGCCAAAGATTTTGTTACTTACACCAGCCTTTTTTATTTGATATTTTCAGTGGTTTTGGTTGTAGTTCGATTACATATCTATTAAATTTGTGTTTTAGTTATAATACTTTATCGTTTTATTTATTTATTAATAAAGTCTTAATTTCGTTATGGAATATTAGCCGAAAACAAATGCTGGATTATTTATACTGTTAAGTTCAAACGGATTAATCTTTAGTAATCGGGTTGCATGACACAGATATAATTTTTTTAATTTCATTCTTGAAAATTATTTTAAAATCAAACAAAAGAAATCAGTAAACTGAGATACAGTTTTGAAACAAATTGTATGTGGAAATAAAATTCTTATTCGACGGATTTAAAATTGAAATTGCGAAATGTTTAGAAATTGAAAAAAATTACTTTAAAAATTCCATTTATTGATCAAGTGTTGCCACTGTCAATACATCAACGTTACTAACGGACATGATTTGCTGTACACTGTGCATGAAAAAATTTTGGAATCAACAAGATTATATCAATCACATCATTGTTTTACTCACATAAAATTAAAATTCTTTTCTTTTCTTTTCTGTTTTTTCATATCAGGATGTAAAATCTATCAGTCACCTTATTCACAGATAACCTTTAATTAACGCCCAGATATAACATTTGCTTTTTTGCTTAAATAAATATTAATCATTCATTATTTTTATTAAGAAAAGAAAGTTGAGCTATATTGACCTTGTCAGAAAAAGGGAAATAAAGAGAAAAGTTGCGAAAAAATTTTAAGTTAATTATTCCGAGATCATTTATTAAAGAAAATCTCAATTAATTTGTTAATTACCTGTAGCACACAGGAAGTCATTTAACCTTTTTTATAACATTAATTATACTTGTTAATTAAATAAGTAATCTTTGCGTTGCATAAAGCTATAACATAGAAGTATCACCACATATTTTTTCTAACGTATTAATATAACCTGCATTTTACAACTTCAAAGGCATATTTATATAAAAATGTTTCGAAATAAATATAAATGCAAAAAGTTCAAAATAATTATAAGTTTAAAGTAACCAACAATGCAAGTAACCAACAATCTATTTTATTATTTTAATATGCTTTAATAATGATTAGTGAACTTAGCCAAACGCAACCTTTAATTAACCCGAAGTTAAATTTGAAAATTTCCCTTTCTTTAACAAATATTAATCATTCATATCATAGATTTATTTTGTAGTGAATATTCCGGAAACAAAACCGGAATTTCTACCGCTGCTGCTTTGCATTATTAACATTTAACTGATGTGACTAAAATTTGTCACACAACTGATGTGATCCGGTCTCTCAGACCCCTCGAATAAAATGAATAAAAAAAATAACTCAAATGGTTGAATTTACTTAAATTTTGTCCTAACAATATCGTTGTACTTCTCTTAGGAGCATGTGAATTAAATTGCATGAAAAAAGTATTTTATTCATATTATTTAACTTCAGTACAGAAAAGTAAAAAGCTGTAATAGTGTTTACAGATGGGAGTCGCGGGGTCTGGGAGACCGCGTGACATCAGTTAAAGGTTAAAAATAACTCAGTATGCAACATGACCTATCTATATAAATATTACAATACCGCACGTGGCACAGAAATCGCGATTATTTGTTAGTTGTTTAATGGCATCGCTCGAATGAATCGTATCTCATTGGTTATTGAACAGCATTTAATGCATCCCCATACCTATAAGGGGGTTACCGTAGGGAGGACCCTGTTCTGTAGCCAAGTTTGTCGCCAACTTTGTGATATATCGCCAAATTTGGAGATAAAAAGTGACCAAAAGTGACGCCAAATTGGCGATATCGCTTATATTTCGCCAAATTCTCATAGACTTCCATTGTAAACCAATAGGGTTTACTTGCTTACAGAAAATTAGCAAATTGAGATATTTTAATGCAACAAAAACTAATATTAGCTTAAAGGATTAGATTAATTATATTTAAGGGAGTCCAAGTAAATTAAATTATGAAAAAAGTAACATGATACAATGCTTAGCATGCTTTCTCAAACATAAAATTTAAGGATGGCCAAACTGGTCGCCAAGGGAGACTAGTTTAGAATAATCTAATAGTCAAGAATGTAAGTGTGTAGCACTGACTGTGTTACTTTCTCTGAACCGTGCAAAGTCTGAAAAAATCAGGTAGAATATTACACCTTATATTCTACCAATGACAATTTAATTCCATTTCAAATGGATTTTAAACACTTTAATGAAATTGGACTACATTCTTGGTTCTCAAGTATCACATTCTTTTTTTCTCAATTTGTAAATAATTAAACGTTTTAGTTTGAGCCTGAAGACTAGCATAACAAGTTGGAAATTGTACGTCAAACGTGGCAAATGACATTCGTACTATAACTAGTTTTACAAATTTTCAGATTTTGGTGCAATAGCTATTGTTGCACTCTTATGCAAAAATGCATGAATACAAAATTTATTGCAATTATATATATTACATTCAGTAATACGGAAATGTTATGAGTCCATCTTAAATAGGACGTAATCACCATAGCAACCTACAATCGTTACCTGTTATGGTGTATTATTGAAATAATTATGCATTATAGGATTTAATAGAATGGAGAAAACTTTGGTTAACGTCTTTTTAAGGCTTTCCAACAAAATTGAAAAGTGTTTATGCATTCGGTTTGTCTGGCCGTCTGGCCGTCCGTTCACGCTCTAACTCCCATAAATATACTCGGATTTTCATGCAATTGATAATCCATATTTAGGGTCACCTAACCATGTTTGGTATTGCATATGAAGTATGTGGGATTAATATTTCATTTACAGGACTACCCAAAAGAATTCCATTACATTATGGTACATGGTAAAAAATCGTTTACAGAGTATTTTAATGATATTATGCTGTTTCAAATGTATTTAAACTGATATAAATCACTAAATTTTACTACGATCACGTTAGAACATGGCATTCATAGCATTTTTTATTCATTTACAGGGACGCACAAAAGAAATCGGTTACAGTACTGTCTTTGAGTAATAATTGCTGGAGTGTGCAGTTTCAAATTCGGTATGCGCTTTTAAATTCAGATAATCTTTTGCACGTTACTCGTTATATATCAATTCTATACCTCATATACAGGGTTGCACAAAAGTATTGAGGTACCATTCTCGTTATTAGAGGAACTTGCTGAGGGGGAATTTTCAATTGAAATATATGTATTTCTTAAGTGAACAAAATTTTGGCATGCATGTAGTTAATAGATACAAATCTATAAATCATATACAGAGCTGCTGAAACAATTCAGATAATTTTCCGACTGTAGATGAGAACAGGTGAAATTGGATTTTGAAATGTGTTATGCGTTTCCATATGGCTGAATTAGACTTAATATTATAATTTTTTAAACGGTGCAGTTTTGTTACACTATTCTGAATGTGTTGGAAAGTGTTTCATAATCTATGCTGAACGCATGATTTTTTCTTTCTTGTTTAAATTTTGATTCGATTTTCATAACACTTGAAATGACTTGACAAAATTTCGCAACGATTATATAATATTGAATTTCAAACCATTCGTTTTGGGTAGTTTTTGCACTGTTATATGCGGACAGACGGATGGACCAGACGAAGACTATAGGTGCTACATATTTATATAATTACGAACGCACGTAAAAATGATCAATGAACATAGCCAAACGCAACCTTTAATTAACCCGAAGTTAAATTTAAAAAAATAATTTTCCCTTTCTTTAGCAAATATTAATCATTCATTTTTTCTGCGAAGACAGCGAAGGTGAACTATCCTTGTCAGAAGAATCAAAAGTAAAGAAAAAAAAAGTACCGAAAGACTCTTAATCTAATTACTCTGAGATGATATCCTAAAGAATATCTCAATTAATTTGCTAATGTACACTGGAGGCATTAAAAGGTCTCTTGGAGTATAAAAGGTTTTCTTGATTTAAATAAATTAATCAATGGCATGACAAATTACAGACAACTGACAGAAGCATTTCTTTGATATAAAGGGAGCTCAATATTTTATCTGTATAAACTGTAAGTACTTCTTTTTTTTTTTTTTTTTAATCTTCCTTCCTAATCTACGTTTACAGATATAAAAAGAATAATTTTAGTTTAAAAGGAAATTTAAAGAAATTATTAAAAAAATTTTCAACTAGAGAAATATTATTTGGGCTACATTTCATATTAATGCTTTATGTATGAAATTATGAATAAAAAAAATTCTTCCACCCAATAATTATCTTCAATAATGCCTGAATGTATACTAGAAAATTCACATGATGATGAAATTTAGATTTTTTTTCTCATTAAAACTGACTTAAAAAAAGGGGGGGGGGGGAGGGCAATGTCCACAATCCTCACTTTTAACACTTTCCAAAAAAGTTGATCTGTGTTTATGATTTCGCTTTGCATGTCCGTCTGTCTGCGCTTTAACTCTCGTAAAAATACTCGAATTGCCCTGACATTTTTGGATGTTATTAAGGTCCCTAGCACAATCCCTATTTCAAGTGAAGTTTATGGCATGTTTAGTTCATTTACAGGGACAGTCAAAAGTATCCCGTAACATTACGGCTAATGAGAAAAAATCTATTCAAATGATTTTTAATGATGTTACACGCTTTCAAGCGTAAAGTAATTGATATACATTTATGAAGTGCACTAAAATAAGCATTCTGGAGAACATGCGGTTCAAAGAATACTTATTATTCTTTTACAGGGCCACACAAAAGAATTCCGTTACATAATGATATGGGGGGGGGGGGGTTGCGGCGTATTTTAAGTATGTTAAACTATTTCATATATAATGAAATGTATATACGTCGCTGAGGTTTACTATAAGTTATTTCATGCATAATAAAAAATGCATAGCATTTACAGGGACACACCAAATATTTCAGATACTATATTGTATATGTACTACACATAAGGGATATTTGCTGGAAATGCGTTTTTAATTATGAGACGCGCGTTTATTTTTCACTATATTTATGCATACTATAAGGTGTATATAAATGCGATAGTTCAAATACAGGGTTACACAAAAGAATTCGTAAGGGTTACTGAGCATGAGCATAAATTACTTAAAGGTGGTTTTTAAAGGAGTTATGCATTTTTACGCTGAACTGCATTTAGTTTACTAAGAAATGTTTGTAGAATATAGATAAAATGATATACAGGGTCACGCAAAGAATTGGATACATTACCGTCTATGGATGATAATACCTGGAAATGTGATTTTAGTAGTTTTAAGCGTGTTTTAGTTTAAATTAAATTTTAGTTAAATAGTAGCGTGTAATAAAGGTACTATTGGCTATGGACGGTAACTCCTGAAATCAATTTTTAAAATGTTTTATGCGTTTGTTTGTAATGCGTTTGTTGTAAATGTTTTCTAAAATGTTTACTTAGTTATCTTATTTACGTCATTTCCCTAATTAACGGAGTTTTGTTAAAGCATTCAGGAAGTGTTGGGAAGTGTTTCATAATCTATGCTTAACTCATGATTTCTTTTTCTTGTTTAACTATGGTCATAGTCGTAGTTAAAATAGAGAAAAACAACGTCCGCCCCATAAAACATTTTGTAATAGTCGCTATCTTTAATAAGCACCGTTCTTTAACAATCACAGCCATTTTGTTATATTCATCAACCACTTCACAATAATCCTAGGTATGACACACGTAAATAACAATTGTATTTTTTTAAGTTAGTCCTCGTGAAACGGATAAATAATTCAAGAAAAATTAAAAATAGGAAATATTTAATTAGCTTTTTTTTCAAAATGCCAAAAATATGGCCATTTTTCAACCAAGGTACAGATATACAAAGTGATTCAGATTTGACAGTTCAAATTTGGAACGTAAATACAGAATAGCAAAAGAACACATACTAAGTAAGGTATGGTCACTAACGTACGCATGACGTAATAGTGTGACGCACTGTGCTTGTGCATGTGTGTCCAAATCTTTTGTTTACGTACAAAGCTATAAGATTATTGCATCCGATCATCAATTGATCAACTGAATTCACGGGAATAAAATGATTCGATATACGTTTCATGAATTGGCTGGTATGCAAGCAGAGAACTTAGATGCTAAACCTATAGATGTAGCATAGAACCTGGTTCGCAATTTTAGGAAGAATGCTACCCCAACCGCTAAATACCACAGCATCAAATGTTTGCTCTGGTACATTGACAACTGTGTTTAACTATATCATTTGGCAGTGAACATAGGACATGAACATAGGAAGCATCACACGAACTGTCCCAGTCGAGGAACCCATCCCACAGCCCATCTAGTAACATCCAAATACTAGCACGCAAGGTGTAGCTCGGTGTTGTTGTATCTCAGTCAACAGTGTGTTGAATACTGCATAAAAATCGCTTGCATCCTTTTCGTCTTCCAAAAGTGCACATATTTCAAACAGACGATATCGTACACGTGTGTATGGTTCCTGCATAAAACTGCTGTGATCGCGATTTTCTAGAGTTTGTCCTTTTCATCAATAAAACGCCCTTCACTCTTGAAGATGTTTTCAATACACACAACACATAGTTTGCATTTGTGAGTGTTTGACAACACACATGGTACTATAGGTAGATGTTTTGCTGTCAAAATGGGAAGACGATTTTTGTCAACTCTCTGTTGTAACCGTACTTACCGCTCTAACCCCTCTCCATTTCCGGTTGGATGGTTTAAAATACCTAACACTTCTGGAGACAATTTTACCGAATTTTCTGCGAGAAGTTAATCTTAGTATTCACTGAAATATGTGATTTCAATATGAATGCTCTCCAGCACATTACGCAAATTCTATACGCGATTATTTTGACAGAAATTTTGGAGATTTAGTTATTTGGGAAGATTGATCAAACTCTTGACCACTAAAATCACCACATTTATTTCTCACAGATTTTTTTTTGTGTGTGTGTGTGTGGACAGTCATAAAATATTTTGTAAAATACCTTTGTTGACAGTGACATGGACTTTGTAACATGAATATACGTTGCCACCGTCAAAATATCCTTGGAATGCCCAGCATTTTCTACAACATTCATCAATGAATGCAAATGCTCTAGCTATATATACTAACTATACTCTAGCAAATAATATAAACCTATAATAAAACACACATACTACAATATATATTAAAACATACATACACACATAAATAACGTCTGTATTCAACAGTTAAAGGTATATATAAATATTTTACCGACACACATACAATAAACCCAACTAGAGTGAAAAATTAGCCAGAGCCAGGAATCGAACACGGGACCACAGTATACAAGACTGCTGCTCTAACCACTGAGCTACTCCGGCCGATGCCTGAGTCTGCAATTTCTCACTAATAAGCAATTGCAGACTCAGGCATCGGCCGGAGTAGCTCAGTGGTTAGAGCAGCAGTCTTGTATACTGTGGTCCCATGTTCGATTCCTGGCTCTGGCTAATTTTGCACTCCAGTTGGGTTTATTGTATTTATTGTATGTATGTCTGTAAAATATTTATATATACATTTAATATAAACCTGTTGTAACTCAGTAATAATGCTGAAAAAGTAAATATTGTTTGACTTATCGCTTGGTCGTATTGTTTCCTTTCCTTCCTCTTCCGGGTATATTTTACCCTTTTACGGCACTTTTGCGACGATATTTTTATGTAAAATCGTGTTTTGTTATTCATTATCTTTTCATCATATTTGCACGATCATTTCTAAATCACCTGGAAATCTTCTTCAACCGCACTTCCCTAATATTTTCATAATTTCTACTGAACATGTATTCCCCGCCTATTCACATCATTCGAAAGTGAAACTATTTAACTTCAAAGTTTCCGAAAAGCCGCTTCGGCTGTTGAGCGGGTATAGTTCTAAAAGCCACAACTTCTGCCCTCATGGGAATTTCGAGGGAACAATTATGTCAAAATGCTCAGAAAAGATATACTGTAAAAAAACGACATTTTTTACAGTACAAAGTACTGTTCATCTCGCGCACAAACTCGATTACAGTGAATGTGCTGTATCTTTCTTTGGTTTCATGACTATATTAACATGGAGAATACAGTAGTTGCGTAAAATTAACGGCACAATGTGCTGGCAATTTGGACGCCAGCAGTTGGTGCTGTAAAAAAATGCGTGCAAATTGCCAGCACATTGTTCTGTTAATTTTACGCAACTACTGTATTTTCCATGTTAATATAGTCAGGAAACCAAAGAAAGATGCAGCACATTCACTGTGATCGAGTTTGTTCTGGCAAATCTACAGTGGTTTTTTTATAGTGTAGGAGTTTAAAATATAAAATAATTAAAATTTCGAAAATTTTGAAGCTTTAAAAGTCTTGAGACTCCTTGATTCGTTATGTATTGTAAACGTATTATTAATTCGTTATTATTATTAATTCATTGTTATTATTATTAATTCGTCACTTATTGATAATCAAATGATCAGTAGAAGTTTCCTCGAAAATATCACGGAAATTTTCCAAAATAAGAAATCTAACATACCAACTTGCTTTAAAACAAAATATTTCCCCAAAAACTGAGATAAGGTAAAAATCCTCGTGAATTTTATCTAAAAATTAAAAAATAAGTCATCTTTCAATTTCAAATCTCCCGCTTGTAAATTTTGAGGTTTTCAATTTTTAGAAAACTTTCAAATTTCACTAAAACATTTAAAATTCTGAAACTGTACTAATGTATTTTTCAAAACATTAATTTCCTTGAGAACTTATGACAGAATGTGTAATAAATGGAGCGATGTAAACGCCGCTTATACGCAATACATTTTGATATTTTGAAACACAGCAACGTATATCTTTAAAGAGAAATGGGAAGAATTTTTATTAAAATATTTTGCATTTTGTGAGATAAAATATTTTTCGAATATTCAATGTAAAAAAGCTGTTGGTTAATCACATTAAGAATTGCGTGCATAGGTAAATGATCTATGATACTTCAACTTTCTTCTTAGATTTCTTATGTGAAAAATATTAAATATATTTTTATGCGTTAATCCTTTTTTTTTATTTAAAAAAAGATAGGAGCTATCCGGAAAATGAATTAAAGCACAGATCTAAAAATGTAATAAAAAGGTTAAAAATATATAAACATTCAACACTTGCTAAACAATACTAATAAGCTTTAAGTATTTTGCTAAATAAAAGTTGCCTTTTCATTTTTACATTTTCATGTATACTTATAGTTACAGGTAACATCATTTCTTACATTTTTTTATATTCATTATTATAGGGTTTCCAACCGTTAGGAGTACTAATGTGTAACTCAAGCTCAGAAAATGTCTAATTTTAAGATGTCATGTGTAGAGATGTAAATTTTCCGGAAAAGTTGAAGTGGCGGAAAAAAACTGGGTTTTTCCAGTTTTTTTCTGGAAAAATTGGAAAAATTGATTTCCTATAAATGTTTCTCAAAAATAAGTTATATTTTCTTAAAATTATACAATTATAAACTTTTTCAACCTTTTTGCACACTAAAAAAAATTATTTTCCCTTTACATGGGAATATGTTATTGAAAAAAGGTATAAAGAAAAAAAGCCAGCTTTTAAAAGTTTATCCTTTCAGTCTCAGAATTCTGACAGTAGCTTTTCTTCCTTAATTTAACGCCAGAGTTTGTAATATATCGTGTGTCTGTTGAAATGATTCTTTAGTAGCTCTTGTTTAATTATATCAGTAGAGCTAATTTAAATAAAAAACAAACAAACAAACAAGTCTTTAGTTTCAACCAATATCACTGTAGTTTTAAAGCAGTTTTAAACTGTATTGTACATCTCATTTACATAGTACTGGTTTTCAAATACATAAAGGATGCTGGTGTAAAAGAAACAAATTATAGTAGTTCTGGTATAAATACTATTATCATTTTCAAATATTCCGTTGTTTAAAAATTGGTATTATTTTACAATATAACCTCCCCCCCCTTACAGTTATAATTTTCATTTCCTATCTAGTTTTGGTACAGCTTTCCAGACTACTAAACCCACACTATGTTTTAGTAAGATTTAGATCCTTAGTATTGAAAGGGGCATTTTTTTTTTTTTTTTATGAAACTTTTAAAACAGGTAGATTTTTCCATATGTTTAAAAACGGTTTTCAACTAGATTTTTCACAGAGATTTGCTTACATTTTCTTTGCAAAGTTTGTATGGATTTATGTTTTTTGAAAATACATTTAGACAGCTCTAAGAATCTATATTTCAAGAAAAGAAGAAAAATGATTCATAATTTCAACTGCATGTAATTATCAAAAGATATTTTTCTAAAAATAGTGAAAAATTATAGCCATGCGAATAAAAATAAATGCATGTTTCAAATTTAACTTTAAATTTTTCACCTTACCATTTTCATTTATTGTTATAATATTGAAATACTTTTGCACATGAATTTAACGAGAGAAGTTGCATTTAATTATCTTATCAAGGATTTGCTTGGATTTTTTTTCACAGGATCATGTTTTTGCGAAATTGGGAACTTTTATAAAAACTTGTGAACTCGTAAAAAAATGTGAATGAACTGTAAGAAATGTTATCGGAATTTCGTAAATTAGAACTTATCATATTTAAGTTCTTGTTTAGACATTATTGTCCTTTGTACATATAAACAGCTAGATAATAGATTCATTGGCCATTGCAACTATTAAACAACAGGTTTTTTTTAATCCTAAAATCATTACGTTTGTGAAAGATTTAATTTGGAGATTGTAAAAAAATTCTGAAATGTCAATTTTTAAGAGAAAGAATTTTGTTAAAGGTCATATATTTTACGGAAAAAAAACTGAAGGATCCTTTAAGAGACTCAAGTTCTTTCTAAAAAGATCCCTGCTTACAGATAAGATTTTCCATGTTAAGGTTTTTATGAGGGACTCTAAACATGAAAAAAATATAAATAAAAGTTTCAGAATGTAGCAATTTTAAAATTTTGACTACATTATTTTATAAATGAAATTTCAATTTTTACATTCTGGAAAAATTAAAAAATAGCCCTTCAGAAAAAAACTGAAAAAACCCGGTTTTTTCCCCAACTTTTCCGGGTTTTTTCCGAGCATTCCCATCTCTAGTCATGTGTAATCCCTAAAAGCATTAAAGCTCAAAATAGAAATATCGAAGCGATGATAATATTAAAATGAACTTTAATTTATGAATCACATCAAGCATTAAAATATAATACAGCACAAAAAACAATGTTCACTTACAAAAGTAGAAAAACCTTATACAAATATGCATATCTTCATTATTATTATTCTCTTAATTTAAGATCATTTTGTAAATTGAATAAAATGTCTTTTATTTAATACCACAAGATAAAAACGCCTACCAAAATATAAACTAAATATTTTTACTTAAAATATTTCACACTGCAAACAATACACATTTTAAATTATAATAAATTTTATAATGGGAAATTTACATATGCTGTAAAATGACAAAGGAATCAGGAAAATGACAAGTTTATCTCCTGTTAAAACACCACTTGTAAAAAAGTGTAGTTTCAAACCATAAGTAGTAGAAGTAGACCAATGTGTAGTTACTACACCTAATGTATAGTAGTTGGCATCACTGTTATTATCTGCCAGCTGTTCTTTGTAATTGCCGAATTATTTGAAGCTCAGTGTGGAGGGACAAAAGGTGTTTGGTGTCCGTCTGTAGTATATACATATGTATGTGATAACTCGAAAGAACATGTCATTCTTCTGAAATTGGGTATATGCGTTAATGAAGTAGTCGGAATGGACGACAAGCATTATTGACGTCATACAACGTCACGATGGATTACAGCTAATTAGCTTCTTGATTTTTCCCACAAGCGCTCACCAAAAGCCAATCAAATACCCCAATGCTTGTGGGAAACATTGCGAGCTCCGCCCAGTACGTGTGGTCAATTAGCTGTATAGTTTTCGTTAGATTTATTTGGTTCATTCGAAAATATGTAATATTTTCTATTCATGAAATATTGAGGAATTCAGATTATTTTCAAATTTATCATTCACTGAAGTGAAACTGAAATGAAAGTGAAGTGAAATTGACATAATGGAGAAGCTATACTTAACCTTGCGGCTCGCGGGCCGCATGTGGCCCGGCGACCTTTTATGTGTGGCCCGAGACATATAATCATTAATTCATATTTTAAAAATTAATTGAGATGTACATAAAAATTATTTAAGGTCTTAACCCTTTATCGGGTATGTCAATTGTGGCTGAAATGTTGAAAAGAATCACTGCCACAAGAATCTACAAACAGATTTATTTGAATATAAAATGTGGTTTTTTTTTTATCAGCGGCATTATAAAGACAAAATATTTTGCTAAAAATTCCGGTGCAAATCGACAAGTTTTCAATAAAAATTAAGTGGTAAGTATATTACCATTGCCCGATAAAAGGTTAAATGTCGTTTTATATATTTTTGTAGGAAGATAAAATCTGGACTGTTATTCTTAATTAATATGTTAATATATTAAAACTTTTGAAATGTCGTTTGCTAATCAAAAGTTTTTTTCGAATGTAGTTGTATTTGTGCTACAGTAGTGTATATACATTTCTTAATCTTCAACTCTAATCAAACATTATTGCAAATTAATTAATGCACTATATTTTTCTATATTTTAAAAACTAGAGAACAAGAATTCTGCTTTTTCAGAATTTAGTGTTGCCACCGATGAAAAAAAAATGTATATAAATATAGACACAGTAGAGTCCCGATTATCCGAGTTAACATGGACCAAGCTCACCTCGGATAAGCAAAAAACTTGGATAAACACAAATCATTACCAATAAGGAGATGAAATATAAATTTTCACTTAATTCATTAATTAGTTCATAGTTTTTTCAATCGAACTTATACCTTTGGAATGGATCATTTTCTTCTGATGGACTGATGGCTTCCATAATTATGAAACAGCTATTATAAATGAAGTGTTAGGTGAAGATGAAAGAGGAGCCGTAAAAAGTTAGTTAAAAGATTTTTTTTTTCAAAAAAAATTATGACCACCCCCCCCCCCCCCCCCATTCTGACCAGAAAATCAGAGTTCTAACTTTTTACGACTGATTTTTCATCTTAACCTAACGCTTCATTTATAACAGCTGATTCATAATAATGGAAACCATCAGTCCATCAGAAGAAAATATTCGGTTAAGTGGGACTCTGATAATAAGGACTCTACTGTACTACAAAATATATTTCAGCTTTAAGACTTAAAACATACACTTTTATTTTATATAAAATGAGGTCATTCGCATCTGGAGAAATAATTCCTCATTTACAATCCAGTCTTAAACAACATCTACAGTAAAGTATGCATATGATGTCCCTATCGTTGAATAATACACAAATCTAAACAAGTAAAAATTAAATTTAAAAAATAAAAAAACCCGACTGCGTAAAAAGCGAACTAATTAATTATTTCTCATCAATGTGAAACTATTTTTTTAATATTACTTGCCTATTTTTAGCCCCCGGTATGGTATGCTATTTCTTTCTCCCAGCTTATTTTGTGTATTCCAAAAAATAACGTTACCTTACAGAAGCCAGCCGTAAAACAAAGCAGTACGATTAAATACTCTATAGCAGTTTCTTAAACTTCTAAGCATCGCATATTTTCGATTTTTATACCGTCGTATACTGGAAAGAAAAAGTTCTTTTAAATGCATTTTGTTTGAAAACTGTATCTCCATTCATTTTTGAAATATTAATATTTTTGTAGTTTTTAGAGCCATTTGCTTAATTTTGGTAACGGAAGTTCTCCATTTCTGTAGAAAGTAAAGGAAAAATAGTTCTAAAATAGTAATTATATATTTTTGTTGCCATTTTCTCATAACAACCGAAAGAAAATGTAATTAAAATACGTGCTATTTTGAAAAAAATATAAACGAATGATTTCTGTTAAAACAATGGAGCTATTATAAACTATATTTAATTTAAAGTATCTATAAATCATTAGATAGCCGGTTTTTTTTTTTTTTTTTTTTTTTTGTCGATTTTTTTAAATGACGGCATCTTTTTATTGCATTTGTGCATTATTTCGCGATAGTGATGTGCTATGCATGCTTTACTGTAGATGTTTAAGAGTAGATCGTAAATGTGGAATTCTTAAGCGTATGCGAATGACGTCATTTTACATAAAATAAAACGTCTGCTTTAAGTCTTAAAATAGAAATATGTTTTGTACTGCAGTAGAGTCCCGCTTAAGAGGCCACACTAGTCACGGCTTGAAGTTCGAACGCTAATGATAAGTCTATGGCAACAATGTTTTCAAATATCTTGCTTGATTTTTAATATTTTTAAATGATTTTTTTTGCACAGGATAGCTGAGGACTATCTGTTTACGGGCTATTTTTTACTTTTCCGATTTTCGTTGTAGTTTAATTCTCAGGATCCTGTCAATTTAGGATCCAGTGAAATTCGAGGTATTGTGTCCTTTTTAGTCTTATAACATTCATATCAGCAAAATTCAGGAAATTTTTTTTAATAACAACGAAAATATAGAGTTTAAGCTTTCCAATAACATGCTTTCAATAGTTCTACTACAATTAGGCTGAGCAAAATATGCAAAGATTTTGATGAAAAATGTGTCAAAAATGGCCTCGTAATGTTATGCTCTCCGCCTCTACCAAGACGATGAAAACCACGCCTATTAAAAATATGATTGGCTAGTATCCAAACACTTTAGCAAATGGAAACGATTTAATTGTGATTGGATTATTGTATCGTGTTAAAATAGATCCCTCCTATTTCAAACCTTGGATTTATTTTTTTCTAAAATTATTGTTTAATTTCAACAAAAGACTCTTGGAAGAATGAAATATTTTAAATTCTATATTTCTATGAATAACGAAGGAAATTATACATTTCGTTTATATAAACAATTTCAGAACCACACAGAGGGAGTTACAACATATAGAAGTTATTAAGGAATCAAATTTCAGTCCTAGTTTATTAAGTAAAATGGTAAAAAAATAGACGAGTATTTTTTAAATTATTTTTTAAGTTAAAATAGTTAACAAATAATTACGAAGTCATAATTTGTTAGAACATATTTGTGGCCTGGCCAGGAGACTGGTTTTCAAGCCTCCTATTCTTGTATATGTATAAAATATTCGACAATTTAACATTTTACGTTCGAAAAACAGTTTTTTTAATTAAAAATCAGCAGAATTTAAAGTTAATAAGTTTTAAAGATTGTTAACTTTAAAATTGTAAATCAACTTGTTCAAAATTTTAAAGAAATATTTTTATAGTTCATTACTTTAATATTTATTATTTTTAAGGGGACAGTACACCTTTAACAGTCGGAGAACGAAATTTGTCCTGTGTAACAGATATATTTTTTAAAGAGCCCACTTCAGACACGGAGAGAAAGTAAAACGAAGTCTATGGGGGCGTTAATTTAAAATTTCTCGCTTTGTTTTAATATGATGTTTTTTACATAGGATAGCTGAGCACGATCTTCAACCAGGCTAGATTTTACTTTTTAGATTTTTATTTTATATATATATATTGAATGTTTTCCATTGAATGTTTTCTTTTCGTTCATGGTTTTGTTAGTAAGTTTTTTCCATGGTTATTTTGTTAATTTTCTCTGTAGTTCAGTAGTTTTGGGATTGGATGAGTAGTGTGTGTTTTTCGGTTTTATATATATATATATATATATATATATATATATATATATATATATATATATATATATATATATATATATATATATATATATATATATATATATATATATATATATATATATATATATATATATATATATATATATATATATATATATATAAAGCCCAGTGGTGTAGTGGTCAGGGCATCTGACTGTCGCACCGCAGGTCGAGAGTTCGACTCCCGACTGGGCAAGGTTCACTCAGCCTTTCATCCCTTTGGGGTCGATAAAATGAGTACCAAGCTTGCTTGGGAACTAAACACCGAGGGTCTCGCGTTAGGCTGACCACCTGGCCGGGACGCATGCTGTATAGCACCTCGGGCCTAGGGTCAAGAAAACAGAGATGGGCACTGTCGGCCCTGATCCTCATGGATTGTATAGCCGCAGAGTTTAGTTTAGTATATATATATATATTAGGAAAGTTTCAATTTCAGAAACGATTCACCCCTGTTCCGAAATTAAAAGTATTTTTTTTTTAAATATCTGAAACCAAAATCGAAAGAGTAAAAACTAGCCCGGTAGTAGATCGTCTTCAGCTATCCTATACAAAAAAAAAATCATTTTAAAATGTTAAAAAGGAAGTGAGATAAAAAGGAAGTGAGATTTGAAAATAACGCTCCCATATATTTAACCTTAGCGTTTACATTTTTTCCCCGTAACCTGCGTGGGTTCTCAAATGTAACGCAAAGATATTTTTTTTGCAACGGTTAGGAAACGCGAAAATTTATCATTAACTTTAATAATGTAAAACTAAAAGTTATGAAACTGTAAGATAAAATATAGCATTTTATAAAAATATACTAGCTAGCAATTTTTTTTTCTAATACGTATTACCTTTAATATTTTATACTTCACTTACATGGACATTCAAAAGTATTTTATATTATGGTCTATGTGGGAAAATACATTTGCGTGTATTTTAATGACATAAAACAATTTTAAACATACAATTTATTCGCATTATTGAAGAGCATAGGTACTTGTACAGGGGAATTAAAAAGTATATTTCGTTACATTATGGACTACGAAGAAAAAACGTTTGCGGGGTATTTTAATAACGTTTTCTGTTACAACATAATGAAATTGATATGAATTTATGAGGCGCAGTAAAACATGCTTTCTGAAGGGATAGCAAAGCATTTATCATTCATTTACAGGGTCACAGAAAAGGGTTCAGTTTTATTACAGAAAAAACTGCTTGCAAAGTGTGTTTTAGTTATGTTTCACGATTTCAAACAAGATGGAATTCATATACGTTACTGAGGTTTACAATATGATGCTTACATTATAATATGATGTGCATCACATTTTATTTAATTTACAGGGGCACATAAAAGATATTGGATACAATATTGCATATGAAGTATTGTCTATTAGGGATGATTGCTGAAAGTGAGATTTCAGCTATGATATACGTTTTTAACTAAATTTCTGCATACTAGATTATATATATAAATTCGATAGACTACGTATAGGGCTACGCAAAAGAACTAGGAAGAATTGTTGAGAAATTGATTAATTTTATTTTCAAATTCAACTACATTTAGAAAGATATGGTTGGAAAATAAAAATATAATAATATACAAGGCTATTCAAAGAATTGGATGCATGCACGCCTATTTCAGACACGGGAAGGAATGAAAACGCTAATTTTAAGTCTATGGGGGGGGGGGGGTCATTTTCATATTTCTCGCTTTGATTTTAATATTTTTGAATGATTTTTTCTTTTTCTTTTCTTTTTCTTTTTTTTGCATAGGATATCTGGTGACTATCGACAGTGAGGCTAGCTTTTACTTTTCGATTTTGGCTATAGTTTTTTTTTTATATATATAATAGGATAGCTTAAATTTTAGAGCGGATATGAAAGTAAAAGTAATTTTAAAGAAAAATATCTGAAACAAAAATCGAAAAAGTAATAACTAGCCCGGTTATAGAGCGTCCTCAGCTATCCTAACAGTTTCTTAGCAACAACGAATGATAGCTTAACACTGTCATGATCGGTAAGGTCAAGTAAAGACTATAAACTAAAAGCACTGCTAATTTACCAAATTCCGATATAGGACACAGATTGGTAAAGGATATTACGGCAACTCCTCCTGATTATTAACTGGGAAGTAGAGGAAGAAGATGGAGAATCTCTGGAGATATTTGACTGTGAGCTTTCAACTGACAAGGTAAAAAAAAAATCTCTATCAGCAATGCGGGGAAAATAAAATTGTAACTTAGTCTAAAGATAAAGATGCAGAAATAAATTTATTTTCACTGATTTCTGATAAAGAAAAAGAATGCTTTGGTAAAATTGGAAGAAATTCGAAATATTGCTTTGAAATGGAATTCTATGAAATTCATTATCAGAATTGCATATCAATGTAATGAAAAATCCAAGCAGTTTTCAGAGAAAATAAAAACAAAGTCTTTCTCAAACAATTGTAAAAAAAAAAAAAAAAAAAAAAAAAAAAAAAAATACAGCTGTATTTGTTACAAAAATCTCCAAATTCAGAGTAATGAATTAAAAAAGGTTTTTATACACAATCTAGGTATAAAAACACAGATAGGATGTTTTTGTGCCTGTCCACAGATTCCTAAAGAGTGATACAAGATTTCACAGGAAGGGATTTGTTCGACGGGTGGCAATTGCACAGACCATCAGCTCATCAAGTTGAAGGCTGAAATTTTAGGATTAGATAGAACTCAATTAGCATATTAAAATGCAAATGGTCTGCTAAATCATATCTTGATAGAAAACACCTGCACACCGGAGTTTAGTTTTTGATCGATTGGTTTATCATTGTATTTTGCAGCACCCAAATGTATGAAAATATTGAAGTTTGGGTGCATGAAAACACAATGGTAAACCTGCGGATCAACCACTAAATTGATGTTCTGCAGATGGTTTCCACCAAGATACGACTTGGCAGACCAATGCATATAGCTTGTATATAAAATAAACGGTCAAGTACGAGTATTACTCGCGCTCAGAGAGTTCCGTACAATAAATATATGAATTATTAACTGTATTATTTAAAAGAATAATGAAACTTTGTAAAAACCTATACAACGTAGAGTTGGGTATAGCTGTATATATTAGAAAAGTATGATTGAGTATACCACAAAGGTTCAAAGAGATATGAAGCCGAAATAAAATTAAATATTGCTATTTTGTATAATTCTTTTTTTAAACGTATCTTAATCTGGATATGGTGAACTTAATTTGGTACTAACAATAAAAGTACTGCATATTTAAATTTCATTTGGCATTTCATAAAACTAAATTCAACATAGAAATATTTTTCTTTTTACAGTGTAGATGAAATAAAATCCTTGTTCAAAGTTTAAACTTGGCGTTGTACTACGCGCGTTTCGAAAGGAGGTCGCAAAGATGCAACTCGACTTTGTCCGTGCCGCGTTTTTTCAAATAGGTCTTTAATTATCATTTAAAGACACGGGAGGCGTATTGAGAGATCCACTCAACGCAAACTAGTCGCGAATCCCATAGTATTTATGCGATTAATTATAATTAAATTGGTCTGTTTTTAACAATTTGATGTTTACTGCTTTTATGCTGCTACTGGGTATTGCATTACACATATATATCATTAAAAGTTGTTATCTAGTATTTAAAAACCGATGGTATATAGAGTACGCCGCCTCTGCCATTATGTATGTCCAAACCAACCGTGTCTTTAAGGGTTAAGGCTCCTGCCCCTGCCAGCGAAGACAATCACGAGCTAATGCTAATCGTATAGGGAAGGATTTTTCTAATATCTATTTTGTATTTCGATATTTTAAATTTTTTTTTGGCATTATATAGCCGAGATCCGTCTCTACATCGCACCATTCTTTACTTTTTCCTCCCCATCGGATTAGCATTAGCTCGTTAGTGTCTTCGCCGGCAGGGACAGGAGTCTTAATATCTCGGCGAATTACCGACGATTTTTTTTCGAAAATCATTATAAACAATGCTTTTATACTTTTGATACGATAGGTACCTTTAGCGCTCTTCGATACCTTTGCTGAATACCCGCAAATAGAAATCTGTATGTAACAGAAAAATGCGATTTTATGAAAAACTATGCCACCTAGGGCAATCGCTATAATTTTCCTGCGAGTATTAAATTAACCTCTACTACCTCTAATTTTTTTCATAATTTTAGTTTCAGTAGATTTGATAATAGATTGGGGGGGGGGGCGGGGGGGCACATTTTTGCACTACATTTTCGACGATATCTCTGAAAATATAATATCTAAAATTAAAAGAAATGTATTTTTGAGTTATGCGTTACGGAATCTTTTAACCGATACCCCAAACGATACACAAAGAAAATATATTTCTTCTTTAAATAACCTAATTATACCCTCTACGTTTTTCCCACATATATTTGTGAATGTTTAATAATCTGTAAATGTGTGGGTCAATAGTCTTTATTACATCTCCCAATTTGAACTTCCACGTTCCGTAGTTTACGAGTAAAATGGCTGTGACAGACAGACACAGGAGTGATCTTATAATGATTCCGTTTTTACTTTTTAAGTACGGAACCCTAAAAATCATGATTATTGCAACTGAGAAATACAAAAACATAAGAAGATGAATTATTGAAAATAAATAAAACAAGAAAGGAAAACCATGTGTCAAGTATGGATTATGAACCCTTTCCTACATTTTTAGTTCAGTTAGAAAAACACATAACACATTTGAATATACACATTTATTAATTCCTAACAATAGACGGAAACGTACTTCAATTGTTTTGTGAAGCTCTGTATGTTCCTTATAAATTTTTATACACGCCACATACTGAGCTGAAATTTAATTCAGAAATAAATACGCTGAAAATTACTGATATCACACTTCTAAGGCTAACATTAGCTTAAGAATTGCTATCCATGGACGGCCATGTATCCAGTTTTTTGTCATATCCCTATTTATTTATATGCTACAATGTCACTTAGCCGACGGGACATTTAGCAGACAGCAATTAGACGACAGGATGTTTAGCCGACAGCGACTGTTAGCCGACAAGACAGTTAGCCAACAGAGGAAAATTATTCGACATGGGCATTCATCCGACAGGATATTCATCCGACTTAACTGTAACGTAACTGTAACCTGATCTTAACCTAATTATAACCTAAGCATAAACTAACTGTAGCGTAACTGTAACCTAACCAATACCAAACTGTAACGTAACTATAATCTATCTGTAACCTAAACGTAACCTAAGTGTAAGATAACCGTAACCTAACTGAAACCTAACAGTAACCTAATTGTAGCCTAAATGTAACCTAACTGAAACCTAACAGTAACCTAATTGTAGCCTAAATGTAACCTAACTGGGACGTAACCGTAATCTAACTGTAACTAACGTTTACCTAGTTATAACCTAATCGTATGCTAACAGTAATGTAACTGAAACATAACTTTACCATGACCAAGCTCTAACCTAAGCGTATTCTAATTATCACCTAAACGTAACCTAACAGTTATTTAACCGTAATCTAAACGTAACCTAACGGTAACCTAATTATAAAGTAACCGTAACCTAATTGAAACCTAACAGTAACCTAATTGTAGCCTAAATATAATCTAACTGGGACGTAACCGTAATCTAACTGTAACTAACGTTTATCTAATTATAACCTAATCGTATGCTAGCAGTAATGTAATTGTAACACAACTTTACCATGACCAAGCTGTAACCTAAGCGTAATCTAATTATCACCTAAACGTAACCTAATTATAACCGAACAGTTACCTAACCATAATCTAAACGTAACCTAAGTGTAACCTAATTATGAAGTAACCGTAACCAAACTAAAACCTAACAGTAACCTAATTGTAGCCTAAATGTAACCTAACTGGGACTTAACCATAATCTAACTGTAAATAACGTTTACCTAGTTATAACCTAATCATATGCTAAATGTTATGTAACTGTAACATAACTTTACCATGACCAAGCTGTAACTTAAGTGTAATCTAATTATCACCTAAACGTAACTTAATTATAACCTAACCGTAATCTAAGAGTAACTAATCGCAATTGTAACCAAACTGCAAATTAACTGTAACCTAGCGGGAGGTACATAATATGAAAGAGTGATCAAAGGGCTGCCCAGTCCAATGATATATCACTTGAGGGATGTCGGAAAAGTCAGAAAAATGCTCCCGGTGATACAAATTGGGGGAGGGGGAACGGGAGGTACATAATATGAAAGAGTGATCAAAGGGCTCCAATGCGATGTATCTCATGAGGGGTGTCGAAAAATGTTAGAAAAGTACCGGCTAATTATACTATCAGCTAAATGTCCTGTCGGTTAATCGCCTTTTCGGCTAAATGTCCTCCCGGCTAATTGCCACGTTCGGCCAGTTGCCTGTCGGTCAATTGTCTGTATTGCTAAAATTATTACTATATGTCCGTTTCGATCAATTGTCCTGTATGCTGTATGTAAATTTCAGCTAATTGTGTTGTCGGCTATATGTACGTATCGGCTAAATGCACGTCTCAGCTAACTGCAATCTGCTAAATGTCTTGAAGGCTATTTGGTTGTCGACTAAATGTCTGCGACCGGCTACGGGTCAAACATCTATACTAAAAGTAGTTGAGCTTGAAAATGCATAAATCAAATTAAAAAACATCTTTAAGTAATTCATAGTCATTCTCGGTACTACTGATGAAATCTTTTGTGTAGTGTCTATGCAACGGAATAGCAATAATTTCAGCAATACAGACAATTGGCCGACAGACAACTGGCCGAACGTGGCAATTAGCCGGGAGGACATTTAGCCGAAAAGACGATTAGCCGACAGGACATTTAGCTGATAGTATAATATGTCGGTACTTTTCTAACATTTTTCGACAACCCTCATGAGATACATCACATTGGAGCCCTTTGATCACTCTTTATATTCTATGCAATTCATATACACCACCTATGTGCCTGTGCAAAAATATTAGTTTAACTTAACTTATACCATAACTTATCATAAATCAAACATATCATAATTTAAAACTCACTATCAGCAATCATCCCTAATGTTTCCCTGTAAATGAACAATAAATTCGATGCACACCATATTCTTATCCAAACATCTTGCACTCTTTGTCACCCCTTCTTCCGAAATTTCGTTTCCCGTTTTGCTCCCCTTACAGTATCAAGGTTTAAAATCTTTAAAATTCCTTAATATTTTCTTTAATTTTCTGTTTTATTTGTTACTTTAAACTAACAATAAATAGTCAGTCATAAATTTCGTTATCAATTTATTTCACCATATTCATTTCATTAAAAGTTCTTGTAAATTGCCTCCATCGAAAATGTCATTTCTCCCTTTTGCTCCCTCATCCACGGTACCCATATTTTAAAATAAAAACCCTTTAAAACGCTTTAATTTTTTTAAATCTTTTCTGCTCAATTTGCCACTTTATTTTAACAATAAACAAACGATCATAAAAATTTCTCCTCCCCCCCCAACCCCAACTGAAATTGGTATTTCCTCCTCGCCTCTCCCTCTTACCAAGCATCTGAAATTTAAAGTCCTTAATTTTTTTTCGTTTATTATTTTTTTTTAACTTATTTGTAAATATTTTCTAAGGTAAGTAAATAATAAGTCGCCGATAAACTTCCGCCCCCCCCCCGCAAAAAAAGAACTAATTCTGCTTATTCCTCTTTTTTTTTCCCTCAGATCACAAAATTTTAACCTTAAAAGTCATTGCTTTTTTAAAAACATTTTGTACTCTATTTCAAATGAAAATCAAATTTCAAATTTCAAAGTAATTGCTTAAAAGGCGCAAAGGCCAACATAGTGAAAAAGATTCCAAGCCGGGACTCGAACCCGGGCCATCAGTATAGCGCACTGACGTTCTACCGACTAAACCACTTGGAACGATACCTAGCTCGGAAAATTTCTCACTATTATATGTTGGAAAGGCTACAAACGCAGCACAAGATGGAATATTTATCGTGAGTCACCGACCTGGGACAAACACGAAACATAATTAAATCCAGCATCGATAGAAATTATATTAATACATGGAAATTATTCCAGAGAGAAACATTCGCCTTGCATACAATATTTCAAATGAAAATCAAATTTCAAATTTCAAAGTAATTGCTTAAAAGGCGCAAAGGCCAACATAGTGAAAAAGATTCCAAGCCGGGACTCGAACCCGGGCCATCAGTATAGCGCACTGACGTTCTACCGACTAAACCACTTGGAACGATACCTAGCTCGGAAAATTTCTCACGATTATATGTTGGCAAGGCTACAAACGCAGCACAAGATGGAATATTTATCGTGAGTCACCGACCTGGGACAAACACGAAACATAATTAAATCCAGCATCGATAGAAATTATATTAATACATGGAAATTATTCCAGAGAGAAACATTCGCCTTGCATACAATATTTCACCGACCTGGGACAAACACGAAACACAATTAAATCCAGCATCGATAGAAATTATATTAATACATGGAAATTATTCCAGAGAGAAACATTCGCCTTGCATACAATATTTGAAATATTTGAACGATAAATATTCCATCTTGTGCTGCGTTTCCAACATATAATAGTGAGAAATTTTCCGAGCTAGGTATCGTTCCAAGTGGTTTAGTCGGTAGAACGTCAGTGCGCTATACTGATGGCCCGGGTTCGAGTCCCGGCTTGGAATCTTTTTCACTATGTTGGCCTTTGCGCCTTTTAAGCAATTACTTTGAAATTTGAAATTTGATTTTCATTTGAAATATTGTATGCAAGGCGAATGTTTCTCTCTGGAATAATTTCCATGTATTAATATAATTTTGTACTCTATCTGTTAATTTATTGTAATCATAAATAATCATATAACTATACTCCTCCCCCACAAAAATTGATGCTTGCTCTGACTCTACCCTTACCAAGAACACAAAATTTAGTCTTTTTTTGTCCTATTTCTTATTCTTTAGTAAGGTAAATAAATAAGTCATCAAATAAAATCCCCCCTTTTTTTTTCTTTCCCTTATTTAAGTTTAAAATCTTTGAAAGTCTTTTTTTAATACATTTTCAGCTTTATCTGTTTCATATTGAACAATAAATAATCGATTATATAATTTCTTCCACCCCATATAAAATTGACGTTTTCTTTTCTCCCCCCATTATTTCCATGCTCATAAAATTTAAAGCCTCTAAAACTCCTAATTGCAATGTTTTTGCCCTATTTGTAAATCTTTAATAAGTTACATAATCGGTCATCTATTAAATCCCCCCCCCCCCCCGCCCCCCGCCAAAAAAAAAAAAAAATCTGTTTCTTGATTTGTCTTACCCTCAACTCATGAAGCTAAAAAATCTAATTTACAGTCTTTAAAACTTTTTAATTTTTACTTTTTTTTCGTCCTAATTATAAATCTTTATTATCTATAATATTAACTAAATCATTTCAACTATGTACGAAAGTGTTAACAATAAAGCGATAGCTGTACATTTAATTGTGCATAAAAAACATTTTAACTGTATTTTTCAAAGGAAAATGTCTTTAGAGAGATATTTGTAAGGAAAATATTGTGGTTTCTCGTCAACGTGCAAGTAAATTCTCAAACCTTTCGAAATCATTTTATTCCGACTAGCTCAGAAAGAACCATCAAACGTAGATACCAAAGGTGCCTGAGTAATCGACTGAACCGAGTATGTCCATAAAGAAAAAAGAAAAATCATGCGTCTACGTCGATACTTTCCAACACTTACAGAACACTGTAACAAAACTTCGCCGTTTAATAAAGTAAAGAAGATATCTAACTAAACATTTGTAATACCTATGACACGTTTGAAAAGCAGATTTCAACAATTGCACCCATAACCTGGAAGGTACTCAAATTCTTTTGTGCAGCTCATATGATATATGCAGCTCATATGAGGCAGTGTATATGATATATTTGTACTGCATATATTTGTACGGATTCTACATACTATGTTAAAATTTAGTTTTGTAAGAAAATACATAAAACAGTTGAAAATTCACCCTCGGCAATTTCTACTTATAGACGGAAACATACTTGAATTCTTTTGTGCATTTCTGTATATAGAAATTTTTATACACGTCAAACAGTATTAAGCTGAAATCTAATTCATGCAAAATCATGCTCAAAATTACTGAAATCACACTTGCAGGAATTATTTTCTATCGGCGGCCCATGTATCCAGTTTTTTGAATATCCCTGTATAGGATTTTATTTGTATGATACAAACATCTCTAAGCATATTAAATGTAGTTGAGCTTGTACATTTATAAGTAAAAAAAACCTAACACCTTTAAGAAATTCATACTCATTCTCAGCAATGGTTACGAATTCTTTTGTGTGGTCCTGTATAGGGTTTGTAAAATATGTGCACACCACGTAGTGCGCAAAAATTTAGTTAAACTTAAAAACGCATTCTGTAATTGAAAATGTACTTTCAGCATTAATTTTTAATAGCTATATCGGATACAGTATTGTATCAAAATATTTTATGTTTCCCTGTAAATGAACGCTAAATGAAATGCAGACCATATTCGAATGTAAGCATCTTGTAGTAAATCAAAGTAATGTGTATCTATTTCGTCATGTTTGAAATAGTGTAACGTGATCAAAATACGCTACAAACAGTTTTTCTCGTAGACCATATTGAACCAAGTTCTTTTGTCTGACACCGTAAATAATTGTTAAATGCTCATGTTGTACAGAAAGTAGGCTTAGGACACCTCAGAAATTCATATCAATTTCATTACCTTTGTGACAGAGTAATATCAATCAAATACGCCGCAAACGATATTTCTTCATGGGCTATAACATAACGGAATACTTTTGAGTCCCCTATACTCGTACTTTAAGCATTACACATAACATAGTCTATAGTAACAATTTTAAAGTGTGTCTCAATGTACATAAATTTAACTGTGTTTAACATTGTGTAACACTATTAAAATACATCCTAAATAATCCCCCCCCCCCCCACATAGACCATAATGTAGCGAATACTTTTGAGTGCATCTGTAAATGAACCATGAATGGTGCACCGAACATACCATGATGATTTTCAATATCGTATATCAATTACATGGCAATCCGACTATATTTACGCTAGTTAGAGCACGGATAGACAGACAGACGGACGGACAAACTCAATCCATAAACACTTTTCAACTTTCTTGGGAAGTGTTAAAAATGGAAAAATGTAATGAAAATAAAAGTATTTTAGTGTTATTTAAGATTACGAACCGCTACAAAAAACATTCTTATTTGACTGCATCATTTAAAAAATATTTAGTGCTCAGAAATCCCCCCCCCCACACACACACACACCTGAATTTACTCCTGTGCACTTAAAATTTCAAATTGTTAAAACTCCTTTATGTTTTATAACATTCTTGTAAAAATAATCCATAATCTAAATTTTCTTCTGCCTGAAAATTTCACTAAAATTTTTGCCATCCTTCTTTCTGCTAACATCACACAAAGTTTTTAATATTTGGAAAACTTTATTTTTTCTGTCGCATATTTTAGTGCTAACAACAATAAATTGTGTACTATATCTATAAATGACTACGCTGGGATTTAGATTTATACCCCCTCTACAGATGTACAGTACAAAATATACAGTTTATTTGTTTAACTTTTCCTCTCCTAATTTTATGAACATCTTATTTTTAACCTTCAATGTTATTTAGCTTTTATAAATCTCATAAATTTTATGTTCTAAAAAGAATTCGCACAAAAGATAGTTATTTTAGAATATTTGTACCTGATATATTTCCCCCCTCATTCAATATCTCCCCCTTGATTTTAAATGTAATTGCCTTATGTGAAATAAAATAGTTTTTATACTGCACTAATTTCAATTTTATGTTTGTAAAAGCTGTAAAATAAACCTTAAAAAAAAAAAAAAAAAAAAAAAAAAAAATTGAAAGTCAAATCGTTTTAATTTTTGCACTTTTATCATAAACAGATTAAAATTCTTTTTACGGCTTTTACCGTTATCGAGTCTCCACAGAACAGTGGGCTTTGATCTACGCTTGTAAAGCGAAGACAATTGAAAAAAAAATCCTTTACACCTGAAACCTACTGGAAATTATCACATGTAGCGCTCAGCCGAAGTGGGGTGGGGGTTGGAATCGTGCCAGATAATTGGCCATTTGCTGATTGGAAGAGCTCGCTTGTCAATCATTTGAATTTAGACCATCCTTTCAATTCAGCTAAAATGCCAGCGGCCATCTTTATTTCTTTTTATCTGTGACTGCAGTGAGCTCTTAACCGAGTTATTTTCTTCTGATGAACTGGTGACTTCTATTATTATGAGAGAGCCATTATAAATGAAGTGTTAGGTGAAGATGAAAGAGAAGCCGCAAAAAGTTAGAACTCTGATTTTCTGGTCAGAATGGTGGGGGAAAAAATGGCCATAATTTTTTTTATTTATTTTTTTTTTTTTTTTTATTGTGACTATTTTTCCCCCTATTCTGACCAGAAAATCAAGCTCTAACTTTTTACGGCTGCTCTTTCATCATCAACTAACGCTTCATTTATAATGGCTGTTTCATAATAATAGAAGCCATCAGTTCATCAGAAGAAAATGAAGTAATGGAAATGCCAGGGGCGACACTAAATTCTAAAAAGCAGAATTCCTGTTCTCTAGTTTTATATACTTGTATTGGGGACTTTTAAGTTGTGTTTAATTGTTACTTCCAATCTATAAACACTGTTTTGATGAGGCCTATAGATGTCTATTAAGGTTAGAGTTGCAGTAAAGCTAAAGTTCCTACCTACACAACTTCCAGGTTGTGTAATATTTAAATGGAGCGGTAAAATAGTCAATGAAACATCGTCTTCATTTTGAAAGACCTATCCAATGACATGCCGCTCAATAGGGTGCGTAAAAAAATGTTTTCGTCTCTACCGCCATTTTGAATTTATAAAAACAAAACCTACCCTATAACCATCGGACGGTTAAGATTAATCGATAGAGACCTCATTCATTAAAATCTATCAAGCCGATGGGATGTTTCGAGGGTATAAAGTAATCCACATACCCAGATACGCGTGAAACACATAAAAGAGAAAAAGTAAAAAAAGGTAAAAAAGAGATTTCGTCATTCAAGAAACTCGACAAAAAAAAATCAGCTATCTCATGATTCATATGCCTTGTTTGTAATATGGATAATTAAATTAAATTAAGTTTATAATAGCTCCATGTTTTATCAGAAATCATTCATTAATACTTTTTCAAAATAGCACGTATGCACGTTTTTATGGAAAATGGCAACAAAAAGATATAATTGCTATTTTTCTATTTTTTCTTTACTCTCCACAGAAATGAAGTACTTGAGTTGCCAAAATTAAACAAATGGTGTTAAAAACTATAAAAAAAAATTAATATCTCAAAAATAAATGGCGATGCAGTTTTCAAACAGATTGCATTTAAAAGTACTTTTTTTCCCCGATAAGTCGATATAAAAATTGAAAATGTGCGGTGCTTAGAAATTAAAAAAATTGCAGTAGAGTAATTAGCAGTACAATGATACATCTGCTTTGTTTTACTGCTGACTTATACAACGGAACTTTATTTTTTGGAGACAACACTTTATTTGCCGGGAGAAAGAAATAGCATACCGGGGGCTAAAAAAGTTTTTGTATTCAGCAAAAGACTTATTTATTAAAGAAAATCTCGTGGGTTTTTTTTTTTTTTTTTTTTTTTTTTTTTTTTTTTGAACCTAGAAGTTCTGCATTATATTATTGTATTTTATACTTATTATATAGCTAAAACTGATTTTTAGTACTGAACGATTGTCGAGGGAAAAAAAACTTTTAACACCACTATTTCCAAACAAGAAACTTCCTGATATATTTCTGCAACATTTGCAGAATCTATCACAAAGAAAAGAACAGAAGTCACAAAATTTATTGTTTGGAAATAGTGGTGTTAATTTTTTATAGTAACATTTCTTCCGAGGCAGACGTTCAAACCTACTAATAATATTAACTTTGTTATACTGCTTATGTTATCTTACTATTTAAATTATTCTCTTTTTTTTTTTTTTTTTTTTTTGTCTTTTTTATGTAAGTGTTGCGGCCCGCCTAGAATCGCAAGCAAATGTTTGCGGTTCGCGAGAAAAAAAAATGGTTGAGTATAGCAGCATTGGAGTAATTGATTTAAATGTTAAGTTATAGATGTTAAATTTTGTTACTGGAGTATTAAATTAATCTTATGGTTTAAAATTTTGTCAATGTGTTTTTCAAATCTTTGCAGTTTGTTTTATAATTTTAATGAAATTTTGTGCATCTCTTCAAAAAATATGAAACATTTTACTTTCGATTTTTTTTTTTCAAATTTGCCATTATATGTATTTTCCTTCTTTTTCTTTTCATTTAAGGGACTCTTAAAATTGGAAAAAATGAAAAAAAAGACCATTTTCAACATTTAATAGCTTAAAATGTATTTGATTTTAAGACACAATTTTAATTGGGAATGAACAATATAAGTATGTTCTTTCATTTCAAATATTTAAAAAATTGCGAGATGCAGAATTAGCATTCACAGGGGGCTTCAAACTGTCTGACATTTCACGAGCAAAAAATCGGCATAACAGATTACATGCAGGATTACAAAATAAATTTAGCAACTAGAATGATAATTTCGGGGCCTACTTATACTCCAGATTGTAGTAATTACCCTGAACCTAAATAAATTTGTATTTAACACGTTGAGGGCCACGGTAACTGACACTGAAGCTGAAAAATGTACAATGTTTTAAATCATTTTTAAAGGAAGTATAAACCTGTAATAAAAGAAAGGTAAGTAAATTTTAAATAAATTTTTAGTAATTACTTAAAACAACATATATATATATTTATTTTATATCATATTTTAGACCGTCAGTCATCGGTGAATGATACATTCTAAACGGAAAGTTCAGTGTCAGTCACCGGTGGCGCTTAAAGTGTTAAAGCATTTTCATATTTTTAATACAAAGTTGTATTTAGCTAACGCAAAATTTAGAAAATATCAGCAGTATCATCACCTAAAAAAATATTTTTTTTACAATAAAAGGAAAATTTTAGGTTCAGTTTATGCAGACTAACATGAAACATAAGTTTTGAAAATTTCATGAAAAAATATTTAGAAGACTTTGAGATATCGTGCGCGTTATGCCCAAAAACGTCATTTGGAGAAAAATAACTTCAAAGTTTTGGAAACACTGCTTCAGCTATTAAGCGGTTATAATTCCAAAAGCCATAACTTCTGTTCTAAAGGGAATTTCAAGGAAACAATTATATCAAAATGTTCAGAAAAGATAAAAGTTCAACATCTAAGAAAATTAAAGTTTCGAAAATTTTAAAGCTTTAAGAGTCCTGAGACCCTTAACTGTTACATTCATTATGAGTTTTCGTTTAGCAACTATATTTCGAATATCAAAAATATAAAACTTAATAAAATCGCCCTATTTTGACATGATTAAACTAAAATTACAACCTTTTTATTGACAAAATCTTATATTCGGATAGTTTCGGTATGCTTTTTCTATCGAAATAGATTGAGATTTATTTAGATAGGATATGTCTTTTAAATACTACAGAGTAATCATCAAAATTGTTTTCTCCAAACAAATAATAAAAACTAGTCGTTGAGGGCCATCGTAATACTTTACCCATCACGGATATAAATAATATGAAATATAAAAATAAATGTTCAATACTGAAATTTAATAGGCTTTGTCGCAACTATTGCATTCTAAGAACATACCATATTTCAAGCCTCTGTCTCAATTTGTTCGGTAGATAGAGTGTTTAAAATCGTCTCTTTATGACGTCATAAACTTTACATATTTTGCTGCTGAATCGCGTAAAAGAAACATACTTATAACTCCAAAAATGATAATCATATTAACTAACAGTTAACTGCGTCGGATTAAGCGTCTCATTTTCAATTAAAATATATCTTTGAATTGAAATTTGAATGAAATACAGTGTCATGAAAACTCGAAGAGAGTGGAAAACATGATTACAAATATTTCGGCAACTAATTATCCGATCGACTTCATTATTTATGCAAAATTTATGTTTTTTTATTGTCTTTTATACTCATTTTTTTTTTAAATAAACAATTTTATATGTATACTTTTTATGAGAACGAATATTTCGAGAGTACGGAAAAAATAGTTCCGGGTAATCGAGGTTACTGAAATTCAATAAGCTTCTTCAAATTATTATGTACTAAGTACACACCAAATTTCCAGTCTCTATCCCAATTTATTCGAGAAATAGAGCGTTTACAGACACACACACACACAGACAGACAGACGGACGGCAATTTTTTTATATGTTTTTCGGCATCGCCAGTGTCTGAAACGTGTAAATCCGTCATTTTTTTTTTTAACGATTACAAGACTTACCCTATACTACGTATAATGGGTAAGTAAAACATTGAGCTTTTTAAATTCCCATAAGTCTGGTAATAGGAATTTGCGTTTACATAACTATCTTTTTTATCCAACTTCTAGAGATGTTTTCTGGTTTAAAGGAAAATAAGTATTGATGTTAGGATAGGATAAAATATCTTGTAGAACAAGAAGTAGCACAATTTTTGGAAATTGCAAATTTACAATTAATGTGACAATGA
The DNA here is from genome assembly GCA_963932465.1 of Maratus speciosus. Lineage (NCBI taxonomy): Eukaryota > Metazoa > Arthropoda > Arachnida > Araneae > Salticidae > Maratus > Maratus speciosus. The sequence goes on from OZ010789.1 coordinate 316,286,737, forward strand.
GGGCCGGGAGTTCTTGGGAGCCCCCACCCTCCTCCTCAAGTAATGCACATTTTACCCTAATAATATTACAAGAATATAGCAGTTCTAAAACATCGTTGCATGAAAACGAAAATGTAACATTTCTTAAAATTAGATGTCCTGAATATTTCTGAAATCTTAAATGCGTAAAAATAAAAAAATAAATTATTGATTGTAGGATATTAGATAATATGTAAAGTGAATTAAAAAGTATAATAACTTCACTGTAAAAAAAAAAAAAAAAAAAAAAAAAAAAAAAAAAAATATTGTATTTTACAACAAAAGATGCTGGCAACCCGGCTACCAACACCGTTGCTGTAAAAATTACAAGCTACTGTCTGTAAAAATACTGTAAATTTTCTCAAGACTGGAGAAAGTCGCGTTGCTATTGGTTGAGTTTGTGCACGTGACAGAAAGTATTCGATTTTTAATTCACTTGTTGCTTGAATTCGCTTTCACGGCATCGGTTCTTAAATTCGATTTCACAGCATCGGTGCTTGAAAAATTACAATATAAAGTGTAGGAAAAATCACTTTATTTTACAACAAAAGCTACTGGCACTCCGTTTGCCAACACAGTTGCTGTGAAACTTACAAGCTGCTGTCTTTAAAGAGTGGTGTAAAATTTCTGAAGTCTGGGAAAGTCGCGTTGTTATTGGTTGCGTGGTGCACGTGACAGAAATAATTCGATTTTTACGTCACTTGTTGCTTGAATTCGCTTTCACAGCATCGGTGCTTGAATTCGCTTTCACAGCATCGGTGCTTAAAAAGTACAGCATGAAGCGAAGGAAAAATCACAAAATTCTTTTGCAGTGCTGCAAATCTGATACTGAGGTTCCCGATCTGTAGATTCACTACTTCTAAATATCCTTTCTAACTATAAACATTATTACCATCATCACTGTTGTTTTCTTTGCTAGTCAATCTGTTGTATTCATATATTCATTGCATCGATTTTTTTTTTTTTAAAGGCTGACCATGTAGTGGAAATAAGTTACATTCATCACAAATTCAGAAACTGAATAATAGTCGTTGACATATGTTCAACGACTTTTGCATAAATCTATCATAACAAATTATTTTTTGAATTAATAAAATAATAACATACAGAGTGTAATAATAAATAAAAATACGGGAAAAGGGAGTATGGAGGGCTGAAAATAGAAATAATAATGCAGAAAAACTACTTCAAAGGAAAAAAACTCCCAGATAAATAAAAGAAATTGAGTGTATCAAATGCAACTTAGTGTAGATGTCTTTCTCTTCTCATAAATATATAGTAGTATATGGTTTGACAAAATAATGTAAGGGAAATATTCTAATAAAAGGACAATAATGATATACTAAAAGGAAAAAATAAAAAGTAATTATGGAGACAGAAAGAAAGAAAAATATTAACAGTAAAAGGAATAAGAAATATGTCTTCGGTTTCAAGATATAAAATACATCGTTTAATCGGGTATATTACTTTAAGTAAGAGATAAAGAAAAATAAAGCAAATTATTATGGGAATTTTTTATAACTCAAACTTTTAAATATAGTATTTTCTCTTTTTCAGCAGAATTTTAGTTAGTTAATCAAAATAAAAAAAATTACAACAAACTGGGAAATTTTTTGTGACGATCTATCAATAGTAATTGTTTTAATAAATTTCTCATCTATATAATTCTTACTTAGATTATTTGTTTAGTGACGTCTATGTAATATATGCTTCACATAGACATTTTTTATATATGTTACCGGCCAAACCCAATTTTAGGCCAAACTAGTTTATCCTAACGACCATAGGATAAACTAGTTTATCCTAATGCCCACAGGATAAACTAGTTTTTCCTAAGACAAACTAGTTTGGCCTAACGCTCATAGGATAAACTAATTTAGCCTGCTATTCATTGGTCCGAACTACTTTATCATAGGCCGATCTAGTTTATCCTATGTCAATTCAATTTGGCGTAATTTTATTGCTTCTAAAGGCCGCCCGCCGCCAACCTTCCAGTTTTTCCTAGGCCGATCTAGTTTATCCTAGGCCGCTGCAATTTGACGTGCTTTATTGATCCCAACTACCTCTCCGTCGCCAACATTGTGCAAAGTAGTGTCGCCGTCACTCCTGTATAATATATTTTAATCGATGGGGAGTGGAATACCGTCCTCCTATCTTCCCCATTTTACCGCCGCCGGTATGTTACAAAATATGTTCCATATGACAAATTGTGTGCTGAAGAACGGGATGATAACCAAAGAACGGGATGAGCGGTTATTATAAAATTTAAGGAGAGAAAGAATTTAGAGGATTGATTAATAATGTACAGCATAATCTCAAAAATCCGGCATCGTCAAGACCGGGACTTTGTCGGATTTTTGAAAATACCAGATTTCTGAAAGAATATCAAATGAACTTTTAATATTCCTAATGGTGCATTTATTCATAATTAATTCAAAGCCAAATGATGTTTATGTGAGAAAAATAATAAATATTAAAAAAAAATGATTTTTTTTATATTTATTTTTTTTTCTCACATAAATATCGTTTGGCTTTGACTTAAATATGAATAAATGCACCATTAAGAAGATCAGAAGTACATTTGATATTCTTTCAAAAATCTGGAATTTTTAAAAGTCCGGCGAAGTTACGGTCCCAGTTTGGCCTAAAATACATATATTTTTAAGCTACCATTATTCCACAATTAAAACTCTTTTTAAAGAATAGCACATATACATTTATACGGATGGGGATACAGAACTGCAAAACCTATTAGAAAAATCTGTGTATGACGAAATCCTGTTTTAAACGAATGTTTCTTTTATCGGGGCAAATGGGATTTAATAATCGGATATAAAAATCATAATACATTTGCTAGAGACGACGGACCTGCTAAAAATGAAGTTAACTATAACGAATTTTTTTTTCCTCTCCTATTTGATACCGTCTAAGAAGGTTTTCTATATAAAAATTTACAGATTTCCAAGTCTCTAAGCCGCGTAAAAAATTTAGTGGTATTAGTAATTATTCAGGTTGTTTACATACAAATAGAGATTCATTAAAAAATCAATATAGTTTACAATAGAATCATTAATATCGTTAATCCACATTTTATGGCTTAGAAATTTAAAAAATTTAAAAATTCTATACAATAAAATCTTTTAAGTCGGAATTGCATAGGAAAGAAGAAAAATCCGTTATAGGCAGGTTCCCTTATTAAAAGGTTCGTCATCTCTTGTAAATGCATCATATTATTTTTACAAGTACAGTAAACATCCTCTAATCCGGCATGCTGGATAAACCGGCACGTCTTTCGGAAACACAACTCAATCGAGAAGAAATAAAGGAGTGAGTTGAAGAAGATTTTGATGAACCTTCAGTTGAAATTTTGACTGATGAGGCCATCATTCAGAGTGTTATCAACCTAACAGCCCCCAAAGACGTTGGCTCAGATGAATATTATGTGTACGAGTCAAACAAAATCAGTTGAAATCAAGAAGCCTCAAATACATTTATCAGGTTTTCTGTGTGCGGCCGTTCCTTCAACCATGCAGAATTTATGAAACTTCACATCATAAGAAATTCCTAATAAAAGACTTCCTAATAAAATGAAGAGAAAAGACTACTACAAAACGAACTGATATTGGAGATTTATTTCAGATGACTTCTACGAGTAGGCCTACAGTGCACGTTTTTATTTTATACTCATGTACATATGTTGTACAAAACTTACATTATTGAGTATTTTTAATATTCTCTTCAAGCTGTTTAAAGAATACAATACATGCTTTGCTGGCATTTTCTGTTTAAATCTAACTTCTGCACGTTTTCCCCGATATTCATCCTGTAATCCGGAAAATTTCAGTATACGGCACGCTGCAAGTCCCGAACGGGCCGGATTAGAGGATGTTTATTGTACTAATATCCTCATTTTACATAGATCAATATATTTCTATTTGTTAAACAACGGATTCCGTCATAGGCAGGTTATTTTCCTCAGTTTATACCGCACTTTAATTTTATTATCTAAAAATGCATCTACTCATCTTAAAAAAATAAAAAATAATAATAGATATCTAAATTTGAATTGTGGAATAATAGCCATTTGCCGGAAAAAAAAATTGAGTCCCGGTACATCACGGTTCGAACCTCTCAACAAAAATAATCCCAAAACCAAGCCAAATAATTGGAAAACTATGCTCTCACTCGCAATTATTTTAAATTAAATTTAAGGTTAAAATATTTCTAGTAATGAACCTAACAAAACTGAAAAAAAATACTAATAGTACAATGCGAATATACATTAAAAAAAAAAAAAAATAGGTCAGTCTATGCTCATTTACAAGAACTGCATATACCGGGTGTCCCAAAAATGACTGATGGATTTTAAAATTCAGTAACACTTGCAAACGGTGATATATTTAAAAAATTCTTGCAGGAGGGTTATGTGTGATGTCAGGAGATTTTTTTTACTCTGAATCTTGATTTTTGTTCGAATTTCAAGCAATAGATGGCACTGAAAGCAATAGGCGCTCAGTCCAGGCCCGATGATTGGTACTTCCGGATCCATTCAATACATTTTAATCTCCTTTTTTCGCATGGAAGAAGAGAGGGGCCCAAAAATCCAGCCTGGACTTATATTTAACGGTTATTGCAACGCTATTTATCGATACTATTTGTAACTAAAACTGAGAATCGCATCATAAAAACTCCTGACATTTTACATAACACTCCTGCAAGAATTTTTTTAATATCTGTCACCATTTGCAAGTTATTGAATTTTAAAATCCATTAGTCATTTTTGGGACACCCGGTATAAGCGCCACCTTAAACCGACACAGATAATGCTTTCCGGCTGCCTATAGCAGTCGGATAAATTACGACGAAACAAACCCGGTAAAAGGGAAAGAATTCCAAGACGTTAGGGGCAGAATGCGAAATTATCACTTCGTCGGCGCATTACGAGAAAGTCAACCGATCCGAGAATGGCAGAATACCGCCACTGGACTGAGTGTCGGGAAGGAAAATTGGGCAGGCCCGTAAGGATCTTACATCGAATAACCAAAATACTAGCTCACAAAATTTTGTAAATTTGGACGCTAAACTTCTATTATATATATATATATTCTTTTTTTAATGAATTTTCACTGAGCTTTGCTCACTTCCATAGATGTGTTCGAGTTGAGCGGATTCGTTTGAAAATTTTTGAATTTGAGCGTGAACTTGACTCATTTTTGAGAAATTGAATTTGCGTTTGAATTGGCCTAGGACAAACTAGATTGATCTAGGATGAACTAGAAGGATGGCGCCGAAGTGGTCTTTGGGATCAATAAAAGCACGTCAAATTGAATTGTCCTAGAATAAACTAGTTCAGACTAATGAACAGAAGGCTAAACTAGTTTATCCTATGAGTGTTAGGCCAAACTAGTTTGGCCTAGGCAAAACTAGTTTATCCTATGGACGTCAGGATAAACTAGTTTGGCCTAGGGAAAAACTAGTTTATCCTATGGGCGTTAGGACAAACTAATTTGGCCTAGGCCAATCTAGTTTGGTCTAAAATCGGGTTTGGCCGGTAACATATATATAAATACTTCTGACTACTGTCATAAATTGGAGATTCACATAAAATTAATATTTTATTCAAACAAAATAAAAATGCCTACATTTAAAACAAGAAATGTATGATTACAATGTCTGATAAAAAAAAAAAAACACTTTATACAGTCTTTATCTTTTAAGACATAAGTAATACATACATAAAAATTGTAAATACAACTTATTAATTCTTTTTCTTCTTAGATTTTTGTAATTCATTTAAAATGTTCGACTAATTTGAATCGCTACATAAAGAAAAATTTTTTTTTAATATTAAAGATATTAATAAAATAAAATGTTTGAAATGTTCAAGTAAAATTACCTGTTATCTTTAAAAGCGGTTGTAATGAATTTTTAATCCACCTTTTAAAAATAATATAAGATATTCAAATAGGATAATAATATAAGATATTCAAATATTTGCAAAAGCAAGCGGAATTTCTTCGTTAGTACTAGTATTTCTTAAGATTTTTCTAAAATTATTAAATTTTAATAGCGATGTAAAATTCTTTAAATTTTATTTGACATAAAGAACATAACAATTTGATGTTTCTTTATTTTCCACTGAGTAATTACTGTTTGAAATCTTTTATGAAAGTCTACTTTAAAAGAGAAAAGTATATGCTTAAAGTTATTAAAGTTATTCTTTTCAAAATATTGGAAAAGAAAACGCGTTATGGCTTTCGTAGTTTAAAAAAAAAAAAAAAAAAAAAAAAAAAAAACCTCCATTTATTTACAAAATTATTTTATTTATTTTTTATATATTTTTGTATTAATTTTTAAATTTTGATACTTTTCATTTTGGAAATTAAAACAGTAGAAAAGTAAATTATTTATAAAAAAAAAATTATTTGTGCAAAAAAAAAGAAAGATTATCTCTGTCTGTGTGTCCGTATGTCCGCGTATCTGCGCAGGCTAGCGAAATCTATCGCGCACAGAGGTTTGAAAATTTGTATGAGGATAGTCCATGGCAGATCCTGAAGCACCTTTTTTAATTTTTGATAACTAGCCGAGATATAAATTAAAAATAAAAGTTTTTTTTATTATTATTCAAATCGGCGAAGAACGCACGCGCTTGCTCAGTCCCTGCTTTCCGAGCGCGTAGAAGGGAAGAACTAAATGCTGTTTTTATATGGCCGTTTGTCTTAACCCCTTCGGGACGGGAGCCTTTTACGGAATTTTTAATCTTTTGTCACCGTTTTTTAAAAACAGAAATTTGTGTGTTCTTGAATCGATAAAATGCGTTGTTTAAATAAGGCAAATTTTACAGTAAAAATTTACTGGTGAGGAAAAACAAGGATTCTGAGCGCTTCATGCGGCACGTATACGTGCCGCTCGTCCCCAAGGGGTTAAACAGCCGAACCGCTCCGGATGCGGGAAAAAGGAAGACAGGTTCTTAAATTTCATACTTTTACTTTTTAAACGCCACAGTCATCTCGAAACAATATTGTTGTTAACCCTTTGATAAAGAAATTAGAAAAAGTGTCGTTTTCGTGATTGATTTTTTTCTCCCTTACGTCGACGCTCCCCTGGGGCTCGATTCAAAGATACCGATTCACAAAAAATACCTATTCAAGGCTGAGACCTTCTTCTCTTTTGCTTCTATCCCTACTTTCCGAGCACGTAGAAGGGAAGAACTAAATGCTGTTTTTATGTGGTCGTTTGTCTTAAACAGCCGAACCGTTCGGGATACGGGAAAAAGGAAGGCATGTTCTTAAATTTGATACTTTTACTTTTTAAACGCCACAATCATCTCGAAAAAATATTTTTTTTAACCCTTTGATAAAGAAATGACAAAATATGTCGTTTTCGTGTTCAATTCCTACTATTAGTTCACACTCTCCCTATATTTATTTATATATTTATTTATCTTGTTCAAATTTTCAATCGTTAATAAAATACTCATTATTCATCCTATCAAGTTGAAATATATATATTTTTTAAACTTGTGCTGGATGACAATTGATGTTAATACAGTTTTTTTCAAATAATTATTAATTAATTAAATTTTAATTAATTAATTTTAGTTTTGCATGGAAAAGAAAATGGCGGCCATTGGTTATTGAAGATCAATGAAAGTATTTTCAATGAGGGGTTAACAAAGGGAGGACCCTGTTCTGTCACCAAATACCGCCAAGTTTTTCGCCAACTTGGCGATATATCGCCAAATTTGGCGGCCAAAATGAGTCGCCAAAAGTGACGCCAACTTGGCGATATCTCTAATATTTCGCCAAATTCCCATAGACTTCCATTATAAACCTACTTGCTTATAGAAAATCAACAAATCGAGATATTTTAATGCAACAAAAACTAATATTAGCTTAAGGGATTATATTAATTTTTCTTTGATGACCTAAATAGGAATTGGCTTTAAAAACAAAATTTTTATATTACATGTTGCATATAACATTTCATCTTAAATCGAGGACGCTCTACAACTTTGTCTTTTGAGGTAGGAACTCTAATTTTGCAGTTTGCCGCTAGGGGAGCTTCCAGTTACCTCATCGTGCTGCACATATTTATTTTACCATACCTACGTAGATACTCCGTTCATGACTGTAGCTAACTCTTTTCACCAGTTACGTATGAATCATAATGAAATTAAAGAAACAACCTATAATAAATATTTCCCTTAAATTACATTTTATCTATAAACTTTAAAAATTAAAGAAACAACCTGTAATAAATTTTCCCTTAGATTACATATTATCTATAAACTTTAAAAATTAAAACTATGCTTTTATACTCAATTACTGAAGATTACACTTAATGAATGAGACAAAAAAAAAAAAAGTTTCCCATTCATAAAATTCTATCTGAACGTAGATTCATTAGTCTCCACCCACTTACAGGAACTGCACGGCAAAAGAACTTCTATTTCCGTTCAGTCCCATTAATTTTCGGTTCAGTATTCGAGCATTTTCTTTCTTTACTTTTTTTTAATTGTAGGGTTTTTTTAATTTTTTTAAAATATACTGTATCGTTATTCGAGAATTTGGGTTTGAAATAAGAAACGGTTTGGAAAGAGATAAAACAATTGCAGTTTTTCGTTATTAAAGTATATAAAGGATAGTAGTTATACTGTTACTTTTACAATTAAAAAGCTCCAGTTTCTATTTATTCAAGGAAGAATATTATTATTGTTTTCATTTTAGTGATCATCCATTATTTTCTGTTTCTTTTTAAATAACTTTCAAATAAATTATGAATAGTATAAAAATTAAATAAGGAATTTTTAAATATATATATATTACACTTATTATAAGTCTTGGATACAAAATTCTTTCCTATTCAGAAAATTTCGAAAAAAACACAAAAAGAATAATTTTGACGGTCAGAAAATAAGGAAAAGACCCTTAAGTGTCTACACTAGTCACAAAAAGACATTCGCAAGCTAATGTTGAAACCATGCCACCGTTATTTTCAAATTTCTCGTTTACATTTCAATATATTATTTGAATAAGATAGCTGAGATCATTCTCTAACAAAGTGCGTTTTTACTTTTTAGATTTTGGTTGCAGATTTTCTTTTTTGAGGACACTTTCTGTTACGAAATCGGTTCCGAATGTGAAAGTATCCCCATAAAAAAACTGCAACCGAAATCGCAAAAGTGAAAGCGTACTCGATTAGAGATCGACCTCAGATATCCTATATAAAAACAAGTCGGAAATTGTGCGTCAAATGGGGCAAATGAGGTGCGTTCGTACTACAACTAGTTGTATAAATATTCAGATCTTGGCGTAGCTGTTGCACTCTTATGCTAAAATGCATGAATACAAAATTTATTGCGATTATATATATTAAATTCAGTAATACGTAAATATTATGACTCCATCTTAAATAGGACGTAATCACTATAGCAACCTAGAATCATTACCTATCATGGGATATTATTGAAATAATTACGTATGATAGGATTTAATAGAATGAAGAAAACTTTATTAATATATTTTTAAGCTTTGATTAGATTTTCATAAAATTTTAAAGTCTCGACAAAATTCTGCAACGATTATATATATTAACCGCTTAATTGCCGACGAAATTTGACGCGGTCCTCAGCGTCCTATTTAATCACATAATTTTGTGATAAAATAAGATGAAGATTAGTTTTTTTAAATAAAAGTAAGAAAGTGTACATGTTGTATGTATGCAAAATACGGCACTGATTGTGAAAATTCGTGTTCTCCCATGCGGGTTCACCAACTTTCATGATAATTAGATATTTTCTGAAGACGTATATATACGCCCGTGGCAGTTTATGGGTTAAATTTCAAACCATTCGTTTGGGTAATTTTTGCGCTGCTATATACGAACAGACGGACCAGATAACGATTATAGATACTACGTATTTATATAATTACGCACGCACCTAAAAAATCACTTAAAAATATTGAAATGCAGACAAAAAATTTGTAAAGAATGCTGCCATTGGTTTAACATTACTTTCCGAGAGAGTTCACGTGAATGGTGTAGATTCTTAGGGGACGATGGAGAGTTAACATCGTTATGCATTGAATAATAATTTCTTTCTTTTAGGTTTTGTTCATAACTATCAAACTATGCACTATTACATTTATTAAAAAAACACAATCAATGAAGTGTAACATTCCTTAATTAAAATGAAATAACAAACTCATTTTCTGCCGCTAACATTTTTGTTTTCATTCACAATTATTGCACTAGGTAACATAATATTAAGTTAAAAAAACACGCATAGCAAATGTAAAGCAACATTAATTCTTTGTAAGTCTCTATATTACATTTCGCTTAATTAATTCACAGTAAAACATGCATATTAATTAAAGATTTTTTTTCGCCAGGAAAAAAGTTGTTTTTTAAACATAAGTTTCCGTAACAGAAAATTAATTTGAAAAGTCTTTCACAGTATCTACATCTATTCATATTATGTGATCGAAGAGAAGACTGTTTGATGCAAAAGTGTATTTAAAGTTTGCATCATTGCTTCTGCAATTATTGACAATAATGGGTTTTTTTTTTAAAAATCCGTGAAAGGAACAAATGTTTCAGTCCATTATATTTTGTTAAAAAACAAAAATTTCTAGTGTAAGTTGCCCCAAAACTACAAAAACATCTAACGTAAAAATTACTGAAATCCCGCAATCTAAAGCTGTATTTCCATCAAAACACAGGGGTTTTCCGGCAACTGTTGGTTTTTTTTACATTCTTTCTTTTAACTTATACAGTAGAACCTCTTTCATCCGAAACTCTTTACACCAAAACTCTCAGTTAAACGAAATCAATTTCTAAACCCCCTTTTTTTTATTACCTATCACATTTCTTGTGTGGAAAATTGTCTCCTTCCCTTGGAAAATCATATTCCTTGTGTGGTGTAAGCGGTTCTTTTCGAGCTACGAGTACATATAAATATTTTTTATCCCCTTTCTTAGAGTTCCTTTGAATTTAACTTGAGCTCCCGTAAGCTGCGGGGTGGAGCGAAGAAAGCGAACAAATTAGTAATTCTGTAGCTTTTGAATGTTTTGTAAAAGGTTTGGCATGGCTGAAGTAACATAAAGACTGTGATACTGGTGAACTAATAACATTAAAAAACTCCGTGGTCGAGCTTCAAAGACAACGGCAGTCGAAACTGCGACAAAAAAACATTTTTTCAAAACCTTGTGATATATGTAAAAGGTAGTTAATTTCAAGATTAAAATTCAGGTAGTTTATTCTTGTTTATATTTCTATTGCTTTATTTTTATTAAGCACTTGTTACCATAATAAGAAATATTGCATCTATTTCTCCTTAATCTTAAAATTGAAGCATTCTCGATTATCCGAAAATTTCAATTTTCCGAAAGATGGTCGGTCCCAATTACTTCGGATAATCGAGATTTTACTGTAATTATGTTTGTATGTGGCAGTCAAATCTTGTGACTCTTTTCACCCGCTTCCTGTTGACTTAGAGCTTTGAAATTTGGAATATATATGTATTCCGGAGGGCAATTCGACATTGATTTTTTTTTTATTTGATCCCTAAAGGGGGAAACGATTGCGCAACAGTTTATTTCCAATGGAGAAATTCGTATAAGCTTCAACAGTGAATATTTGTTGAAAAGTGTTAATGGCAAGGTTACCACAATAGCGCCAAATGTTGGCCAACTTGTCGAAATATAGCGAAATCTGGCGACAAAAATAAGTTGACATATATGAAGCCAACTTCGCGATAGCTGGCTAATTTGGCTCCCCAAACAAATATATATTTTCTACATTTTTGTGAGTTTTAATGAAAGACTTTTTTGTTGTTGTTGTTTACATTTATTCATATTAGAAAAATTATTTTTACTTATGTCCTTTTCGCCCTTAAAACACGAAAAATTCGCGAGTCTAAGCTCAAAATTTCTTGAAGTTTTCCAATCAAAATACAGAAATTTCTTCAAATAACAGAAAAATCTCTTCAGTCACAGAGGTGTTCCGGTGGCTTATTACTAGTACTTTTCATTTATTTTATTTTATTTTATTTTTTTTTTTTCGGGGGGCGGGGCGAAAATTTGTTGAGAGTTTATTTCGAATTATATGCTTTAAGCAATGGGTCACATTTTACATTTAAATATAGTTTAGAGTGTATTTGAATTTAGAGTATGTTTGAATTTAAAATATATACAAAACATAAGAACATTTTAACTCTTTAAAGGTCATTAAAAAGAACATATAAAGAACACAAAGTTTTTCATATTACATTTCGCTTAGAGTCCCATGAATATATAAATATCAAATAATTTTTTGTCGTACATGGGGAAATGTATGTTAAGCCTACATATTTCGACTTATTTGCTTTAAGCAATGAGTCATATTTTACCTGAGCCTATTTAAATACCGTTTAGATTTAGAGTGCATTTGGAATTTAGAGTACGTTTGAATTTATAATGTATACAAAACATAGGAAGATTGTAACTCTTTAAAGATCATTAAAGAGAACACATAATAAAAAGAATTAAGTTTTTCCATATTACGTTTCACTTAGAGCTTCATGAAAATATTAATATAAATCAAAGGATTTTTTTGTCGCGCCTTTTGTTATTCTTATACTTTTGCATGAGGTTAACTAACTAAATTCACTCGCCACATTAAGCGATAAGATGCCAAGTCAGGCGTCCGTTAGAAAAATTAAATGGAGGCGTGTGTCAGTTCGCTATTATTGCATTGATATTCTACGACATTTTAGTTTCTTTAAAACCTTTTTATTGTGTGAGGGGAGCTCTCCCCGCCTTCCCTAATGTATAGCACTACAATCTAAATAAAAAAGAGTGACTATTCACTCCGACTCTATTGCAGAGTCAAAATATGCCCAACCTCTTTAGAGCAACTATTCACTCTGAGCAAAAGTGATTTTTTTTACTCTCTGAAAGAGTGAGTAGTCACTCTTGGGAAATGAATATTCACTCTAAACAGGGAAGGATAATCACACTTTCGGAAGAGTGACTATTCACTCTTGCTAAAGGAGTGCGTTTTTTCACTCCTGGTAGGAGCGGATAGTTACTCTTTCATAGGAGTGAATGTTCATTTTTTATGGAGTCAATTCTTTTTTTATTTTGTTTTTATGGGCATTTTAATAAAAACACATATTTTACAGCATGCAATGAAAATAAATACAAGCGTGGTAAAGAGTGGAATAAAATACTTTATTAGCAATATTTATTTAATTCATAGTTTGTAACACTAATTGAACTTTTAAGGAAAAATTCAGCTAAAGTTACACATGAATTAAATTAGATTACGAACAGAAAAAAAATATATCTATTTTATTAGAATCTTATCCCATCTGTTTGCTTTCATTGCATGTCCTATAAATATATGATAATTTTAAAATACCCGTAAAGGCAAGTAATTAACCGAAATCTTAATCAGTTAATGGTATTTTTTTTTCTTTTCATACCCATTTAGTATTTTAATAATTCCCGTGAGGTACGTTAGTTATGATCTTTTTTTTTCATGTGTAACTCAAATTTGAAATATTTAGGCCTCACTCTTTAATTCATTGCTAATGAATTTAAACATAATCAAACGTTATTGTTTACTGCATTTTAGTTACTTTTAAAGTTTTATTAAATGTATAATAGGTGATGTTATATGATTAACAATCTGTAATTTCATTTTAATTTTTGTTTTAAATATAAAATCTTATCTTTTTAGCGCTCGTTTGCAGAACCCTATTATTCTAAAATATTTTTGATTTTTCCACCAAAAACACAATGCTTATCAACTCGCATCTTTTTTTTTTAATAAGTTCTAAGCTTGATCTAAATATTAAGAGTGTGTAAGATTTCTTTTTATGTGTTGTGATAAGTCATTGTGGAGTCTAAATTTTTATGTGTAGAATAAGTTTATATTTTTCTTTTAAACATATTCTTAACTTAATCATGAAAATTATATGATAAGCCATATTTAATTTAAAATTTTTATTCCCGTATATATTGTATTTTGGGAATATGAGCAAAGTACCTTTCGTATGTTTTATAAGAAAAAATTAATCTCGAAATAGAAAAAAGAAAAAAATATAAAAAGAAAAAAATGACTGCATATACTGTTCTTATTGTTTGAAAAACATTTTTTATGTGAAAAGTAGTTATTTATCTCTTTAAAATATATTCAATCTTCTATTATATAAGGGATACTATGAATATTAAAAAATATATACTAAAGCAGTTTTATCTATAAACATCATATCAAGCATAAAAAACTCTTTATTTCAGTGCTTACATGTTAGGGTGTTTCATTTTTCCAAAGATGTGACTTTCATACGACTTTACTTGCGCTTCGAGTCTGAGTGATGTAAAAGATATATATGCCAAATTTCAAGAAGATTGGATAATATATAGAGGTTGCACACTTTGATCACCTTTATCTCAAATTAGTGAAATATCTAATATTGAAGTGCTTTGTACTAATGGGCTTCTCAGGGGTTTCTTTCATATTTTGAAGGTATTTGAACTTTAAAATGGGAACCTTAAAAGGAATTTGGCGGCTAGGAAAGGTGCCTAGTCATGAGTTTTTATTAGTCCCTGCCTAGTGATGAGTTTTTATTAATATTTTGTCCCTGAAAAGGAGCAAGTACTCTTAGTTTTATTTACCATCACAAGGAAATGAAAGAAAGACTTTTGGATTCTGTTAAATCTACCAGTCCTAAACTACAGGATGTGTAGGAGAAAGCAAATATTCCTGTTAAGACGGAGGAGAATATCAGTGCTGGTTTGCAGAAGATGTACAAAGAATAACAAAACTGAGTATAGAGAAATCGAGAAACACGGATAAAGCAAATGTGAAACAGCAGATTTGGAAAGATGATATCATCAAGTTTTTTGACATTTCCTTGCAAAATGTGATGGGTATGACTAGCAAATCACAAGAAGATAAAGAACTTCTTAGGTTACAAAGAGAAGATGATATGAGTTCGTCAGTTAGTGGAGTTGATAAGGTTTTCGCCTAAAAAAAGAACTGAGTGTACAAACGGGTTAACTACCCCCCAAAATGTCCTAAAAGACAGAAGTCATCTAAGAGAAGATTAAAAAGAGTTATCACAATTCTTACTCTTGTACCTAGGAGGTTAGTCTAAAAACGACTTCAGTTTCAGGATTCTAGAGGCTCTGCACCAAGCAAAGTGGATGGCAAAGTCAGTATATGCACTTAAAATTGTACTATTCTCTAAACAGTTGAATGTTCCTCAATGAGAATTGAAAGGAATGAAAAGAGTGGCACATTTTGCCAGCATCATATATGTTCACTTTTGGCTTGAGTCAATTGTAAGTCGATGAGCTCCAAAGAATGATTTGGATATGCTACAGCTTCTGAACACTTACCCAGATGCAGATGTCAAAAAAAGTGCTCTCACAGATTCTAAGTTGATACTTACCTTTGGTATCTTTTAGAAACAAACGTAGGATTGGCTTTTTTGGACGTAAGTATTGCTCCGGCTAATAAGGGAAATATGACTCTAAATTTCGAAAGCAAACCTGTAAAGAAAAATGAAATGAAACTATTCGAGGTAAACAACTAGTTTTTGAAGGAAAAGACCTATCATTTCGCGGAATCCACGATGTGACAGAATACTGCAGTGATTCTCTAAGAAGCCATGTGAACGCTCTAATTGTGGTTAATTATACAGCAGAAAGAGGAATTGATCTGATTAAACGAATTGGTCAGGGACAAACAACAAAAACAACTCTTGTTGAGGGGAATCGAGCATTACAGAACAGTCGTTACCAAGCGAACAAAGAACAGCATCGTTCAAAGTTAACAATATAACACATGTTTTGCCTATTATGCTATCTGTTGTCCTTAGTGTCTAGTTTTAGTATTATTTGAATTTGGTGATTTCTAGTTTTCCCAATAAAAGTAATTAAAATTAAAAAATCGCATTTTTTGCTTACTTTTACAAAATTGATCAAAGTGTGCAACCCCTAAATATCATTCGATCTTAATTAAATTTGGCATATATAACTTTTGTATCACTTAGACTCGTGGCGTAGGCAAAGTCTACAAAAAATTTACATTTTATTTTTTGCCTTACAAAATGAAACACCCTATTACATGTCATGTTTTATTTTGTAATGCCAATAATTACGTGTATCATAGCTATTTAACTCATAATCGTAACATACAAATTCTACCAGGAATAAAAGGTTAAAATTAAATAAGTCTTACTTTTACGATAATATCCATATGTTTTAATCCTAAAAATGACGGACGGCTTTCTCTTATCTTAAAAAAGCATCGTAGACAAACATGACTGTTCTGATTGGCTGATTATCAATACTCATATACTCACTCTTGAAAGGTTTTAGTACGTAATTTCTAAGGTTACATTATGAAATGGAGTTTTTGAAAATTAAAAAGTGACATATTTTGGTGCTTTTTCATTATTTTACTCCATATATTGGTTCAAAGTTGAACGGAAATTATTTTTAAAGTGTATAATTTCAGGCTTTCACTCTTCAGTGGAGTGAGATATTTCATTATCGACAACGGAGTGACATATTTCCCTCTCGACAATGGAGTGAAATAACTCACTCCTTTCTAGGGAGTGAAAAATTCCACTCTTTAAGGAGTGCACTTTTATCAGATTCACTCCAAAAAGAGTGAAAATGCATGTCACTCTTTCAGGGTGAACTTTTCACTCCTCCAAATTTTAGAGTGTATGTATACCGGAAATGTATGTAAAACATATGTTTCCATAGCAGAAAATTAATTTCATGAATCATTCGTAGAATCAACATATGTTTGTATTGTGGTATCAGACAGAAGAGCCTCTGTTAACACGGGATAACTCGCTGCATGAGATTTTCTCTCACCGTCGTACTTTTTTTAAGACTCTTATTTAAACCATTTTTCATTTTAATTAAAATTTAAAAATGTTATTTCAATTATTTACCTATTTTGTGAGTAAAAGTACTAAGCCAAGCAAAAAAAAAAAAAAAAGATATTAAGCGAATGTAAAGTAAAAGAAAAGCAATTGGGCACCGAGAGAGAAATTCTCACTAGCGAGTTCTCCCGGGTCAACGAACCTAAATTAAACATTTACATCATTAGTTTTGTATTGCATTGGCAATCGCGATATTTTTTTATATTTATATTTAGAATTATGTCTATTAAATAATGCGTTATATTTAAATTATCATTCATATCATTATCATTTTTAAGCCACTTAATAATAAATCAATATTTTTCATAATATTTTTATGCACTTAACTCTTTATGTACTGAATTATGAATTCATGAAAATTTTATCTTCTGAAGCATATTTCGTGAATATTTGAAACTACATTAGAAGATTAACATAATCATTTAATAAATTTTAGAAGGATTGAAGGATTTAGAAGGATATTAATTAAATTTGAATTTATAGGGATTTTGTGCAATATTTATAACCCCACCCAAATCTTTTGTTTTAAATATTTTTCTTAGTATTTAGTAGAATTAGGAAATGTACAAATATAATGTTCTTACAATAGAAATATAAAAATATTTCCGAATTAAAAAATACCCCCTCCCCAACGCTAAGAAAGCTGAAAAGATGCAAAGGCAAAAAAAAAAAAAAAAAAATCATCCTTTTAAAAATATTTCTGTTTTGTGTAACCAATAACGCTTTTGGAACAAGATAAAGTAATGCATCTATAGCTCATTCTAAACTGTATTACTACTAATCGATGTATTAAATAAATTTTATCACAAGTTATTTTAATGATACTTATAAGTACCGTCAGTAGATAAATGGTTAATGCAGGAACATTTCACTCTCTAAATTCCATTAGAGCAAGTAAATGAAGATCATTAATTCTTTGGTTATCTGCACATTGTACTTCACTTAATTAAAAGTCTCATGAAAACATACACATTAAATTGAAGAAATTTTCTGCCAGGAAAAAAATTGTGTGTAAAGCATACGTTTCCGTATCAGAAAATTAATTTAAATAATAATTTGTTTAGCAGCATCAAGATCTGTTTGTACAGTAAAATGCCCATAACGGACACTCCCATCTCTATTTAGCGGACAGTCTTTAATTCCCAACACCTACATAAGTGTATGTTTTTAACTCCCAATAATGGACAAAATCCGCGATTACAAAACAAAATGTCCATTATTCAAAGGTTTTGCTGTATTTGTAATTTGCGATCAGAATGGCTGTTTGGAAAGAGTCAGGATTGAAGATAGGGGCGTGGTAAAGGGCTGAAAGAGATCATGCCTTCCCCATTCAGTTGAAGACACAAGACACGTTTTTAAAGTCACATAAGGCTGTTCTAAAACCTATTATTTTCTATATTCAATGTTTGATAATTTATCTCTCAAACAACTGTACGTAAATCAACGCTATGAATACTATTGATTACATTTTTAACTAGTAAATTACAGATTCTCAAATTCAGTTCTGCAAATCACATTTTTATAATAAATTAATTTAAATAATAATTTGTTTAGCAGCATCAAGATCTGTTTGTACAGTAAAATGCCCATAACGGACACTCCCATCTCTATTTAGCGGACAGTCTTTAATTCCCAACACCTACATAAGTGTATGTTTTTAATTCCCAATAATGGACAAAATCCGCGATCACAAAATGTCCATTATTCAAAGGTTTTGCTGTATTTGTAATTTGCGATCAGAATGGCTGTTTGGAAAGAGTCAGGATTGAAGATAGGGGCGTGGTAAAGGGCTGAAAGAGATCATGCCTTCCCCATTCAGTTGAAGACACAAGACACGTTTTTAAAGTCACATAAGGCTGTTCTAAAACCTATTATTTTCTATATTCAATGTTTGATAATTTATCTCTCAAACAACTGTACGTAAATCAACGCTATGAATACTATTGATTACATTTTTAACTAGTAAATTACAGATTCTCAAATTCAGTTCTGCAAATCACATTTTTATAATAAATTAATTTAAATAATAATTTGTTTAGCAGCATCAAGATCTGTTTGTACAGTAAAATGCCCATAACGGACACTCCCATCTCTATTTAGCGGACAGTCTTTAATTCCCAACACCTACATAAGTGTATGTTTTTAATTCCCAATAATGGACAAAATCCGCGATCACAAAATGTCCATTATTCAAAGGTTTTGCTGTATTTGTAATTTGCGATCAGAATGGCTGTTTGGAAAGAGTCAGGATTGAAGATAGGGGCGTGGTAAAGGGCTGAAAGAGATCATGCCTTCCCCATTCAGTTGAAGACACAAGACACGTTTTTAAAGTCACATAAGGCTGTTCTAAAACATATTATTTTCTATATTCAATGTTTGATAATTTATCTCTCAAACAACTGTACGTAAATCAACGCTATGAATACTATTGATTACATTTTTAACTAGTAAATTACAGATTCTCAAATTCAGTTCTGCAAATCACATTTTTATAATAAATTAATTTAAATAATAACTTGTTTAGCAGCATCAAGATCTGTTCGTACAGTAAAATGCCCATAACGGACACTCCCATCTCTATTTAGCGGACAGTCTTTAATTCCCAACACCTACATAAGTGTATGTTTTTAATTCCCAATAATGGACAAAATCCGCGATCACAAAATGTCCATTATTCAAAGGTTTTGCTGTATTTGTAATTTGCGATCAGAATGGCTGTTTGGAAAGAGTCAGGACTGAAGATAGGGGCGTGGTAAAGGGCTGAAAGAGATCATGCCTTCCCCATTCAGTTGAAGACACGTTTTTAAAGTCACATAAGGCTGTTCTAAAACCTATTATTTTCTATATTCAATGTTTGATAATTTATCTCTCAAACAACTGTACGTAAATCAACGCTATGAATACTATTGATTACATTTTTAACTAGTAAATTACAGATTCTCAAATTCAGTTCTGCAAATCACATTTTTATTTTGAATTCATTATATTTATTATTTTGTAAATTACAACCCACAGCTTCATTTCTTTCATATATAGTCCGTCTCAAAAGTTTAAGCACAAGCATAAAATGTTGATATTTAATGAATAATAAAAAAGTTAAAATAAATAGCAATTTTTTATTTGTGAATTTCGCAACTTCGTTTAAATAAATGATAGCAAAAGTAAAAAAATTTAAATTACATATTTGTCAAAAAATATAATTTAAAATCTGTTTAAACAAAACTGTCTCAAAAGGTTATGCACAATGGTGAAAACAACTACATTTATCATTTTTACAAAACTGTTACATACAAATTACTTTTCAGTGATTTCGGATTAGTTCATCCATCGAAATTATTAGTTTTTGTAGGACTTCTGGTGGCAAAGAGTACCATACTTTGTCTGTGGCCTTTTGAATTCTTCAAGAGAGATATACTGTTTTTTATTGCTGTAAACCTGACAGATTTAAATGTCATATACATTCTCAATCGGGTTTATGCCAGGACATAAATCTCGCGAGTTAAGAATTTAAAAATTTTTCTGCGAAAGCCACGGTTATGTAGTATGGGATATGTACATTGAGGGCTTACCTTGTTCAAAGATTCATTCAGGACCCTCCCCCCCCCCCCCAACTGGATTACCGAATGGAAGGGAATGTTCGTTCAGCGTCTCTTCATGTTTTGGGAGATTTTGTCTTCCTTTTATAAAATCCAGAGAGGTGAGGCCCTGTTGAAGCCGAATACCCCCCAAACCATAACAGGCATATCACCTTGCTGCCTGTTGAAAAAACTTCTTGGTTCCTTTCAGAGATAATGTCAATACATGTTCCAACCATCAGGGCCATCTAAGTTCCGTTTTTTCTCATCACTGAGTAAAAGAGTAAGCCACTTGTCTTCCGCAGGACATGTGTTTATTAGCCCAGTTCATTCTTGCTTGTTAGTGGTGTAATTTAAGACATGGTTTGCAAGCCATTTTCTATAGTATGATGTAATCATATTCTTTAATACGTCTGTGTACAGTATCTTTGGACACCCTCACACCGAGACTATATTTAATTTGCTGTATGAACATATCTTATATAAACAGGAATTTCGTATTGTCCTATCCGTCTCAACAAACGTCATACGTGGTCGTCCACTACTTGGTTTACAGTTAAAATTATCATTTCTAGAGAGTATTTGAAATAGCTACATTGCTTTGATCAATTTAAAATTTTTGAAATTTAAGAAAGAGTTTTATTTTGTGATTTCAATTTAAAAACTTTTAAAGTATCACCTTTTGTGAATTCTTAAGCCTTCAGCATTTTTAAAACTAGTGGAAATGATATTTTCACTTTTATATTTTTATTAAATTGGAAAATGACGTCATACAATCTCATTACACCCAATCAATCCCGTGTTTCTAAAAAAAAAAAAAATGCATGAAGTGCATAAACTTTTGAGACAGTGTTTCTGCAAGGAAAAAAGGTAAATTAAATAAAAAATAATATAATTTTATTTTAACCACCAAAAGCTGTATATTTTACTTGATTTTGATTAAATATCGAGCATTTATTGTAAATTAGCTTCATATATTATCTTCTTCAATTATTTTTAACCATATTTGAAGAGTGCATAAACTTTTGAGACGGACTATGTTATTACAGGAAGTTAAGATTTCAAATAATTTCAGAATAATTGACGGTTATGAATTGTAACGGAAACTATGATTATATGCATTGATAATCTAGAACATTTTATTATCTTTGAAAACTTTATATTGTGTGAGTGGAGCTCTCCACTCTATTACCGTCTCTACTGCCAGGCTACTGCCGTTGTCTCATGGTTTCATAATCGTAACTCTATACAATTTTCAGTATGTACATGTACAATCATTTATCTAACAAGGAGAGGGTCCGAAGTTGATGTCACCGAATGCGATGAACATTTGTGTATTGATAGAGCATAGTTAGTATATAAATATATGAGCCTCATAAAGCGCAATCCCCAGGGTGTCCTGAGAAAATAAGAGGCAAAGTTTAAACTACAGTTTATAATCAGATAAATTCCTTCTTTGTCACGTGGCTCTGTAGCATGGTCGGTAGCGCACGGGATTCTGATCTTTTCTATGCGGGTCCTAAATCCGGATCGGACTTGTTTTTCAGAACGAAAATTTTTATCAATCATTTTCGAACCCCAATTTAAAAAATATGTACAATAATTGGAATTTATGAAAAATATGAATTAAATGTATATTTGTAGCATATAAGTGCTTTTTTAACTACGAAATTTTGCATGTTTAAATATATAATGAAAAGAAAAAAAAAGATATATTTATATATCTGTAGACCAGAAATTTTTTGTTGTTATTTAAAATTATTTACAGTTATTTAAATGAATAATCTACTATTTTTCACAGAGAAATAAATTAAAACACGTGATATAAATGCGTGAATAATTATATTATTTTAATTTTATTTCTATATGAAAGCATTTCGAATATTGGATGATTCTTTTAATACCCTTTTTTAAATTCATGATATGACTTTTTTTTTCGGATTTTTGGTTTTGTAATTATTACCTACGTAGTAACTATTTTCAGCAATTCAATATCTTTTTAAAACTTATTTTTAAGCACAAAGACAGTTATTCTAACTATAATCATAAGAATCCAAGATTTAAAAAATTCAAAAGTTAAAAAGATGATTGGTAAAAAAACGATACATTTATTTCACTGTGAAAAATAGTAGTACCATATTTATGTAAATAACAGTAAATACATTTTTAAATTGGCTTAATTTTATGGTCTATAAAAGTTCCAATTGACTTTTATTTAGTTTGTTATCATTATTATTTATTTATTTTATCTTTACTTTTCATTAGATATATAAAAATGCAAAGATTTGCACTTAAATTAAACTTAATTTAACTTAAAATTGTATTTATATAATTAAACTGCATTATATAAAAATATTAAACAAGAAAAAAAAAATTCCGAAAGAAATTACTACGTAGCCACTTATTCTAATTAAAAATCAAGATTCCCAGGCTTTAAAAAATCATATTAAAAATGTAATATGTGAGGTATTTGTATGAGGAAATAAAATGAAAATAATATATTTGTTCACTTATTTTAATTTATTTCTCAGTTAAAAATTGTAGATATTCATTGAAATAACTGTAAATAATTTTTAATAGCAACAAAAAATTTCTGGTCTATAGACATATAAATATGCAGGGGTGTGGGGTGTGGGGGGGGTTCTTTATTTCTTTTCATTATCATGCAAAATTTTGTAATTAAAAAGGCACTTATTTATATGCTACAAAACATAAATTTAATTCATATTTTTCGTAAATTTCACTTATTATACATATTTTTAAATTGCGGTACGAAAACGATTGATAAAAATTTTCGTTCTGAAAAACAAGTCCGAGCCGGATTAAAACCCCGGTAGAAAAAACTCAAATCCCGAGCGGCGCCGACCATGCTACAAAACCGCTTGACAAAGCAGGAAATTTATCTGATTATAAACTGTAGCAATAAATGGCAACTTATTTCCTCAGGACGCCCCCCCTGGGGGTTGCGCTTTATGATGCTCATATATTTATACAGGGTGATTCATAAAAGATGGGCAGAACTTTAAGGGGTTATAGTACACTTAAAGACAAATAATATTAAATAGGAGACTAAGGGTCCCAGACGTATTCCCAAGGAGATAGGGGGCATTAAAGTTTAGGGTCCGAAATTTCAAATGATTATAAAACATGGAAAAATTGGTCGATTCGTTTGCGGTTTTTGCAAAAAATTTTCTTTATGCCAGTATTTTCTTGAAATAAAATTTTAAAGTTCAATTTCAAAAAATGCCGATAGGGGGCGCTTTAGACTTTGGAGTAACAAACAACTATTTTTTAACGTTATTTTTTGTATTTCTTTAAATGATTTCGAAAGCTTAGACTTAAACTTAAATTTTGATCTAAAAATCTGAGTCCTAACGAGTAGTTAAGTAGCGTAAACTGAAATTTGAAATTTGAAACCCTTCTCCCCCCAGAACAAAATTCAGTTATTCCCGATCTTTGTATCGTAGATTAGGCTCTAACTACTGCCGCGTTTTGCTAAAATTATTCTTTATGTCAGTATTTTCTTGAAAATAAATTTTAAAGAAAATTTTCAAAAAATTCCGATAGAGGGCGCTTTAGACTTTGGAGTAACGAACAACTATTTTATACCGTTATTTTTTGTGTCTCATTAAATGCTTTCTAAAGCTTAGACTTAAATTTTCAGCCCAAAATCTGAATCGTTAGAGGTGGTTAAGTTTCTGGGGAGAGGGGTTTGAAATTTCTACTCCTGAGCACAGTTCAGTTTACCATGTCCACACATTGTGTGCTGTGATACGAGGTAAAAAGACACAAATTAGGATTATGTTACCAAAGCATATTTATTAACATGTAATTACAATAAATGTTCAAAATTGTGACCACCAGAGGTTATGCACGCAGAACAACGGCGAAGAATGGAACGGCGAACATTCGCGAAAACATCAGGCTTTTCGAGCACTTCCCCTACAGCGGCGGAAAGTCTGGCGACCAGTTCCTCGGGGGATTCAATGGGTGTCTCATACATAAGAGCCTTCAATCGTCCCCAAAAAAAGAAATCGAGGGGTGAAAGATCTGGCGAGCGATCAGGCCAAGCAACAGGACCACCTCGACCAATCCATCTGTTCGGAAATGTGATGTCCAGATAGTTGCGGACGTCTCGTACGTAATGGGCTGGCGCTCCATCGTGCTGGAACCACATGACCCGCCGGATGCGTGGAGGAACAACGTTTAACAGGTCTGGCAGCACATGTTGCAGAAATGTGAGGTATGTTTTACCGTTGAGGCGTTCAGGAAGAAGGTACGGTCCGATTAGGTGGTCTCCGAGGATTCCTGCCCAAACATTGATGGAAAAGCGTCTCTGATGAGCATGTGGATACGTAGCATGTGGATTGACATCCGCCCATACATGTGCATTGTGTGTGTTAAATGTACCTTCACGTGTGAAGGTACATTCATCGGTGAAAAGCACAGTTCGTCCAAAATGTGGATTTAGCGCGTTCTGCTGCAGAAACCAGCGGGCGAATTCAATACGATTTGGATAATCCCCTGGAGACAGTTTCTGGACTCGTTGCACATGAAACGGGAGCAAATGTTCATCCTTCAGTACCCTCCAAGTCATGGACTGTGAGGTATTCACCTGCCTAGCCACTGTTCGTGTACTTGTACTTGGCTGCGCCGCTACTACATCCAGAATGGCTTCTGCAACAACTACTGATTCGTCCTTTTTTGCACGACCTGCATTCGACCGGGAAGCGAGAAATGATCCCGTCTCACACAACTGTCTGTGCAAGCGCTCGAAAGTTTTGCGGTTAGGCAACCGCCTGTTGGGAAATCGCTCTCCGTACATTCGTTGTGCCTCTGCACCATTTCCATCTGCCGCTCCGTAAATTAAATGCATCTCAGCCTTTTCCTTATTCGTGAAGGGCACCATCTTCCGATTCATTACTACAGCGACTTACACTTGACTCACCGTTCAGTGGTTTTTATGCCTGAATCGTGTCGAAATTTTGCATACGTGTTCTTCTTCTTCCCCATTTGACATTTGCATACTTTCTGTTTCCTTCTTCACCCGGTGACTAGCGTCAGGAATGGAGCTTTAACGTTTGCATGAGCGACGTTTCCAACTATGCCAGTGCCTTTATGAGTGAATTCCGACTATGCAGTCCTTGACGAAAGTTGTATTTTTGCCTCGTATCACAGCACAGAATCGTTGGGCATGGTTAAGTAGTGCAAACTGAACTATGTTCAGAAGTTGAAATTTGAACCCCCTCCCCTCGCTACTGAACCACGCTCAGCGATTCAGATTTTGAGCTGAAAATTTAAGTTTAAGTCTAAGCTTTAGAAAGCATTTAATGAGACACAAAAAATAACGGTATAAAATAGTTGTTCGTTACTCCAAAGTCTAAAGCGCCCTCTATCGGAATTTTTGAAAATTTTCTTTAAAATTTATTTTCAAGAAAATACTGACATAAAGAATAATTTTAGCAAAACGCGGCAGTAGTTAGAGCCTAATCTACGACACAAAGATAGGGAATAACTGAATTTTGTTCTGGGGGGAGAAGGGTTTCAAATTTCAAATTTCAGTTTACGCTACTTAACTACTCGTTAGGACTCAGATTTTTAGATCAAAATTTAAGTTTAAGTCTAAGCTTTCGAAATCATTTAAAGAAATACAAAAAATAACGTTAAAAAATAGTTGTTTGTTACTCCAAAGTCTAAAGCGCCCCCTATCGGCATTTTTTGAAATTGAACTTTAAAATTTTATTTCAAGAAAATACTGGCATAAAGAAAATTTTTTGCAAAAACCGCAAACGAATCGACCAATTTTTCCATGTTTTATAATCATTTGAAATTTCGGACCCTAAACTTTAATGCCCCCTATCTCCTTGGGAATACGTCTGGGACCCTTAGTCTCCTATTTAATATTATTTGTCTTTAAGTGTACTATAACCCCTTAAAGTTCTGCCCATCTTTTATGAATCACCCTGTATACTGACTATACCCTATCGATACACAAATGTTCAGTGCATTCGGTGACACCAACCTCGGATCCTCTCCTTGTAAAATAACTAAAATGTTGATTCATTGATAGTGGTATTAATAATTAGTTTAAAATTTTCTCAGAATTATTTTTATTACTTATAATTACAATTGTTAAGCTCATTTGAAACTGACTACTTGAGTCGCTCTCATAAGTGTTGAATTGGCATGATTGAAGATTTCCATCTAAATTTTAGTGATTTGATAATAATGATTTTTTTTATTTACATCCTTATAATTGTGTGTTTTATGATGTGTTTAGATGATAGAATATTAATCAGTTTTAGTTTCATTTCTATAGAACACACAAAACAAAAACATTGAAACTATCTATCGACCTTCTTGGTTAAATCTATTTAAGCAAACACATAAAGGAACATTAATTCTCTGAACTCAGCACTTTATTTTCGTTTAATTAAGTCTCGAGGAAACATGCATATTCTTAAAAAAATTTCCTACTAAAAAACAGAGTGCAAAATCAAAGCCATATCATAAAATTAATATAACGAATGTATAGCAATATTAACATATTTTTATATTACGTGATTAGTAGATCATTTGAAGTGAACCCAAATTAAAAGTGTATATCATAAGTTTTATATTGAGTTAACAATAATGATTTTTTAAATTCATTTAATACATCAATTAGTAGAAATACAATTTAGAATGAGTTATAAATGCATTACTTTATTTTGTTCCAAAAGCATTATTGGTTACACAAAACAAAAATATGTTTAAAAGGAGGATTTCTTTTGGCTTTGCATTTTTTCAGCTTTCTTGGCGTTGGTGGTTGGAGGGGAGGGGGGGGGGGGTGATTTTTCAATTCGGAAATATATATATATATTACGCTAACGTACGTGACACAGAAATCGCGATTATTTGTTAATGTTTAATGGCAACGCCCGAGAAACGCATCTCATTGGTTACTGTGTAAAAGTCCTTTGGCAGGATTTAGGGCGATCGGGTTTATTTACGTTTCGTTCTTTCGCTGCAATCTCTTACCCTGCAATTATGGAACTTCAAAATATTATTTGAAATCCCCGTAAAAAACCTCCGCGAATGCTTGAAAGTTAAGGGTGTATTCCGATCCAAACTGCTTATTTCCTGATTCAATTTGAAATTAATTTTTTCTCTCAAACACATCAAACTGGGAAATTCTCTTATTTAGAAACGGCTTAATATGCCGTGCTTCTCGAATTTTTGATAAATGCAGAAAATATTGTAAAAAATGCTATCAAAGTTGGCGTTTTCAACCAAATTTTCCGAAGCGGGAGATCTTGGAATGAAAAAAATGTTCATACTGAGAAAATAATTGTTTAAAACTCAAATTCTAATTAATTGAGCGAAAAAGGAAATCACACGGCCTCTTATACATCTCTTCAAGAAACACCTCAGCAAGTTTCATGTTTTTACTTTTAAAAATGAGTCTGAAAATGTCTCAGAAAATTTTGAGCTGTTGAGGGTGGAAAAATATTTTTTCGAATACACCCTTAAGAAGAAGCCGAATTAAGAAGAGAAAATCGAAATAGATTCGATCGAGAACACAGGGGATAAGCGACCGCCAAAATAGGCTTAGTAACCGTAACATGCACGCGTTGCTTCTGAAATCCAAATTACTGATTTAAACGTTCCGGTGTCTGTACACCCCTCTTTACGGATTTAAGAATATTATTACGGGCCCACCATGAGTAAGATGCAATAAAACATGCTTAGACGGAAACGAAAACGATCAGTGATAAATTCCGTTTTATGTGGGTTATTTAAGTTGAACAAAGCATAACGGCATTTTTGGGGGGAGGGGAGATTTGGAACCTTTTTTTTTTTTTTCATTTATTGCAAGATTTCGTTATAAACAGGCTTTACTCTATTAGAAAATCAATTTGCTGGAAGGTACTGATTAAAAAAATCTATACAGTAATATTTGCTTACAATTTTATTATTTGTTTTTTAGTATTGCAGTTTATGTTGTATTTGTAATTGCTTTTACATCTAAAGACTTTCAATAAAAATTAAATTATTGAAAATATAATTAAATTTTAATTGAATTCATCAATTAATTTGAAATAAAAAAGTTTAAAGTATAAGACATATAAAAATTAAAAAACTTAACCTGTGACTTTACACAACTTTGGAACTGAACAAGAGGGACCTGGTAATTCGAACCTCGTTATCCCGACACTCTAAGGACCAGAAAAAAGTGTCGTCATAAGCGGAGTATCGTGGTAACCGGAGTTGGAGAAAAATATGTTTATAAAAAGCTGTATTTTTAATTAATTTACGACAATTTAAAATTCCCAACTGTTCTTGCAGTTTTAAGCATTAAAACATTATTATTAAAAAAATAAACACAAAAACAAAATTGAAAAGAATAAAATCAGATTTATTATGACTTGTTTTTTTTTTTATTATTGTTACATGAAATATTGATGAATTAAGGTTTGCTTATTCCTAGATGTGTTTCCTACAATTCTTTTTTCAATATTATACAATGAATTGCACTCAATATTCGTTGTTTCAGAAATCGATGTTAGATAATTTCAATGCAATGCAATGCTTCGGTTTTAGTCAGATGAAAAACGCCGATTAACCACAAGAAAGCGCCGACTGACCAGAACAAAAAGACCGCGAGTATATTGATATGTCTATCTGGTGCTTAAGTGGGTCATGTGTGTGGGTTTATTTATTCGGATAAAAGATTGAAGCAAATTTCTCATTTATCTCAATGGGTATTTTAGACACTTTTGTGAAAATTTGGCTAAGACATTTCTTACCGCTTACATTCCGTGCTTATAAGATGGATTATGAAAAATAGACTATTTTCCTAAACCGTCGGGATATCCGGAGTTGAAAATTATTCAACGATGTAAAATCCGGAGTTTATTTACGTTAAAATCATATACAGAAAATCGGGACTTTGAAAAACTGCCGTGATAAGCGGAGTGACGTGAAAAACGGGTGTCATGATAACGAGGTCCGACTTTATTTTGAGAACGTCAATAAAACCAAATTTCATTTCAGTGGTTAAATAAATAAATAAATAACGAATTAAATCAAGTGGAATTGGGTGGGCGGAGAAGATATCAAATTATTAGGTGGGCTCGCGCCCCACGGACCCATATTATTTGGCGCCACTGATCTGAATAATCTGCAGAGTTATGGTTTTTCAGTCGTTCCCTTCGTCAGTCATGTGCTCACTTTCTTTTGCATCTTTGTAGTTTCTTATTTTAGTGTTAGGTGCTCAGTGCACATGGGATTAAAGACTGCAAAGAAACAGAGGGAAAATGTGCAAATTGCGCTAACAAAGATGATGACATTGACATAGCACATAGAGCGGATAGCATGGATTGTCCCTGCTATCAGGAGTACTGTACTGAATTGTTGTCTAAGAGATTATAACGGAGGATGGGGTTGATGGAAAGGCTGTGGGTAATTTGGTTGTTGTTCAAATAAATCTGCACCATTGCTCCGATGCAAATGATGCTTTAGCATCTTATGCGGAGAGCACTGGTGCGGATTTTATTTTGTGTCAAGATCCATACATTGAAAATGGTTCTTTTTCTGGTCTTATGCCAGACTGGCTCTGCTTCCTTTCTACCTCTAACATTTCGGCCATTCTTTGTACAGACAAGGCGTTTGCAATTGTGAAAGGTATTGTGTTAAGAAACTCAGTTTTTATAACAGTGACTCTGGAAGATGGTCCTTTGATCATAGGCTCAGTTTATGCTCCTCTTTCGGGCAATCTGGATGAAGACATGTCGCCCTGGATTACTCATTATCAACATGCCTCTCGGATCATTATTGGCGGTGATTTCAATGTCCCGCTTAAGACACTGGGTTATACAAGAGAAAACGGTCGTACAGAAGTATTTGCAGAACATCTTATGACCACAGATTTAAGAATAGTAAATGGCTCTAGTGCTTCTCATTCTTTCGTCCAAGGTGATCTTAAGGGTAGGCCGGACTTAACACTGCCTGACGTTATCATGGTGCCTTTTCTGAAGAATTGGAGAGTTGACGACCAAACTTTTTCATTTTCGGATCATCGTTATATCATTTTTGAATTATGTTTAAACCCTGTATGCAGATCTTTTGACCGTTTTAAAACGAAGAATAAATCCATGAATAAATTTAATAAGGTGTTTGCTGAAAAGTATGATGCAATTTATTCATCATTGGTGAGAGTCTGTAATCAGTCAATGCTTGAGGATTGGATGGATGCCTTTCATGATTATTTACAGTATTGTATGAATAAAGTCTTTAGAAAAGGTGTTTTATCTAATAGGCCAACTTTTTCATGGTATACCTCAGACCTTAAAGTAATGAGAAATAAGGTGACAGCTTCATATAAGAGACACAGAAATAATTTGGAAAATGATGTGTATAAGGAAACATATATAAAGTATCGACGTGAATATAAGCGAGCAATTAGAAAGGCAAAACGTAAAGGTTGGCTAGATTTTTGTAGTCTTACTAATCAGGCTTACGGAAATGTGTTTAAATATGTCTCGGGCAGAAAATTCAAGTTTGAAGATATGGCATTCTCCACCTTGGAAAATTCTAGTGTATTCGATTCTTATGACGACGTTGCCCACACATTGATGGCTGAGCATTTTAGGATCGATGAGATTCCACGGACGCCACACTCTTTTGTTAGTTCTTTGGATTTTAAAAAAGATCAGGACTATTATGAATTTACCAGAAAAGAACTATTTCATGCGACAGCTCAGCAGCACAATAACAAGGCACCTGGCTTCGACGAAGTCGATGCAATCGTAATTAAAAACTTGTGTAAAAAGTTTACGGCATTAATGTTGCTTATGCACAATACTTGCCTCAGATTCGCCCATTTTCCGACAATATGGAAAAAAGGTGTTGTGATCTTCTTTAGAAAGAGAAATCGACCAGAAAATCACCCTAAATCTTATAGACCAATTACTCTGCTCCCAATCATAGCTAAAATATACGAGAGAATGTTAAAGGTCAGAATAAGTATGTTAGAATCTGCATCTTATTTGGATGAGGAGCAGCATGGCTTCAGAGAGGGTAAAAGTACCTTGACGGCTCTTATGGCGTTAAAACAGAAAGTCAAACATACATTGATAGACTTCAAGTACTGTGCAGCCATATCGTTTGATATAGCTGGGGCTTTTGACGTTCTTGATTGGAATGTGGTAGCTGATATAATAGACAATCTTCCACTATTTGAGTATCTTAAACATGTTTTTAAAAACTATATCACAGCAAGACTAATTGGTTTTAAATTTACCAATGGTATACGTTGGTTTAGAATATTTATTGTATGCCCACAGGGATCCTGTCTTGGGCCTTTAATATGGTCAATAGTCGCCGATAAATTAATTAAAAGAAGTAGAGATCATCACATCGAATTAATTTCTTATGCAGATGATTCGCTGGTGGTGGAAGGAGCAAATACCAGGGCGGATTTCGAAAACAAAGTCAATAGATCTGTTGAAGCTTTTTCGGATATTTGTACGGAATATAATTTGCATCTTAACGTGGCTAAAATAACATCGATGATGTTTGGCAGAAATACAATGAAGAAAAGACGCCCTATTTTTAAACATAGAGGAAGATCAATTCCTGTAAAAAACAATATTTTATATCTGGGTTTCCTTCTTGATAGTTCATTTAACTGGCTGGACCATTTGGATATGATTCGTGGAAGATTAATCTCATTTACATGCAATATGTGGAAGGTTAGAGTCAGAGATGTAGGTGTTCCTACGAGCTTATTAAAGACTTGGTATTCAACTGTTTTGAAGAAGCAAATCTCATATGGACATGAATCTTGGTATTCGGATCTAAATAGTCATGGCCTAAGAAGACTTTCCTCTTGCCATAGGATTTGTCTGTTATCCGTTATTAGAGGATATCGCTCCACATCAACTGAAGCTTTGTGTATTTTGTCTGGCATGTTACCCATTGATATAGAATTGTCAAACTCAAGTCGGCTCTATAGGATATTACATGGTGAGGGAACAGTGGAGATAGATAATAGAACTGTTCACTTCTCTGATATCACGAGAAAAATACACACATTTGATTATCCTAATTTCTATGAGGGTCACAATATCAATTTTATTACTTCAGTAAGAAGGTTCGTGCCAAGACGTAACAGTCCAATTGCATTTACTGATGGTTCTAGAATTCAGAATGAAGTAGCTTCAGCCTTTGTAATTTATATGAAAGAAGAAGAGATCTATAATAAAAGAATAAGACTTATGAGTTATAACACAGTGTATCAAGCTGAACTTTTGGCGATATTAGAAGCCATTTGTTGGTTTAGTAGATCAGGATATGGTCAATTGTTTTTATACACAGACAGTATGTCATCAGTTTCTGCTCTGATTCGTCTTTTTCCGACGAATGACCTGCTATATGAAATCTTTACGACATTACGAACCATGCGAAACAAAACGGTCCATTTGGGCTGGATCAAGGCTCATGTGGGTATCGCCGGGAACGAGCGGGCCGACGAACTTGCCAAGTCCGCTATAGTTGA
Organism: Maratus speciosus; assembly: GCA_963932465.1. NCBI lineage: Eukaryota > Metazoa > Arthropoda > Arachnida > Araneae > Salticidae > Maratus > Maratus speciosus. Next base: position 316,319,822 of record OZ010789.1, read on the forward strand.
TAATCTTTTTGATGAAGAGGTGAAACTTCCCATACCAATAAGTATGATTAAATACCATTACCGTGTCAAGAATGTTAATGACTGGCAAAGGCGCTGGTGATACTCTAGTAAAGGCAGAGATACTTACAGAGTCATTCCAGAAGTAAACTTAGATTTCCTCTGTGATTCCCAGGTTGTGATCTATTTTATAACAGGTCATGGTGCATTCCCGTCGTATCTACACAAAATTGGGAAGCGTGCAAATGACAAATGTGACTGCGGTAAACGTGGGGATCCTGGCCATTACATATTTGAAAGGTGCCGAATCTCGAGGGACTCATTTGTGTATATCCAGAATAGAACCAAGGAATGGAATATGCGAAATGTGCTCATGACTTGGTCGAACTGCAAAAAATTGAAAGTTATTTATAATTATCTCAATAAGAACTATTCTTTCATTAAGTATATTTTTTGAACTCTTCTGAACTTACAAAGAACTTTCATGAATATCCATAATGTCTTCTGTCAAGTCTGACAGTTTTCATTTAGCAGATTAAGGTTTTTTGATTGTTTAATTTCTTTAAGTTTGTGTTTTTTAGGTTCTATGAGCAGACAATTGTAAAGCTTGTCAAAAATCGTCTATAAATCTTGCCTACCCTATTATTTAAGTACAGACATATGTTACAAGTTGTAAATGTCTTTAATTTCTGTATATTTTTTGTATTTGGTTATAAGTGTCAGGGCACTTATTTTATATTTTTTGTTCATTTCATTTAGAAGTTTATTAATAGTCCGTTGATTTTCTGAGCTGCGTGCCCTTCTTTTCAGTCGGATAATAAGCATTTTCTTGTAAAATTCTGCAAAGTAATGTCATCTAGTAGTAACTTATTTGTCTTAACTGTTATATCTATATGTCGGTTATTAGTTTTTCGAAACAAGGATAGTGTTGATTACTGGAGTTATTGACTATATTTGTGAAAAAAATTAATATTTAGTAATAAAAAATATAGTTTTTCAAAAATTTTTCAACATAATTTTTTTAATGTATCGCTAATATATTTTCAAAAACAAAGATAAGTATAAAGCAGATTTAAAACTTTGTAATACCGGTTTGAACAAGAAAAAATTCTTAAGATGCCAGTTACGGTGGGTTTCACCTTATATCAAAAACCTCTTTAGGCAAATTAGTTTAAAAATTTGTAGAAGCGTAGAGCGCTCCCGCTGGCTGATTAATCCGTGTGCAAAATTTAGCTAAAAATCGAATAGCCTTTTTAACTTTCTAATAAATGGGATACAATTTTAATTGCAGCGAATCGCTCCCCGATGATGATTTTTCCGTGAGTGTCGCATCCGAAAAATCGACCTGCAAAATTTGACAGCATTCTCTGAATAATGGATTTTAGTTAGGTTTTAGAATAGATTTTGTTGCTGACAGGGAAGGGAGTTTTTTGTGTGTTCGCAAAGGCATCGCGATGGAGGGTTATGGGGGGGAGCCTCCCACTCCAATATATATGAACTGGGGAAATTTGAGCTTAGAGTTCGGAAATTGTAGATTTTTGAAAGACTTTTTCTTTTTTTTTAGTAATAGTAAAAAAATATGAAATTGTTATTGTTTTTCAAACTGCCTTTCTGAGTTCTGTAATAGTAAACAAGTTAAATTATCAAAAGAAGTACAAAAGACTCGATTTGTCATTGTGTTTTTCTGTGCTACGAAAATATCAACATCATCATATCCAAACTTGAATTTCCCTACTGTTGTCCATCAACAGTGTCTCTAATCTATTCCTTTTATTTCTTCCAAATCTTTGTTCCTTTTTCAAAATAACATGACGGTATTTTCATATGAAATGCGATTATGAGTCGTACGTAATAGAAGACAAAAAATTTGCAAAATTTAAACTAATGCTGGTTTTCTCTAAATATATGCACTTATATATGCAATGGAGAATTTGCACGTTTTCTAACTTTATCACGAAACAATAGTACATGAAAAAATAAGAAGGATACCCTGCATATTTTTTTTTATTTTGAGCTTTTATTACTGATTTATGATTGTTTTAATATCGCACTATTTACCGTATCCCGAAAACGCTCCGTAATACATCTGACGTCACAGTTCATGACAACAAACGACTGTTATTATAATAAAACACTCATACTACAATATATATGAGTGTTTTATTATAATTATCGTAGATCGATGTAATAGTAAAATCTATTCATCGCTGTCCTGTCATCCTTGGCTTTCGTATAGATGGCTGGTGACTTCCCCAACATGGTTTATTAGTGAGAAATTGCAGACTCAGGCATCGGCCGGAGTAGCTCAGTGGTTAGAGCGACTGCCTGGAATGCAGTGGTCGCGGGTTCGATTCCTGGCTCTGGCTAATTTTTCACTCCAGTTGGGTTTATTGTATTTATTGTATGTATGTCTGTAAAATATTTATATATACCTTTAACGACTGTTATTCTTTACGTGTGTCGCTTTTCAACTTGTTCATTTTAAATATTGCTGTTTCTAAAATTATTATGACTGAGAACACAAAGTCATATTATAAATACATTGAAACCTCTCTGTGCGACCACCTCCATTAAGCGATCACCTCCATTAAGCGACCACCTCCCTGAACGATCATTTTTTCATTGAACGAAATTTATTCCCATAGGCTCAATACTAATTTTACTTCCATTCAGAGACCATCCCAGCTGACCTCTCTCCATGAGCGACCAATTTCTTTGAAGAAAAGGAAACAAATTCCGTTTTTTCCTGTCACTTGAAGAAGGTTTTATTAGAAAAATAATTCCGAGGGGCTTTAAACTTCTAAACTAAGTTTAGATTTTTTTTTTATTCCGGTAACTTTTAAGTGTTAACCCCTTTATGCCTTTTAAGACAATGAAGTTAACTCTGATGGCGAATTAAGAATGACGATCAATAAACTCCCCTACCCTATTCTGTTAGGAAACTCTCAAAGAAATAGATAAATTAATGAAAATATCATTATTTGTTCCCGTCCAAAAAAAAAAAAAAAAAAAAAAAATTGCATTTATTTACTGAACTTTGAAAGGACTTGGAAATAAAAGTTATGAAAGATAAAACCGTAAAACCAAAGCAAACGTAAATACATTCATTTTTAAACACTGCAGTAATTAACTTATAAAATTAACTTTTATTTTGATACTTAAATTTTTATATTTTTTCCTAATGTGAAAAATAAATTCTAGTAACATTATTTCTACTTTTCTTCAACAATTAAAATCTAGATTTAAACATGACTTCCATTAAGAGGTCACCTCTCGAAACGAATTCAATTTTTATTAGAATGAAACGTAGTCGCTTTAAGGAGGTTTTACTGTACTGTATTGTACCACTCTGCACTAATACAACCAATAACTTCTAGCGAAAAGTTGTTTTTCAGTGTGCCAAAAGACCCTGCCATTAGAAAATCATGGACTAAAGCTATGAAGAGAGATGACAAGAAAAATCCTAATTTATCTAATACATCATCTCTTTGATCTTGTGAAGATCATTTTTCAGTAACTTTATGTTTGATTTTGTTTAAATATTACTATTTTAGAACATTAATTGATTGGATAAATAGTTACTCAAGAGAAAAAAAAGCATTCATATTTATAATGTACTCATTCGTATTTAAAAACAAACAAAAACACTCTGTAGTAGATTTCATACGTGTATTGTATCTGTAAAGATTAATAAGCAATAACCCTGTTTTATTGATGATTAAATAGGTAAAACGAAGAAACGTCAAAGATATGACACACACAAATATGTTAGTTTTTATTTCAGGACAGGAAGTAAAAACTAGTTGGATGTGCCAATCCCAAAACTTTCTTCTATCTTATACATCTTAATATTTCAAAACCTAGTTATACATGTTAATACTTCAATATTATTAGTTCAATACTATACCAACTTTGATTTTCATCTTAAATTTCTGCTCAAGTCAATTAAACGGACTAAAAACGAGTTAATCTATATCATGGTATTTTTTAAAATTATTAATTTTTCCTTATTTTGTTGTTATCAGCTGTTTGCGAATAGCCGGCTTAGCAGGAAGCGAGTTCCCGCCGCTGCATGAGCCGCCGATGCACAATAGAACTACGAAAAATCAAGAAAAGTATACAAAAATCGCTAGCACAGAGCCCCTTTACCGCGCAATATTTCCAAATTCTAGGAGGACCTGTTAGCCAAAGCCAAAAACAAGCACAAAAATTTTCGTTCAATTGTATACATAATTTTATACGTTGTTCGATGGTACAATAATGAAAATGGCACAGAGATCGGAATTATAGCGCCCCCTTCTGGCGGAATTTTTTCAAGTTCAGGGAGGACTTGTTTGCCATAGCCAGAAACATGCACACAAAATTTGGTTCAATTATATGGACAACTTCATACACTTTTCGATGGTACAATAATGAAAATGGTACAGACATCGCAATTATAGTGCCCCCTACCGGCAGAATTTTTCCAAATTCAGGGAGGACCTTCGTGACATGACCAAAAACAAACACATAAAATTTAGTTCAATTCTATGGATAACTTCATACACTTTTTGACGGTACAATATTCAAAATGGCGCAAAAATTGCACAAAAATCGCTATTACAGCGCCCTCTGCGGGCGATTTTTTTACAAATTAAGGGAGGATCTCCTTTCCATAGCCAAGAACTTAAAAAGTTTTTTTGGTTCAATTCTATGCATAACTTCATACACTTTTCGATGGTACAATATTCAAATCGCACAAAAATCGCATTTACAGCGCCCCCTACCGGCGAATTTTTTCCAAATTCAGGGAGGACCTGCTTGCTATATCCAAAAACTTAAAATAAAAATTTGGTTCAATTCCATGCATAACTCCATACACTTTTGGATGGTACAATATTCAAAATCGCACAAAAATTGCTATATCAGCGCCCCCTACCGGCGATTTTTTTCTAAATTCAGGGAGGACCTGCTTGCCATATCCAAAAACTTAAAATAAAAATTTGGTTCAATTCCATGCATAATTCCATACACTTTTGGATGGTACAATATTCAAAATCGCACAAAAATTGCTATATCAGCGCCCCCTACCGGCGAATTTTTTCCAAATTCCAGGAGGACCTGCTTGCCATAGCCAAAAACTTAAAATAAAATTTTGGTTTAATTCTATGCATAACTTCATACATTTTTTGATGGTACAATGGCGACAGACAGACGGACAGACGGACGGACGGACAGCAGGGATGTAGTGGAGGGTATACAGGGGTATACGCCGTATACCCTCTGGATTTTTTTAACGTACACCGTATACCCTCTGTTTCTCAAGAAAGCTATAGCATATATACACTAGGGTATACCCTCTGCCTTGAGCGTATACCCTCTGCTTAGAACGTGTACCCTCTGTTTTATTTACGACTACACCACTGACGGACACACAGACAGACAGACATTTTCTATAAACATGTTTTTTGGAATCTCTGACCCCTAAAACATGTAAATCCGTCGAAAACCGGAAGTCGGAAAAAATTTCGATTACAATGCTTCCTTCTATTGAAGATAGAAGAAAGTAAAAAAAATTATTGCGTAAGTGTACATTTTTATTAAGTTAGGGACTAGGTTTAAAAAATAAAGGATTTATTTCGAAACAATATTTTGTCGTGTCTTAATAGAGATTATAAAACGTAAAAATACTGAAACTACTCAAAAAAATTTTAATATTAAATTTTTACTTTTCAACATAAAAATACTTTAGGTCCCGCTGCCTATGACACCGTGTAGCAGGCGTGCTTCGACAATTCTGCATAACCTTAAAAAAAAAAAAAAAAAAAAAAAAAAAAAAAATCAACAGGGAAAAAAAACCGCGAACCACATCCCCGCTGCCTGCGGCATCGTATAGCACCACGTGCTGCGCACGCACTGAACATTCTTGTAAAAAACCTAAAAATTTACAAAAGTGCCCCAGAGGGCGAAGTGGAGGGGGGGCACCGGATGTGCATAATATGAATAAGTTTTCATACACCTTTCTAACGATATGTCACATGAGGCGTGTACTCAAAATTTAGAAAATAGCTCCTCCCCGGATGACCCTCCCCTCCCCTCCCTCTGCATTTCCCACTCTTTCAAATATCTAATGTTAAAAAATAATATTTATTTGAGTGTTAAATGAAAAATCGCATTTAAAACGCAATAAACAGTTAATCTGAAGAAAAAAGAGAAAACTCCCCCCCCCCCCTCCACCACCACCACCAAAAATCAACATCTTAAATTTATAAAATCTTTATTGTGCGTTAAAAACAACGTCAAAGTTTAAAAGCGAATAGGTTCTTTATTTTTCCTAATTTTAACAATATCCCGTCAACTCTCTCTATGTGAAAAGACTTTTAATGAGTTTAAAAATCGATTTTTTCATAAACTTAGCGTTCCTTTTTTTTTCAAATTGACATTTTATAAATCAACGTACAAAATAACATCCAGTTGCGAAAGAACCAAATTTGTAAAATCAGTAGTTTAAAATTTTCGAATCTTTATTTCCAAAGCCTAGTATCTCTTTCCTTTCCGTTCCGCTTGCCTGTCGTGAACTGTGACGTCATAGTAAGTCACGCCCCGATTTGGAGCGACGTGATTTTAGCTTACTTTTAGGACTAATTATTTAATAGTATAGATATTTTTTCACGTTTTTGAAAACATTTTTGAAAACAGTGGATGTGCAACTATCAGAAAAATATATAAATGATCAAATCCCCCATGTGTGCAAATTCCTCATTATGCTAAATATATGCAATCTTACATTTACCGTATTGTTTGAAATTGCTTCCTTAACTATTCATTTAGCAATTGGGAATCTTATTATTTTCATGCTCAATGATTCCAAGATAGGAAAATAGAAGTTAATCTAGTTTTGATTTTAATTATTTAAATGAAAGAGGTGTACTTAAACTTTCATTAAACAAACCAATAATTATAATTTTTATGTTTTTAGTTTCAGTATCTTTCTTTGGAAAGGATTTTTTACGTATAAGTATCATTATCATAAACACACATTGCACATATCATTTCCGTTGGAAAATAAAGCATTTTGTTTCAATTTGGGAAATTTTTGAATTATAAGTTTGGAATTTTTTTAATTTCACCCCCCCCCCCCCCCCGCGAAAACATATTTGTAGCTCCGCCCCTGTGTGTTCGAGATTCAGAATCCCTCAATTAGATTTTTGATATATTTTAAATATGAATAAAGCTTATATCCTAGTCAAAAAGTTACAAAACTACACAACTTTTTTTCGTCAATATTTTGGAATGTAATAATTTAGAAACAAATAACAGAGCATGATGAATAAGTCCGAGATTTTAAAAAATTTCAAAAACGACTCACGGCTTCGCAGTTCATATTGTACTGAAAAGATATCTCTTACCTATGCATTACCTTAAACTAGAAGCTCCCAGGGTGAAAAACAGAAAGAGGAATGATTTTATTAGTGTTCTCTAAACTAATAAAATTGAACAATTCAATTTTAGTTTCATGTTTTACATAATAAAATTTAAGAAATTGAAACATGTGTAAACCTTTCTTAAATGAAAAATTTCATGATCCTTGCCAAATAACGTAACTCCTCGTGTTAAAAACCTCCCTAAAGCGGAATACTTATCTGGTACCTTTCGATTCCATTTTAGATTTCAATGCATTCTGATAGCTTTCCGAATTAAATTTCATACTCTACAGAAATAGTTATGTGGCGCCATCTAGGTATTGAATTATTAGTTAAAGTTTAAAACAAGCGCATTATTAATTCCTTTTCAATATTCAAATAATAAAACGATAAAATAAAATTTTCTTTCGTCGTAGATTTCAGCCATAAATTTTTAAACAGCAACATTTTCTCATTTTGTCCCAAGAATTTTCTATGAAAAATCTATCGTTAATAATTATTTATACGGCGTTAATTATACATTTGTATATTTCTTTTTTGGTAAATTTAAAAAAAAAGATAGAGAAAGAAAATATTGCGTTAAATTGATAACTAAATCTATTTTTTACATTAATATTCTGTAAAATTATCATTGCAATAGCTCTATAGTTCAACCAATAATTAATATAAATGTTTTCTTATAAAAAATAATTCTAAATCAAAATATTTAACGTTCAATATTCAAGAAAACGGAATTAAGATAATTTCAAAAACACATGGATTTGTTTAGGTGCAAAAAAAATAATTAAAAACACAGCATGATTTTTTTATCAAAAGATTTTATTTGGGTTTTCTTCCTGTGTATTTTTGTCAGTTTTATCCCTAAAACAGGATGTTTTATGGATTATTAGATATTTAATTATGTTATTTCAAAAATGAAAGCACTGTGGCAAATTTTATTTATTATGCTGAGACAATCTACGTGTGTTTTCTTTTCTTTATTATTATATCGTATATTATATTTTTTTTATTATATTTATTTTTTATTATATATTTTTATTGTTTATTTTTTTATATCTTACTTGTAGTTTGCTTTTTACATAATTCGTAGAGCTCATTAAGCGATTTAAATAGTATAACGATATGGTAAAGGTAAGGTTAAAAAGACGCAGGTACAAGCTAACATCAAAATCAAGAAATTCCATGTTACAATAAACTCAGAATCATTGACAAAAACCATCATTTAACTGCAGATTTTGCTCTTGTTGTTTTTTATGAATCAATTCGCCACTGATTCTAAACCAACTTCCAGCAGAGATATTTTTAAAGCGTTAGCAAGCATATTTCCGGCATTAAAAAATAAACAACACGTCTTAAAAATTTATGCATATTTTCAGGTTTTCACGCTTTTTGTTTTAAAATAAAATGTAACATCAGGGGCGCGCCGACCCAGTGTGCAAAGTGTGCGGCGCACACAGGCGCCGAACTACTAAAGGCGCCAAACATTTCAGTTGAGGAGCAAATACTAAAAAAAAATCCGTAATTTAATTAAAAAATATATTTTTTTTCTTGACTTCTGAATTAATTTCGTTTAACTCTATTTCTCAGTCTTCTAATAAGTGATTTAGACGTAGATTTGTGCAAACTTTCAATAAACAGAGGCGCGCCTTATGCAGCTTCAAAAAATGAAAGGCACTGTAATTCACATGGCTGGAAACATGCAGCATTATAATCTCATTCTAGTAGTGGCAGAGAATAATACAGTTTTATTACATAGTATAGGGCATAAATTCTACTTGTTTTTTATTTTAAAATAGCAATCTTACTGCAGAATTTGTCATAAATAAGATAAAAATTACTATTCGGAAATACTGGTAAAAGTTTCCTCAGCGGTAATCAGGTCATAAATAATGGTAGACATGCGTCACAAGCGTCTTATATGATGTGCATACATCTCATGGTTATAGCCATAAGTGCCCTATGACTAAAAATAATTTGAAGAAATAATGTAAATCATAATAAATTTAAAATTACATTTTGCAGACGGCTAACTTATATCAAAGAAAGCTATTGTATGTGAAGGGTCAGAAACCTTAATAACTAAATAACTAATTAATAACATTAAATAACGGTCACTGGTAACAATTAAATGAACTCCATTCAAATATTATTAATTTTAAAGAAAGCCTATTTTAAAGTGAATTTTTAATTAAAAAAAATAGCTTTTAATAGGAAAGATTCGAATGGGCGCCAAGAAAACCTTCCGTGGGTGCCACCATGGCGTCCACGGGAGACACGTTGGACAAACCTGAATTAGAGGTCTGCACCGACCGTAATTTCCAGGCCTGGTCCCGGCCTATACAAAAATCAGGGAAAACAGGCCCAGCCCAAATCATTCAAAAATCAATTTTATCAGGCCAGGGCCAGCCCTACTCAATTTCTACAAAATATTCCGATTTCTCTTAACGTACTGATTAAAATCCTTTTCAAAGAATACTGCATATACATATAGTTATGAAGAAATAATACAGTATATTTTACTTTACTATGTGTTCCCAAGACAGAAAGTACACAATAGCAACATTAACGATTATTTTTACTCTTACACTTTTCATTTCAACATTCAGATAAAGATTCAATAAAAAAATTTATGTAGTTAGAAATAAAAGAAAAAAAAAAGAGGGTTAAAAGCATCATAGCTTTTGAAGCTGCATAATAAAAAGTAGAGTTTTGAAAATATTTCTCCGTAATTTATTAAACTATATTTACAATTATTCCATTAACAGAAGTTCATTATAGCTATTACTATTTTTACAAAACATATTGCCTGCTCAGCACGTCGTGGGAACAATTAAGTCTAGTTCCGACCCGGCTGCAGAAAAATAATGTAAGCCCCACCCCGGACCAGCACGAATTTGCTGAAAAAATTAATCCCAGGCTCAGACACAATGTTAACTGTCCGATACCGATCTCTGTGCTGGATAAGTTATATTTCTTTAACGATGTTGTCAAACTATGCATTAAAATAATTCATATTTTATCGGCTTCGTTCAAATTTTTCTATCGGGCCAGTCGGTCCGCTTTAATTTTTATATCGGCCCGGCCGGTCTGTTTAATTTTTTGTCGGCCCAGCCCGTTCATTATTTTTTTTATCGGCCCGGCTGTTAAAAAAATTATCCTTATTCTGCCAGCTCGGACCGACTCGTTTGAAAGTTTGCCTTCATTTTTCCGGCCAGGTACGGGCCAGTGCAGATCTCTACCCTGAATAGAGAAACAATGTAAAACTAGAACTTGTATGAGTGTGTTTTTTAATGTAGAGATTTTAAATTGAAGAGACTGGCGTCAGCTATGGGGCAAATTTTAATTTGCAAAATGAAGCTTCAGCCATTTCTGAAGATTTTATCATTAAGGTTTTATCATTAAGGTTTTATCATTAGGTTTACCACGTGATTTTTGCGCTCATAAGAGATAAAGCCTACTTTCGGCGGTCGAAGCAATATCTTTTTTTAGCGCCCTTACAAATGATCACTTCTGTGAAAACTATTAATTTTTGGCAAAAATTGTGTGTTTTTTAGGACCCCAGATCTCCGAGAACAACAAATATTTTTATCTATATTATCTTGTTTTCTGGTCCTATCATCATGGCGGAAACAATTTTTTTTTAAGAGGGAGGGGATGGTGGAAGTAGGCTAAAGTTGGCCACAAAAAAAACAAAAATTCTTACTTTTACAAAGATTGGGAGAGACGGCCTTTCCCTACACCCGCTGCATACGACTGTGTCTAATCACATACTGGATAAATAACTGGCTATGATTCTAAGATTTGTTCATTTTAATTCAGGACATAAAATAGAAAGTATTGAAATATGAGCCTTTATTAGCATTGCATGTACACGTTACAGAAACTAAAATGACAAAAAAAAAAAATTCAATTTAGCCATAAATAAGTTAGGAGCTACATTGCTGTAATGTGAACGGAAAAATACAGATTTTTGAAAAAAGAGTTTTAAATTCCCGTGCTATGTCTTAAACGACTCGACCGGAATTTCCAGGGCAAATAAAAATATTAATAACCTTAAATACGCCTAAAAACAAATGTTGAATGATTTTTTATTTTTAAACAAAAATTTTTTTAAACGAACCTAGCGATGGGGAGGGGAGAGCAATGTCTTCAGCATCAGCAGCATACACTGAACGCACTCTCAGAAATAAAACTCTCACTTTTGACGATTCAGAAATCCTTGAGCTGTATTTCGTCATTTTTTACGATCATTTCCTATCAACATCACGTAACTTTTAGCGAAACATAAACTCTCAAATATTTGACGAAAGTTTTGCCTCAATCACGGTCAGACTCAATGCATTTTAAGGAAACAGTTGCCGTACCTCCTCAAATCCTGAGATTTTACCAAGCAGATATTTGCTTGTTTATGTTAGTGCTTTAATAATTTATTTCACAACAGCACTTTTTAGTGCTTTTCAGAAAATACTGAAATATAGGTAGTTATTTTTTAGCTGTTAAAATTTTTAGGAATGCTTATTATTATTATTTATTTATTTATTTATTTATTTATTTATATGTTGTTCGTTATGTCTTAATTCAAAAAGAATAAATTTCATGTGTTCTTCAAAACCATTCAAAAAGAATATTTGGTCAATAAAATTTCAAACTTACAGGATATATATATATTTATTTAAATTTATTTAAGAAGTATATTCTGTTTCAATCAAATTAAAAATAAACATAATTGATCCTTTATAAACAGTAAAGTGTTAAAATCTTATCCACCTACTCAAAGTGATAAAATCTCACGCAATATGCACATCACAATTCGTTATTTGTGAGCAACAAATTAACCAGACCATATTCTAACCATTCATTGAGCAAAGAAAATTTCACTAATAAATTATTTAATCAAGCCATATTATAATTATTCATTGACCAGGAAAAAACCATAATAGTAAATCAGCCTTGCTTAAAACTTTCAGAAATTATAGCAGCACCGATAAAATTACGATCTTACTTATAAAAATATAAATACGCAGCAGAATTCATTACATCAATCTAAAAGCTCATCTATACAAGACCCCAATAACCAGGTCGGAAGAGTAACGGTCCCCCACGCCAAAGGCCGCGGGTTCGAATCACCCCCAGGAAAACGAGGGGAATTTATTCTTCCTCCTGTCAATAAATACCGGGGCTTCCAAACTGTTCGATAGATGGCAGCACCAGCCAACTTTTAACGAAATTTGTATCGTCAAGCAAATGAAGAAAGTAATTTCATCGATTTAACGAAACATTAGCTCGGAGCATTTCCCAGGAAACGATTTCTTCAAAAACAAAGAAAATTTCGTGAAATCCGAGTATTCATTTCTGAGTGTGCGTGCAACGCATAGTCCGGTTTGTTTTGATTTTATATTTTTTAACGAAAATCTTTCCAAACGAACTCATTATTGTCAGAAACACTGCCTTCGGCAGGGACAACCTCAGCTGTGTATAATTTGTCATTTTTAAATAAAAATCAATCCACATGAAACTCGATTTGAGGGTACCACTGCCTTCTGCAGCGTATACCGGTGTGATGTCCATGCTCTGGTTTGATTTTTCAAGCTAACCTCGAATTTGTATTTAATTTCTGGCATTTAGACACGTAAAACTTTCAATTCTGACCAAAAATTCTTGATAAAACATAAATAATATAAAATGCGCACCATCCCCTCACTTTTTTTAAAACACGAAATGATATCCAAAGCACATATTTTTGAGACGGGAAACAAAATCTTGAGAAAACTTGCACTATGAGGGGGAAAAAAATAACCTCTGGCAAATCCTTGAAATGACTTCAAGATTTTTTTTCTTTGAAATAGTAAATATTAATATTTTTTCGCACCAGAGATATCGTTAGGTTCGGAAAAATACTGAGAATGTATTAATAGGTGATTTTTTTTCGAAATTTTGAAACTTAAGAAAAACGAAAAAACTTGAAAACTGACGCGAATAGCGCTTAAATAAAAAGGGCTTTTTTTTAAATAGTAACAACAGATGCCATTGGAATCGGAAAGATAAGACGATATATATTTTTTTCTAACGCTACAGGAACCCGGCCATCACAATTTTAAAATGCAGTAAAAATCGAACGCACGCATTCGTCAGTGTGAAGGACCGCTTAACGCCTGAAGAAATCCACAGGCAAGATTGCCTTGGAGAAAAAAAGCTCGCTATTTTGCTATTACATTATGGCTTTTAATAATATGTCGGCTAATTATAAAAAATGAAAATCTCAGCCCCAGGTGCATTTGAATCTGCCACCGTCTATCCCAAATTTTCAGACCTCTATGTCCGGTAGATTTTCTTAGCCATGGCCGACACATGCACGGTAAAGAAATGTCTTTCTTTTATTAATACGAGTTGGAGCCCGTCGAAATTCGGCGAATTAAAATGTTTAGTATGGAACTGTTAGATCGAATTATTAATAAACCAACAAAAATAATTACAATAAAAAATTCATCTTGCATTGGTTGTCTAACTCTTAAAACAAATAATGTTATTAACCTAAAATTACCAAAATATTATTTCCACAAACTTCAACTGCTTAAATTATTGAAAAATTAAACTGTATTAGAATATGTAATCAAGATGAGTAATTATGTTGAAGTTATCAATTGAGGCTCTTACGTTTGATTTAACGGGATGAAAAATCAGTAAAAAGTATTTCGCTTTGTGACATCATAAAATGATCCCCCATAAAATCTAAACTGTACGTTATTTTCACTTTCTCAAAATGTACATAAGCACCACTCAAATTCACAATTTAAAAGTATTTCAACGCGCAATACATTATTAATGAATATATTTCCAAACTTAAAGTCACGTTTGTCCAGTACAACTTTTCATGTGAACATTCGCATAAATTTTAAGTTCTAATCTCAGTATTCGCAAAAATTTACCATTCAGAAATTTGCCTTTAATTGCCATAGTATTGGCCATTTGCTATTGGTCAAATATTTAATTTTATCAAAGAAACTGATCGTTTTTTTTTTTTTTTTTTAAATATGACACCATTTTTACTCACTGAATCATTTTGCCTAGCGTTTCAAACTCAGTATCAGCGTAATGTAAAAATATTCAAATAACTTCTTCAATCTTTTGATTTATGAAGAAGAATGCGTGTTTTTTTTTTTTTTTTTTTTTTTTTAATGGCTGACGTCATTTTCTGTTCAAAAATTAGAAAAAAGTTACTTTTATTTGTAATGTGAAAATGGCATCAATAAGGATATAATCAATAAAAATAAATAAACCATGACTATTTTCCCTTTACTTTTAATAAAAATGGAGTACTTCTGTTGCCACAATTACAAAATTGGTACTAAAAACTATGAAAAAAATTAATATCTCAAAAATAAATTGAGATAGAGCTTTCAAACAAATTGCATTTAAAAGTGCATTTTTTTCCTATACGACGGTATAAAAATTGAAACAGTGCGATGTTTAGAAGTTTAAAAATTTGCAGTAGCGAAAATTGCAAAACCGAAATTTCATTTCAAATTTCAAAGTGTTGCCATTCGCAGAATGACGTATGCGTTACGCACAGATATGTTTGTCCTTTATAATATACATAGATATGCAAATTAGAGATGACAAAGAACTTTCTTTTATTAGTATGGATGCAATCTATTGTTATTGTGTTGTATTATTTTCTCCGGGATAATGAAATTTTACCGTTTAATGCAGGATTCTGATACAGACAGGTTTTATTTTAACAGGCTTTACTGTGTTTCGAATTTTACTTACATATCTGACAACCTTCCTTATTTTTCAAGTATTTTAAGCATGTTTGAAACCAGAAATTTTATTAAATAAATGAAATAAAATGCGAACCCTATAGAAACAAGACACATTTTATTAAATAATTGTCTGGTTCAAAAAAGTTTCTTTGATCTGAGATAAAACTCCAAAATCATGGCAGCTATGCATTTATAAATACTCATAGATTTTTTTTTTTTAAGTTTTATTTTTGGAGGGGGGTGGGGGGTTATAGGGCGTCAACTGAAGTTCTGCACACAGGCGCTGGATACTGCTGGCGCGCCCCTGTGTAACATATCATAGATTAAGAGCAAATTTTCATTATCAGAAAAATTCACCCAATTTTTAAGTGCCTTCCTAATTATATAAATGCGTAACACCTATAGTTGTCGTCTGGTCCTTCCGTCTGTCCTTATTTAACAACACAAAAACTTCTCAACCTAATGCTTTGAAATTTAATATATATATATAATCGTTGCAGCAGAATTTTGTCGGGTCATTTTAAATTTTATGAAAATCGAACCAAAACTTAAACAGATATTAACAAAAATTTTCTTCTTTCTATTAAATCTTATCATACGGAATTAAATCAATTATATCCCATGATAGGTAATAATTCTAGGTTAGCGTGGTAGTTATTCTATTAAATCCTATCATACGTAATTAATTCAATGACACCCCGTGATAGGTACTGTAGTGATTCTGGGTTATCATGATGAATACGTCAGATCTAAGATGGAATCATATTATTTCCGTATTACTGAATTTAATATATGTAATAGCAATAAATTTTGTATTCATGCATTTTTTCATTTGAGTACAACAGCTATTTCACCAAGATCTGAATATTTATAAAGCTAGTTATAGCTTAGCCCCAGTATTTGCCACGTTTGGCGTATAATTTCCGACTTATTATATTTCATTTCAGAATCACTATTTGCTTTTCGTCATAAAACAAATTTATCTTTCATTATAACGAAGTGGCAACCGTGGAAATTTGACGAAATGAAAACATGAAATAAAAACCATACGTCAAGCATAGATTATGAAATACTTTCCAACCCTTCCAGAATACTGCAACGAAAATTCAACGTTTAAAAAGGTGATACTATATTTCAGGAATTACCGTCTACGTCCTGAAAGGTACAGTCATTTAGGGTAACTTTGATCCGCATTTTCTCTATTTTCATATCCCACACTCTTATTTTAAAACTACTGTTGCAACTAGGGGCATAAAAGAGAAGAAATGATCCTAAATTATTGTATGAGTATCAAAAATTAAGGAATAATAATGATAAAAGCTATAAAAAATGAATTTTTATCCTGGTTCAAAGTTACCCGGCCATTTAGAGCAACTTTGCACAATTTGATAAATATTATCTAAAATAATTCATTATAATAAAAAAAAAAAGTATTATGGTTAGGACAAGTTTGAACCCCAAAAAATGTTTTCAGATATGTAAAGACTCCGAATTTACATTTTCCAATATCAGAAGATTTGTATAATTTATGAGATTACAACAAATATCAGGCATAAGAAAAGTGGAAGAAGAAAGCCATGAGCATTTAGAAATTTAAAAAAAAAACTGTTTATTGTTCATATAAAACATAAAAATGCAGTGGAAAATAATTTTCAATGTTTTATCTCAATATATATCCATAGTTACAGTAAAACAAACTAGTACTAGTATTATTCAAATAAGAATAAAAAATTGCGAATGTATGAAATGTCAAATTTGAGTAGCTCCGCCCCGAAAAACGCCTTTAAATGAATTGTATGTATTTTACACATTGCTGGACAGATAATTACACCTGTTTATTTTTTATTAAATATATTCAAAATTGTTAATTGGTCCAAATCATCCAAGCAACCTCATAGCAAATTGGTATATAGTTTTATATACCTTAGATAAATTTAAAAAATATAAGTGATCGTATTTACCTACATTCTAGTAGAAGAGCAACGCGAAGCATTAATAAAATTAAATTATAATTCGCGTCAAAAAGTAATTATTAAATTTGAATAATTACGAATAAAATTAAGAGTTTGCGTTGTGAATTATTTAGACTAACTCTTCCACTTATGAATTAAACTAAAATTTAAGCTGTAAAAAAAAAGAATTGACACACTTTAAATATTATTAATTAAATAATTACAGAAACTTTTTAAAACTTGATTAAATATTTTATTTACATTGAACATATCTATATACAGAAAAACATAATATTAATTCAAAAAATAGAAAGCAACACTTTTGTTTGCTTCTCATTATTTTAAGTATGTTTAATCTTTTTTAAAAAAAAGACAATATTTTCACGTACTCTAATTATTATAATTGTTTCTTTTTGCTAAAAGAAATACTCTCTTTCATTTTTTTAATTACCTTAATCTTATTTAATTATTGGTTTGGTCGGATCTCAGATAACTCTCTACCGTAAAATATCAGAAAAGTATTTTTTAAGATTTTTCATATGATCTTAAGTGGTAAAAGAAAATGTTTAAAATAGTACCTTCTTTTAATATACGGGATGGTGGCCTTTATTTATCAAATTCCGAGTTGTTGCGTTGCTTAGGATCATGGCAATGTGTCATCAGGAACGCATCCTCAATTTGGCTTGATTAGGATCACTCCGATCTGTACATCAGGAAGACATCCTCAATTTGGCTTGATTAGGCTCACTCCGATAGGTACCTCAGGAATACATCCTCAATTAGGCTTGATTAGGCTCGATTAGGCTCGCTCCAACATGTCCATCTCGCCTGGGCTTTACTAGGGCTTACGGGACTCATTGCACGGGCTTTCAGGAGAGCTCTTGCATCCTCTACATCTTTTTTCAGACTATCCTTTTTCAAAACTTATTCTTCTTGCACACCAGCTCCTGCAGTGGGAGGAACTATTTTTGTCTAGTCCACTGTTATTGGATGTGAGAAGATTTTTTATTATACTTCGATAGGCCTATTAGCTAGCAGTCTGCAAATGGCCCCTAACATATACTTTAATATTATTATCTGCCTTAAAGTTTGGGTGGTCTGAAAAGTCATAAATTTATCCCAACACTTTTATTGAGGCCATAAATTGATTCCAACGTTTTTATGATTTTACGACTTCTAATTATACACCACTTTCCATTGGCTTGTCATAAAACGACACCATGGCGTCTGGCTAGTTGTTGTCTGAGATCCGAACTCCATTCAACGTTATACATTCATTTTACAATACAACAATTTTTTTTTAAAATATATATTTACTATTTAAAATCAACTTAATAATTTTTGTATGAACTTACACTCTTATTTTACTTAAATATATAAACATTATAATTTTACACTCATAATTATATTTTATAAAAAATATTTATACAAACAGAAATAACAAATTACGCAATTTTACTTTGATTTAACCAACATGGTGCGGGAACATATCATAGTTATATGTTGCCCAGCATCTCTCCCGGTATCGGAAGAAAGAAAAAATAGAAACTGATTGCTGGTTTTATTTTTTTTTTGTAAAGCTTGAAGGAATGTACGTGTCCATATGATTGTGTATCTACACAGTTTTTGAGCGAAGACTGTAAAGTTCAATTATCAATGGTTCTGGTATATTTTATAAGAAGTTCTTCTATTGTTTCATAACAGAAAGTTCAACACATGATAGCATAGTTGTCTGTTGACATTCACATTTATAGAAGACCTCTGTACTGACAATCAGACGTCTTTCTTGAAACCTTTTTTCTTTACCACCCACATGTTTACTAATTTTGTAACTTTACAGTTTAAGTGCCCAAAATACATTCAAAGCTATAATTTTGTCTGAAATTAATATGCCGAAATAAACCTCATTATAAGAAAAATAATGGCATACGCATTTGACATATTATTTCATCACATACAACCTTATGACACAGTGTTTTATCTAAAACACATTTTATACTGAATAAAAGTAAATACAATGCTTGTAATATGACATGTTATATTTTCACATAATTAATCTGATGTATTCAAATTATAATCAGAAAAAATATTGTATACAAACTTGTTACATTATTTTATTTATTTGTTACTTCAAACATGTATGATCTGTCAAAATGTACAAGCTAATTCATCTCCTTTAATATATCATTACGCAATGCTTTCCAACTTTACCCGATACGAGAAAGAGAGAAAAAAAAAAAAAAGAAGAAGAAGGATTGAATAAAACCAGTTTTGAACGTCCCCGATTCTTTCGAAACGAGGGGTTGGTCAAGCTACTAATCGCTTTCTGTGAGGTGAATTGTGCTGTGACAAAATTTTACGACTTCCCAAAGGTATGTATTTAAAACCATTTCATGCTTGTAATTACCGTATTAATTAGTATAATTTCTTGATATACTTTCTTCTTAACTCACTGTGCATGCCTGTATGTAATTTTAAACATAATCTATGCATAAACAGTGTATGTATTTGTATCGTATCTAATGTAAACCTTCTGCCTTTTTTTTTATTATTTTGCAGGGGAAAAATGGCGATTCTGGCATCTGCATTCTCCTGCCTCATACTGGAACTGAAGCGAGGGTGGCTTTTTATTCATTCAGGTTTAAATCTAAACCAAATTGCCTTTCAGGATTAAAAAAAAAAATGCATATAATTTTCTTTAACTGATTACATTGTATATTTTTAGACCTTTCTAACAAACACAAATTTTGATTCATGATATTGTTTACTATTAAAATGTAAACAACACGGAAAAATGACTTCTACGGCCTCTCAAAAATGCAAGATATGCATTACGCGGACCTTAAAAATGCACCTTCATTTAATACTATTAAATAGTGTTGTCAGAAAATGCCATTGACGGAGAAGAGAACAATTTTTTTGTCTTAAATTATTATTTATTTAGCCAACAATTCTATCTTAAAAGATTGTTAAATTTTCATATTTATTTATTTTTTTACTGAATGAAATAAAAATTTATTTATTCAAAATTTTATTTATCATTAACATTCCGTATGTGAATTCTACTGTCTAAAATTTAATGATATGTTTAAAAATAAAAGATAATAAATTATTATTATTAATCCAACATTAATAATTATTATTTAATTATAAAAAAAAAATGTACTTAATACACTTGTATAATTTAAAAAAAAAAAAAGTAAATGATAATTACTACGTAAAATCGTATGCAGCCATCTATGAGTACCCGGCCGGACCAAAGAACTTCTGCCAGCAGAAAAAATCTTTGTATACTCACAAACAACCACATCCAATTTTTTTTATAGATCAAGTTTTTAAAATAATTACTGTACGTACTATAAAAAAAATTAAGTAAATAAATTTATTAAGCCATACTACATATTTTAATAAAATTAAGGCCAATATATATAAATATATTTATTTATTTATTTTGTTTTCTTATGTTAAATTGGCCAAATTATATATATAAAAAAAAAATTATGAACTCACACACTCAAATTTATCAATACTATGTATATTTATATGTGTTAAATTTAGAATTGCATTTAATTCTAAGGGAAAGTAAAGAGAAAAAAAAATGCTTAAATTCTAAACTAACATAAATTTATAAAATATTTCATTTAAAAAAAAAAAAAAATCTAATATCTAGCTGATTTCAGCAAGATGTCATTTAATATTTATATTAAATAATTTTGCTAATACATTTTATTAATTGTTAAATTTGCATATTTTTATATATACAATAAAAATATAATAGTCTTACATAAAATTTTACACTACAACAATGTTATTAATTAATTTAACTTGAATTTAAGCCTACTTTAATTCTAATTGAATACCGTTAATAAAAGTAAATTAGCTTATCAAGTTAAATATAATATAAACTATGTTTGTCTAATGTTAATTTTGCTGAAAATTCCATAAATTTTAACTGTAAATGCTAATTGCTATACCTTTTGTTATTTATTTTGAAAACAACACGAACTTATATTTTTATTTATTATTTTTTTTTATTAAATCTAGGAACTATACACTGAGCTAGACACTCCATAAATGTGTAAAACCTAAAAATCAAAAATTTTCTAAAGAAAACTCAAAATGCTGCTTTTTACAATATAATATTACTAATTTTATTGTTTCTGAGCATAACATCTAGTAATTATACCATACTTAATTTTTTCTTCGATTCCTTTTTCAGCCAAGAATCCTGAAATTTATGCCTAGGTGGACCATATATTGATGTATCTGTGAATTGATAAATTTTCTACAAATATTTTGTTGGTGTTGGTGCATACCCAGCCGTAGGCCAAAATTGCACCCTATACAGAAAGCCTTTGGTGAGAAAATTTTAATTTTACTTCAATTATTTATTTGTGTATTTTTACTATTATTTTTGTGTGCAATCATGTTGAAATAACTTGCCTTGTCCATTGTTATACATATATATGTTTTTTTAAAAACCAATGTGCTACACCAAAATCCTTTTTTTAAATTTTTTTTTATAACACTTTTGTTCATAAAACTTATCCCTGCTGTCTAAATTCTAGACTTTAGCATATAAGTTGTACTTGAACTACCGGAATAAATCTTAGCACTTTTTGTATATTTTATTATGTTTAGGCTTATAGCTGACCGCTATCCTAATATAGAGTGCACTAATAATTTATTCCTTGTCAACCATATATTTATATAAAAATAATATATATATATGAGTATGCTATAAAGCTGTTCTAACTACCCTGAACCTATAGCTTACACCTACTCATTTTAAAGAGTAATTCTGAAATTTTGTCATCTAAATTGTAAGGCTATTAGCAAAGGCTACCCTTATAGAAGACAGAAAAAATTCTCTTTTTTTTTTTTTTTTTTTTTTTTTGAAAATTACTCCAACCTTATTTACTATTAAATTAATTAAGTTTTAATGTTATTTGGCTTTGTTAAGATTTTATATTTTCTAATTCATATTCGAAAAGAAAGAAAATATATATATAACTTTTGCCTGGAGAGAAATATTTCACTGCTCCATTGAAGTTTTGTGAAGCACATTACATAATTTTATAAGTATGTTTTCGGGTGCGCCCTGCACATTTGCTCAATATTGTAACCCTGAGACAAATTGGCGTTCCCATGTTCCTATCCTTTCTTATTATTATTTTGAATTTTAAAAAGGCAAGTTATTAATTTTGTTTCAATTTTTTTTTACCTAAAAGAAAAAAAATTTATTTTTAAATTTTGAAAATTTTTAAATTTTGAAATTCGATTAATTATGCATTTTGATTTATTTTTAATACCAATTCATATCCCATGTATAATACTGGGGAGGGGGGAAAGGGTAATGATCTTGTATACCATCCCCGTATAAGTTTGTATATGGTGTATAACCATATAACGACATATTTTGATCATAATGATCTATTTGATACTTTAAATATGGGTCTACATTCTCAGAATATTTATTATTATTTTTATAATAATTCTTAGTAAGTTTGTCACCCTTTTGACTCGTATTTTTGTTCAATTTGAACCAACAATTTTCAGTTAAGTGTGATTTTCTTTGACAAATGTCACATTTAGTTTTGTAATTTTTATCACCCTTAATTTTTTTCTGAGACCCTTGTAAATTCGTAATTTCCGCCTCTGTATGACCTGTTGCGTATTTCGGAGCGTACAGCTGATCCATATGTCGTTTGATCGGCTCTATTGATTTATCTGGAACATATTGTAATAAATAATTAAAGTTTCTAAACTTTTTAGTAACTTCGTAGGGTCCTTGAAATTTTGGCTCTAATGCGCCTGGTTTTCCAATACATTTTAAATATACTGTTTGACCCAAATTTAAATCCTTTACTTTTTCGTATGCCTCTTCATCTATATATTCTTGCATTATTTTCTCCTGGTTTGCAAGGGATTGAATTTTGATTTCCTTCATATGCTGTATTCTGCTTTTAACATAAGAGTGGGTATATATTTCCTCAGAAGGAATATGGGCTGTGAAGGGATTTTTTATTTCCCTTGCGAAAAATAGCAGTGAGGGACTATATCCCGTAGCGCGGTGTTTCGAGGAATTATACGCTAGTTTAAAAAAATCCAGTCTTATGTCCCATTCCGTAGTGCGTTTCGACATAGCTACAATTGATGTTTTTAATATTTTATTGGTAACTTCACAAAGTCCATTTCCTTGCGCACGGTATACACTCACAAATTTCCTTTGTATGTTTAAAGATTCCAAATATTCTTTCATAATTTCGCTTCTTAAATATTTTGCATTATCAAAGATAATTTCTTTACACAACCCATAATTTGCAAAATATTTATTTAGTACATTTAATATAGTCTGTGACTCTACGTTTCGTAGGGGAACAGCTTCCAGGAATCTCGATGTCGAATCAATTATAATTAAAATGTATCTGTTTTTCCTTAACGTGAGGTTTAAAGGTCCAATGACGTCAGCATGCAGGACTGTACCGACTTCGTGATCTTTCACCATTTTTTTAACAGGGACTTTTATTGTTGTGTGTTGTTTAGATGTGAGGCACTGCACACAATTTGCACAATACTGTTTAATGTCTTTGTACATTCCGTGCCAAAAGAGCCTTGTTTTCACATTATCATAAGTTTTTTGAAATCCGAAATGCGCTTTATGAGCTTCTTCTATGGCTGCAATTTTTAATGAATCCGGGGTAATTAAAAGCTCCTTTTTATCTGAACCAGGTTTCAAAATTAATAATTTATTTTGATTTAAAGCAAATCTCTTCGTGCTTCTATTATTTTTGTCTTTTTCGATTTTATTTATTATAATTTTTAATTTTTCGTCTGCATATTGCTCCGATTTAATATTTTCGTCTGTAAGTGCTATGTTACTTGCAAACAAATTATTTTGGAGTTCTCTGTCTGTTGTAAGATTATCTAAATTCCTGCTCAAATAGTCTGCTGGATTGTTAATTCCTTCGACGAATTCGAAGTCGAAATTAAAGTCTTGTAAATCTGCTACCCATCTGTTTATAATTTCCGATTTATCTTGTAAATGTAAATGCTGAGTTAGTGCTTTCGAATCAGTTAACACAGTAAATCTTCTACCTGAAAGCATATATTTAAAATGCATAATTGCTTCATGCACTGCTAATAACTCAAATTTAATACTCGGATAATTTTTTTCCGGTTCTCTAAGTTTTCTCCCGAAAAATTCAACAGGTAGCAAATGACCATCCTTTTCTTGAGCTAGAACACCTGAAATTGCAACTTTGCTCCCATCCGTGAATAAGAAAAATTCCTTGTTAAAATCGGGGGGTCTGAGTGTCGGTTTTTGTACAATTTCTTCCTGAATTATCAGGAAAGCTTTTTCTGCTTCTGGACTCCACTTAAATTTAACTTTATCTTTAGTCAGCTCTATTAAAGGGTTAACTTTGTCGGAATAGTTGGGTATTAGCGTCCGAAAATAATTCGCTAAGCCCAATAAAGATCTGACCCCCTTTTTCGATTTTGGTCTGACTAAATTTTTTACTTTTTCAATATTCTTTTGAGATGGAGAATATCCCATTTGATTCACCCTAAATCCTAGGAATTCTATTTCTGCTTTGCAAATTTGCATTTTTGAAGGTTCGATTGTCATGTTGTGATTTATTAATACCTGTAGAACTTCTTCTAAGGTTTTCGTCATCTCTGCTATTGTATTTGCAGATATCAACACATCATCAATGTAGTATGATACTTTGCTTTTGTCAAAATGTCCCAGAATTTTATCGATTACTTCTGCAAAAATTGCGCTAGAATTTCGTGTGCCAAAAGCTAAACGAAGTGGCATATGTTTTCCAAATTCCGTAATAAACGCTAATTTTTTGCAATCTTCTGGTTTTAAATTTATTTGGAAAAAAGCACTATGTAAGTCTAGCACCGTATAGTATTTTTTACCGCTTATTTTTTGTAATAAGTCTTTTACGTCCGGCATCGGATAAGTATAAGGTTGTAAAATTTGGTTTAATAGTCTTAGGTCCGTTGCCATTCTAAACTTGGGTTCTGCATTCGGGTTATTACTCGGATTTTTCTTTCTAACGAAAATAACTGGAAAAGCATACTCGGAGTCAGTCTTCTCTATAATTTTAGCCTGTAACAGTTGTTCAATTTCCCTTTTCGCATACTGTCTTACTGCCTGAGGCAATTTATATGGCTTAGCTTGTACCGGGAATTCATGATTCAATTGAAAACTTGGTGCAACAAACGCTGATTGCCCCAATGTTTGATAACTTTTTGAAAATGCATGAACATTGCCCATTAAAATTTTTCGAAATTTTTGTTGTACTTCCTCTGATAAATGGCTTAAATCGAAATCCGTCTCTTTAATTTCTGCTTCTCGCAATTTTCTTACATCTTCTATATTTAAATTATTTATTTCATAAAATGTCCCTTTCTCTATATTATCAGTTGAGTCATCTTGCTTGCACTCAAAGTTCGTTATAATTTCCCCTATTTTAGTTCCTTTCTGAATAATTAACTTTTCTAACAGTTTATTCTTTATTATAATATTTATGTTATTATTTTTTTGAACTTCGTGTAACGAAGTCTCGCATGAAAATTTACTATTTTCTTGAATGGGGTCAAAAATAATTATATCTGACATATTTATATCCTCTGGGCATTTTAATTTTACAATTTTCGATTCTTCAGGTTGGAGAAAAATTCTATTTTTAGTAATGGCAAACATACTTTTATTTGAATGTTCCCCTGAATTACATGGCGTAATGTTATTCACTTCATAATTATTTACTTCACTTGCAACGTTTAATTTAATTTGTTGATTTTTAAATTTTAATGTTTTATTGCATAAATCCAAAATCATATGATTTTCTTTGAGATAATCGTACCCTAATAACATTTGGTACTGCCTATCAAAATCATCATTAGTGACATAAAATGTGCCTGTTGTGAATATACCTTTTAATCGAAAAGTTAATTTTACACATTGTTTAAAAAAAATCTTTGAATTTGTTAAAGTTTTAATTTGGATCTGATTGCCCAAATATTTGATTTTGACGTTTGTATCTTTAATTTTTTTGAATAAAGAAGGTGATAAAAGGGATACAGCAGCTCCGGTATCCAGTAACGCTTGTATTTCGACGCCCTGTATACTTAGTGATATAATTGGCAGACTATCTTTGTCTGCATTTGTTATATTTGCGATTGTTTTATTTATTTTATCGATTTCCGTCTCTGAAAATCCCGAATCTTGATCCGATTTCGCTGTTTTCTTTGCCCATTTTTTTTTTCTTTTTGCGCTTTTCAAATTGATAACCATTTTGCTCATAATTCTCAGAAATATATCCAAAATCCCTATTTCCCGAATTCCAGTTAGGTTGTGAATAATCATACATCCCATAATGCGTCGGGTAATTAAAGGAATTGTAGTAATCATTATAATATCGTTCATAATCATTATAATGAAAATTGTTATTGAAATGGGAACCCTGATAATCATTGTGTTTATTAAAGAGTTTCTTATTCCGCGGAACACTATCATCTCTAATTGCATGGTTTTTTTTCTTTGATTTTTTTAGTTTTTCAATCTCCCCTTTTAATTTCTCGATTAGCTCTTTGTTTTGCTTACTTGATTCTATAATGTTCTCATAAAGATCTTTGTTTTCTTTATTTATTGCGTTAATTTCCTCAAACTTTGATTCATTATACGCACTTTCCATAAGTTTTGCTAACTCGCATGCCTCCTTGAAGGACCTGGGCGCATTTTTACGCACATCTAGTGCAATATCCTGTCTAATTGAATTTAAAAAATTCGACATTTTTAAGATTTCGATAAAATTCTCTTCCTTATTATCCACATTTTCGCCTGCACTTTCGATATAAGATTTTACACCCTTTTTAAACTCCAAAATGAAATCCTCTATCGTTTGACTTGCGGCCTGTTTTAAATTTAGGAAATTGCTCTGAGCATTAAGGAAGCTTAGTTTTGTACCAAATAACTCCACCAAATTATTTTTAAATAAATTATAATTGGTCTCGTTATATGTTTCAATCTGTTTACTTAAAATATGTTTTGCGTCCCCAGTAATTTTAGCCTTTAAAATTAATAATTTAGTTTCTTCCTGTATATCTGTTGAATTCAAAATATTATCAAATTCCTCTAAGAAAAATATAATGTTTTTGTTCTTTTTATTGTCAAATGGTGACACTAACTTAATACGTGTATCTATATCCAGCGTCTGAGTCATTTTTAACAAGTATTAGTAATCAATGTATACTTTTTCAAAATATCAATTCAAAATAGATCCTATACCTCTTAAAAGAATATTTTGCATCTCATACTATTTTCTCTATATTACAACATATGTATGAAAATATTCTAAATTGCATAAATACATAAAAACAACAACACTAAAATTTTAAAAAAAAATT
This sequence comes from Maratus speciosus, assembly GCA_963932465.1. Classification (NCBI taxonomy): domain Eukaryota; kingdom Metazoa; phylum Arthropoda; class Arachnida; order Araneae; family Salticidae; genus Maratus; species Maratus speciosus. Next base: position 316,347,359 of record OZ010789.1, read on the forward strand.
TCTTAGGAGATGAAGTTGTTTTGTAGATTATTCTTTTACACACATAAATACCCCTAAAATATTTATAATACACGTATATATAAAAAAACAACATAATTTCATTTAACAGAAAAATATCTGTCTTTTTCTACAGAAAAAACAATCTTATTTTTTTTTTTTTTTTTTTTGTAAATATTGTACTACTACTTCGTAGTACGACTCATAAATTTTCTTTTGTATCAAGGTGATACAATTTCAAAAATCATGATCTATTGACATTTCAATCATTTTTATACCAGACATATTATAAAATTTTACTCATTATTCTTATTCTTATTATTATTTATACATTATATAAAAAAAAATTATTTTTACAAATGTGTCATCTGTGATGTGAATGCCATTATTTTTCAATGGTAACTGAGATCCAACCACAAGAGAAAAGAGAGAAAAAAAAAACAAAATTGTAATTCCTAAATTTACCTATTATAAATCCCAGAATTATTTTTTCATTTCCTTTTTGTTTTTTACTAACATATATTATTCATTTTATTTATATAAAATTATTATATGTGTGTCATTATTGTTACAATAATAAATTTAATTTTAATAAAATTTTAATCAATTAAACTTACATACCTACAATATCTTTAAAATTGTGACATTAAAATAATACTTAAATTTATTTTCCTTTTTTATTATTATTATTATTATTATTATTATTTCTAATGACCTCAGATGAACGTTCCTGAGTCATAGCACCATTTACCTATCTAATGACCTCAGATGATCGTTCCTGAGTCAGAGCAGCATTTTACTTAATGAAGGGGGGATGCTGGACAGATAATTACACCTGTTTATTTTTTATTAAATATATTCAAAATTGTTAATTGGTCCAAATCATCCAAGCAACCTCATAGCAAATTGGTATATAGTTTTATATACCTTAGATAAATTTAAAAAATATAAGTGATCGTATTTACCTACATTCTAGTAGAAGAGCAACGCGAAGCATTAATAAAATTAAATTATAATTCGCGTCAAAAAGTAATTATTAAATTTGAATAATTACGAATAAAATTAAGAGTTTGCGTTGTGAATTATTTAGACGAACTCTTCCACTTATGAATTAAACTAAAATTTAAGCTGTAAAAAAAAAGAATTGACACACTTTAAATATTATTAATTAAATAATTACAGAAACTTTTTAAAACTTGATTAAATATTTTATTTACATTGAACATATCTATATACAGAAAAACATAATATTAATTCAAAAAATAGAAAGCAACACTTTTGTTTGCTTCTCATTATTTTAAGTATGTTTAATCTTTTTTAAAAAAAAGACAATATTTTCACGTACTCTAATTATTATAATTGTTTCTTTTTGCTAAAAGAAATACTCTCTTTCATTTTTTTAATTACCTTAATCTTATTTAATTATTGGTTTGGTCGGATCTCAGATAACTCTCTACCGTAAAATATCAGAAAAGTATTTTTTAAGATTTTTCATATGATCTTAAGTGGTAAAAGAAAATGTTTAAAATAGTACCTTCTTTTAATATACGGGATGGTGGCCTTTATTTATCAAATTCCGAGTTGTTGCGTTGCTTAGGATCATGGCAATGTGTCATCAGGAACGCATCCTCAATTTGGCTTGATTAGGATCACTCCGATCTGTACATCAGGAAGACATCCTCAATTTGGCTTGATTAGGCTCACTCCGATAGGTACCTCAGGAATACATCCTCAATTAGGCTTGATTAGGCTCGATTAGGCTCGCTCCAACATGTCCATCTCGCCTGGGCTTTACTAGGGCTTACGGGACTCATTGCACGGGCTTTCAGGAGAGCTCTTGCATCCTCTACATCTTTTTTCAGACTATCCTTTTTCAAAACTTATTCTTCTTGCACACCAGCTCCTGCAGTGGGAGGAACTATTTTTGTCTAGTCCACTGTTATTGGATGTGAGAAGATTTTTTATTATACTTCGATAGGCCTATTAGCTAGCAGTCTGCAAATGGCCCCTAACATATACTTTAATATTATTATCTGCCTTAAAGTTTGGGTGGTCTGAAAAGTCATAAATTTATCCCAACACTTTTATTGAGGCCATAAATTGATTCCAACGTTTTTATGATTTTACGACTTCTAATTATACACCACTTTCCATTGGCTTGTCATAAAACGACACCATGGCGTCTGGCTAGTTGTTGTCTGAGATCCGAACTCCATTCAACGTTATACATTCATTTTACAATACAACAATTTTTTTTAAAATATATATTTACTATTTAAAATCAACTTAATAATTTTTGTATGAACTTACACTCTTATTTTACTTAAATATATAAACATTATAATTTTACACTCATAATTATATTTTATAAAAAATATTTATACAAACAGAAATAACAAATTACGCAATTTTACTTTGATTTAACCAACATGGTGCGGGAACATATCATAGTTATATGTTGCCCAGCACACATATTTATGAAAATATTTACATATTATATCTAATGTTCATTTTCGGCATTTATATAAAATACACGTGCAAATATGGGAAATTTTTGACAGTAGCATCTATAATTAGTAAATTATAAACATCACTATAACTTTGAGCCGGCTCAAAGTTACCCTGAAAATGTGGTAAAATGTTAGTGCCTTCTTATTTTACATTTTATTAACTATTAATAAATAAATAATCACAAAATATTATCACCTTTACAACATTTAGACAATAATATGTCTGATAAATGAGTATATTGTTACTTACTATGAAAATTTAATTGGATTACAACAACTTCAAAACAGCATTCAAAATTACCTTGAAAACAGTACTTCTCAAAAATAGTAAGATGATGCATTTAATTGCGTATAATGTTGCTAATTTATTTTCTAAAATAGAGAGTAGAAATCCCAGTTTAGAACTTTGCACAGTTCTGGAGCTTATTTAGTCTTTTGGAGTGAAAAATATTGAAAATTAGGAGGTGGTGCAAAGTTACACCCCCATGGTTCAAAGTTACCTTGAATGATTGTACTCGGATTCTTTTGTGCATCCCTGTATATGGTCGATAGATCTTTATATTGACAGCATAGTACGCTAAAATTTAACTTAGTTACAAAATGCATAACATAATTCACCATTAGCAGTTTCCTGCAATAGACGGAAATGCACTTGAATAATTCTGTAAAACCCTGAATAGTATTTCTATTATACACTCATCATCTATACTAATAAAAGAACATATCGATCTGTGAGTGTGTATCTGCGATGGCTAGCGAAATCTATGGCACGTACGAGGCTCGAACGTTTTGTGAAGATAGTCCAAGGCCTCTCCTAATGTACCTGAGTTTCAGATTTTTTTTAATTTTAATTATTAGCTGGGTAATTAATTAACAATCGCAACTCACTTTCATCAAAAAGTCAGTTATTTGATCTCCGGTCAAGGAAGTACGCCCGCATGCGTACAAACTCATTAAGGAGACCTTCTACATTAGGAGACAAGAAAAAAGCACTTTTTTATGATTTTTTGTAAGAAAACTGCGAGATGGATCTTTTTGAAATTTTAACAGTTTATTGTACATATCTTAAGGTATACATGGGAATTCTTTTATTAGATTTTGTTGGTTCTACTCTGAGTTATAAGCAAATATGTTCAACTGCTTTGGAAAATTTCGCCTGGACGGTGGGCATGATAGCGCCTTGTAGAATTATCTGAAACACAAAAGTATTTTTTTTTTTCATAAACTTCGTGAGTATAGCTTCTAGTTAAATTAAAGGAACCCATAAATTTATTTAAAAGAAGTTATGCAATGGCTGATTTAAAAAATAAAATAAAATAAAATAAAATAAAATAAAAAACTTTTTTTTGTTAAAAAAAATTTGATCTTATTTGTTAATATAACTTTTTTTTTAATAATTGCCTTCAAAGCTTTGATTCATATCGAAGGCAATTAAATAAGCTTTAATTTAAAAAAAAATCAAGATGATCCATTGAGTAGTTTTTTTTTTTTTTTTTTTTTATCTTGCCCACCGTGTCAAGCACGGTGGTTTTGACACGGTTTTTGACACGGTGGGCAAGATTTTAAAAAAACTACTCGGTGGATCATCTTGATTTTTTTTTAATTAAAGCTTATTTAATTGCCTTCGATATGAATTAAAGCTTTTACTAAAAGTATTTTAAAAAAAAGTTATTAACAAATAAGAACGATTTTTTTAACAAAAAAATTTTTTTTTAATCAGCCGTTACATATTTTTTTTAAATAAATTTATGGATTCCTTTAATTTAACTAGAAACAATACTCACGAAGTTTACAAAAAAAAATTATTTTTGTGTTTCAGATAATTCTACAAGGCGCTATCATGCCCACCGTCCAGACGAAATTTTCCAAAGCAGTTGAACATATTTGTTTATAACTTAGGGTAGAACAACAAAATATAATAAAAGAATTCTTGTGTATACCTTAAGATATGTACAATAAACTCTTAAAATTTCGGAAAGATCCATCATGCAGTTTTCTTCCAAAAAAAAGATCATAAAAAGTGCTTTTTTTTTTTGTCTCCTAATGTAGAAGGTCCCCTTAACGCATCAGAAGCTGACGAAGAAACATTTCCGACTGGTATTTCTGTTTTTTTTTTTTTTTTTTTTTTTTTTTTTATCCAAATTGTCCAAAGTACAGTTAAAATTGAAAGACATATTCCAAAAAATCGGACTCTTACGTCTCAAACGATGCAATAAAATAAAAAAATTGTCGCGGTTGACTCTTTGAAAGAAAATTTTCAAAAAGGGCCGTTTTCCAAAAAAAAGTTTTTCCGCCTTATTTCAACGCCCATCCAGGACACAATTTTAAAGGTACCGACAAACCAAAAATATGCTTTTAAAGCTGAAACCTTCTTCAAATCGATGGTGTAATTGTTTTTTTAAAATATGAATTTTAACCCTTTCAAATATACCGTCAAACGCAGGTCACTTCGGGATATTTTTTCTACGCTAAAAGTTAAAAACGTCCGTATTTTAACACAATCTTTTTAGAGTAAATCAATAGATCAGATTTATATCACCTACAAAAATTTCAAAACGTTCGGACGGGTAGAAATAGTGATGGGCGATAACGAGATGTTTTTCTCGATTATCTCGATTGTATGGACATCTCGATATTTTTCGATTGTGTAAATTTTTTCTCGATGACTACAGTTTGCAAATTTCTTTTATAAATCATATATTATGTATTATATACGTCATACATTTATCAAGAATCGTCTGCGGGTGAACTGAAATGAGTCGATGTTAATAAAGACTAGGGGACTTCGACCGCTAGCGGGCCCCTCCTTTAATCGGGGCCCCTAATTTATACGTAATCTTGTAATATGAAATCACGAACAGGTTACCCGCTATATACGGCACTGATATATGATAGCAGGCGGGTGTGGTGTGCACGCACTACAAAATCTTGTAAAAAATATAATATCGATACGAATGAACCTCGGACCAGATCTCTTGGGGGAGGGGTCAAAGCGAGTGGAGGAGCACAGCAGCTGCATAATATGATTAAGTCGTCACAGGTCTTTAGGCCTTTCCAACCATATGTCACATGAGAAGTCTGGATCTGAATTTATAAAAATGCCCTCCCCGTGGGGGCAAAGGGGGAAAGGGGTGCGGGAGGTGGATAACATGAGTAAGTGGTCATAAGCCTTTCCAACAATCAGGGATGTAGTGGAAGATATACGGGGGTATACGCCGTATACCCTCTGGATTTTTTTAAGGAACACCGTATACCCTCTGTTTCTCAAGAAAGCTATAGTATATGTACGCTAGGGTATACCCTCTGCCTTGAGCGTATACCCTCTGCCTTGAGCGTATACCCTCTGCTTAGAACGTATGCCCTCTGTTTTTTTTACGACTACACCCCTGCCAACAATATGTCACATGAGGGGTCTCGACTAAATTTAGAAAAACACCCCCGTGGGGGAAAAGGGGGGGGCGGTCACCGGAGGTGCATTACATCAATAAGTAGTCACAGACCTTCCCAACGATATCTCACATGTGGGGTCTTGGCTAAATTTGGAAAAGTATCCCCCCGGGGGGGCAAAATGGGGGGATGGACACCGGAGGAGCATAACATCAATAAGTAGTCACAGACATTTCCAACGATATCTCACATGAGAGGTCTTGGTTAAATTTGAAAAAGTGTCCCCCGGGAGGGGCAAATTGGGGGAGACTGTCACCGGAGGTGCATAACATCAATAAATAGTCACAGACCTTTCCAACGATATCTCACATGAGGGGTCTTAGCTAAATTTAGAAAAGTGCCCCCGGGGGGGGGCAAAGTGGTGGTGGGGACACTGTAGGTACATAACATCAATAAGTAGTTACAGACCTTTCCAACGATATCTCACACGAGGGGTCTTGACTAAATTTGAAAAATTGTCCCCCGGGGGGGCAAAGAGTGGGGGGGCTGTCACCGGAAGTGCATAACATCAATAAGTAGTCACAGACCTTTTCAACGATATCTCACAAGAGGGGTATTGACTAAATTTGAAAAATGTCCTCCGGGGTGGGGCAAAGGGGGGGCGCGGCCTCCGGAAGTGCATAGCATCAATAAGTAGTCACAAACCTTTCCAACGATATGTCACATGAGGGGTCTTGGCTAAATTTGGAAAAGTGTCCTGAAATTTCATATATTATAAATAATATTTAGCGGAGGGCTCCATAAAAAAATCCGATCTAAAATGATAAAAACGGAAAAAACTACCCTCGCAGTGGGGGCCAAATTGGGGAGGGGAGGAAGAAAGTCTCATAATATGAAGGAGTCATCCGAGAGCTTACCGATGACTTATCACATGACTGGTCCAAAAAAGTTTGAAAATTGCTCCCCCTCCCTCCCCCCGTGGGCCCACTCTTTCGCCCCGGAATTCACACAGCCGCCACTTTAAAATTTTTATGTTCAATAAATAATATTTACCGGAAGACTGCATAAAAAACCCACATCTAAAGTAATATTTAAATTTATTATAGAAATCGGCTACGGTTTTAAAAATTTGATCGCCCCTTCCCCATCTCCCTTTGGGCGAAGAAAGATTCATAGTATGAAAGAGTGGTCAAAGGGCTTTTCGATTATATGCCACAGGAAGGGTTCGGTAAAATTTTTAAAATTGCACCCCGCATGACTCCACTCTCACGTCCTCCTCCCTCGAAATCACCCGACCCACCTTCCTCTTTGAAATTTTTATATTTAATAAATAATTTTTATCAGAGGGCTCCAGATATGTGACATCTTGGTAGGGCTAAACTAAGAGAAACTTTGAAAATTAGGGCTTCATTTCACAGCTCATTGTCATGCCTCTTTCTCTATCTCGTCCCTTGGTACTCTCGATAAATTTTCTTACTTTTCTTCTCTGCCGAGGACGAGAGAAATCCTCGAAAAGCTTCTCATAGCGAAATGTTGAAAAGCGCGAGAAAAATCCTCGAAAGGCTTTTCATTGGGAGATTTCGAAAAGGACCAGAGAAACCAGCGAGAGGCTTCCCATCGGGAAAGGTTGAAAACGTTGAGATAAACTCTCGAGAGACTTCCCATCCCGAAAGGTTTAAAACCGCGAGAGAACAAACCATCGAGCAGCTTCCCATCTGGAAGCGTTGAAATGCGGGAAAAATCATCGAGATGAGATTTGCCGAAATGCGAGATGGAAATGAAGCTTTCAGAGTCAAATTTACCGCATTTCTGGTTTAAGTCATAATTTCTCAAAGGAGTCCATCTGCTTATCGAATCTCTTTTTAGCTCACAGGCTATCTAAGCCTGAGAGCTAATGTACCCGTCGGTTCTGTGTGTATGCATGTACGTAAGTACGTACGTATGTATGTACGTAACGCGATAACTCTTGATTAAAATGTACGATTTGCTTCAATTTTTTTTATGTTCATTCTGATAAGGCGTTCCGCTGATTAGTTTTGACGGTTCATTGGTTAAGGATAAAGGGAGAGAAGGGGGCTGCCCCCCCCTCCTTAATTTAGATAAATAGTTTTTTCATGCAGAATTATTCGATTTGCTCCAAATTTCGTATACCGGTTTATTATGTTAAGGAGCTTCCCTGATTAAACTTGGAGGTTCATTAGTTAAGTATGAAGGGGGGAAAGGGGGGTAGACCCCCTCCTTAATATTGAAAAATGGGTTTTTCATGCAGAATTATTCGATTTGCTCCAAATTTGGTATGCCGGTTCATTATGTTAAGAAGTTGCCTTGATTAGATTTGGAGGTTTACGGGTTAAGTATAAAGGGGGAGAAGGGGGCTGGACCACCCCCACCTTAATTTAGATAAATGGGCTTTTCATGCAGAATTATTCGATTTGCTCCAAATTTGGTATACCGGTTTATTATGTTCAGGAGCTTCCCTGATTAAACTTGGAAGTTCATTGGTTAAGGATAAAGGGGGATAAGGGGGGTAGACCACCTCCTTAATTTAGATAAATGGATTTTTCATGCAGAATTATTCGATTTGCTCCAAATTTGGGATACCGGTTTATTATGTTAAGAAGCTGCCTTGATTAGATTTGGAGGTTTATGGGTTAAGTATAAAGGGGAGGGGCTAGTCTCCCCCTTAATTTAGATAAAAGGCTTTTTCACGCAGAATTATTCGATTTGCTTCTAATTTAATATACCGATTTATTCCGATATGGCGCTTCCTTCATTAGATTTGGAGGTTCATTGGTTAAGAATACAAGGGCGAAAAGGGGGCAAGTCCCCTCCCCTTAATTTAGATAAGTGGATTTTCATGGAGAATTATTCAATTTACTTTAATTTTTTTTTCTATGTTCGTCCTGATAAGGAGCTTTCCTGATTAGATTTGGAGGTTCATTAGTTAAGTATAAAAGGGTTAAATTGGTTAGATCATCCTTAATTTAGCGATATGTTTCTTTTTTTCATGCAGAATTATCTGATTTGCTTCAAATTTGATATACTGAAGGTTGATTTGATATAGTTAGTTTCCCTGATTAGATTTGGAGGTTCATTGGTTAAGTATAAAAGGGGCAAACGGGGGATATTTCCCTTCATTTATTTTTTGAGGGACATTATTCTTTGAAATAAGAGTATAATATGCAATTAGTGTGAATAACCTGTGAGCTCAATGCCATCAGTTCAACTGGCACTTATCTTTTTATTGCTATTAACCGATGTGGGTTATTAAGCATAGTGGTTTATGTATTCAGTTCTGTATAGTCCTAGTTTCAAACTTTACTGTTAAATTTAGTGTCATTTTGCCCCGAATTTTCAATGTTTCTCTTATTTTAGCTCTGCCAAGCTGCCCCATACCTGGAGACTCAGATAAATACTATTTATTAAATACAAAAAGTTCAAAGAGGAAGGTGAGTGAATTCTGGTGGGCGCGAGAGTGGACAAAGGGGGGGAGGGTAATTTTCAAACTTTTACCAAACCTCTCCTTGACATATCATCGGAAAGTCCTTTCACCATTCTTTTCTATTATGAACCTTTCTCCTCCCAGAGTTGAATTACGGAAGGGGGCGGGGGGGAGCGGTACGGGGGGGAATTTTTTTTTTTAATTGTAGAGATTTCTACAATAAATATCATTAAATGAGGTTTTTTAATGGAGCTCTCCGATAAATATTATTTATTAAATATAAAATTCTAAAAGCGGGGCTGCGTGATTTCCGTGTATATTCTGGGATAAAAGAGGGAACCCACATGGGAGCGGTAGATTTCAAACTTTTTTTGGACCAGTCATTTGGTATATCATCGGAAAGTTTTCGGTTATCATCGGAAAGTTACTCTTTCATATTAGGAACCTTTCTTCTTCCCTCCCTAGTTTGACGCCCCGGGAGAGGCACTTTTCGAACTTTTTTGAAATCGTAGCTTTTTTAAACATTTTAGATCGGATTTTTTTACGGAGCCCTCCGATAAATAATTTTTCATGTATGCAAATTTCAAAGAGAAGTATGGGCAGGGTATATTTCGGGGGGGGGGGGGAGGGGGGGCACGATAATTGGAATCCAGGGAGTTGGGACTCTTTTCTATCATTTGCTGACACCCCTCATGTGATATATCATTGGAAAGCTCTGTGACTGCTGTTTCATTTTATATATCGCCCGCGCCCCTCCCCTTACTTTGCTCCCGCGCGGGGGCACTTTTCTAAATTTAGCCGACACCCCTCATGTGACATATCGTTGGAAAGTCCTGTGACCACTTATTCATATTATGCACTTTCCTTGTCCCTCCCCCCCCTACTTTGCTCCCCGCGGGGGTTCGTTTAATGTTTTCCAGTCGAAGACTTTCTAAAAATTGGGAAATTAAAGATCCAATCTCAAATAACGTAGAAAAAATCAATAAAAAATTTTGATCCCTTTTATCATCCTTTAGTTCACGTTTTTGCCACTAGGGGGTGCTTTTTATTCTTATTTTTTTGGCCATTTTGGTGCTAATTGCCGAAAAATTCTAATTTTTGATACTTAAACTCCCCTTACCGCTTCATAGCTACTCGCGTTTTTCAGCTTTTTTCAACCAGGGGACAACCTTACAAGACTTTTCCAGTCTTATGGCTCCTTTATAGCCTCCCTTTGGTTTGTTGTTTTTTTATTCCATCTGTTTTCAGTTACCCTATATTTAATAAAATCTGCCTTATATATATGTAAAAACAATGATTTCAATAATCGATTCCAGAACATCTCCTTTGTAGATTCTCGAAAGTAATCGATGACTGTATCTACTGTGTATTTTACGATAACGATTTTTTTCGATTGGTAAATTTTCGAGAATCGCCCATCACTAAGCCCTATCACTAGTATGAAATTGTCGGCCAGAATAATAGCTAAGTTTTCCAATAACTGTTTCTAGCTTTTCTCGTTATAATCGATTGTAAAACATCTCGATTGTAGATTCTAGGAATTAATCGATGGCTTTATCGATTGTGATTTTTTACGATGACGATTTTTCTCGATTGTCGAATTCTCGAGAATCGCCCATCACTAGGTAGAAACATGTTTTACAAAATAAAATGTGTGAAAACTTCGACAAAAAAAAAAAAAAAAAAAAAAAAAAAAAAAAAAAATAGAAACCGAGGGATTTCGGTGCGGTTTTTCTCGATTTCGTTTAAATATTTTCCCTCTTAAATATGCATATTTTTTTATAAAATTTTAAAAAGGCTTGGTTTTAGTTATATTCACGATCCATTGAAATTTCAGGGAATTCGGACAATAACAATCTATTTTACTAATGAAACCAACGGGGGAAAAAAGAAGAAGAAGAAACCATTTACGCATTGATAGGGAATTTTAATTTACAAAATGCATGTTTGCATTTGTAGCTTAGTTGTTTAACGGTTTGGTTTGTTAAACGAAAGGTCTCTGGTTCGTAACACGGTAGGGCTAAGTTGAAATTTGAATTAAAATAGATATACATTTTTGAAATTTTAAGGATTTCATTCTTCTTTTAAGGGTATCTAAACTAAAAAAAATTTCGCATTTGTAAGTTAATATGGCAATAAGTAAATAAATATATATACAGTAAATATTCTTAACTTTAAAACAATTGAATTATTAAAAGAAAAGAAAAAACTACACTTAAATGAATCGAATTGTAAAAAAAAAAAATTAATACATTTTATAAATCTCATTGTGTAACGTGTTTAATTAAAAGAAATTTTGTATTTTTTTTTTTTTTACAATTCTAAAGGTTTCTATTTATTCTTTTTTTTTTTAAAAACTACATTTTACATTCTCCAATCAATGTCATTAAAAAATATTTGATATTTTTTGCAATTTTAATGATTTTTTTTTTCATTTATACCAGTCATACTCAAACTGGCCCTTGCGGTATTGTATGTGCGGCCCAAGACACATAATCATTAATCCATATTTATAAAATTAATTAAGTCGTTCATAAAAAATACTACATAAGAACTTCACTATTGTTTTATATATTTTCGAAGACAAAATTTTTCCTAATATTTTTAATTCGTTCAAATCTATGTTAAAACATCTTAAACACCGTTTTCTTATTCAAGAGTTCTTTCTATATGTACTCCCATTTGTGCTACAATGTTGCATGTATTTCTTAATCTTCAACACTAAACAAACTTTATTCCAAATTAATTAGATTTGCACTGTATTAAAATACTGCAATGTACTACAATTAAAATAAAATGAAATTTTTGCATTGGAAAAAGATTTATTTATAAGAGAAAATCTGATGATTTTTTTTTCTTTAGAGCTTTGAAATTCTATATTATTACATTGTAACTTTTTTGCGTATTATATAGTTAATACTGATTTTTCGGGTTGAACGTTTATCGCGAAAAAAATTGCCACCAAAATATTTTAACCTGTTATTTCCAAACGACAAACTTTGCGGCCTATTTTTACAACATTTGAGATAATAAAGATCTACCAGGAAGTTTATTGTTCGTAAATACTGCTGGTAAAATTTTTTTGTTAAAATTTTTTCCACGACAAACATTTAATCCTCTGACAATATTAACTTTGTTATAATGCTCCGTGCTTAACGTCTCAAACATAAAAATGATACAAATTTGACCGTACAAAGAGTCTGTGTGTTACGGTAATAATTCCAATACAGGACCACCCACCAGAAGAAAGATACAATAAAACCTTCTTAGACGGAAACACAAACGACCAGTGACAAATTCCGTTTACTGCTATTATTTATGCTTTTATTTCTTTAAATTTAACACAGCATAATTGTTTTTTTTAGGGAGGAGGAAGCTGAAATCTGTTTTTTTTTTAATTTATTGCACGATTCCGTTATAAATAGGCTTTACCGTATTAGAAAATAAATTTGCTGTATAGACCCTTTTTAAAAAGTCTATTTAGTAGTATTTGCTTGCAATTTTATTATTTCTTTTCCAGTATTGCACAGTGTTAAAAATTTGCAGCATTCTGGCAGGTCATTAGACCGTTTTTTTTTTTTTTCAGAAAACGGTTACAGAACCGTAATTTTAACACTATTTTGAACATATTATTGGCCATTTTATGGTCAGAATATAGTTACATTATGGTTATGAAACCGTTTTTTCAAAAAACGGTCGAATGACCTGCCAGAATGCTGCAAAATTTTCAACAGTGCAGTTCATGATGTATTTGTAATTACTTTTTCTAAAGGTTTTTAATAAAAATTTAAAGCACTGAGAACATAATTAAATTTTAATTGAATTCATCAATTAATTTTAAATACAAGAGTTTAACGTGAGAGGCAAATAAACATTAAAAACCTTAAGCTGTGACTTTACATAACTTTCCAACTGAACAAAAGTCGGCCATGGTAATTTACACCATCTCTACACCACCCCCTTCTCCTGTACGGACGTGCGATACAAATTTCAGGTGCATTTAAGAATAGTATTACGGGCGCAGGCAACGCCGGGCGGGGCAGCTAGTAATAAACTAAAATTTAATAAAAAAAAAATAAATAAAATAAATAAATAAACACAGTTGAAAAGGTATTTTCAGAAATTATCATCCATAAACTTTAATGAATCTGTTTCAGGTTCATTGCGTTCTATATAAATTTATTTATATTCTAAAAAAATATCATAGTATAACTAAGCACTTTATCAATTTTCAATATTTGCTATTTCTGAAAGTACCGGGTGTCCTAAAAAGGACTGAATTATTTAAAAATTCAATAACTTCAAACGGTGACAAATATTTAAAAAATTCTTTTATGAACATTATATATGATGTCAGGAGTTTTTTCACTGTGATTCTCGAATTTAGTTCGAACTACAAACAAAAGATGGTGCTACGAGCAATATGCGCTAAATCCAGGCCCGATTTTTGAGCCATTCAATACATTTTTAACTTTTTTGGCATGGGAGAAGTAAAGGGCCACTTGAATTTAACGTCTATATCTTGCAGCGTCATCTGTTATTTGTAATTCAAACTAAATTCAAGAATCACGGTAAAAAAAAAAAAAAAAAAAAAAAAAAAAAAAAAACTCCTGACATTATACAACATCCTCCTGCAAAAAGTTTTTAAATATCTGTCACCGTTTGCGAGTTATTGAATTTTTAAATCAGTCAGTCCTTTTTAGGACACCTGGTAAGTGCGTTTTGATTTTTAAACCCTTTCAAGCTAGCTTTTTGATAACAGCCCAAAACTTTAACACAAAAATGGTGTATATGTATACTAATATTGTAAAGAGGTAAAGTTTATTTATTTTCTTGCAGGAGGTAATTTCTGGAACTACCGAACCGATTTCAAAAATAATGGTATCACAATGATGGCGTTAGTCCACGTTCGAACATAGGCTATATCTTAAGTCGATGCCACTACTTTAAAGGGGAGTAGGAGCAAAAAAGTTCTAAAAATGCGATTCTTGTGTTACTGAAGGGCCTAGAAACATGAAATTTAGAATGGTAGTTATTTACAAGATATAAAAGATATATGCACTTTCAAGGTTCAAGATATATGCACTTCTTAAAAAAAATCGAAATTTAAAAGGGGTGAAAATGCGCAAAAAGCGTTCTAAATTGCGATTTCTATGCAATCTCATGAAATACCAAATCAATTTCGTACGTGGTGGTTGGAAATTGAGGGTGACAACCATTGCTCCAACATAGGCTCTATTTAATGTTAGTGTCACTACCACCTGGGGGTTGCAGGGGTAAAAAACGTTCTAAATTGTGATTTTTGTGACACTACAGGGACTAGAAACTTTAAATTTTGCATGGTAATTACTTATAAGATGTAAATGTTCTCTGAGAACCGTAGAAAGAAAATTCAAAATTTAAAAGGATGAAGTGAACGAAAAGCGTTCTAAAAACGCCCCAAATTACGATTTTTATGCAATCTTTAGAAATACCAAACCAATTTAAAAAATAATGGTTGCAAATTGATGGTAATAGAACCTGCTCAAACATAAGCTATATTTTAAGTCCGTGCCACTACCACCAGTGTGTTGCAGGAGCAAAAAACTTTATAAATTGTTATTTCTGTGATACTAAAGAGTCTAGAAACTTTAAATATGGAATGGTAGTTCCTTATAAAATATAAATGCCCTCTAAGAACTGCCGAAAATAAATTCGAAATTTAAAAGGGGTGAAGCGAAGGGAAGGAGTGAAAAGCATTCTAAAAAAGTCTTAAATTACGATTTGCATGCAATCTCAGGAAATAATAAACCGATTACAAAAGTAATGGTTGCGAATCAATGGGGACAGTGTCTGATCCTACACAGGGTATACTTTATGTGGGTGTCACTAACACCTGGGGTTCCCAGGAACAACAAATATTCTAAACAAGCCTTCAAAAACTTTCTAAATTAAGTTTTCTAAGGAATATTAGGAAATACCAAACCGATTTCAAAATTAATGTCAGTAAATTAATGCTGACGTGACAGTCTCTGTTTCAACATTGGTATTTTATGTTAGTGCCACTACCAACAGAGAGGTGGTAGACCGTTAGACGTAATAAGCTTGGAATTTGACATGATGATTAATTTTAAGATGTAAATGCGTACTAAAAACGGTTTCTAAAAAAATCAAAACTTCAAATTAATACTGAAATGAGTGTATGAAATGAGCATAAAAGCTTCAAAATACTTTCTTAATTATCCCTTATTTAGAATCAGTTTTAGTTCTTATTATTAAGTCTCATTTCTGCCTAATGCAGTGTAACAATGAAGTTTAGTCAGACTGTGGCTTAATTAGTAACTTTTGACTTATTTCTAAAAGTATAATTTCTTCTAATAAAAATTAGACATACAAATATCACTTGGCATATTTCAACTATCACGCGAGCAAAGCCGTGGGATTTGCTAGTATATTATATACATATATTCTACTTTATTTGTATTACTATTTGTAACCTTTGGTCGATCGATATTATATTTGTAACTTTTCTTTTCCCATTTTTAATTGTGATTTCCAAAAAATGATATGTTAACTTTTTGAGGCTAGTGTAAAATTTAAATGATTTCACAAAACATTCCAAGTTATAATGAACTTTTTTTTAATACAAAAACATCGAATTACAATCTACTTTCAATCGCCAGAATGCGAGCAAAGAAGTTAGTTAACAAACTAAACTAAAAAGGGAAACGAGAATTTTATAACATACAATTTTATAAAAACTTTAATTGATAAGGTAAAACCATCTTAATACGTCAAAGTCATTATGTCAACTGTATCATTATGAACAGTAAAAATAAACAACTTTAAAACAAATTATTTCTTCAGAAAAAGTTTATTTTTCATGTCGAGAGTAATCTGGAAGTTCAAAATAACCTTTATCTTCCACACTTCAAACTCTACATTTTAAAATTTTGTAGCTTTCAGTTTTCAAAAGACAAAAAGGTTCAAACATTCAGTAAATTCATGCAATTTTTAATGTTCTTATGACATATTGCTAAAAGAATAAATTTTCTAGAGAACGTATAGGTCAATTCCATCGTAACTGATGTATCACTTTATCTTCAAATTTTGTTTTCAAGACTGTGTAGAAAATTTACTAATAAAGCTAGAACAAATTTTTACAATTTAAAATATGTCTTACTGAGGAATTAATACCCAAATACTTGCAGATTATTATTTAAATCTCTCTTTTAGACCCAAAAATTGCAATTCAAAATTCTGTAACTGACGTAACATAAAATAGACAAACATTTTTTTCTGCCTTCATTGAAGTGTAAAAATTATCAAAACTATACCTTTATAAAGAGATATAATGTTCTCAAGAACACTGTTAAGTAATGACAAATTATAACAGCAACTTGTTTAATTAATTTCTGAACAATAAAAAAGAAAAAATGTCATTTACACCTGTAACTGACATAACTTCTATTGTGTAACTGACGTAAAATTATGACTTTACAAAGTCAATAATGGTACTTAATTTAGTTTGTAAACAGCAATTTAGAATGCCTTTTTATTAGGATTTTTTTATAGAATATAAAATTGTCAAGCTTTCCAATGACACACTTAAATTAAACATATTATAAATTTTATTTCCCTCCCAAAATTATAATTTCCTGTGATATTGCCCTATAAAGAATATAATTATTAATGAAGCTATGCAAAAGAAATTGATATTTTATTTCCTCCATAGCTTTCATGTTAAACGCAAAAGCATTTTTCCTTTTCAGAAAGCGAGACACGTTGAGATAAAAACAGTTTACATTTATATTTCACTTATGGATGTCACTTGAATCACACTTTTTGTAAAAACACAACCTAAGCATTTTGGAAATTACATGTTGTTAACTTCAGATAATATAGCGTTTAAAACAATATGTTTTGCGTTTCTATTTGATTACCATTTTGAAGGTTATTTTAGGAATGAGGAAAGAAAAATTCTGTTTAGTTTAGTCCTCTGACAGTCTAGCAAAAAGGAATAATTGTAATGTTGTTTTCCCTGTATTTTCTTTTTAATGCTTAAAAAAGATTGATTCATTCAACTATATATTAAAAGGCAAGGCTGTTTTTTTTTTTTTTTTTTTTTTTTTTTTTTTTTTTTTTTTTCATTAGCCCTGTGTTTTCTACTGAACCAATTTTGATAATTATTTTTTTAAATGAAAGCTGCTCATTTGTAGATGTATCCGTACTAGCTATTTTTTATTTTTTTTTTCATTTTGATATTCCATTTTTAATTTTAAACGGTTTTTGTGAAATTTCTTTAAAATGATTGGCAATCGTATTTACTTCCATTGTTGCAGAGAAAAGAGAAAATGGAGTTTGTTTATTTTTATTGATTAAATCCTTATTGATACCATTTCTCATTACAATTAAAAATAACTTTAAGAAATTTGAACAGAAAATGACATCATGCTTTAAAAAAGACACGCATTCACATCATAAGACTGTTACATTTCAATATTCTTTCGTTTCGTTGATACTGGTGAAACGCTAAGCGAAATAGTTCATTGAAATGAAAGACACATGAGAGAAAATGACGTCATATTTAAAAAAAGCTGATATTTTCTTTGATAAAACTAAATATTTTACCTCAAATTACTCGCCGGTACTGAGGTTAGAACCTCAAGTCAAGAGTGCGAAGAATGTTCATATGCAAAGTTGCAGCTGACAAACGTGATTTCAAGTTTGGAAAAATATTTAGTAATAACCTATTGCGCGTAAAAATATTTTTTAAATGGTAAATACAGATATGAGAGATGCTTAAGCAAATTTTAAGATGGTAAAAATGGCGCAAGGTTTAGATTTCATGCTGAGAATTTTTTTTATAATTGTGTCCGAGTGAAATAATTTTTGCTGATTTTTGCTCCGTCCAATTGAGGCTCCGTTAATAAGAGCCTCAATTGATAATTTCATCATATTTACTTATCTTAATTGTATTTTACTAAATGCGTATACGAATAAAGTTCAATTTTTCAATAAATTGGAATAGTTGAAGTTTAAGAAGTAAACATTAGGTTAAAATATTATTTATTTTAAGAGTCAGACTAAAACAATGTTAGACTAAAACAATGTTCGACGGATTTTTTATTACAATTAATTTTGTTGGTTTATTATCTATCAACGTAAGAGTTCTCTTTTGAACATTTTTTTTCGTCGAAATTCGACAGGTTCCACCTTGCCTATATATTTAAAAGGCAAGTCTGTTGTTTTAGTCATCAGCCCTGAGCTTTCTACTGAACCAATTCTGATAATTGTTTTTTTAATGAAAGCTGTTCATTTGTAGATGTGCCCGTACTAGCTATTTTTTTTAATTTATTTCATTTTTATATTTTATTTTTAATTTAAATTTTTTGTGAAATTTCTTTAAAATGGTGGCAATCGAATTGCCTCCATTGTTGTAGAGAAAAGAGAAATTATTTTTATTGATTATATCCTTATTGATGCCATTTTCTCATTACAATTAAAAATAAGTTTAAAACATTTAAACAGAAAATGACGTCACGCTTCAAAAAACTTTCATTTACCTCATAAAACTGTTACTTTTCCATATTTTTTCGTTACGTTGATACTAATTGCATGCTACAGGAAATGTTTCATTGAAATGAGAGAAATGTGAGAGAAAATGACGTCATATTTAAAAGAAAACTGACATTTTCTTTGATAAAACTAAATATTTTGCCACAAATGCGTCTAAAGAAGCATAAATTTCTGGACTTTTCCCTCCCCGGTACTGAGGTGCGAATGTTAATATGCAGAGTTGTAGCTGACAAACGTAACTTGAAGTTTGAAAAAATATTTATTTATAACCAATTGCGCGCAAAAATATTTTTAAAATAGTGAATGCGGATATGAGATGTGCATATGTAAATTTTAAGATGGTAAAAATGGCGCAAGGTTCAAATTTCATGTTGAGAATTTTTTTTATAATTGTGTCCGAGTGAAACAATTTTTGCTGATTTTTGCTCCGTAATACGTAGCATAAGAGCCTCAATTGATAATTTCATCATATTTACATATCTTAATTGTATTTTACTAATTACGTATACGAATAAAGTTTAATTTTTCAATAACTTGGAACAGTTGAAGTTTAAGGAAGTAGTATTTTGGTAACTTTAGATTAAAAGAAATATTTGTTTAAAGAATCGGACTAACCAATGTTCGATTTTTTTTATTGCATAAGCTTGTAGATATATTATAAATCAATGTAACAGTTCTTTTTTAAACATTTTCTGTCGTCAAAATTCGACAAGTTCCACCTCGTTATATAGAAAAAAAAATTTTACGAATATAAATGTAATCCTTGAAAGTGTTAATCATTGTTCAATGTATTAAATATGATTAAATCAATAGAATTATATTACTTTAAATAATGCTTGTAAAGCAGTGAAAACTGGAGATTATTGAACGTATTAAGTCTTTAATGCGTGAGTTTTTATTATGTTCGGAAAATATTATATATGTGAGTCTTTTTTTTTTTAATTATTATTATCCGTTAGAAAAATAGTGAAAAAAAAGTTTTTGTATTTCTGTTGGACATAATTTTATTCCTGAGTTACATAACAAAAACTGCAAAATAAATTATAATTTTCAATTATATACTTACTTTGAAGTGCTAACATTTGGCTGCACAATAAAAGTTATACTAATTTGTATTATGCACTGCACAATAAAAGTTATACTAATTTGTATTATGCACTGCACAATAACAGCTATTCAATGGTATAATAATTTTCAATAATGCGTTTAATAGTTTGCAGAATTAATAATTACCATTTTATAGAGATTGAGAAAAAACGCCAGTCGAGCACATTGCAGGCAGTATCAACAAAAGTTGTTGTAACCTCTCCGTGATAACAAATGAGAACAAAAACAGGTAATACCTAAGAATTTATACCAAAAGACAATAGAAAGTGCCAAATGATAACAAAAACATCATGTACGAGTAACTCCTGAGTTACACTATGCATAGGATTAAGGATTAAGAATTAACACGAACTAGTCCGTGAGAGGGTATATATATTTTTAGTATATATATTTTTAGTATATATTTTTATAGCATATTTATGTATGTGTATTTATAGTATGTATTTTTATATTAAATATTTTTTTATCGGATTTTTATCATCAATTACGATTCTTAATATATAAATATCTCACTTTTATTTGTTACCTTTTTTAAGATGAGCATCAAAAGTAGATTCCATATTCACATTTGGAAGCAGGATGCCATTGCAAAGCTTTCTTGGAAGTGGGAGGGGAGGTCAAAGTTTTCTTTGAGGGGGGCAAAAATTTCTTGTTATCTTGTTCTGCACTGCTGAGGAGCAATAATACAGATTTATTTTAACATGTATTTTTAAATCTTCAAAGGCATTTGCATTGCTGATAAACATGTCACAGTTTGGGAACGTTGTAACGACAAGGCTTTAAAAATTATTTTTGATGATTGTTAATTTCTGTGCTTACAGAGTTTAAATCACATAACTCTATTTTAATCCAATCTAACAAGTTATTTTGGCTTTTGTGCAACGTCTGATTTTTTAACACTTTCCAACAAAGTTGAAAAGTGTTAATGCATTCGGTTTGTCTGTCCGTCTGTCCGCCCTCTAACTCCCGTACATATACTCGATTTTTTCATGCAATTGATAAAGGTTATTTAGGGTAACCAAAGTATGTTTGGTATTGCATATGAAGGATGTAGGATTAGTAGTTCATTTACAGGGGCACTCAAAAGTATTCCATTACATTATGGTATATGGGGAAAAATCATTTGCAGAGTATTTTAATGACATTACGCTGTTTCAAATGTATTGAAACTGATATAAATCACTGAATTTCACTGCGATTACGTTAGAACAGGGCATTCATAGCATTTTTTATTCATGTACAGTAGGGATGCACAACCTTTGAACTTTTAGCTCTTCCAAAGTATGTATTTGAGCAAGATAATGCGTTTATTCATGTTGCATACAAATCAAAAAATCGGTTTAACTCTCAAAATATTACTGTTCTCGACTGGCCCGCGTGTAGACCTGATCTGAACCTAACCGAAAACTTTTGTGGCATCATATCTCATACGGTTTATGAAATTTTTTGACACTACTCCTCTGTAAATGAACTTCGATCTGCTGTTGAACGTGTTTGGTACGAAATAGACCCCCAAGTGATGCAGGATTTAGTTTCTTCGATGAAAAGTCACATTTTTGCATTAAAAGCAGACAATGTAGTTGCAGTTCGATTTTAAGTTATGGATATTTTCTGTTAACAGACAGATTGTCTATACTTTTGCAACAATGTTAAATTTGTTTTTTTCTCATTATATATTATGTAAAGTGTATAAATTAAAATTTATTGTTTGTGAATGAAGGATAAGTCCCCAGTAATATATGACAGTTGTCTTACAACAATTCGTTACATACTTCTCAGTGCAGAAACATAATCGATCATTGTCTAAACTTTTGCTGCGCACTTTATTACAATAAGTGCTACTTTGAATTTAACCCTTTATGTACTGAATTATGAATTCATGAATATTTTATCTTCTAATGCATTTTTCGAGAATTTTTGAAAATACATTAGAAGATTTACATAATCATTTAATAAAATTTAGAAGGATTTTAGAAAGATTGAAGGATTTAGAAGGATTAATTAAATTTGAATTTATAGGATTTTTTTTTTTTTTGGAATATTTATAACCCCACTCAAATCTTTTATTTTAAATATTTTTCTTAGTATGTTGTAGAATTAGGAAATGTGCAAATATACTGGTCTTAATATAGAAATATTTTCGAATTGTAAAATATCCCTCCCCCCACGGTCCAACGCCAAGAAAGCTGAAAAGATGCAAAGGCAAAATAAATCATCCTTTTAAGAATATTTTTGTTTTGTGTAACCAATAATGCTTTTGGAATAAGATAAAGCAATGCATCTATAACTCATTCTAAATTGTATTACTACTAATTCGATGAATTAAAGGAATTTTATAACAAGTTTTTTTAATGGTACTTATAAGCAGGGATGTAGTGGAGGGTATACGGGGGTATACGCCGTATACCTTCTGGATTTTTTTAAGGAACACCGTATAACCTCTGTTTTTCAAGAAGAAAGCTATAGTATATACACTCTAGGGTATATGCTCTGCCTTGAGAGTATACCTTCTGCTTAGAGCGTATACTCTCTGGGGTTTTTTACGACTACACCACTGCTTATAAGTATTGTCAGTCAGGGCCCGACTAGCAAGTTTCTGTGCCCAGGGCACTTTGAATTTTTCGTGCCCCCTTACATTGGTTCATTTACGGATACTAGTTTTTTTTTTTGTACATATATTGCATACTTATTCGAAAAGTGTTAACTCAAAAATTAAGTTTTGCGTAAAACTGAAAACGTTTCAAGGAATAAAAATGAAATTATTTTTCTATTATTTATTGAAATGTGCTTTTAACCATATATTGAGATATATTTTTGTCATTTCAACGTATTAATATCTCAAATATCACAATTTTTCACAATTATAATTTTTTTAATGGAAATTTAGATGAAATTATGAAAAATGTTGTGCCTCTCAGAAATTTCGTGCCCAGGACACGGACCAGAGGTGCCCGTGCAATAGTCAGGGCCTGCCGTCAGTAGATAAAGGGTTAAAGAGAAATATACCAAATTTTTTTCAGTTACAAATGCCAGATGTGTGACCCTCTTGTTTGGAAAGAATAAATTTAACTGATTTCACAAAGCATGTGATGTGTCATAAAAAATATGTTTTTTTTTTTTTTTTCTAAAACGATTGGTTTAAAACCTAATTCCATCTATTAAAATCCGAATAAGCATCTAACAAATCAAATCAAGACAAACTGCGTAAAAAGTATTTAAAGTAAAATCAGGCTTTTAAAAAACCTTTCGTTGGTTCAGTAAAACATTTTTAATGCTTTACATGTCCATTAAATCAGCATGAAAAATAAAAATAAACAACTTTGACACAAAATATTGCTTTAAAAATGCTTCCTTTTCATGTCGAGAGCAATTTCAAAATTTAAAATAATCCTTATCTGCCGCATTTAAACTCTGCATTTTTTAATTTTGCGGCTTTCAGTTTTCGAAAAAAGTTTCAAACATTCAGTAAAATCCTACAATTTTTTTATGTTTTTATAACATATTGCTGAGGAGTATCAATTTTCTAGAGAACGTGTGACAGCATATATTATTAATGAAGCAACGTAAATGAAAGTTACATTTTTATTTTCGATATAGCTTTTGATGTTTCAAAGTTCAGAAGTATACTTTTTTTTCAAAAAGTGTGAGACTTTTATAAAGGGCATGTTGCATTTCTGTTTTATTTATGAATGTCACTTGAATCGTGTGTTAAAGTTTATTTGTGAAATAACAGTCTATGCATTTTGGAAATTATATACCGTTAAATTAAGATATATTCATGCTTTAAAGCAATATTTTTTGCGTTACTATTTTATTACTGTTTTGAGAGCTGTTTTATGAATTAAGAAAGGAAAATCCTGCATTATTACCTATTTATTATACAAATTTCCCTGAATTATACGATGCGGCCAGTATTGAAAGACACGTGTTTAGAATTCTAGTGCAAATAATAATAATAATACAGGCATTACTCGACTTACGTAAGTAATGCGTTCCGTAAACTTTTGCGTAAGTCGAATTTGTAAATTACTTAGGTAAAATTTCGTCAAGAACTGCAATATTTACGATACATATATAATATATACATTATTTACACAGTATTATTTTACAAATACAGTAGCATGCAGCAGTATTTACTTGGATATAAACTATAACAGTATGAAAAAATATAAAAACAAATTGAAAAAACACTTTTCAAATAAAAAGTATCTTGTGGAATATGAGATTTATAAATTTAACATTGATGAATTAATTTATATCAATTTTGAATCTACATCAAACGAACCGCTCTGAAGCTGTAAGAAAATATACATTCATTCCTCTTCACCGAAACTTTAAAATTAGGTGTCGTTATGGTTTGAATTCAGCTAACAAAATTGTAACGGTTAAACAGTCTTTTTTTAGCTCATTTTTATCAGATTTGTGTTTGTTTTGTTAAAGATTTGATTGTATATCCCAATAAAAATATAACAATATCTAATATATAAAACTATATTATCGTTGCGATTTTTATCTGCATATTTTATTTATAAAACAAATATCAAATGTATGCAAATGCGTTTCAAACGCGCGCTAGTATGTTCATAAATGCAATTTTCGAAATTTCTTACGTAAGTGCGAATTTGCGTAAGTCGAGGTATGACTGTAAAATAAAAATGAAAATACACTGGGCAAATGCCTTAACACTAGAATGTCCGGAAATTTTAATCAAACTTAAAAAAAATATTTTACACCAGAATTTTTATTTAAAACTATTCAACTTGTTAAATTTAAGTTAGTTCTCTGTGGTTTGTATTTAACTTATTTTATGAAGAAATTTCTGGTTCGAGTCGACATTTAATCAATAAGACGGTGTCGAATCGACACCAGCTGGACTTTCTAGTGTTCAAACGGCGTAGATACTATTAAGGCTATTCTCAAATCCAAAAGTGCTACTTTCGAAACATTTTTGAATTCATTTATTTCAGAAATGCATGAAATTGGCAGGTATTCTTATTTTGTAATCGAATGGAGTTTCCCATTTTTTCTTAAAGGTGTTTCTATTTTTTCGTTAAAAGCAGATCTTTCCGAGATTACTATCAAAGTTGGCGTTTTGAACCGAATTTCCGGACGTGACAACGAGGGTAAGGAGAAAAACTTGTCGTCACCTGAACACAATAGTTTATAACTTGATAAGCAACTCGTGTATCAAAAATGGAAACACCATTCAATTCCGAATCGAGTTAATATTCAGGCCTGCAAGTGCCATACGTTTAAACATGAGGCCGTAAATGTGTTTGAATGTCTCGAGCTATAGAGCAGAGAAAAGCATGTCTTTGAAAAACACCTTAAATAGATGATGATTTCTAAAAGGACAAAAATGACATTTCAGGATGAAAATTTGCAGAGTGCAAAAGATATAGGAAAAAGATTTTGGTCCTTCCAGAATTTTAAATATTTAATTTACTGAACATTAAGTTCTTTCTCCGAGAAATAAAAAATGTAGCAAATTTAATGATTTTCATTTATAATACATTCAAAAAACGTACTTTTCTCATCATGTGAACTTCATATTCAGATTTTTCTTTTTTGCTACTTCACGGATGATTTGGCCCGGTACATAATTCATATGATCCTTTGCAGCTTGGCCTAAAATATTGACTACCCATCATATACATTTAAAATTTTTTATTTATAATCCAAATTCAAAATATATAAAGCAAAAAAGAAAAGGATTAAAAATTCAAACCCAAGTAATATAACAAAGTCATTACACATTAAACACATAACTGCAAATATGAATTAAAGAAAAATTGCATTCAACATTACTCACTAATTCAGAAGAAATTATTACTATACGTGAAAATTATTACTCAAAATTGATGATGAAATACAGAACTATACTAAGAAAATTACATATAGCCCTCAACTGCAGGAATTTCCAACGAACGAGTAACATACTCAAAGTAAATAAGGAAAGCAATATCTAGGATGTAGAAAACTTGACACTGCATGCTCCTTTAATCACGGCTTTAAAAGAAATTCTGCGAACAGTTTACATATCATAGAATATATGCAACGGAAATCAACTATTGTTGCTTTTGGAAAGTAGTATTTTAGGCATTCACTGACAAGAAAAACAAAATTAATTTTAGCCCACCCAAAATTAAATTCTTAATGTACTCATGAGCAGTATAACAGAATTTTTAAAAAACTAGACTTATAATACTTGTATTCATGTTTCGCATTTAACAGTTTTCAATTTTTGTCATATATTTCAGGGGTAATTGATTTCAAAATGTTTATCAAAACTATTTTCGTCACCTGATTTAATCATATAATTTATAAGATGAATATTCAGCAGAAATAGTGGTTATAAAAAACAAGAAACACAATCATCCCTGGCAAATTTCATCAGTAAGTCCCACCTTGACTTCAATTTGGAATGTTAGAATATTTTATTAAAAGTACAAATTTTCATATCCACGAATCGCTGTGATCTCTGTATTATTACATTTTTTTAAATGACTTCAACTTTTGATTGCTAAATTTTTTTATAATCATGAGTAGAATTTCTTTATTACTATAAACTATTTTATCCTTGAGTCGTAATGATCTTATTATTAATACAAAGTTTCAGATTCATGAGTGTTGGATTACAGTACAGTACTCTCATCAGTGGAGATAATCAATAATTCTATAAGTCAATAAAGAAGCTATCTACAATTTCTTTATCATCACATTCATAACCTCAAATCGCACTGCCGTGTTATTACTGGAAATTTTCCGCTTCATGAGTCACTACAACTTTTTTATTACTATAAATTTCAGATCTGTGAGTCATTTCGACCATTTTATTATAGTAAATTATCACAATATGCCTCTAAGACCTCTTTACCGCAAAGTTTCAGTTCTCTAAGCTGTTACTCGTGCGCTATGCAGTGTAATTGAAAGAGTAAATTTGAGTACTAGTATAAATTCAGAACTAGCATTAATGTATAATACAGACAGATTTTGTTTTAAATTTAAATGTAAACATATACTTCTAACATGAAGGGGAAAAAAAGCACAATAAATTATCGAAAAGAATAATAGCCTCGAATGCATAAAGAACATCATTCGGAAAAAAGGTATTAGTTATGTTCACAATTCGTAATAAAATCTGTTGAAACAGTAACAATATTTCCGAAACTAGGGCGAGATGATTGGCATCTTCAGCTAGATCATGACTTTTCTTCATCTTAAAAATAGGCTCGTATATAGTCCAGGCAATAGGGAATTTTACCTATCAAAATTAATGGTAGTACTGGAAATCGGCTTTCTAGATGTTTTTTGGGTCGCTGAATCCGAATTTGTAACTTCCCACCAAAATTTCCCCCGGCAACCTCCCCAAATTTTGGTAAAAAGCCCCCCGAAAAAGGTTTTTATTAAAAAAAATCCATCTTTTTATTGTTTTAGGGAAAAAGTATCTAGAAATTCAGAAAGTAGACAAAATTTCCAACAAATTAGATATATGGCATTATGACTTAGGATGAAGGGGAAGGGGGGATCTGCCTCGAAACATGCGCGCGGTGCTGCGTAAACTAAGTTGCGCAATTCCACTTAACCACTCACACGTTTACATTCGCCCTCCCATCTCCCCTCCGAACTTTCTCTATAAGGTTTACTTTAAGATTTTTCGGTCGCTGAATCCGAATTTTTAACTTTCCCCCAAAATCCCCCCCCCCCCCCGAAACCCCCCAAATAGTTGTTTTTAACTTAAATTTCTTATTGTTTTAGGGGAAAAGCATTACGAAATTCAGAAACTAGACAAAATTTGCAACAAATAGAATATATGACTTTTATAATTAGGATGAACGGGGAGGGTGAGGGCTGCCTCAGAACATGCACTGCGGCGCTACGTGCACTAAATGATGAAGTCCATGCAATAGGGGATTTTACCTGGCAAAATTAATGGTAGTACTGGAAATAGGCTTTCTAGATGTTTTTTGGGTCGCTGAATCCGAATTTGTAACTTCCCACCAAAATTTCACCCGGCAACTCCCCAAAAAATTGATTTTTTGAAAAAATTTGGTTTTTGAGAAAAGCGCGCGGGGAATGTTCCGAGGCAGCCCCCTCTCCCCCCGTTTATCCTACGTCATAATGTCATATATCCTATTTGTTGCAAATTTCATCTAGTTTTTAATTTTGTAATGCTTTTCCCCTAAAACAATAAGAAATTTAAGTTAAAAACAACTATTTGGGGGGAGGGGTTTCGGGGGTAAAATTTTGGGGGTAAGTTAAAAATTCGGATTCAGCAACCCAAAAAACTTTAAGTAAACCTTATAGAGAAAGTTCGGAGGGAAGATGGGAGGACTAATGTAAACGTGTGAGTGGTTAAGTGGAATTGCGCAACTTAGTCCACGCAGCACTGCGGCGCATGTTCCGAGGCAGATCCCCCCTTCCCTTTCATCCCAAGTCATAAGGTCATATATCTAATTTGTTGCAAATTTTGTCTACTTTCTGAATTTCTAGCCACTTTCCCCCTAAAACAATAAAAAAATGGAATTTTTTAATAAAAACCTTTTTTGGGGGGATTTTTACCAAAATTTGGGCGGGTTGCCGGGGGAAATTTTGGTGGAAAATTACAAATTCGGATTCAGTGACCCAAAAAACATCTAGAAATCCGATTTCCAGTACTACCATTAATTTTGCTAGGTAGATTCCCTATACGGTCTCTATTGCCTGGACTAATAGTTGCGAAACATATTTAAAGTTACTTCCTTCAGCCTTGGAAAAAGTCAGCCGATACAGGTATCTGCCAAAAATTTCTCACTGTCATTTGTTCCAATGTGATAGCGCACCAATTTTTAAGCTCTTCCAAGAAATATTTGTCAGCGGCAAAATACAAATACGGTATAACCTCAAAAATCCGGCATCATCGGGACCGAGACTATGCCGGACTTTTGAAAATTCCAGATTTCTGAAGGAATGTATCAGAAGTACTTCTGATATTCTTAATAGTATCTTTAGTCAAGATTTAATTCATAACCAATTGACAATTATGTGATTAAAAAAACTAAATAAAAAAACTTATTTAATTAAAATTTACTATGTTACAAAAAAAAAAAAAAAAAAAAAAAATATCTAATAAACGTTGAAATTTTTCCCTTCATGAGTGCTTTTTCTCTTTAACCATTCGGGACGTCACTTTTTGTAAAAAACTGCAGTATTTTTCGCTTCTGTTTTTTTTTTTTTTTTTTTTTTTTTTTGCATCGCAAACTGTCGACGATCCGATTCCATAGTAAGCACAAAACGTTTTCACAAAGCTTTTCTAAATGTCTTATCAAGACCACTTTATCTGCGATAGACAAATTTAAATGCTTTAATTTATAAGCAACATCCCCTGATTCCGAAAAAGATTTCGTACTAGCTCTAATAAATAAATGAATAAATAAGAACTTCCGAAACTTGAGAGAAGAAAAATACACGTTTTCAACCTGCTATTTTTCTTTCTCCCCTAAGTTAGAAGTGTAAAAACAAGTGGGTAAGTGTGATCACAGATCGCACAAAGGGTTTCGTTTAATATTCCTTTCAAAACACTTTACACTTTTGAAAAATTTGTTAGTTCCACATTTCGCAACCAGGGGCGCACTCTATTCTAAACAAACCTCTATCCGAACGAAACTCCATTTTACCTACTATCCGTATATATATTAGTCGAAGGGATTGGGCCCATAGCACCCGAGATAAGTAGGCGCACCTGGTGGTAAAAAGTGGCACTAAAATATGTAAGGCTATGGTACATAATATGAAGGAATGGTCAAAGGGGTGTCGGCAAAAGTTGGAAAAGTGCTCCCGGGGTGAAAAGGACGGAGGTTAGAAAAATTGCTTAAAATATACAAGTTAGAGACCGGAGGAATAAATAATATAAGACTTTTTGAAATTTTTATGATTTGTCGTGTGGTCTGAGGTATTCAGCTATACGTATGCAAAAATTCATGTCTCCAACTTAATTAGGGGCTCTCTTAGAAAGAATTGCTTAAAACACATATGTGGTAGCTCAAAGGGTTAAACGTAAGACTTTTTCAAGATTTTATGATTTGTCGCCTGGCTTCAGGTGTTCTGCTATAAGTATGCAAAATTTCAAATCTCCAATTTAATAAGGGGTTCAGTTAGAAAGAATTGCATAAAATACGCAAGTGGGAGTCCAAAGGGTTAAATGTACGACTTTTTCAAATTTTTATGATTTGTCGCATGACGGTGTTCAGCTATAAGTATGGAAAATTTCACGCCTCCAACCTAAATAGGGTGTCACTTAGAAAGGATTGTTTAAAATACACATCTCGAAGGCCAAAGGGTTAAATGTACGACTTTTTAAAAATTTTAGGATTTTTCGTTTGATGTGAGGTATTCAGCTATACGTATGCAAAATTTCACTCCTCCGACCTAATTAGGGACTCACTTAGAAAGAATTGTTTAAAATACACATGTGGGAGCCCAAGGGGTTAAATGTACGACTTTTTCAAAATTTTATAGATTGTCGTTTGATGTGAGGTATTCAGCTATACGTATGCAAAATTTCACTCCTCCAACCTAATTAGGGGCTCACTTAGAAAGAATTGTTTAAAATACACATGTGGGAGCCCAAGGGGTTAAATGTACGGCTTTTTCAAAATTTTATAGTTTGTCGTTTGATGTGAGGTGTTCAGCTATATGTATGGAAATTTTCACGGCTCCAACCTAATTAGAGGCTCACATAGAAAGAATTGTTTAAAATGCACATGTGGGAGCCCAAAGAGTTAAATGTACGACTTTTTCAAAATTTTATGATTTTCCGTTTGATCTGAAGTGTCCATCTATAAGTACGCAAAATTTCACGCCTGCAACCTAATTAGGGACTCACTTAGAAAGAATTGTTTAAAATACACATGTGGGAGCCCAAAGTGTTAAATGTACGACTTTTTCAAAATTTTATAGTTTGTCGTTTGGTGTGAGGTATTCAGCTATGTGTGTACAAAATTTCACTCCTCCAACCTAATTAGGAGCTCACTTAGAAAGAATTGTTTAAAATACACATGTGGGAGCCCAAAAGGTTAAATGTACGATTTTTTCAAAATTTTATAGTTTGTCGTTTGATGTGAGGTGTTCAGCTATAAGTATGTAAAATTTCACGCCTCCAACCTAATTAGAGGCTCACATAGAAAGAATTGTTTAAAATACACATGTGGGAGCCCAAAGAGTTAAATGTACGACTTTTTCAAAATTTTATGATTTGTCGTTTGATGTGAGGTATTCAGCTATAAGTATGCAAAATTTCACACCTCCAACCTAATTGTGGTTTCACATAGAAAGAATTGTTTAAAATACACATGTGGGAGCCCAAAGGGTTAAATGTACGACTTTTTCAAAATTTTATGATTTGTCGTTTGATATGAGGTGTCCATCTATAAGTACGCAAAATTTCACGCCTGCAACCTAATTAGGGACTCACTTAGGAAGAATTGTTTAAAATACACATATGGTAGCCCAAAGGGTTAAATGTACGATTTTTTCAAAATATAATGATTTGTCGTTTGATGTGAGGTGTCCATCTATAAGTACGCAAAATTTCACGCCTGCAACCTAATTAGGGACTCACTAAAAAGAATTGTTTAAAATACACATAGGGGAGCCCAGAGGGTTAAATGTACGACTTTTTCAAAATTTTATGATTTGTCGTTTGATGTGAGGTGTCCATCTATAAGTACGCAAAATTTCACGCCTGCAACCTAATTAGGGACTCACTTAGAATGAATTGTTTAAAATACACATATGGTAGCCCAAAGGGTTAAATGTACGACTTTTTCAAAATATTATGATTTGTCGTTTGATGTGAGGTGTCCATCTATAAGTACGCAAAATTTCACGCCTGCAACCTAATTAGGGACTCACTAAAAAGAATTGTTTAAAATACACATATGGGAGCCCAGAGGGTTAAATGTACGACTTTTTCAAAATTTTATGATTTGTCGTATGATGTGCGGTGTTCATCTATAAGTATGCAAAATTTCAAGTCTCCAACATGTATACTTTCTGAGAACGGGCTCTGTGACGGACAGACAGACGGACAGACAGACAGAGGAGTGAGACGAATAGGGTTTCGTCAGATGAACGAAACCCTAAAAAAAGGACGGAAAAAATGACTTTGATACCGGATTTTTGAAGTCATACTGTATATAGTTTTTTAAATGGTAAAATCATCCACGTTTCTTAATAGACGTACTGAAGCAAAATATTTAAGACAGTAGGTCCAATACCTCAAACTGGAGCACAAAGAGAGAAACAAAAGCAATTGTCGAAAAGGAAAAAAAATAAAATGCTCGCATTCATTTTTATCAGGATGGATATTAGTTATGTTCACAATTTGTAATAAAATCTGTTGAAACAACGCGCAGTATTTCCGAAACTAACGCTTGGTGTTGACTATTGCCAACTAGATCTTGCCATTCTTTCCTCTTAAAAATGTCGCTAGTATAGCGTCGAAAAAAATTCAGAGTTGCTTCCTTCAGCTTTGGCTCTGGATGCAATTCAGCCAGTATAGCTATCTGGCAAGCATTTTCCACTGCCATTTTTTCCAACATGATATTAGCGCACCAATTTTTAAGTTCTCCCAAGAAGTATTTGTCAGCAGCAGAATACAAAGATAAAGCTTTTTGGACGTTACAATCATCCAAGATTCCTGTGTACATGTACTGAAGCAAGGTACTTAAGACTGCAGGTTCAATATCTTCCACTTGAATCACACCCGTTTGATTTTCTCTCATATCATGCTGAAACATGGCATCAAATATTTTTGATCTTGAAGCAAGGATATTTTTGTGAGCTCGAAACTTTACACCTTTTGCTTGCAGAATAATGTCGGAAAATTTCCCAGTTTCGTACATCACTTTGAGATCTCGAAATAATGTGCAAGATTTTGAAAGATCTGAAATAAACAAAAAATATATATTTAATAAAAATGCGTCTACAGTTCAAAAAACATTTTGGCTTAAGCATAATTTCTCAAGAATTTTTTTATTATCTGCGTAAAAGCTATTGATAAAATTAGGGATGCACCGAATATTCGGTATCAATTCGGTATTCGGCCATGTTACCGAATATTCGGCCTGCCGAATGTTCGGTTTGGTCGAATATCGAAATATTTGGCCGAATCAAATAGTTAAAAAAACTTTTAAAACATCTTTTTAAAAACCTTATACAACTTCTGCGTTTAACAGTCAACTTATAAGATATTCAGAATAATTAGAAACAGAATCATATTTAAATAAAAGAGAATGTTTTTACATTATTTATTTGCTGTTTTGTAAGTATTATTTAAGAAAATTAACCAATCACGAGGATTTTCATAGGAATTAATTATGTACAAAGGCAAGTTGCTGAACATTGTCCAGTAAATAATCTGTTTCTTGCTAAGATTTTAAGAACAACGTTTATAATCTCTGAAAATGATCGCCCACTCCAGACGCCGATCTAGAATGCATTTAAAAACTTCCTTGCTTTTAATCAAAGGGAGTAGAACAGTTATTCTCGCTGAGTTGCCACCAGGGCTGCGGAGTCTGAGTTAGGCCCATTTTTGAGGGAAAGAATCGGAGTCGGATCTGTTAAAACTTCCGGAGTCGTAGTCTTCCATTTTACAAGCAGGGCTGCGTTGTCGGAGTCAGGCCATTTCTGAGCGAAAGAGTCGGAGTCGGATCTGTTAAAATTCCCGGAGTCGGAGTCGTCCATTTTCCCACAGACTCGGCAGCCCTGGTTGCCACCATATAAAATTTGAATAGATTGTATTATTTATTTACTTTTACTTTAGTCTCTTCCTGACAAACAAATAATATATGATCCTGTACAATTTTTTCACAATTTCCCCTTGATTTTAAAATGTTTGTTTTAGAATTTAAGAAAATTTTATTCATTTGTTTTAATTCACAGAAGAAGCCATGAAATTTGAAATTTTATTAATGAAAAAAGTTTTATAACTATCCTCTTCTTAAATAACTCAAAGCAGATTTTTTTTCAGCATAAAGTTTTACTTGAAAAAAGTTCTTGTTTATCAAAATGACTATGAAATGACACAATTCTGTTTTAAATTGTGTAAAATTGTTTTTAAAATTTAACACCTTAGTGCCTTTAAGCTTTGAAATATAAAAGTATTCGGCCGAACAGCTACTATTCGGCTACCTGAATACTCGGTATTCGGTTCACATGTAGGCCGAATATTCGGTATTCGGCCAAAATCACTATTCGATGCATCCCTAGATAAAATGACTCGCAATTATTGCAGAGTTGAATATAAAAATCCTAAATAGCTCTCTGAAATGTTCCAGGATACGTGGAAGTTATTTTCTTGCATTGTAATGTATAAATGGGACAAACAATTATTCTTTACACCAATGAAAAGCTATTTTTTAAACATAAATTAATTCAAAATTTTACACGAGGAGTTCTACAGATAGGTATTAAACATCATTTAGATAGTTGGCACTGCTAAAGCAAAGAATAAAATTCTACTTATTCTTCGACTAAATAAAAATTACAATTAGAAATGCGTTTATTTAATTTTCTTTGGTAACAAGAAAAAAAAATAATACGTCAAACATAGATTATCAAACACTTTTCAATGCATTCAAATTATTGTAGTAAAACAGCGTTTAATAACAATGACCTGCCACTGTCGGAAAGTATCCGAATTCTTTTGTACAGCCCTGTATATTATCTATAGATTTATTATATATTATGATCTACTCTAAACTCTTTCCAAACTTGCTGCAGCTCTGTATTTAAAAACAAACAAAAAAGTACGAAATGCAGGCATGACCGCAAAGAATTCTTGATTTCTCTGTAGATATCTTCCTATTTAGCGAAATTAGACAAAGGATGGCGACTTAAGACGCCGAAAATTAGTCGACAGTGCAAAAGATTTAGTCGCCACGTGGCGACTGGCGACCGTGAATCTGCACCTATACGACTTAGACGCCGAAAGTTAGTCGCCAAAGCAAAAAATTTAGTCGCCACGTGGCGACAGTTGACCGCGAATCTGCACCTATAGTATCATGTTCAGCGTAGAGATCGGCATCGGACAGTTACATGGTTTTCTGAACCGGGATTATTTTTTTTTCAGCAGACTCGTGCCGGGCCGAGATCGGGCTTTCAATTTTTTTTACATAGTCGAGCCGCGCCGGAACTGGACTTAATTGTTCTCAGCATGTGTAGGGCAAGAAATATGTTTTATAAAAATATTAATATCGATAATGAACTTCTGTTAATAACTTCTTTGTAAATATACCTTAAGGTGGTGCTCAAATTCACTGCTCAACAACGCGAAACTTTGACACATTTTCTGACTAACTTTTAACTGTCAAGGCAAATAATTGACAAGCCTGGCTATTGAAGGGATTTGGAATCGAACAGCATTTTCCATTTTTGATAAATTACTTGTCGAAATATAAGAGATTCTTGCCACGTGGCTGCAGGTTTTTCTCCTTTCCAGTGCTGACGCTTCCGGAAATTCTAAACGCTAGCTTTGACAATATTTTCTCAAAGATATATATTACTGTTATCAAAAAATGTATAAAGCCATTCGATTACATAGTTTCTGAATAAGAACACCTGCCAATCTCATGCATTTCCAGAAGCCTTAATAAATGACCGAGAAATATTTTCACAAATTTACTTTCAATTATACAAGTTCAAAGTTATGATGCTCTTAATTCTCCTTTTTTTTTCTTTTATTCTAAACTACATTAATTTTTTAATGAATCCTTATTTGAATGTTGAAACGCCTAAGAATCTAAACTAATCATCAATGCTGCTATTGTGTATTTTCTGTCTTGCGAACACATAATTTTAAAATATACTGTAAAATTATCCCATAAATTGCAGTATTCTTTAAAGGATTCCTAACTATATTATAAGCAAAATTTTAATTTTTTGTAGAAATTGAGTGCCAGGCCGTGAACTGTGAAAATATAAACAATCCGGGTCGGGCCGAACTTTTAATTTTTACACCGGGCCATTTCCGGGATGGAAATTCCGGCCTGTGCAGACATATAGTTTATACATAAACTATCACAAATACGATATATTTTTTTTGTGTGCATCTAAAATGATATGTTGGTTATATTTTTTTTCCTATAGAAGAAAAAGGGGTTCTAAACTGTACTTTAAAGAAAGAATAATCTATGATACCATTTCTCATGTGCATTTAACTTCTCATCCAATCAATTGAATACGTGCTCATTAATATTCAAATACGTATCTATTTTCATTTAAAACATAGTTCTGCTCAAACATTTTTGTGAAAATCCCAGAAATCTGATTTGCAGGAAACGTAAATATAACCCTCAATAAATATTCTAGGGTAAGGGTGAACCCGACCTGCAGAAAGAAAATAAGAGTCATCCCGACCAAAAAAAAAAAAAAAATAAATAAAGGACAACCCAGCGACATGCAGGACGATTCCGAGGTATCCGCTACTATCAGTTTGACTATAGTTGAATATTAAAGAATATAGATTTGTTCATTTTTCTACAATAACATGAAATTGGTATTAGAAATAAAGGGTAGATGTGCCAGTAATGGACACCCTTAAGGAACTTCTTCAAAAACAATTTTTTAATTTATAGTTATAATTATTATATTCCAGTTTTTTCAATATTATATTAATCTATCAAAAATATTTAACCATTCTCATAGTATTTCCCAATATTAATAAAATTTTTATTGTTAAATAATAGAAATATATTAAAACACCAAATTTCCAGTATTGGACACCCTCTGTTCCAGTAATGGACGCCTCACAATCAGTAATAGATATATTGTTTCTATTACTGTATTTAGAACCAGAATTTAATGAAAGCATACTAGTGAAACAAAATAGTTATTTTCAAATAAATTTAACAATTAGAATATCAATAATTAATAAAATATCTGTGAGAATTGTTCACTATTTAAATTTGATTATTGTGATTATCATAACTTCAATATTTTAATTATTTTAGATAAATGGTTTAAATTACTAAAAGACAGGGAAATATAGTTATCAAATTATTGAGACAGTGGCGGGTTTAGAGAAGTAATAAAAAAAAATCTTAAAAAAAAAGTTTTGGAATATTAGTGCATAGATTCGTATATTTCCACTATTTTTAACAGTTAAACTCCCCGAAACTACTTGTAGTAATGAGTAGTACAAATATGAAAGAAATAAAACTGCGAGGTTGAATGTTTTACATACTAAATAAAATAATTTCAAAATAAAACTGCAAAACTGATGTTTCAGAGGCCACTGATCTGCAGATTTACTAGTTTCATTATACTACTATAAATTTAATGAATATAACTTTTTTTTTTGGTCAGAGATGAATAAGCAAACATTTAAGACAGAAAAAAATAGATTTATTTTTAACAACTTCTGTAACTTAATTGTTATTATTTAAATGAGGAGGGATAGAGCCCCATGAGCCCCCTTTTCCCTCTGTCCTTAAACAATATTCTCTGCATCCTGATTTGTTTCATTGATTGCCAAATTATAAAATATGCAAGGCTGAGTTATATAAAAAAATAATTTGATTAAAATATTGAAAATTTTACTAGACACACGAAATTAATTAAAAGCAGCTATTTATAAAGATTTCGGTGTTATTACATTCTGGTAAGTAGAGTTTAAAAATTAAATTTGAATACTTAGGTTTTCAGTTAAGTCAAAAGATTTTATGCACTAAGAACATTACTGAAATTACGTTTTTAGCAACGTATACATGGGGGTGTCCATTACTGGAAATTGACTAATTAAGCATTCCAGTAATGGACACTGAGTCTTAAAACCTTAAAAACATATGGAATTTTCTAACTGGCCATTAGTATATAAAATTCAAAGTTTTCTATTACTACCAAAACAAAAATATGTAATTTTTGCAAGAAAATAAAGAATATAGTATAAATGTATTAAGTGAAGACAGCTCTTAGCGTGTTCATTAAGATTTTCACTGAAAAAAAGTGAAACTTCAGAAACATTATTTTCTGCTTCCAGATTGATTGATTAAAAATATCAACAATAACCCAGATTATAACACATGCACAGTTATGAAAAAAATAATAAAAGCTAAATTTTTATTGGTTATTTTTTGATAAACCAAAAACATTGAAAGGTGTCCATTACTGAAAGTTTGTCCATTATTGGCACATCTACTCTAATTGTAGATTACTTTTCATAATTGTACTGTAACATGATTTACTTTCCTTTTACTTGGAGTTCGGGTCGGGTTGCGAGGTGACTTCAAATAGATTTTCCGCGCAGGACTCCTCTCCAAACGAATATGCCTGTTCCTGTTCACATGCATAGAGTAGGTGGGGGGTAAAGATATGCATGGGGTAAAGATACGCACTGGCTGATTTAATATGAAGAAACATTTCTACAATCATGACCACTAAGTTGTAGTTTGGTCTCAAGTGTAGTAGTTGTGTGTTCAAACCTTGTGGAAAAAGTAGCACTCCGGGCCAAGAAAATGAGGTAAGTTTAAATTTTCTCATTTTGATCTAGTATTTTTAAATTTTCACTTTATTGTTTAGCTCACAATACTTCGAATTTTTACAAATCCAAAAGTTCAGTGGAGAACGGAAGCTCTATAGCTTCTAAATGCTATATGGGTCATTCCACGTAAAATGAGCAAAAATTAAAAAAAAGTCGTGGCCACATACTAACCAATTTTAATAAAATCCGATGCACAGGTTCAATTCATATTCAAGTAATGCTCTGCAAAATATCTTGACAAAAAATAAATTTTTTTAGCAGTTTTGGACATTTAAAAAACTTGTGATACAGAATGGCATGTGCGCAATCGTCCAAAGTTGCAAGTTTGAAGTTCTGTATCTTGAAAGCTGTTTAACAGAAATGAATTTTTTTTGTAATTTTGTAAACTCTGAAAAATTATCTTCTTATTTACTGAGTAATAATAATCTAGTAACACCATGATTATTTATAAATTGGTTGCAATAATTAAAAATTTGTGAATTTTGAGAAAATTAGAATCGTTATAAAAATCAAAGGAATTAAAAAACCTCTGTGAAATTAATGCCTGATGTAGTATGTCATATATAGATCGAATTCCCCAAGTTTTAAAGTGGCCATTTATTTCCTTCATCTTCAAAAAAACTTAGAAACTTTAAAAAAAATTACAAAATCAGGATTTTTCCTCTTCTGTATAAGTCAAAAATAAAAAAAGGACAGGCCCGACAGTAACAATATTGCACAGACATAAAGATTAATAAGTCCATGATACGTTAAAAAAAATTCAAGATTGCCTTTTGACTCCTAACATAAGAAAAATGGGTTCAAAATAGTAATGTTTTCTAGATTCCATTCGCTATACCTCTTTGAATTCGCCCGCGTATCTTAAAATATTGCACGATTTCATGGGAAAACATATTTAGTGCTGCCATCTAGTATTTTTAGTTGAATTTAGAATTGATATATAGTTTTTTGTTTAGCTTAGCCAGTTTTTTCTACTCTAATTTAAAATTCTCTTGAGGCAAAAATAAACTGAAAGCAAGAATAAAAGTTTCTGTAGTTAAAGTATACACATTTATTTGTAATATCAAATATTTTAAAAGTTTAATAAAGCTTTCTTTGACTTAAAAAAAAAGTGATTGAAATATTGCATTTTACCCTCAACATTTTTTACTATTTATTTTTTTTCTCATTAAGGAATAAAAAAGGCAAGAATGAAACTTTCGATATTTCAAATATATACTTTTAACTATAAGGTGTAGCAATTTGCAGCTTGTCAAGGCTGTCCTTCGTGTGTAAAGGATTAATAGAAATATTGCTTTTTTCCCCTCAAAAATTTTCAAAAATAATTTTTTTCTCGATACGAAATAAAAATACAATTACTAACTTACGCCAGTCTGTTAATTATCATTCATTCCTAATTATAAATAATTTTTAATATATTCTTTCCATTCCTAAGGCTAATAATCGAAATTGAAATTTTAAGCACATAGACAATACCTCGATTTTACATTCACTTTTAATGTAAATTTTAATACTTATATTAACAATCCAGAAATCTATTATTTTACATTTACTCATAAATAGATATGATCTACTTATAGACTGATTTTGATTAAAATCTGTGACATGTGTGCCACAGCTGATTTGCTCATTTTGCATGGAATGACCCATATAGTTTACCTCGATCGCATTTGTTTAAACTTGTCAGTAGCCGGTTAAGTAAAATACTGCAGAATGGGGTAAAAGTACGCATCCGTCTTGGGGCAAAGATACTCACAAATTTAAGATTCTGGGCTTTGTCCTACCGTTTTAGCTAGATGCAAAGCTTTCCACAATTACGTTGTGGAAAGTTTTATTTTTTTATATCGTATTAAATATGCAGGAGATGGGCGCCGATAGGGTTTGAACCGGAGAACCCACGGTCAGAAAGCGAGATCTTACGTGCCGAGCAAAAGGCTAGCTCGATCGCTTCCTGCGAGAAACTCGTTTTACTGACCGCGCAAGATGGCGTCGCCACAGTACTCCACCCCCAGTGAGAAGAGCATCTCGTTGATGCTGTACGAGCGATGTGCACTCGTGTTGCGCTGGCTCGTTGCCAGGTGATGCTGTCGTGCTGCCGTGCGCATGTGTGTGCCCCAGAAGATGCGCGGCGTGACAGGCTTTGTGCTATGAGAGTTGTCATAGGCTTTGCGTGCTGTGAGCGTTTCACAGGCTTTGCTTGTGTGCTGTGATAGTTTCACAGGCTTTGATTGCTGGTTGCGTGCTGTGAGCGTTTCACAGGCTTTGCTGCTGGGGATGTTTTCAGTGCTGCCATCTGTTGGTCTCGAAAGGAGATAATGATGTTTGTGAAGGTACGTGTTCGTTTGTGGGTCATTCCATGCAAAATGAGCAAATCAGCTGTGGCACACATGTCACAGATTTTAATCAAAATCAGTCTATAAGTAGATCATATCTATTTATGAGTAAATGTAAAATAATAGATTTCTGGATTGTTAATATAAGTATTAAAATTTACATTAAAAGTGAATGTAAAATCGAGGTATTGTCTATGTGCTTAAAATTTCAATTTCGATTATTAGCCTTAGGAATGGAAAGAATATATTAAAAATTATTTATAATTAGGAATGAATGATAATTAACAGACTGGCGTAAGTTAGTAATTGTATTTTTATTTCGTATCGAGAAAAAAATTATTTTTGAAAATTTTTGAGGGGAAAAAAGCAATATTTCTATTAATCCTTTACACACGAAGGACAGCCTTGACAAGCTGCAAATTGCTACACCTTATAGTTAAAAGTATATATTTGAAATATCGAAAGTTTCATTCTTGCCTTTTTTATTCCTTAATGAGAAAAAAAATAAATAGTAAAAAATGTTGAGGGTAAAATGCAATATTTCAATCACTTTTTTTTTAAGTCAAAGAAAGCTTTATTAAACTTTTAAAATATTTGATATTACAAATAAATGTGTATACTTTAACTACAGAAACTTTTATTCTTGCTTTCAGTTTATTTTTGCCTCAAGAGAATTTTAAATTAGAGTAGAAAAAACTGGCTAAGCTAAACAAAAAACTATATATCAATTCTAAATTCAACTAAAAATACTAGATGGCAGCACTAAATATGTTTTCCCATGAAATCGTGCAATATTTTAAGATACGCGGGCGAATTCAAAGAGGTATAGCGAATGGAATCTAGAAAACATTACTATTTTGAACCCATTTTTCTTATGTTAGGAGTCAAAAGGCAATCTTGAATTTTTTTTAACGTATCATGGACTTATTAATCTTTATGTCTGTGCAATATTGTTACTGTCGGGCCTGTCCTTTTTTTATTTTTGACTTATACAGAAGAGGAAAAATCCTGATTTTGTAATTTTTTTTAAAGTTTCTAAGTTTTTTTGAAGATGAAGGAAATAAATGGCCACTTTAAAACTTGGGGAATTCGATCTATATATGACATACTACATCAGGCATTAATTTCACAGAGGTTTTTTAATTCCTTTGATTTTTATAACGATTCTAATTTTCTCAAAATTCACAAATTTTTAATTATTGCAACCAATTTATAAATAATCATGGTGTTACTAGATTATTATTACTCAGTAAATAAGAAGATAATTTTTCAGAGTTTACAAAATTACAAAAAAAATTCATTTCTGTTAAACAGCTTTCAAGATACAGAACTTCAAACTTGCAACTTTGGACGATTGCGCACATGCCATTCTGTATCACAAGTTTTTTAAATGTCCAAAACTGCTAAAAAAATTTATTTTTTGTCAAGATATTTTGCAGAGCATTACTTGAATATGAATTGAACCTGTGCATCGAATTTTATTAAAATTGGTTAGTATGTGGCCACGACTTTTTTTTAATTTTTGCTCATTTTACGTGGAATGACCCAGTAGTTAGAGGTTAAGTGCTATTTGCGATCTCACAAACCTATGTTTTTTTCTTGTTTTTTTTCATGGTTTAACTTACAATTTTCAGTTTAACTATAAATAATAGTGAAATTTGCGAATGCTTTTGCGTAACTCATTCGTTTTATTGGAAATGGGGCAAAAACCCACAATAATTGGGCAAAAATACGCACTGCGTATCTTTGCCCCACGGCTGCGTACTTTTACCCCAACCGATGGGGCAAAGATACGCAGAGCAATGTTTTTTTAAATTAC
The DNA here is from genome assembly GCA_963932465.1 of Maratus speciosus. Classification (NCBI taxonomy): domain Eukaryota; kingdom Metazoa; phylum Arthropoda; class Arachnida; order Araneae; family Salticidae; genus Maratus; species Maratus speciosus. Next base: position 316,390,032 of record OZ010789.1, read on the forward strand.
AATTTCTCGCAGAATTATAATTTGACAGAGTGTTGGTTGATGGTGACACTTGCCTAAGGTTCTCATCTAACGTTTTAATCACTCATTACATAAGTTTAGACCAATGTGTGGCGTTAAAAATCAAAATGTGTGGAAAGCGCGTATCTTTACCCCCGCCTACTCTACGTATGGCATGAGGGTTTTCCGAAAGATGACTGCGTTGTGGAAAGAACAGAGGATTAATTAATCCAGGAAATGATAAGGCCTCACAAAAGTTCTCGCACGCGACCTCGCTTTCGCTAGGGCTAGTTCTGGTCGCACATAATATATAGAATCGAAAATTGTATGGCAAACCTTAGATAAAATATAAATTATTTTCGTTGAAAAATACGTAAGTATCTATTTACATACAAGTAATACAATTATGCGATTAACTAACGATATTTGTGTTGAAATATTGCTGAAGTTGGATCCTTTTTATATTAAAACATATGCGATGTGTAATTAAACGATCCCAAATTTTAAAATGTTATCTCCTAAAAAGATAAAATCCAGAATAAAATAGACGCTTTATTGTCCTCAAATATTAAAAGTGTTAACAAGCGGCAGTAAAACAAATGTATTTTATTTATTCCATCTTTAACTCTAGACCAGGGGTTCCCAAACATTTAGACCAACGTACCACTAAATATACAAGTTCATACTTCAGCGTACCACCAGGTGACAAATGTAAAGCTAATACAGAAAAACCTGTATAAACGGAATATGTCTAAAACGCAATATTTTTCCAGACTTTTGTGCTTCTGTCTGATCAAATTTTACTATATTTAATTGCATTATTAAATTGGTAGTTAAATTGATTGCTTTATTTTAACATTCAAATAAAAGGTATCACCATCATTACATTTTAATAACTAGAGAACAGGAATTCTGCTTTTTCAGAACTTAGTGTCGCCCCTGGCATTTTCATTACTTCATTTTCTTCTAATGGACTGATGGCTTCTAATATTATGAAACAGCCATTATAAATGAAGCGTTAGGTGAAGATGAAAGAGCAGCCGTAAAAAGTTAGAACTCTGATTTTCTGGCCACAATGGGGGGAGGCGAGGGGAATGGCCATAATTTGTTTTGGAAAAAAAATTATGGCCATTTTTTCCCCCATTCTGACCAGAAAATCAGAGTTCTAACTTTTTACGGCTGCTCTTTCATCTTCACCTAACACTTCATTTATAACTCGGAAATAACTCGGTTAAGCGGGACTCTACTGCAGTACAAAACATATTTCAATTTTAAGACTTAAAGCACACTTTTTATTTTATGTAAAATGACTACATTCGCATCCGCTTAAGAATTCCACATTTGCGATCTACTCTTAAACATCTACAGTAAAGCATGCATAGCACATCACTATCGCGAAATAATGCACAAATGTAGCAAAAAGATGCCGTCATTCAAGAAAATCGACAAAAAAAACCCCAGCTATCTAATTATTCATAGATACTTAAAATTAAATATACACTGCTCAAAAAAATTAGGGGAGCAAGCAAAAAAGTGAAGAGAACAGTGCAAGACAGCCATGTATGGGCATAAAACGGATAGTACACGTGTATAAATGCGCAATAGGGTCATTCCACGTAAAATGAGCAAAAATTAAAAAAAAGTCGTGGCCACATACTAACCAATTTTAATAAAATTCGATGCACAGGTTCAATTCATATTCAAGTAATGCTCTGCAAAATATCTTGACAAAAAATAAATTTTTTTAGCAGTTTTGGACATTTAAAAAACTTGTGATACAGAATGGCATGTGCGCAATCGTCCAAAGTTGCAAGTTTGAAGTTCTGTATCTTGAAAGCTGTTTAACAGAAATGAATTTTTTTTGTAATTTTGTAAACTCTGAAAAATTATCTTCTTATTTACTGAGTAATAATAATCTAGTAACACCATGATTATTTATAAATTGGTTGCAATAATTAAAAATTTGTGAATTTTGAGAAAATTAGAATCGTTATAAAAATCAAAGGAATTAAAAAACCTCTGTGAAATTAATGCCTGATGTAGTATGTCATATATAGATCGAATTCCCCAAGTTTTAAAGTGGCCATTTATTTCCTTCATCTTCAAAAAAACTTAGAAACTTTAAAAAAAATTACAAAATCAGGATTTTTCCTCTTCTGTATAAGTCAAAAATAAAAAAAGGACAGGCCCGACAGTAACAATATTGCACAGACATAAAGATTAATAAGTCCATGATACGTTAAAAAAAATTCAAGATTGCCTTTTGACTCCTAACATAAGAAAAATGGGTTCAAAATAGTAATGTTTTCTAGATTCCATTCGCTATACCTCTTTGAATTCGCCCGCGTATCTTAAAATATTGCACGATTTCATGGGAAAACATATTTAGTGCTGCCATCTAGTATTTTTAGTTGAATTTAGAATTGATATATAGTTTTTTGTTTAGCTTAGCCAGTTTTTTCTACTCTAATTTAAAATTCTCTTGAGGCAAAAATAAACTGAAAGCAAGAATAAAAGTTTCTGTAGTTAAAGTATACACATTTATTTGTAATATCAAATATTTTAAAAGTTTAATAAAGCTTTCTTTGACTTAAAAAAAAAGTGATTGAAATATTGCATTTTACCCTCAACATTTTTTACTATTTATTTTTTTTCTCATTAAGGAATAAAAAAGGCAAGAATGAAACTTTCGATATTTCAAATATATACTTTTAACTATAAGGTGTAGCAATTTGCAGCTTGTCAAGGCTGTCCTTCGTGTGTAAAGGATTAATAGAAATATTGCTTTTTTCCCCTCAAAAATTTTCAAAAATAATTTTTTTCTCGATACGAAATAAAAATACAATTACTAACTTACGCCAGTCTGTTAATTATCATTCATTCCTAATTATAAATAATTTTTAATATATTCTTTCCATTCCTAAGGCTAATAATCGAAATTGAAATTTTAAGCACATAGACAATACCTCGATTTTACATTCACTTTTAATGTAAATTTTAATACTTATATTAACAATCCAGAAATCTATTATTTTACATTTACTCATAAATAGATATGATCTACTTATAGACTGATTTTGATTAAAATCTGTGACATGTGTGCCACAGCTGATTTGCTCATTTTGCATGGAATGACCCATTACAGAAAAAAAAAGACTCAAAAAATTGTAAGGAAGTTTTTATTCTTTAAAAAGATGAAAAGAACATGAAAAGATGGTTTAGGGCAACAATTTGGTTTCATGTAAATGATAGAAAAAAAAGTATTGTTTAGAAAGGATGCAAGATTTTTAATATGGCGTGTAGTCTCCCCGAACAGCTTAAGACTGCTGCACACCTATTTTCCATAGATGCGATGAGGTTATCGATAAGACTTTGGGGAATACTGTTCCACTGCTCAAGAATTACAAACTCCAAGTGCCGGACAGTAAAAGGAGGCCTCGGTCTCGCAGCAATGCATCGTCTGAATATGTCCCAACCATGCTCGATCGGATTTAGGTCAGGAGAGCATGCTGGTCATTCCATACGCTGTATTGTTTTAGCTTCAAGCATGTTTTCCCAAGACGAACTGTATGAAGTCTGGTATGAAGTCATGCATGGAAAAAAGAAATCACTAATTGCTGCAACTTAAAATGTGACATGAGGTCACAGTACATCGTCTGTATAACATCAGACCGTCAAAGTTCCATTCCGAATGATATGCAGGCCAGTACGTCCACCTATGCTGATTCCAGACAATAGCATCAACCCACCTCGTCTGTAATGTGATCTCTCACGAACGAATGTGAAATTATTTTGAGTGCCTCTTTCTCTCCAAGCCAAAACACATCAGATGTCACATCCAGACTGAATCGGGACTCGTCTGTAAACAGAATTTGACTCCAACAACATTGCCTTCAAACTCGATGTTCAGTTCCCAACCTTCTTTGGGCCGCACAGTGGCTTGAAGTCAACGGAATACAGACCATTGGCTTACGTACATAGAGACCATCCTGATGAAGCCTATTTCGGACTGTTTGGCTGGACACCCTTCGTCCTGTGGCTAAGAACAACTGTATTTGCAGCTGAGTAGCACTGCCCGTTCCGTCTCGACGAGCTGTTAACAGGATATATCGGTCATCAGTCTCTGTGTTAGCACATTTTCCACCTTGCACTTGTCGATGACTACCATTCCATGTATCGTGGAATCGATTCCACAGCCTTTCATGGGCACTTCTTGCGACTCCAACAGCTTCCACTACACTTCGTTGTGTTTCCCCAAATTCAAATGTCCCGATAACAGGCCAAGCCATGGATTTCGGTAAATCCTGTTGTGACATTTTCAAGACACCTTTTCTCAAAACACAAGCTGAGCAATTGAATTTTACAACTGAGGCAGTGAAACAGACGTTTCTGCAAAATCCCGATTTCTGCACTCCTTTTTCTAGTTTTTGTCGTCATGAACTTTAATTTTCATGTGAAGTTTTCTTTATCTGTTTTCTACAACACTTTAAATTATGGATGTTTTATTTTACGTTTCTTATGGGTGTAAATATTTGCGTAATTTCGTTAAAACCATGTGCTCCCCTAATTGTTTTGAGCAGTGTAGATTATAAAAGCTCCATTCTTTTAACAGAAATCATTCGTTTATATTTTTTCAAAATAGCAACGTATTTAAATGACATTTTCTTTCGTTTGTTATGAGAAAATTTCAACAAAAATATATAATTACTATTTTAGAACTATTTTTCCTTTACTTTCTACAGAAATGGAGTACTTCCGTTGCCAATATTAAGCAAATGGCTCTAAAAACTACAAAAAAATTAATATTTCAAAAATGAATGGATGTACAGTTTTCAAACAAAATGCATTTGAAAGAGCTTTTTTTTCTAATACGACGGTATAAAAATCGAAAATGTGCGATGCTTAAAAGTTAAAAAAATTGCTATCGAGTATTTAATCGTACTGCTTTGTTTTACGACTGGCTTCTGTAAGGTAACGTTATTTTTTAGAATACACAAAATAAGCTGGGAGAAAGAAATAGCATACCGCACCAGGGGCCAATAAGTATATTATAAAAATGCATTGTTTTAATACAAAAAAAGTTACAATACTCAATGACTTATTGGCGTAAATTGATACATATTCAGTTGGGTGACTCTAATAATTCCCGTGTATTGCAAATGAGAAGGGTGTATTTATCATTATAAAGTATATCATTTTTGGACGGCAAATATTATTTCAAGCTATGAATAGATCTATTTAAATAGAGAACTTAAATATTACATAGCTTTGTTAAACTTAAAATAATATAATATACACATTTAAAGTCACCTTGGTCGTCCAGTTTTTGTTATATGAACACTATGTTTATATCAAGAGTAAAATACACTTCAGAAAATTTAATAAATGAATAACCTACACAAGAAATTCACGTATCTTCTGAAAATAAAATACTTATTAATACGAGATAGAAGCTCGTTGAAATAAGTACTATACACACATACCATATAGTAATGTAATAGAAGAAAACTTTTCTTTTTTTCAGGTGGGATGAAAGGTCAACTAAACATCGAATTAGTTCCATTTATCTAAAATTCTGATCGAAATTACATTAAAATAAGAGAAATCAAAATGATGTCATAGCAGTAATATAACAGAGTGAAGAGACAAAGGGGCCGATTAACTGACAAATCAAAAAGAGGAGGGGATATTGAGCTGTTTTTTAATTTCACATACTGTATTTTTTATTTCATTTCACTCCAGTATGTCATTTTTGCGTATCAGTAACCAGAAATTTACGTACCAGTACCAGTACTCGTACGCGCACCATAGTTTGAGAACGCCTGCTCTAGACCTATCACCCCGGACGTACGCAAAATTTTTATTAAGAGGGGGGAGGGGGAACGACTAAACCTGGCTAAAATGCACAAAGATGTCGCTTTTTACAAGATTTAGACCAATGTCAGACGGGCGTCGTTTTTGCTGCTTTTTTGCTTAAGTATCATCCATTCACAATGCTATAGCATTGTGAATGGATAATACTTAAGCAAAAAAGCAGCATAAACGACGCCCGTCTGACATTGGTCTTAGGCTAATGTCAGAGGAACGTCTTTTTGCACGCTTTTTCCCTTACATACAGTGATGTAGTCGTAAAAAAAGCAGAGGGCATACGCTCTACGCAGAGGATATACGCTCAAGGCAGAGGGTATACCCTACAGTCAGTGGTGGGATTCAGCCGGTTCGCACCGGTTCGGTAGAACCGGTTGTTAATTTGTGTTGAGTTCGGCGAACCGGTTGTTAAAATGATACTTCAAATACGAAAATCGCATTTACATTAATTTGCTTTCTTTAAATGTTTATCTGCACAACATTGTTTTCTAGACAAAATTCTGTGATAAGTCCTGATTAATTTAATTTAATAAAATAATATTTCATTTGGAATAATAATATATTTTTTCTTCATCAATCCTGTAACAGAAAATTCAATTTAAAAAACGAAATTTTGAAGAATTTTAGTAACTAAATTGACAACCCTTGGCTAATCCCAGTTATATGGCAAAGTTATTAAAAATTACACTAACTACTTATCTATACTAATAAAAGAAAGTTTTTCTCTGTCTGTGTGCCTGTGTGCGTGCCATGGCTAGTGCAAAATTTTGTGATGCTAGCTCAAAATGTCTCCTTATGCACCTGAGACACAGAATTTCTAATGATTAATTGAGTTATTAATTAAAAATCGCAACTCACTCTCATAAAAGACTCAACTCGGCCTTTGCGAGAAAGAAAAAACTGGCGTACGCGTGCGTGCGATGGCTAGTGAAAAATTTTGTGATGCTAGCTTAAAATGTCTGCTTATGCATCTGAGACACAGAATTTCTAATGATTAGTTGAGTTATTAATTAAAAATCGCAACTCACTCTCATAAAAAAAACCCAACTCGGCCTTTGCGAGAAAGAAAAAACTCTGGCCTACGCACAGAAGCCTTATTTACGCATCAGTTGAAAATGAAGAACGAAAAGAAAAAAATTCGGGGGTATTTTATCATTATTTATTAACTTACATCGATCAAATCGCTTAGTAAAGTTAAAAATGAAAGGCATATTCTGAAAGATCTATGTCTCAAATGCCGCAATCAATTAAAAAAATATATCGAGTTAACCGTTTGAAAAACAATTTTCAAAAGGGATCGTTTTTTCGAAAAACTTTTTTTCTTATTGCAACGCCCCTCCAGGGCGCAATTTTGGAGGTACCGACAAACCAAAAATATCTTCTTAAAGTGAAACCCTTTTCTAATCGGAGGTGCAATTGGTTTAAAACAAATATAAATTTTAACCCTTTCAAATATATCGGTAAGCGCAGGTCACTTCGCGCCTCACGATGACAATATTTTTTTACGCTAAAAATAACTAAACATCCGTATTCTTTTTAGAGCATCTCAATAAATAGACCAGATTTGCATCACCTACAAAAATTTTGAAACATTCGAATGGGTAGAAATATTTCTTACAAAATAAAATGTGTGAAATCAGTAAAAATCTGAGTGTTTCGTTGGGGTTTCGCTCCTTCAGGGCGAAATTTTAGAGGTACTGTCAAACCAATAATATATTCGTAAATCTGAAACCACCTTCTTATCGATGGGACAATCGGTTTTAAAAAATAGGAATTTTAACCCCTGTAAATACACCAGCAAATGCAGGTCATTTCGCGCCTCACTTAGACGATATTTTTCTGCGCTAAAAGTAATTAAACGACCGCATTTGAACACAATCTTTTAAGAGTATCTCAAATTCAGATGATATTGAGATTCTCAATAGATCAGATTTACATCATCTACAAAAATTTTGAAACATTCGGACGGGTAGGAATATTTTATACAAAATAAAATGTGTGAAATTTCGACAAAATCAATGAAAACCCGAGTGTTTCTTCGCGGTTTCGCTCGCTTTCGGTGCGCATAATCTCTACAAATCAAATTGCGCAGAAAGTAAAGTACCAAATAGCATATAGTACATTCAATTCAATATTTTTTCATTTAAAAATATTAATTCAGATAGAATACATTTAAAGATATAAAATCATACGAATTTCCGGTTAATTTAAAGGTCATTCATCACGAGCCCAGGCAACGCTATTATTCGAATAAACGGTACTTTGCTTTGGCACGGAATGTTTCCTGTTATCGCTGATCTATAGCTAGTACTTAAATCGTCAGATTTAGATGCATACTTCCAACCAGGGCTTAATTTCTAGCAAAAAAAGTACCGGAGCCCTAATATTCTGCGATACCCGTACAACAACCGTATCATCCCCCCCCCCCCCCCCTGGTCACTCCTATCTGCATATTTATATTTCGTACATTATCTTCAAAATATAAAGCATTTTTCTTTCTTTAGCAAAATAAAGATTTTAAATATATCCTATCAGCGGATACTTAGTTGTCAATTATTCCACTTTTTAGTTATCACTCCTTCCTTCTGAATAGAAATCTTTGCCTAATTTTAAAGTTAAATAATTGCAGAACTCTGCGATAATTTTAAAGTTAAATAATTGCAGAATTCTGCGATAATTTTAAAGTTAAATAATTGCAGAATTCTGCGATTAAATATGATAAGGATTACGATTAGGAAATAGTGTTAATGCACAAAAAAGGGATAGTTCTCAGGTACGCATTTTTAAGAAAAATTGAAGGAAATTTACAGAAATTAATATTTATATGCCGAAGAATGGAACAATGTTTACAATTTCCTATAAAAGGTACATATCTTAAACTGTAATCGATTCCTTCCGCATAACAATCTTTTGTGGTGAGCCCCTGAAAATCAGATTAAATTAAAAATTTGACACTGTTATCGGAAGGAATCGATGCTTTTATAGAAAAGGGGGAATCACTGCTCGATAGCTTTCTTTCAGAATAACAATACATGGCAATTATATCTACTTACAAATGAAAGTGACTTCGTAAAATCTTTTAGATTGGAAGGAAAGGAAAAAGTAATTTAGGCTTCCGTTTTTCGGAAGCACTATTGCACTGGGCTCCGGAGCCCTGTATTTATGAGCTCCGGTGAATTTCGACTAATATTCAAATATTTACTAAAAACAGAGAAGTACCGAAGCCGGGCTCCGGTGGGCTCCGGCGCAAATTAAGCCCTGCTTCCAACTGCACATTTTTTTATATTGTTTTTCATATCTTAGAAATTTTATAAATGAAAATAGCTATTTTCGTAAATGTAACATATCCAAAATTTTGATAAGTTCCTTGAGTCTTATAAGTTACATTAAAAAAAATATTTTTCCAACTCTAACAAATGAAAAGACATTGTATGATCTAAACTTGCCAAATCATGATACTTTGTATTTTACGAATTTCCAGCGTTGTCTGGACTGTTTATTTATTTATTTATTTATTTATTTATTTTTAAACTGTAAGAAATGGTAAAAATTCTTAAAATTTCTAAATGTCATAACTCGAGAAGTTTTGGTCGTGCAAAAATTTGTCTCACTTGTTATAGCATAGATATTATTTTTCTAAATATGTTATATACAGTTTTAGGTCATGAACATGGGTTAATACTTAAACTTACATTTCTTCTATTTTTATATTATATTGTTTTCAGGGATTAATTTGTGCCGGACCCCACTGGAGCTTAGCTCCGGTATTTCTCTGTTTTGAGTAAATATTTAAATATTGGTCGGAATTCACAGGAGCTCATAAATACAGAGCTCCGGAGCCCAGTGCAATAGCCCTTCCGAAAAACCGAAGCCTACATTCCCCTTCCTTCCTATCTCCAAGCTTTTGCATTATTTTTTATCAAAACACTTATACGTGACGTAAGGAGATGTTTCAACTCAATATTTATATAATAGTATTTGGGCTTGGGCTGGCTCAAGCTCAATCTAAATTACTTTCAAAAGTTTATTTATTCATGTATATGTAAACAAATCCTCCTTAAAAATTACTAATTCTATTTTATTTCAAATCACTTTAATGCTATTTTGGTTAGAATAAAGGGAAACAGGAATCGTACTTTTCTATTCTATTTGTAAATTTATTTCTAATATTGATGGTGGCGACGTGTTGATACGGCGCCAATCAAGAGAATGAACAATGAATTTACTTACAGTTCAATTTTCTTTTGTGACATTACGATAATTTTTAATTGGCTGGTTTATTTTATTTTTTTGGTTTAGATATCGAACCTGAAAAGAATATTTTCTGTTTTTAGTCAATGGGCATCAGCTTGAGGTTTTGTTTGTTTGAGGTTTTTAGTCTTCTATTTTGTACAAGTATAAAAATCACTAACTTGATTTTTATGTTTATTTTGTAGCATGAACGATATCCATGCTAAGGCTCTGCTCTGCAGATTTACGAAGTTTACTTTCATTTGTAAGTAGATATAATTGCCATATATCGTTATTCTGATAGAAAGCAATCGAGCAGTGTTACTTATATTTTTATAAAAGCATCGAATCTTTCCGATAACGATGTCAAAATTTTCATTTAATCTGATTTCAGGAACGAACCACGAAAGATTGTTATACGGAAGGAATCGATTATAGTATAAAGGAAGCATATTCTATAGGAAATTGAAAAACGTTGTTCCATTCTTTAGCATATAAATATTAATTTCTGTAAATTCCATTCACTTTTTATAAAAATGCACACCTGCGAATTATTCCTTTTTTGTGTTAACACTATTTCTGAATCATAATCCTTATTATATTTAATCTCAGAATTATTCTAATTAAATTTAAAATTAGACAAAGATTTCTATTCGGAAGGAATGATAACTAAAAACAGAAATAGTTGACAACTAAGTAGATGCAGATAGATATATTTATAATTTTTATTTAGCTAAAGAAAAAAAAATGCTTTAAATTTTAAAATATGATTTTAAATATAAATATGCAGATTGTAGTGACGGAGGGGAGGGGGGCACTCTACGGTTGTTAGCATTGCAGGATATTTGGGCTCCGGTACTTTTTTATTAGAAATTAAGCTCTGATTCTTTTGATGCATTTTCTGATGGAAATTATGATCAGGGTTTCGTGACTGCCGAATATTCATTAACGTCCTTTTATAGGGTAACATGTTTCAGGATTTTTTTCACTGTACCAAAGGATCAAAGTTTTTTTAACAATGTTCTTATAATATTGGAAAGTGTTTCATAATCTATGTGTGATGCTTCATTTTTCTTTTATTTCATGTACATCAAAAATCATTCGAGCAGCGAACCGGTTGTTAAATTATTTGAATCCCACCACTGCCTACAGTGTATATACTACAGCTTTTTTGAGAAACAGAGGGTATACGGTGCTCTTTAAAAAAATCCAGAAAGTATACGGCGCATACCGCCGTATACCCTCCACTACATCCCTGCTACATATCGCTCACCCGCAAGAAAAGTGACACATCTCGGAAAAATTCATTTTGCGTTTTATTACACTAATTACGGTCATAAGTGTGTCTTGCTACACAAACAGTTTCATAAGTGTAGTTACACAGAAAATCCTTTTATTACTCTATATGCCCATTTGGGACCACACAAGAGGGGTGGATTGTGCGGGTAGGTGAAATTACCCAACCCTTCAAACCTCATCCTACGTCTTCATTCTTAAGGGTTTTAAGCTTTCCTGCATTTTTTTAGTCCTGCATGCAAAGCTATCATGCATGTTTTTAGCCCTGCATGCAAAGCTAAATGCTGCAATTTCATCTTATGGTAAACATATGCAAATTTTCTTTTGCCTCTTCTGACAAATTTGCTTTTGTCGAGATGAGTCACTTTTCTTGCGGTAAGCGATATCATCCCTACACAATGCCGAACGTGAACGATATTTTTCTTAAATTGTGAAAATATATACTATATATATATATACTAGGGGGCTCTGCCACCTGCAAGCTACGCTCGCCAACCCCCGTTCAGACACTGTAAAATCTAAAATCCCGCTAATTTGATCGTTTTTTAAAAGATTAGAGAAGATTGAATAATAATGAAAAAACCTATAGCGATCTCCCTGTAAACGGGTTTCCATTCAATTTCCTTTGATTGCGAAAATTTACGGCAGAATCAGTTGCAGCTAAGACATCCAATGGTTGTTTTCATGTTTGATAAAAGAAGATCAGTTAAAACATTTGAAAAGAAGCTAAAATAAAATGAATTAAGCAAACAGAGTCTTTGCCAACCGGTATTTTTTAACAGCGTTATAAAACGATTGACATAATACAATTTACTGCTTTAACCCCTTAAAGGGCGGTGGTTCATTTTTGAACCACTAAATTTTAATTCTTAAGTGCCACATTGGCACCAGAATATTGGAATGAAAATTTTCCTTTTATTAAGTAAGTGAACAAAAGCATTTTCGTATTTCGAAATTTGTTTGTAAATTCTGGTGCCATTCACTGGTTTCAACATTTTACGAATACAAGTACCTTGTCCCTGAAAGGGTTAAACGCATATTAATGTATTCATTATTTTAATGTTTCCTTTCTCTAATAGTAATTTTACAGGGTTTTTTTCCTGTTTTTAATAGTCATGTGTAAATAATTTTTTAATCGTTAGGAAATATTATTCTTTGCGCTGTTTTTAGAATTGAAAACAATCTCTATAATAATAGCCTAAGTCATGTGACTATAATCAACAGTTCATTCGCTTTTCATAAGAAAGGTTTCCATTTTGATTAAAGAATCAAAGTTATTTTTTCGAATAAAACTACACAAAAGTTGCCATGATCGCAAAGAATTCTTGGTTCTTTTATGTTAGCCGGGATCAAATCTCACCATCAGCGTTTTTTAACTCGCCAGTTAGCATTTTTTTTTATTTTTCAATGGTAAATTAAAACGGTACTACTTGGTTATAATCCCATCGACCAAAAATCTATCGCTAGAGTATAAGGTTAAATGCCAATAATGGTGGATCGTAAATGCCACATTCACTTGACTGTAAGGAAGTTACATGTGTTTACCGCATCAAGTGATTTTTATTTCGACGCTTTATTTGTATTTGTATTTTTATACTAATTTATTTGTTCTTTCGTTATTTAAAATAAAAATTACGTCAACTTGTATAATTTGGCGAGTGGTTTGACGATTTATATAATTTGGCGACATTGGTCATTTGCTTTGAATTTGAAATTAAATGTCATGATTTGTTGCATTATTTAATATTTAACACAGATGTCATATACGCACCGGGTTTGGCGTGATTTTTTTTTTTTTACGACAATTTGGCGAAAACCTCGTTTTCGAATACCAGTTACATATGTATTTTTAAATTATTTTCTATTATTTTTAAAATGATATTACAATAAATTAAAAAAAATTAATTAATAACTATAGAACAAAACAATTTATAAATTTTTTTTTAAATAAAAAGAAAATAAACGTAAATAAACATTTATTAATAAATAAGCAATAATAGCCGGGTTACCATGTCAGGCAAAATAACGCCAATTAGGTACCCCGGTGCGCATATGACATCTGCGCCTAATATTTTTTCTTTGTTTTCGTTTCGTTTAAAAAAAAAGGAAGAAGTGAAAGCCATTAATTTTAAAGGTTTCAGTTTTAAATGAAAGTTTTGTATTAAATAACATAATGAAATACAAAAAAAAAAAAGCATTGTTCTTAGCATACATTTAAGGGAGGCCAAACTGGTCGCCAAATTAGTTTAAAATAATGAACTTTTCTAAAATATGAAAAAAAAATCTGTTATGATTGAAATATGAGTTGCCATCATTAGACAAAAGTATTTAAAATTACAAAAAAATTAATATTTCGAAAACTAATTCTAATTTTAAAATTCTAATACCAGTTATGAGATCTGCGGATCAATACGGATTTTTGGTGTTAATTTCATCGCAAAGTATTCCATATTTTAGGAAAAATCGCAGTGAAACATAATCAGTTGTTTAATCAGTCGTTTCAAAGAATCGTTTCATAAATTCGTTTCATAATATCCGTTTCATAAATTCGTTTCATTAGGATTTTATATGTATAGGGTAGATATGCGTTCCATAATGGTACAAGACACTTTCAAATTTTGCCATTGTTTTGATTGAGAGGTATTCACTAAGCGATTTTATTTCTGTCTAAATACTTATTTAATATTTTTTTTTACCGAATTACTGTACTATATAATAAAACTTCTATTTTATTTTATTAGAAGTTATGCATTACTTACTTATACCTGTACAAAGTACAAGTGACACAAGTGGTTTTCTTGACAAATAAAACTTTATTCAAATAAAGGTTGTTTTGTATAAAAAATATTTAATTCTTAATTCTTTTGATTCAGTAAAACTGCTCAATTTACGTAAAACTATACAAGGTGGAATTTACAAATTATTTTCTTGGCACACAACATAAATTATTTTGATATTAGTTCTTATTATCATTATTATTATTTACTCCATCATTATCATTATTACTAATATGTTTATTATTTTATTGAACATTCCTTTTTGCAATTTGTTATTTTAGTTCAGAATCATAATTAATGTACGGAAAACCTGCTTAGACGGAATCGCAAGGGATTAGAAACAATCCTTTTTAAACAGATTTTCGTGCGTTATTCAAATATGCAATCTATTGTAATCAGTGGTGTAGTCGTAATAAAAACAGAGGGTATACGCTTTAAGCAGAGGGTATACGCTCCAGTCAGAGGGAATGTATATACTATAGCTTTTTTGAGAAACATAGGGTATACGGTGTTACTTAAAAAAATCCAGAAGGTACACGGCGTATACCTCCGTATACCCTCCACTACAGCCCTGATTGTAATTGTATTCTTGTATTGTACTTGTGTTCCAGGAAAATGAACTTTTCCGTTTAATGCAAGATTCCGGAACAAACAGGTTCTATTTACACAGGTTTTACTGTAAATACTGTGTTTTACCGTTCGGCTTTCATTTACATAGCAGCCAACTTCTTTTTTCAAGTCAAAATAACGTATTTTGATACAGAAATTTTATTTAAGAAATGAAATCGATCCTTATAGAAAGAAGACACATTTTGTTAAATCAAATGTCTGGTTCAAAATACGTTTATTTGACATGAAAACAAAAACGAAAAAATGCCAGCTACGCGACGGATTTACACTCATAAAAAAAACTTTTAGATGTTGCAATATATTTTTTCAGATAAAGTATGGCACGTTACAATGTAGGCAAAAATTGTTAGTGAATTTTTGGCACGCGCACGAAAAAATGTTCGTCATCACTGCCTTATAAACATAGGCGCCAAGGCCAACAGTTACGGATTTTGAATATCACTATTTAAAAAAAAAAAAAAAAAAAAAAAAAATCTCATATAATGGCAGAAATCTACGGTTAAATAAGGATTTTTTTTTTTTAAATAGTGGTATCCAAATTCCATAACACTATACAACAATAAATTAATGTTCTGTTCCATTTATAATTCATATAATTTTGGGGTCGATCTAATCTGGGACACCTGACACCTTGTGAAATGGACCAAATTGCGAATGCGGTAATATATACCTGTGTCAAAAAGAAAAATCTCACGTAGATAAAAAAGGTGTAAATTAAAGACTAATAATTAGAGTGCATTTATAAAGATGAAAATCGAAACTCACCTGCAGAGTTATTAGTAGGTAATCCCATGTTAAAGACATTAGTAACGTAGATATCGCACCTTATAACAAGTGTTTCAGGACCTTTAAATTTATGGGGACAGTACAAAGCATTTGTGCCATATAAACCATCTGTACGTGTCGATATCGTTTCAGTAGCAGCCTCATCTTCATTGTGACATGTATAAATCTCTTTAGAAAAGCCTTTTAACAATCTTTCAAGGCCTAAACGACTTTCAGCCTCATCTTCATTGGGATACGTATAAATCTCTTTAGAAGCGTCCTTTAACAATCTTTCACAGGATAAACGATATCTGAAGGATGACTCTACTGGGGTCGTAGAAATTCTGTGCAGGAATAATCCAACTTCTACACGTTCGTCATCATTTTTAAAAAAATGGGATAAATGACGTACAGAAAATTCATCGCGCCTTGGATAAATCCTCAGAGCCCATTTGATTTCGCCGCAAAATCTAGTGGAAAAAGTGGGGCTTTCAATGAATTCTTCCTCCTTCAGAGTACATCGATGTATATTCTCGATACGCCAGGTAAATGAAAACTTTTCTTCTTTGAAATCAGTTACAAAGCTAGAATTAGAATCTGCATAGTTTTCTTCAGTTTTTGACAGTTTAAAATTTTCTTTTGCAAACTTTCTGAGTCTTTCCATAATTTCGGGAATACTGGAATAAAACTCCAGAAATTATCAACTACAATTGATATTTAAGAAAATAATAATAATAGTAATAGCTCTCGCTTGTTTAATAGAACTTATAAAGAAAGAAGAAGATCTTGAGTACGCGTACGCAACAGATATATTCACTTACGGATTAATCATATTAATGGTTATGTAAGAAGTCCGGAGCGAGAAAAAAAAGTTTTGATTCGAAACATTCTTCCGGCCACGTGCTGATCGCTCAGACTGCAGTTTCCGAACCAAAACATATATTGAATGTGACCTTGCATGTGTTATTGTGATATATATTCTTTCCTTCTTAATTGGCAATAATGCTTTATAAGGTTCATTGTCAAATGAGGGAGATTTTTTATTCAAATGACTCTTTTTTCATAAGATAAATTATTTAGGTCTGTTTGATAAATTATGAAAACAGTAACTAGCTTAAGATTGGCATTAATTTTAATCAATAAATTATTACATAAAAGAAAATAAATTGTTTAAATTACGCATCATATTGTATTTTCATCATTGATAATAATTGGAAGAACTATGCATGTGAAACTTTTTCCAAGTAACCATGACATCATACAACCATTATTTTATTTATGTAAGTAGCACTTTGCAACCGGAAATAGTATCTAAAGAAATCGCTGAAACTGTTTACATTCAAACGTTTATTTTTGTTTTTATTGATACGTATAAAAATCATTCCTCAATCATATTTCCTCCGGTGCAATGATATGTTCCCCGGGAAGATTTGAGATTTTGTGTTTTCAATGGTCAAAAAGTTCAATCCCAACCCTTCCCCCAGAGCCACAGAAGCTCCCGGAGAAAAGAGTGAATTTAACACTGGACTATCCTCCTTCAAGCAGTCATAAAGCGTCTGAATTTAATACTGCACTATCCTTCTTCAAGCAGTCATAAAACACTGTTTATGACGGGCACAATTTATCGTTTTTATTTTCATAACCGCACGCGCACATAATATTTCCCTCGTTACCCCTGTATTTTTTATAAATTGCTGTAAATAAGTAGAGGATTAACTCCGATATATTATTTTATTAGTAGTAGTAGTAAAACTTTGAGATTTTTTTTCTGAAAACTATTAAAGTTCAAAAATAAAGAACGTAGTTTAGTACAGATGTTTTTTATAATATGGATTCAATTAGACACAAAGATACACTTTAACATTAATGAAAAAAAAATGAAATACTCTATCAACAAAGCACTTGTCTGATGCGTAAACGCTTTGCCCTCTTTCTTTTCTTAAACCAAAGGGAAACTAAGTTAAGTTATATAATTCAGTATGCTTTAGATGTTAAGTTTTATAGATAACAGTTTCTGAACAACCTATTTTCAAGAGAGCTTCTTTTTAGATTTCTTTAACCAGAAGAATAAAAAAAATTTAAACCCTAGAATGGGAAATTTGGAAAATAAAAATCATAACTATTGCTAAAAACCATTTTTAAAAGTTGAAACAACTTAAAAAAATTTTTCGAAACTATGGGAAAAAATATATTTGACGTACAAAGGAAAAGTAAAAAAATTACAACAGAAATGTTCGTAAAGAACATAACATAAACTTTTGTTAAATACAGTAAAACCTCACTAAAGCGACCACGTTCCGTTCCAATAAAAATTGTTCGCTCCTAGAGATGGTCTCTTAATAGAGGTCATGTTTAAATCTAGATTTTAATTGTTGAAAAGAGGTAACAAATAATTTTACAAAAATTTATTTTCCACAGGAAAAAATATGAAAATTTAGTATCAAAACAAAAGTTAATAACACAAGTTAATTAGTGCAGAGCTAGAAAAACTGACGTTTGCTTTGATTTTACGGTTTTATCTTCTATAACTTTTATTTCCAAGTCCTTTCGAAGTTCAGTAAATAAATACATTTTTTTTTTATATACGGGAACAAACTATGACGATTTCATTAATTTATCTATTTCTTCGAGAGTTTCCCGACAGAATAGGACAGGGGAGTTTATTGACCGTCATCCTTAATTTGTCATCAAAGCTAAATTCATTGCCTAAAAGGCACAAATGGGTTTTAACACTTAAAAGTTACCGGAATAAATAAAAATTCTAAACTTAGTTTAGAAGTTTAATAAATAATGTGCTCTCCGGAATAATCATTCTAATAAATCCTTTTCAAGCGACCAGGAAAAAACGGAAATTGTTTCATTTTCTTCAAAGAAATGGGTCGCTCATGGAGGGAGTTCAACTGGGGTGGTCTCTGAATAGAGGTAAAATTAGTATTGAGCCTATAGGAATAAATTTCGTTCCATGAAAAAATGGTCGTTCAGGGAGGTGGTCGCTTAATGGAGATGGTCTCACAGGGAGGTCTCACTGTAATTTTCTTTGGTTTGGGGTACCTTTTATATTTTTTAAGTACTTTGGTTCTGAAATCTAAAGCGAATTAAACAAAATTGGGTAGTTTTTGCAAAAGTTTAGATTAGACATTTACTTTAATTAAAGTTTTAAGCTAATCTTTTACTACTATTGTTATTATTATTATTACACTTTTTGTGTTACACATTAAGTGAAGATGTTGTGTCACATTTTTCTCAACACTGCCCTTTATTTTACGGATAAAGTGTTACGGGGTATCTATTGGATGATAAAGCTAAAATATTAAGGCTCTAATTATTTTATGATATGAGACATCATTTCTTTATATATTTAATAATTTATAATAATATTTACTAATTAAAAATAAAAATTAAATGGTTTTTTTTTTTTCAGAGATAGTTGAGTATCACCTCAAGTCGCGCGGGTACCTGGGTTAAGTATTTTGCAAGGCCCAAAGTCTTTGACTAAAATATTGAATAACTTCAACTAAAAATTTATTTTCAAACTGCATGCATTATAAAATAAAAAAGTGATTAAAAACAATGCACGTTAACGTTTTTGGTGATATTTCAAAAGTACATAGTTTTTACACATTCATTTTAATTACACGCAATAACTTCTTAAAAATACCATAAAAATAAGCAATAGATAGAACGTTTTGAAAGACCATTGTCTTTCTTCAACCGTCTTCAGATGCAACTACTTTGAAAGCAGGACAGTCTTGCTCCTGCTTTCAATGTGGTAGCACGTCGTTTTAGCACTGATGAAGAAAGACAAAGTTTTTTCGAAACGCGCTGTAAATTTCTTATTTTTATGGTGTTTTTAGAAGTTGTTGCCTTTAATTGTCTATCACGCCAGTTTCATAATATTTTATTGGTATTCATTTAACACATTTTTTTACTGAAGTATATAGTTTTTCATATCTATATTATAAAGGACAAACATATCTGTGCGTAACGCATACGTCATTCTGCGAATGGCGACACTTTGAAATGAAACTTCGGTTATGCTATTTTCGCTACAGCAAATTTTTAAACTTTTCGCACATTTTCAATTTTTACACCGTAGTATAGAGAAAAAAAAAGTACTTTTAGATCGCAATTTGTTTGAAAGCTGTATCTCAATTTATTTCTGATATATTGATTTTTTCATTGTTTTATTACCAATTTTGTAATTGTGGCAACTGAAGTACCCTATCTATATTATAAAGGACAAACATATCTGTGCGTAACGCATACGTCATTCTGCGAATGGCAACACATTGAAATTTGAAATGAAATTTCGGTTTTGCAATTTTCACTACTGCAAAATTTTAAACTTCTAAACATCCCACATTTTAAATGTTTACACTGCCCGTATGCAGAAAAAAATGCACTTTTAAATGCAATTTTTTTTAAAGCTGTATCTCAATTTATTTTTGAGATATTAATTTTTTTTATAGTTATTAATACCAATTTTCTAATCGTGGCAACTGAAGTACTTCATTTCCATTAAAAGTGGTTTAGTTATCTTTATTGATTATATTCTTACTGATGCCATTTTCTCATTACAATTAAAACTATCTTTTTAAAAAATTTGAACAGAAAATGATGTTACGCTTTAAAAAAGATGTAATTGATGATGCTGTTATATTTCACTATTTTTTCATTTCTCTGATATTAAGTTTGAGACAATAGGAAAAATATTTCAGCGACTGAAAATAACGTCATATTTAAAAGAAAACGATAATTTTATTTGATAAAACCGGATATTTCCCCTTGAATACGTCTAAAACTTATAAATTTCTGGAATTTTTTCGCGCAGGTACAGAGATTATACTAAGACCTCAAATCAGGAGTGGGAATTTTAACATGGAAAGTTGTAATAGTTGACAAACGTGACTTCAAGCTTGAAAATAAATTTATTAATAACCTATTGCGCGTTAAAATGTTTTTAAATGGTTAATATGAATGTGAAACGTGGAAAATAACTTGATTCGGTTTAGATTTAAAGAAGGGGGGGGGGGGGGGAATTCTATGATTATGTCAAGGTGAAATAACTTTTGCTGATTTTGTCATTCCGTAATACCCAAGCATCAATTGATAACTTAATCAAAATTACTTATCTTGATTATATGTTACTGATTACGTATATGAATAAAATTTAATTTTTCAATAATTTTAACAGTTGAAGTTTGTGAAAAAAATATTTTGTTAATCTTAGATTAAAATATGTCTTTGGAGAGTTACTAACAAGTATCAGATGGATTTTTTATTGTAATTATTGTTGTCGATATATTATAAATTTGATGCAACAGTTCCATTGTAAACATTTTCTTTCGTCGAAATTCGACGGGTTCCACCTCGTTTCTGTTAAAAGGTAAGGAAAATCAGTAGATTAAAGATTTTTTTTTTTGCCATTTTCTCATACAAATTTAAATTAAAATATGTGTTATGTCAAGAATATCGTCTGTTATAAAATCCGGTAAATTTTGGTTTTATTTCGTTTTTATTCATCATTTAAGTGTTTTTGGGTGCGTTCGTAATTATATAAATACGTAGCACCTATAGTCGTCGTTCAGTCCGTCTGTCTGTCCGTCCGTCCGCATATAATAGAGCAAGAACTACCCAACCGAATGGTCTGAAATTTTAAATATATGATTGTTGTAAAATTTTGTCGAGCCATTTCAAATTTTATGAAAATCGGATGTATAGTTAAATTACAGGGACAGTCAAAAGTTTTCCTTTACATTACGACCAATGGGAAAAATTATTGCACGTGCATTTTAATGATGTTAAAGCTTTCCGAATGGTCTCAAATTTTAAACATATAATTATTGCGACATTTTGTCGAGCCATTTCAAATTTTATGAAAATCGGATGTATAGTTTAATTACAGGGACAGTCAAAAGTTTTTCTTTACATTAAAGCCAATGGGAAAAATTATTGCAAGTGCATTTTAATGATGTTACAGCTTTCCGAATGGGCTGGAATTTTAAATATATAATTGCTGCAAAATTTTGTCGAGCCATTTCAAATTTCATGAAAATCGGATGTATAGCTTAATTACAGGGACAGTCAAAAGTTTTCCGTTACATTAAGGGGAATGGGAAAAAATTATTGCAAGTGCATTTTAATGATGTTACAGACTATGCACTTATGAATTGCAAATAAATACACATTCAGTACAATATGGGGTGCAAAAAATAATTATAAAACTAGTTATAGTACGAACGCACCTCATTTGCCACGTTTGACGAGCAATTTCCAACTTGTTTATTTTATTGAAAACTTACTTTACAAACGATACAACATTTTCTCTTTACAAAAATCTATTTAAAATAATATTTCTGTGACTTTCCTCCACATTTACATAATTCGTATCAGAAAGCCTAAAGAATGCAATTTTATTTATCCGTGTGTAATAATATTTTCCGAAATTTGAAAAATACAAATGAATAATTTCTGATAAAACCTTTAGCTATTATAAACAAACAAGTGAAGTCATATGAATCATTTGATACCCGATTTGCTTTACCGAGCTTCTTGAATGACGATATTGCGTTTAGACGGGTTTGTGTATTATTCCGCGATAATGACGACATATGCATACTTTTCTATAGATGTTGTTTAAGACTGGATCGTAAAAATTAAATGCTTTAGCGGATGCAAATGACGTCAT
Organism: Maratus speciosus; assembly: GCA_963932465.1. Taxonomy (NCBI): domain Eukaryota; kingdom Metazoa; phylum Arthropoda; class Arachnida; order Araneae; family Salticidae; genus Maratus; species Maratus speciosus. The sequence continues at coordinate 316,412,283 of OZ010789.1, forward strand.
TTTATTCAAAAAGCGTGTTTTTTAATTCTTAAAACTGAAATATGTTTTGTAGAAGTACATCATTTTACCCCGACTGCTTTGAAACTCTTCACAGGTGAAAGTACTTAATAGAGTCAAAACACTGCTTTAAACACTAGTGTCGTGAAGGAAATTTTCACCTTGTTATTAATAAACTTTATAATATACTTATAACTACTTAAAAGGTGACGAGGTGATAATTTTATTTTTTGTCACCTTTTAAGTAGCTATAAGTATATTATAAAGAAAGTACTTAACTTTTAAAAATAACATAATTTTAAAAATCACATGCTGATAAAGCGCAATGTTTTACAAAAATTTAGTGTGTCTTTAGATGAGCAATGATATACAGTGTGCATACTCAGATCGGAAGTCTTTGTCCAAAAAATAGTGATTTATATTAAAGAACTTGAATGATTCTCGCCTGAATGAATTCGCTTCGTCGAGTTAGACAAGCAAACAGTTGGGGATCTTGGAAATAATTTGAGCTTTAAAATAATTACAGGTTCCCCAAGTTTTCGTCCACAATTCTAAAGACTAATAAAACTTTAATTGCTATTCTTTATAGTCCAGGGGAAATGTACCAAAGAAGGGGGGTTACCTTACAAAAGGTCGGGTAGAAGATTTTATTTTCTTAATTTGTTTATACTGAGGCAAGCATGGAAAAACCAAGTTTTCTAACAAAATTTCTTAAGGCTAAATTTTCTGTGGCCAAAAAACAGAAAAATTGTGGGACTTTTTTCGATTTTTTAAAAATATCTCGAGACCCGTTGTCGTAGCATGTTATTTGTCAATTACAATATTAAAAACGATAAAATTCCCTACAACTTTCATATTTACAACTTTTTTATACACTCAATGGCAAGCGCTGTATGCCATTTCAAAAATAGGACAATTTTTTTAATTTTCTTAAAAACCGTGAAAAACGTAGTTCTTCCCTGATTATTCAAACGTTTCCCACAGATTTAATCGTGTATGTCAACTTCTTTATATTGATAGAAGTAAATAATGTGTTTCAGGGCCGAAACTAGCCTTTTTTTCACCCGTGGCAAACATGCACTCCACCCCCCCCCCCCACCCCCCCTCTTTTAACATGAAAATTTACCACAAGAATTTTAATAAATCTCTAATAGCCGGATTTTGAAAATTTTAAGTGTGTAATCATAAAATATATAATGCTGAACTACGTTATCAGCTTTGTCAAATATTAATTCATTAAAACCTTGAAAACCGAACCGAAAGGAACGGAGATTTATTCCGCTTTAAACAGGTTTCCATCTTAGCAGGTATAATTGTTCATATTCTTTCTCTTGAAAAAATATTTTTTTTTCTTTAAAGACCGGATTCCGTATATACAGATTTCATTTTCGAAGATTTTACGTCTGTTGTAGTATTGAGGCATTTAAAGTCACAATTATATAAATTGTGAGACTAAATTAGCCACACGAAGACATTCGCAAGGTAATAATAAACCTATGGGAGCATTCTTGACAAATACCTCGCTTGCATTTTATTACTTTTAATTTTTTTTTTTCATGGGATACTCGAGATCCAGAGATGAGCAAATTCGTAACTGCAATTTCATCAATGTAATTACAATTAAATTGCGTGTAATTAATTATAGTTAAAATTACATGCCATAAAATATTCTTGCAGCAATGCAGTCGGAATTGCCCCCATTCCATTATGTGTGCGTAATTTCTGCGTTTGAATGTGTTTAACTGTAATCAATTACATAAACACATAATTAAACTAATCTTTTAAATAGTTTTATGAAACTACTGATCTCAAGTATTTTATTGACAAAATTTTTAAATTTGTCACGAGATAAATACGTAACATTAGTTAATGAAATAATCTATTTTCATTTTTATTGTAGCTATTTTATAAGGTAAAGGTATTTCGTACACAAAAGATATTTATTTTTTGAGTGCCCCCTTTTATATGGAGCTATAATCCAGTGAGTAAAACATTAAAATATATGTTATCAATAACTAATAAACAAAATATACCATTGTAGTGTGGAATAAACTGCAAGTTTTCATACCTATCCCACTGGTCCCTGGAAAAATATGCATACATTACAAAAATTATAAAATTATTAAAATTATTAAAATTAAACAAGAATTCCTTCTTAACCCCTTCGGCCCTGGCGTCCTACTATTAGAACACATCTTTACATTGCTCTAAATTATTCGTTTTTAAGAATTTTAAGTTGAAAACCCAGTTTCCTACTAATAATGTATTGCAGATTAACAATTTAATCTCATTTGTGATCATACATGGCAGTACATGCCTCAGTAAGCAGTAAAATGGAGTCTTCAAGCAGTTTAAAGCCAAAAACGTAAGTACACATTTTTAACCTTCTCAATAAAAATACTAATAATAATTTAGTGACATTTTGTTAATTATATTTTATATATTAAGGCCTTTTCTACCTAAATTAGTCATATAACTTAGAAAATAATGATAAATCACATTATAACTAAGAATCAAACATTTGTTCTAGTATTAGGACATGAGGCCTTAGGGCTAACAAAGTGTGTGTAAAAAGTACCCAGAATTGCTAATATAAAACACACACAAAAATATTTTTTCATCAAAATTTATTTTGTCATCTTCAAAGTAGACCCTACTGAGTTCAATGCAACTATTCCAGCACAGGTCCCAATCTTTCATACTTTTTAGATAGGTAAACTGCGGTATGGCCTTTAGTTCATTCTGCGAATTTTCACTTATGGCCTCAATTTACTCAAAACATTTCCCTGGAAGTGATAATTTTAGCTTCGTGAGAAGAAAAATGGGCGTGTTCGGTCCTTGGATGATGACATTAGTTGCGTTTTTGGCCAAATACTCTTGCAGAACAATAAGAGAAAATTGAGCGCTTTCGAAATCAGTCGTGTGGCGATGCGTTTTAAATGCAAAATATTGGTCATATCTTTATGAACGGACTTAAAAGATATGTGAGATATCTTGAGCCAACTCTCTTTCAGACACGTGCGATGCTTTTCAAGCACCAGCGTCTTGATTTTATTGCTGCCAGCTTTGTGCGCAGTAATAGGCTGACAAACTGTCCATTAAACAGTGATGCCGAATTAAAAAAAAAAAATATGGACGCGGTACTTGTGATACTTGTGCCAGCAGCAAATATGGTAAAATCGTTGTTGTAAAGTGGTATGGCAATAAAGTTGTGACACTAGCATCTACATTTCTGTCAGATAAGGCGAAGGATATTGTTAAAAGATGGAGCAAAAAAGATTCCACTTATATTTATATATATAGGCCAGAAGTTGTGAAGTTCTACAATAAAAGAATGGGGGCAGTCGATATAAACATGACTGCTTACCGTCATTGTATCGAACTGCTATAAAGTGTAAAAAATGGACACTTCAAGTAATATGCCATTATTTTAGTATGGCCATTAAAAATTTTTGGTTAGAGTATAAAAATAATGCAAAATGCTTGGAAGTTCCTTTGCAAGATCAAATGGATTTATTTGGATTTCACATTTGAAATAGTAGAAGCTCTATCACTCAGAAACCAGTCGCTAATCCGTATCAAACGTGGAAGGCCGTCATCAAGAAGCTCTATTTTGCCAAAGAAAAAAATGAATACTGCTGTTAGGCCTTCTAAAGACATTAGATTTGATGAAATGAACCATATGATTGAAAGGAGTGAAAAGCAACAGAGATACAAAATGGAAGGTTATACATATAAAAGTACTCGTTTTTGTGAAAAATATCAAGTATTTTTATGTTTTCACGCACAGAGAAATTGTTTTAAAGGATTTCATATGAAATAAACTCATTTTATTCATTCTCATGTCCTTTATATCTTACATAATTGTAAATGTGCACAGAAAACAAAATTGCTCATTTTGCGTAATTTAAGCCCTAGTGTCCTATTATTAGAACACTTTTTAATTAGTTTACTAATTATCGAAATGATATAATACTTCATATTATTGCTATTTATGTCTATTCAAGCTTATTTAACCTGCAATTTATGTTTTATCTGTTTCCAAATTAAATCAGGGCCGAAGGGGTTAATTGAAACTATCGTATCAATAACTTACTAAATACTGAAGTATTCTTTTAAACAATGTTTTAAAATTAACATTGTATACACTTAAAGTTACTGTCTAAATATGAAAATTGTCTTATTCATCTACACTCTGCCCTACTTTTAAAATTATATAAATTTATTGGATATGAAATATCTGTTGAGATTAAAATAAAGACGTGGGTGTAGGTAATTTACTGCTATCAATATTTAGAAGTCGACATACACACGATTAAATCCGTGGGGAACATTTGAACAATCGGGGCAAAACTACGTTTTTCACGGTTTTTCAGAAAATTTAAAAAAAAAAAGTCTTATTTTTGAAATGGCGTATTGCGCTTGCTATTGAGTGTATAAAAAAGTTGTAAGTATGAAAGTTGTAGAGAATTTTATCTTCTTTAATATTGTAATTGACAAATAATATGCTACGGCAACGGGTCTCGGGATATTTTTAAAAAATTGAAAAAAGTCTCAAAATTTTGTTGTTTTTTGGCCACTGAAAATTTAGCCTTAAGAAATTTTGTTAGAAAACTTGGTTTTTCCATGCTTACCTCAGTATAAACAAATTTAAAAAATAAAATCTTTTACCCGACCTTTTGCAAGGTAAAATGTACATTTCCCCTGGACTATTAGGACATTCTACTATTATTTTATCAAAATAACAAAATTTGCTTAATTTATTTTTTTATAATTTTACATAACCTATACATTTAAAACACAAAGCTGTTTTTTAGTCATGTGCCTTGAGCTCTCAACTCAACGAATTTTACTAATAATTTTTTTAACTGGAATCTGTTTATTTGTATATGTAGTACACTACCTGTTTTTTATCCCTATTTTTAACACTTTCCAACAAAGTTCATTAACACTTTCCAACAAAGTTGATTAACACTTTCCAACAAAGTTGAAAAGTGTTTAGGACTTCGATTTGTCTACCTGTCTGGCCGCGCTCTAACTCTCGTAAATATACTCGGATCGTTCTGAAATTTTTGAATGTTCGTAACCTCTACCATAGCACGATCCCTATTTCAAATGAAGTTTGTAGCATGTTTAGTTCATTCACAGGGACAGTCAAAATTTTTCCGATACATTACGGCCAATGGGAAAAAATCGTTTGAAATTATTTTTAATGGTGTTACACTCTTTCAAACATAATAAAATTGATATGCATTAATGAAGTCTACTAAAATATGCATTCTGTAGAATATGCGGTACAAAGAATAGTTATTATTCATTTACAGGGCCACACAAAAGAATTCCGTTTCATAATGGTATAGGGGTGGAATTGTTTGCGGCGTATTAGAATTATGTTAAACTATTTCATATATATTGAAATTGATATAGGTCTCTGAGCTATAGTATAGGTTACTTCATGTATAATACGAGTTGCATAGCATTTACAGGGACACACATAAGTTTTCAGATACTATATTGTATCCAAATTACTGTACATTAGCGATGATTGCTGGAAATTCAATTTTAATTATGATATGGTCTTTTATGTTTCACTATACTTATGCATACTATATGGTGTGTATAAATGCTATAATTCATATACAGGGCTACACAAAAGAATTCTTAAGCGTTACTGGGTATGAGCGCAAGTTACTTAAAGGTGGTTTTTAAATAGGTTACATATTTGTAAGCTGAATTGCATTTAGTTTACTAAGAAATGGTTTTAGAATATAGATAAAATGATATACAGGGTCACGGAAAGAATTAGATACATGGCCGTCTATAAATGATAATTTCTGGAAATGTGATTTCAGTAGTTTTAAAAGTGCTTTAGTTTAAATTAAATTTTAGCAAAATAGTGGCGTGTAATAAAGGTTCAAGGTAAACTACAGGGTTGTACAAAAGTATTCAAGTATGTTTCAATGAGTTAGTATAAATTGCTGACATAGAAATTTCAATTTGTTATGCGTTTTCTTGCTAAACTAAATTTTCTCATTATATTGTACAGATATCAACCTGCAGATCCAATCAGAGATGTAGTGGAGGGTATACGGAGGTATACGCTGTATATCCTCTGGATTCTTTTAAGGAACACCGTATACCTTCTGTTACTCAAAAAAGCTATAGTATATACACTGTAGGGTATACCCCCCTGCCTTGAGCGTATACCCTCTGGTTAGAGCGTATGCTCTCTGGTTTTTTTTTTTTTTTTTTACGACTACACCACTTGATCCAATACAGGGCTCTTCAAAAGAATTGGAATACATGTTTATATATGGACGGTAACTGCTGAAATCAGTTTTTCAAATGTTTTATGCGTTTTCTAAAATGTTTACTTAGTTATCTTATTTACCGTATAATTGTATCTGGCGTCTGAGAATAGATTTCTCAGTTTTTACTTTACAGGCCCTCACCTTGCCGTCTCTTTCAAGAAATAATTCAATCATTTTTCCTAGACTCCAGAAATTTCTGGGTAATTTATCCTCTTAGATTAGTACAATGTCATTTAATTTAAATTGGGGAAGATTGGTTTTGTTCAAACTTAGGTGTGCTGACCTCAAATTTAACAGGTATCCCCCTTTCCATCTAGACCAAAACAAGCGCATCAATTTTTCACGATAGTTATACGATCTAATTAATTCTTTCCTGGAAGAGAAATTCCGAGTCAGGGTGGAGTCGAACTGGAGGCAGAGAAGATATTCTTCTGCCTATAAGGAAATGAGCTGCCGTTAATAGTAGAGGGTCTGGACCTTCTGGTGAGGCGTATGTTAAAAGTCGTGAATTGACCATGCCTTCTATTTCAGTTAATATAGTATTCAATTCAGCAACAGTCAGAGATGATTTGCCTAGGGTTTTTCTTAAAGCAGTTTTTACACTGCGTACCATTCTTTCATAAAATCCCTCCCACCCCCCACCATGCAGCTCGTTCAATAATAAACTTCCACTTAATATAATGGGAAGAAAAAAAATTCTTGCACATCTGGATGAGTCATAATAGATTAAAGGGTTCTCAGTTCTAATTCTGCTCGTTTGAATTTTTTAGCGTTGTCAGAATATACTATATGGATGATAATCCACGTCGAGCAATAAACCCACGGAAACCTAGTAAAAATATTACAGTGCTCAAGTTGTCGACAAGTTTCGGGTGGATATTCTTCGTTGCTGCACATGTAATCAGTAAGATACACTGTTTGTTGTCACTGTCTTTCACGAATAATGGTCCTGCAAAATTACATCCTATTATCTCAAATGGATTTCTCTGTTCTACCCGATCAGCTGGTAACGGAGCTATCGTTTGGTCTCCTGGAGTTGCCGAAAATCTCTTGCATATAACGCATTTCTTCAGTAGATATTTTATAATTTGTCTAGCCCTTATAATCCAGAATCTCTGTCGTATCTGTACGAGTGTATGGGCAACAGCAGAGTTTAAAACGCTATAATAAGCATCCCATATTATTAATTCTGCAAATTTAGTTTTTGGCGGAAGAATTATTGGATGTTTGTCATCCATCGATAAATTAGTCTTACCGAGTCGTCCAGAGACTCGCAACAAAACTCCTTCTGAATCGAGATAAGTGTTCAAGCGCAGTAATTTTGATTCGCTAGGAAGTGGTTTAGAGTTTTGTAAACACACAATTTCTTTCGCGAAATTCTCATTTTGATAAAATTTTATCCAGTAAAGCTCAGCTTCTCCGATTTCCTCGGATGTAAGTATACAGTTTTTCTCGCGTGTTTTCTTTAGTAATTTTATGAAAAGTATTATATAGTCAGTTACTTAATAATTTTTTCAGGCTACTGTATTTGTTTATATCAGTTAAATTTTCTTTAACAATTATTGCATTAACAATATTTTTTCTTCTAGACTCAACTTCCATTTCAAGGTTGACTGATTTTTCCTTTAACTTATTATCCTTAGGGCCAAAAATTTTCAGTTTTACTAAGTCATTCAGGGCCATACCACCACTGGTTGGAATTCGTTAACTCTTTTGCTGATAGTCCCCTAGTAAGCATATCTGCAGGGTTATCCCTGCTAATTGCATGCCTCCAAGAACTAGGGTCGGTCATCTCCTGAATTTCTCCCACTCTATTTGCCACAAAAAGCTTCCATTTGGATGCCACTCCTTGGATCCAATAAAGTACTATTGTAGAGTCTGTACACAGTACTATTTTTTCTAGGTTAGTGAAAATACATTTAAGATGATTAGTTAACCTAGCAGCTATTACGCACATAAAAGTTCGAGTCTGGGCAAAGTTACTTTTTTCAGCGGGGCCACTCCAGCATTAGACATAATAAACAAGATTTAAAAAAAAAACAACCTTCGGCTGTTTTAAACCGGAAGTAGGCTACCACTCCATAAGATTTTAAGGATGCATCAGAAAAAAGGCGAAGCTGAACATTGTCCTGTGCGTCACTTGAGTAAAAATAATATCTGGATATTTTTAATTGTTCCAGCAATTCTATTTGCTGATACCATGTTCTGTATTTAATTTTAAATTCTTCATTAAATTCGTCGTCCCAGTCTAGCCCACACTGCCATAATTCCTGTAAAAGGATCTTAACTCTTATTATGAAAAATGACATTAATCCAATAGGATCAAATATTTTGGCGGCAGTTTGGAGAAAATGTCTTTTGGTGAATTCCAGGCCATCACCGACACTAAAGATGTTAAATCTATGGACAAAAAAAGTCCTCTTCGTTATTCCAGTTTAGTCCCAATATTTTAAAGTTTGCATCGTGTTCACTAATTTATATAACCGGGTTACCATTCCACGATTTCTCTGGTGAATTAGTGACAAACTTTCTCAATTTCATATTAGCATCCTTAAATATAGAAACTGCAGTTGTTGTTAGGTTCATGGCTTCTGCTACCATGGATGCTCCATAAATTAAGTCATCCACGTATAAATATTATCATTTGATAAGCGACGGGTTCTGTTTCCTTATAATTTATTGCAGAGGCTAAAACATAAGGGAAGCTGGTGACGCCGAAACAGTGACGGTTAAAATGATATAAAACGCTGAGTTTATCCATGTCGCACTCATTAAAATACAAAAAACATAAATAATTTCTATCATTTTCTGATACCTGTATTTGTAGGAAGGTCCTAGCAATATCCCCCGTGAAAGCAATTTTAAACTACCTAAAATTTAATATCACATCAATGAGATTAGGATTTAAATTTTCCCCCGCAACGACACATTGATTTAGACTATTTTTTCCATTTTCTCGGCTGTTCGCGTCAAAAACGATTCTCGTTTTTGCGCTGGAAAAACTTGGTCTAAAAACGGCTGTATGAGGCATTATATAATCGATAGAGCAATTATCATTACATTTTTCAATAATTCCCTCATTTAATTGTCCTTTCATAATTTCATTATATTTTAAAAATAAAGATTTATCACCCTTTAATCTTTTTTCCAAACCCGCAAAACGCCTTTTCGCAACCTCGTAATTATTAAACAAATTTTGTTTATCTAATTCATTACACCAAAACAAGTTGGTCATATACCTGTCATTTTTGAAAATTATTTCTTTCTGGAACTGATTAATAACCTCATAATTCGCATCGCTCTTTTGATCATTAGAGTCGAGTAAAAAGTATTCACTATTCCATAAATTTCTAAGGTCATTTTCTAAAGGAGAACAAATCACCTTTAAACAGGAAGTGCGGTGTGAATTATTACTGTGAACTCGGCCGATTAATGTCTTCCCAAATATCGTTAGCTGCATAAATAATTGATGATTGATCTTTTCGACAGATCCTATTATAGTAGCAAATAAATAATCGGTCCCTAACAAGACTTATAGAGGTTTCGAATGAATAAATGTGTCTGCCAATTCATGTTTATCTAAACGTAGTTTATAAATTAGCTGATAATCAACAGAAGTCATTATTTTAGTACCACTAATAGTTTCAGAGACCAGCGCCTGTACCTTTATTTTTTCATAAGGAGGATACAACTAGTGATAGTTAAACTTACTACATTAAATTCACGGTAAAAAAAAACGGAGGTTCTACTGGCAATCTAGACGTCAGTACTATTTCCGTTTTTTTACTGTAATTTTCCCCCATAAATTACAGAACTTTTCCGTTTTTAATCAGAAAAACGGAAATTTTTCTGTAATTTATGGGGGAAAATTTCCGTAAAAATATGGAAATAGTACTGGCGTCTAGATTGCCAGTAGAATCTCCGTTTTTTTTTACCGTGTTCCTTTTCTATGGCGTCGCGATTCGCCAGTGTATAAACCAAAAGAGTTTAGTTAGTAACAGATTTTAATTTGAACGCTGACGCTAAACTTTTAGTAATAAAAGTTCGAGAAGACGCAGAATCATATAAAAGTCTCGTCTTTAATTTATACCTGTTCCTTGCACCTGTACAAAGGCAGTTTGTAATGATGTTGCATACTTTTTAAGAGAATTATTAGTTTTAATTACATACGAGAACACGGCTTGACTTTCAACATTTTTAGAGGCATCGGCCTTTTCTGGGCCTTCATCGGCACGCATTTTTGCCGATTTTTTACTAGGGCAAAATAAATAATTATGTGGATAACTTTTACACAATTCACAAGGGCTTATTTTTACTTTACACAAGGATACTAGGTGGTTCTTAAGGAAGCAGCGATAGCATCTTCTATCCTTTTTAGGGTTCCGTACTTAAAAAGTAAAAACGGAACCATTATAAGAAAACTCCTGTGTCTATCTGTCCGTCTGTCACAGCCATTTTACTCGTAAACTATGGAACGTGGAAAGCTCAAATTGGGGGAAATAATAAAGACTATATTAACCCACGTATTTACAGATCATTAAACATTCACAAAAATATTTAGGAAAAACGTTTTTCAGAAAAACGCATTTTTCCGATGCACATATATTTCGATTAGCAAAGATGTTGAGGAGCGCTGGAGGTATCTATCGTAGCAGAAGTATAAAAGCATTGTGGATAATGATTTTCGAAAAAAAATCGTCGGTAATTAGTCGAGATATTAACCTTTAAAAACACGGACGGTTTGGACATACATAATGGCAGGGGCGGCGTACGATACGTACCATAGGCTTTTAATGCCCAGATAGCAACTTTTGATGATGTATTTGTGCAATGCAATGCCCAGTAGCAGTATAAAAGTATTAAACGTCAAATTGTTAAAAACAAGGCTAATTTAATTAGAATTAATCACATAAATACTATGGGATTCGAGGCTAGTTTGCATTGAGTGGATCTCTCAATGTGCCTCCCGTGTCTTTAAAATTTAATTAAAAAACTATCTGGAGAAATGCGGCACGGACCAAGGCGGCGTTGCAACTTTGCGACCCCTCTTGAAAGCGCGCTTAGCACAATGCCAAGTTTTAACTTTGAACAAGGGTTTTGTTTTAGCTACACTAAAAAAAGAAAAGATTATTACTACGCTGAATTTAGTTTTATGAAATGCCAATTGAAGTTTAATCTCTTTCGCTCTATGACGTACGCAGCGTATGTCATGCTATTTTGGACATTTCTGACAATGTGATATATGGCTGATTTTTTAAATTAGACATTCCGAATTCTCATCAGAAAATTTTAACTGTTATTTTTGCTTTACAAGATGATCGATTTTCCATAAATAAAGATAAAAGAAAATTATCAGTTAAATTTTTGTAGTATTAATTCAAAATTTCTAAAAAAAAACCTGTCTGATGCGACAACACTGGTGGCTAGTGACATACATTTGCTAACAGCGCCAGAGCGCAAGGAATGAAATAGGAACTACTTTTATTGTCAGTGCCGAATTAAGTTCATCATAGACAGATTAGGATAGGATTTTAAAAAAATAATTATACAGAATAGCAATTTTTGATATTATTTAGGCTTCATATCTCTTTAAACTTTTATGGTATACCCATTCATACTTTTCTAGTATATACAGCTATACTCAAACCTACGTTGTATAGTTTTTTACAAAGTCTTATTATTCTTATTAGCAACGATTTTTTTAAACAGTTAATAATTCATATATTTTTGTACGGAACCATCTGAGCGCGAGTAATACTCGCACTTGACCGTTTATTTAACTTACACCTTTTCTGTTCATGGGTAATCTCGTTACATTTTAAACTTAAATTATTCGAGTTACAAAATATGCAAACATTTTTTACAACCGTGTTAAGCGCGACTGAAATGGGAACATTAGGTTTTATTCTAGAAGTCCTTTTTTCCCATCGTGTTACTTCCTGATTTTTTATGAAATCCCCTACACACCGCGTTAGCTGCCTCTCGCGAATCTATCTCAAACTTTATGAAATTCATTAATTCATTGACGTCACCAGCTTTTTCCACATTCTTTTTTCTCTGAAATTCCACTACCAAATTATGGGGTATCTGTTTTAAAATTATTGGAATCAGTAAATAGCCAAATTTATCCGAAGCCACCCCGACAGCTTGTAAGTTTCGAATACCAACCCCGCACTCATCACACAGCTCCCGCAATAATTTTTATGTTTGAGGTAGATTTTACAGATTCGAACTCTAGCAACTTGTTTATAAGACCGCTTATCAAAATTTCTGTTTTACCGTATCTATTTTGCATTTGTTCTAGAGACTGCTGGTAATTGGCTTCGGTTAGGGCTAGACTAGAAATTGATTTAAGTGTTTCTGACAAAAAAGATTTTAAATAAATAAGTTTATCTATCTTCGATAAATTTTCATTGGCATCAATGCTGCTTTTGAAACGGTTAATAAATTCTGAAAAGGTGTTTGGATCTCCTTTACATATCGGGATATTTATTCTTGGCATATTTATTGCTGCCGTTCTAGTACTAACATAAGGAATAGTACTAGTGTTGATCTGATCAGATTCAATTTTAAATTTTTTCAAATTCAATTTGATTTTAAATTTCGTCACGTTTATTACGTCATCGCAATCAATATAGGTTTGAATTTCATTTTCGAAAACTGTTCCTTCATCAATTAATTCCTGAATCTGATTTAACTAATTTTAATTGAGTTTGTTTATCATTAATATTACTTAAATATTCTGTAAGTTGATCGAAGTTACTTTTATTTTCAAAGTTAAGACTTTCTATATAAGTCTCAATTTTAGTTATAAATTTCGGAATATTAGTTTTTATTACTTTACGTCTGCTTTTTAATTTATCGAGATCCATTATTTTCATGCATAGAACAAAATGGGTATAGTACCTTTTCTATCCGCGATGTGAAGATGCAATCCGGTAAACCACTACTAGACGCGTAGTATCGATCACTAATTTAAAAAACACTGATGAATTAAATTCGATATCTAAAGGTTCTTCATCCCGGGTTTCTGCACCAATTTTATAACTTCAATAATAAACTTTCGAGAAATAACATTCGATGTCTCCAAATGTGATTCTTGTTAAATATTCCAATTTTGTAATATTAATTGCGTACAGATAGCTGCTACTAGATCGATAATTTTATTATTCATGTATTTTAAACTTTAAATTGTGTTTATTAATTCGAGGACTAACTTCTCATATTTTCTTGATTTATTAAAACGATCACCACAAAACACAACATCTAACATTTAAATTAATTACATGAAAAATTCCAAAAAAGCGATAAAATTCGCATCTCGGCCGTGCACAAATTTTGGTAGTTCTTATTTAACAATTTCTAGCATAACTAACAGTTTTTGCGCGGGTTCATTCGCCACACGTACCGAGTCACGTGGTATGGCTCGGCTATTTTTAGCTAACCATCCCACGCACGCAGGTGCAATTCGTAACACCTTCCACCGTAAAAAATATAGCCCTTCAAATGAAGTGGGTGTACTGCAGGCACCTTGGGTGTCTTTAAATTTAAAAGCTTTACTATTTTTTTCAACCGATTGTTTACGTCACAAAATTTTTTAACGATTTAAACAATGCTTTTGTACACTATATATGAAAATCACTTGAAACATCAAAACTAACTTAATATTTGCTAAAGGTGATAAAAATTCATTTACAAGGCAAATAAATACCCTCATTTTTCAGATCGACATGCTTCATCGTTCTGGATGGCGACATTCTGAAAATTTATACTCATAAAAATATTTTCGCAAAAAAATGTTAAATTGAAAAATCGGTAAACAAAAATTACGCGATTTCATGCATAATGAAATGAACTGCAATAATAAAAATGGATGTTTGTGAACGTGAATAATTTTATACTATTATTTCCTTATTCTGTAGAGCATCTCTTTCCAAATTTTAGGAAGCTCCATCGAGGCTAAATCATTGCATATATTCTCACTGTGTTTAGGGTTACCATTGGTGAATATTTTAACATTTACAAGCGAAATATATCACAGAGATTATTGTTTTAAAATATTGGTGGCCAAAATAGCGGCCAATGGAATTGTTCCAAGGTCTGGAAATTTTCTACTAAAAAGTTATACATTATTTATCAGGAGATGTAGTGAATCTCAAACTAAAGCCCAAAATGTGAATGCGCTGTAAACTTTTATTCAGAAAATCATTAATACTAGTTAATAATAGTATTCACATTTTAAAAGAAAATAGAATAGTTCACTCATATAAACAATTTTCCGGTGTATTCACAGTGGTATCCTCAATAATCTTAGTAGCCCAGTAAATTTAGCCAAAAAAAATTGCTTCATCTGAATAATTTTCATCCAAAGTTTATTGAGATACTTCGCATTTATATTTCAGATATACCTACATTCATACGCTCAAAGATCCAATTATCACACAAAAATTAATTTAAACCCGAGCAAGCGGATCCTGGTGTTTTCTCTTGTTTTCTTTGCTTTAGAGATCCCCGAAAATTTGTTTTCAGAGAAAATGCGGTCGAAGATTCGACCAAACCGAAACTATCTGTATTCCAAAAATCTCGTTTATTCTTTCTGAAATTTTCAACATTACTCATTTATTTGAGCTGCATCGGCTCAAATGAGACACTCTTTATTTATGTTTATAATTATTGGTTATCAATGACTCAAGACGTGGGTGCAAATTATGAAGTAAACAATTGATATATGACTAAAATTTGAAGACGCTTTTCAGACTTAACAGTAATAGAAAAATTTTAGTTTGAAACCACAGAAGTGGCTCCAAGTCTTCAATACGCTTTGAGAAAGTTCTAGTATAACAATTGATCATTTACAAAAATCGTTATAAAACATAAATCGAGGTATGGTATACCTAAATCATTTTTTAATTAGATGAAACTTGTATAATTAGACTATCATTCTATTTTCCATACAAGTAAAAAGTTGTGGTCAGAGACACAGAGAGCCAACTTGGGCCACACGTTATGATTGATTGATAGAGTTGTCGATTATCGGAACTCCAATTAACCTAACTTCCAATTATCCGAACAAAGAATATCTCTCAATTTTTTAACCGAATTTCCAATTATCCGAACAGCCTATTTCTCTCAAAACTTTTTTTTAAAAACGACCTTCCAATTATCCAAACACCCTATTAGACCTGGTTATCAGATTTTAAATGATGATGAGATTGTGGATGAGATTCAGGAACATGAAAACGAATACTCTGAAAATGATCCAAGTCCATCACATAACGAAACGTTTGAATGTTTGGAAACAGCTATGAAATGGCTCGAAAGGCAGAAGAATGCTGATCCTATTCAACTAACATATTTAAGAAGTAATCGCGATATGGCAGCATTGAAAATAATGTCTTCTTTGAAGCAAGCAACAATCGAAAGCTTTTTTTGCTTAAATTATAATCCCTGTTCAGAAAATCATATAAAAAAGTAAACAAAAAAATTAAAGAGACAAAAATCAATTTTTAAAAAGACCAGCATTAACTAGTGCAATCAGTCCGAAGCGTGGATAACATGTGAATATTTTAGTATAGTCATGAACATCCCTTAAACTGTCTGTCCATTTATCCGAACTTTTGCTTATCCGAACTAGGGTCGGTCCCAACTTGTTCGGATAATCGGCGCTCTACTGTAATTATGTATGTTTAATAAACACGTATAATCAATTAATAATTATGTATATTTATTATGTATTCATTACTTTAAAAAATTTTTGGACATTTTCGTTTTTTTTTTTCGGCCGAAAATAAGATTACCGAAATCTGGTTTCGCTCGATCCTTACTAATATCGATTATTGGAGTAAACTAAGTTAATACATGGCCTGGTGACATTTTTAAAAGCTAAATTTTTATCCAACTTGGCTAAGAGGCGTAAAATCAGTTGTATGAAAAAGTGTCCAAGTCTGGATTCGAACCAGAATCATTGACCTTACGCGACAATGCTCTACCACTGAGCTACCTTGTCGATATTCAGCATAGCACCTCACACTGTAAGCTGAAAATCATCCAGTTAGCACAGTGGTAGAGCATTGTTGCGTAATGTCAATGATTCTGGTTCGAATCCAGGCTTGGACACTTTTCACTCTGCTGGTTTTACGCGTCTAAGTCAAGTTCAATAAAAGTTCAGCAATTAAAATTTTCAAATTAGTAAAATGCAGGCGTGTGAAATTTTCTAAAAAGATTTCCAAATTATACATATCTATATATCCATGACTTTATTTCAGGAAGTAATTTGGATATTACCATGGCCCTTGGCTCATGGCCATTACCTTGGAGATAAGGATATTTCTTTGATATCACATTTTTAACTTTTAAACAAAGTTGAAAAGCGTTTATGAATTCGGTTTTGTCTGTCAGTCTTTCCGTCCGTGCTCTAACTCATGTAAATATAGTCCAAATGCCATGAAATTGATACATGTTATTGGGTATCACTATGGCATGTTTGTTATTGAAGATAGCATTTGCGGTTCATTTACAGAGACACTCAAAAGAATTCCGTTACAATACGCGGTCTATGGGGGAAAATCGTTTTCGGTGTGTTTTAATGATATTACAGTATTTTAAACACACTGAAATTTATACATATGACTGAGGTAAACTACACGGTGCTTACTGTAGAATATGGTGTGCATAGAATATATTGTCCATTTACAGGAACACAAAAAAGAATTTGGCTACAGAAGAAATGAATTATTGAAGCCTATGAATAATAATTGCTGGAAGTGCGTTTCAAGTTGTGGTACGCGTTTTTAAATTGAACTACGTATTTTTTAAATATTACTTCGTGTGGGTAAATTCTATAGATCAGATACAGAGCTGCACCAAATTTTTCCAAATACATTTCCGTTTATTCACGGAAAGTGCTGAATGGAAATTTTCAACTGCGCTATTTATTTCAATGAACTTTTAGTATACTATGTAGTATACATACAAATTCATATATCATGTACAGGTCTGCACAAAGAAAACGGATCTTTTTCTGACTGTTGATTGTAATTGGGTTTTCAAATGCGTTATGAGTTTTTAAATTTTTTTATTTATACATCATATTTCACCTTAATAAACTGCGAAGTTTTGAAACAGTATTCTGAATGTGTTGGAAAATGTTACATAATCTATGCTGGAAACAAGATTTTTCGTTCTTGTTAGTAATCTTTCAGAATGTATAGGATATAAAAAGCAATTATATAAAGTGAACGTTTGTTCCGACAGCAATCTAATCATATCAAAACTATGGGCGTTTTGGTATTTCATTAATGCTACCACTTGATATACTGCTTAAATTAGAAAGGGGGGCGGATATCGCATATATTTAAAACAAGAAAGAAAAATCATGCGTACGGCATAGATTATGAAACACTTTCCAACACTCCCTGAAAGCTTTAACTTCATTATTTAGGGAAATAAGATAACTAAGTAAACATTTAAAAAATTGATTTCAGCAGTTACCGTCCATAGCCAAATATGTATTCCAATTCTTTTGAAGAACAGCCCTGAATTTGATCTGTATGTTGATATATATACTATATAATGGGAAAATTTAGTTTAGCAAGAAAACGCGTAACATGTTGAAATTTCCCTATCAGCAATTTATACTAATAGATAGAAACATACTTGAATACTTTTGTACAGCCCTGTATTTTACCTAGTACCTTTATTACACGCCACTATTTAGATAAAATGTAATTCAAACTAAAACGCTCTTAAAACTACTGAAATCACATTTCCTGAAATTATAATTTACAGACGGCCGTGTATCCAATTATTAACGTGATCCTGTATATCATTTTATATATACTCTACAAAAATTTCTTAATCAACTAAATGCAGTTCAGCGTAAAAATGCATAGCTCATTTAAAAACCACCTTTAAGCAATTTGCGCTCATACCCAGTAACCCTTAGGAATTCTTTTGTGTAGCCCTGTATATAAGTTATAGTATTTATAAACATCATATATAGTATTCATAAATATAGTGAAACATAAAAGCGCATATCATAATTGAAAATGCATTTCCAGCTATCACCGCTAATGTACAGTACTTCTGATACAATATAGTTTCTGAAATCTTTTGTGAGTCCCTGTAAATGATATGCACTTCGTATTATACATGAAATAACTTATAGTAAACCTCAGCGACGTATATCAATTTCATTATATATGAAATAGTTTAACATAATTAAAATACATCGCAAACAACCCCTCCCCCTCCCAATATCATTATGTAACGGAAACCTTTTGTGTAGCCCTGTAAATGAATAATAACTATACTTTGCACCGCATATTCTACAGAATGCATATTTTAGTGCACTTCATAAATGCAAATAAATTTTGTTATGTTTCGATACATGTAACATCATTAAAAATCATTTGAAACGATTTTTTTCCATTGGCCATAATGTAACGGAATACTTTTGACTATCCCTGTAGATGAACTAAACATGCTACAAACTTCATTTGCAATAGGGATCGTGCTATGGTAAACATCAATAACATCCAAAAATTTCAGGGCAATCCGGGTATATTTACGAGAGTTAGGGCGCGTACAGACGGCCAGACAAACAGAAGTCATAAACACTTTTCAACTTTGTTGGAAAGTGTTAATAAAAATTACTAAAAAAGGTAAGTTTTGAGAAAAAAAAATAAAAATTAATACAATATAAAAATAAAGAGAGTAGTTTGATACAGCTGATTTTATATAAGTGACTCAATCAGCCATAAAGATATACCTTATCATTAATGAACAATAAAAAGTGAAATACTGTATGATTAAAAAAATTTGTGCCACTGAAAACCCGAAACGAGTAAAAAAAGCCTTTGCTCTCTTTCTTTTCTTAAACCATTCTTAATCCAAAGAGAAACTAAGTCAAGTTCTATAATTCAACATGTTTTAGAAGTTAAGTTTTATAGATAACAGTTTGGGAACAACTTATTTCAAAAAACCTTTTTAGATTTTTTTTTTTTTTTTTTTTTTTTTTTAACTAGAGGAATTAAAAGAATTTTCGTCGTTTACTTTAATATTAAATTGATACTCATAACAGAACCTACAACAAAAAATATTTTTTAAATCCCAGAAGAAGGAAAACGGGAAGAAGTAAAAAAACGCAACTATTTTGTTAATAACCATTTTTAAAAAGTTAAACAACTTTTTAAGAAATCGTTTAGAAACTAAGGAAGAAATATAGTTTAGGTACAAAGGAAAAAGTAGTATATTTACAATAGAAATGTTCGTAAAGTTTGGTGAAAGAATGTAACTTAAATGTTTGTTAAATAATTTTCTTTGGTTTGGTGTGCCGTTTATATCTTTTAAGTACTTAGTTCTGAAATCTAAAGCAAATCAAACAAAATTGCGTTGTTTTTATAAAAATTTAGATTAGAATTTAGTTAAAGTTTTAAGCTTATTATTTAATATTTACTATTATTATTATTATTATTATTATATATTTTTGTATTACATATTAAATAAATTATGAGGTGCCTATCCATCGGATGGTAAAGCTAAAATATTAAGGCTCTAATTATTCTATGATATGAGACATCATTTCAACATATTTTATATATTTAATAATTTCAATATAATATTTACTGATTAAAAAGTAAATGTTAATATATTTTTTCGGAGAGTTTAGTGTCACCTACAATAACATTTTAAACATGGTACCAAGAAGAAAAAAAAATAACAAAATCATTTCATTCCAGTTTTCTCGAAATTTATTTTTTATTACGTAAAACCTTCTTCGACTGGTGTCTTCCAATAGCGGAAAAATAGGGTACAAATTAATATCTAATTATTAATCGCTTCTCGAAGCTAAAATTCCCAACAGAATTTATTCAAAATTACGGAAATACTCTGCACTTAGTCTTGTGTAAAGATATCTTCATAAATAATTATTTGTTTATAGTATTTTTATTAATAAATGCTTTTCTAGATGTGGAATATTTTGCAACCCTCTTGAGCGGCGCCTCTCTTAGCCAGACAGAAGACGCCAGATCACGTGGTCTGACTAGAGAATTAATATTAAAAAACATTTTTTTTCTTTCTTGTTCTTTTAGGTAGCTTTCTTTACAAAAAGCTACCTATTGCAGCCGTTAGGAGGAAAGCGATTTCAAAAAAATTTGGTATATTTTCATCGATCATGACCCCCAGACCCCGAAACCACCCTCCGTTCAAAATTGATATATATATATATATATATATATATCTGACCTATGTCACACTGTAACTCTCGTATTTATGAACCGATTTAGATATAATTCGGTGTGTACAAATACATACCAATGTCTCGACCGAGTTCGTTGGCCAGCTTCATCCGCCATTTTGTTTCAAAATGGAGGCCATTTAAAATTTTTAAAAAAATTTAAAATTTGAAATGTGGTACCAAAAAATTGAAAATGGAAAAATATTTTTTTCTTATGTATTTGACCTTTATACAAAGACTCCGTAGCAGTTTTTGTTTCGTCTATATCTTACAAAATGGCTGAGTTATAGCCTTTTTGAATTTCTAGCGAAGCTGACATTTTGAAACGTCCTGAATTTTGTCACGCGATAAAAGGCGTATTTATGAACCGATTTGGATGTAACTTCGTTTATACATAGTACAGACCAATGTCTCGAACGAGTTCGTTGGCCAGCTTCATCCGCCATCTTGTTTAAAAATGGCGGCCATTTAAAATTTTAAGAAAAATTTTAATTTGAAACGTGGTAGCAAAAAATTGAAAATTGAAAAAATATTTTTTTCTTATCTGTTTGACCTCGATAAAAAGATTCGGGAGCAGTTTTTGTTTCGTCTATATCTTAAAAAATGGCTGAGTTATAGCATTTTGAATTTCTAGCGTGGCTGACATTTTGAAACGTCCTGATTTTTGCCACGTGATAACAGACGTATTTATGAACCGATTTGGATGTACCTTGGTGTGTGCATAGTACATACAAATAACTCAATGGAGTTCGTTGACCAGCTTCATTCGCCACCTTGTTTCAAAATGGTGGCCATTTAAAAAAATTAAAAAAAAAATTAAAATGAGATACGAAAAAATTGGAAAATGAAAAAGATTTTTTTTTTGTATGTGTTTGACCTTAATACAAAGATTCCGGAACAGGTTTTGTTTCGTCTACATCTAAAAAAATGACTGAGTTATAACATTTTGAATTTCTATTGTGGCTGACATTTTAAAACGACCTGATTTTTGTCACGCGATAACAGGCGTATTTATGAACCGATTTGAATGTAACTTGGTCTATACATAGTACATACCAATGTCTCGACCGAGTTCGTTGGCCAGCTTCATTCGCCATCTTGTTTCAAAAGGGTTGCTATTTTTAAAAAAAAATGTAATTTAAAATTTAAAATGAGGTATTAAAAAATTGGAAAATGAAAAAGATTTTTTTTTATGTGTTTGGCCTTGATACAAAGATTCTGGAGCAGTTTTTGTTTCTGAAAATTTGTTCTTTTGTTTATATCTTAAAAAGTGGTTGAATTATAGCACTTTGAATTTCTATCATGGCTAACACTTTGAAACGATCTTGTATTTGTCACGCGATACCATACTTATTCGCCTATTTCGATGGAAGAAGGCATGTGGATAGTATACATCAATATCTCGACCAAGTTCGCTGGCCAGCTTGATCAACCATTTTTTTCAAAATGGCGGCCATTAAATTAAAAAAAAAATTATATTTAAAGTGAGGTGCAAAAAAATTAGAAATTGAAAAAGGTTTCTTTCTTAAGTATTTGACCTTGATATAAGGATTCAGGAGCATTTTTTGTTTGTCTTTGTCTTAAAAAATGGCTCAGATATAGCAGTTTCAATTTCTAAAGTGGGTGACATTTTGAAAAATCTGATTTTTTGCCTGCGACAGCACTCGTATATATCAACCGATTCCGATATGAGTGAGCATGTGCACAGCAATTACTAAGGTCTCGACGAAGTTCACTGGTTAGCCTCATCTACCATGTTGTCTTAAAATGGCAGGCACTTTAAGAAATCGCCGAATTTGGCAGCCAAATATAAGTGACTTTAAATAAAAGCAGCTTGGATAAAGCTGACTAATTTCACGAAATTCTCATTCATAATGATTTAGTATTGATAAAAATTAGTATTGAATCTCCTACATTCGGTTTCCACTTAATTGAGCTTCGTGTGTTTGAATAATATAAGTTGGCTTTTTAAAAATAAGGAATATGAAAGCTACCTCTTCCTCCCGGCAATGGCCGGAAGGACTGTTTAGTTTAGTTTTGATGTAGTAATGATAAAAGTTGAACGCAGCAGGTAGTCTGCGTATATGTTTTTTGTTATGGTCTTCTAATAAAAGAAATGATGTTTTGATTTTAAAAAGGGAAATTTATTTTCGAATATGTAAACTTGAACGCAGTATGTAAACTGCATTGTTTCTCTTGGCTTTTTTTAGAAGAAAATAGTTGCTGAAACTTTAATTATTTTTAGAATCATGAGTTCTAGAAGGGACAAAGAAAATAAAATGTCTTGATTTTATAAATTATCTTGGATTCCCAGCGAGGAATTTATATGTACTTAAAGAAATATTAATCAAATGTTTTCGTTGTAAATATTGTATATACTTAAAAGTGTAAAATAGAATTTTCAAAGTTTGTAATCATCACGTGCTTATTAATATTCAACGACACCTGCGACACTTTCAGTAGTGAAATATGCTTGATGACTTAAATATGATTTTACACGAATCGTGAATTCTTCATCTAAGCTCTCCCAACTTTGATTTAAATTAAGAATATCGTGAAACTCGTGAATATCATGAAGATTAATCATTATCCTTTGGTGCCTCAAGAACCCGGAAAAAAGGTAAGAAATACCTTTATTATTCTGCATGACTGTTGATTTCTTGAAAATTTAATTAAAATTTAACCATGGATAAACCATAAAAACTTAAAAGTAAAAGAGCTACTGTTCGCGCAGCAGTTACAAAATTAATCACAAAATGTGATACATTGTTATCTATTGATATTGATAAGACTGATTGCGATTCTTTAATGCAGGGGCGCGCCGACCCAGTGTGCAAAGTGTGCACCGCACACAGGCGCCAGAAAAATAAAGGCGCCAAATAGTTTAGGCGAAGCTGAAAATTTTTAAAAGCTTTTATCCAATTTAAATTTATTAAAGCGGTATTTAAAATCGAACGTGCGTCATTTCTGATGACACATTTATGAGTTTATTTTTACTTTTAAGATACATGAAATTTGCAGACGTTCGTCAACGGCGTAGCTTTAGGGAAGGGAGAGAAGACTCAAACCGAAAAGGCGCCACGGTATCGAAGGGTCACATTCGTAAGGATTAAGGGCGCCGTCATGTGCCTAAAATAAATTTTAAAAAGGCGCTAGAAACATAAAAAAATTCGGAAGGGCGACCGCGAATGCCCCTTTTGACATCCCTGCTCTAGATCAGACCTGTCCAACTTTTCAGAAGGCAGGCAATACAGCTGGGGGCAAACATGGAAGACTACATTATTCAAATAATTGAAAATATACAACACATCTATCTTACTGTAGTATTGGTAGTGATACACATACTGACGACATAAAAACGAGTAGTATATTAAACGGCACGATGGTAAAGCAGTATAAGCCCCCAGGTTATGCACGGTTCCCATGTAAAAGTAAATTGCCGAAAAAAGCACAAATCAATCACAGCAATCGGCTACATTATAACAAAAACAATAAATAAATAAAACAGGATGAAGCTCAAAATGCAATGCATTTAAAAAAAAAAAGAAATGAAAAACGCCATTCGATTCCAACCCAATTTAATAGCCATGCCTAACATTGTGTGCTTTTACGCATAACACGAACCCATGAGCATGTAAGAAAATTTCATGTCATTTACAGCAGGGAAACGTGTTTTTGAGAGCAACCTCAAAATGAATTACGTTTTATTGAAATTTTAATTAAATATTTTATAGATTTGCTTCGAACAAATTATAATCGATCAAGCGCTATTTTCACTCGCGTACAGAGAGTTCATGCAATAAATTTATTAATTTCTAACTACAATGTTAAAAATATAATTGTTAAACGAATAATAAGACTTTGCAAATAACTTGGAATTATTTTATTAAATATTTTTCAATAATTGCCTTCAATAATTGAATTGAATTGGAATGAAGAACGCTGACTATTTATCATTGTGATTCGTCTTACCTAAAACAAAGGCCTTGTACAAAGATTAATATTGCCACTGTGCCAAGTACGCTTCGAAAGGAGGTCACAAAGTTGCATGGCCACTTCGGTCTGTGCCACGTTTTTTTAGATAGGTTTTTAATTAATATCTCGGCTAACCAACAATTCTTTTGGAAAATCAATATCGACAGTCCTTGGGTGATTTCGAGTCGATAGGTAGCTCGAACTCTCCTCAACTTCCCTGCTGAGCGCCAGCAAGATAAAGTTTATGTATAACGGAAAATTGTAATTTTCTGAAAAATTGTATGACCTAGAATAATCTCTATAGTTTTTCTGAAAGGTTTAAATAAATTTCTACTACTTCTAATTTTTTTTGTAATTTTATTTTCACTAGATTTGAAAAAGTAGGGGGACATAATTTTGCCATACATTTTCGACGAATTTCTGAAAATATAACTGTATCTATTATTGTATATATTTTTGAGTTCTGTGTTACGAGGTTTTTCGAACTATCCCCCCACTAGAGGTCTGCACGGGCCGGAATTTCCAGGCCCGGGCCCGGCCCGGCCCGAAGGAAAGCTCTTTTGGCCCGGCCCGATGTAAAAATTGAAAGTTCGGCCCGAGCCCGGCCGGGCCCGTTTATATTTTTACCGTTCTCGGCCCGGCCCGGCCCGTACAAAAATCAGTGAAAACAGGCCCGGCCCGGCCCGACCCGACTAAATTTCTACAAAAAATTCCGTTTTTTCTCGACATACAATTAAGGTTCTTTTAATGAATACTACCTGCATATTTATGGGAACATTTTACAGCATATTTTAAATTACTATGTGTTCGCAAAATAGAAAACATACAATAGTAAACATTAACGATTACTTACAGTGTTTTAGTCAATGTCTCTACAGACATTTCAAAATTTAAATAAGGGTTTATTAAAAGATTATTGTAGTTTAGAATAAAGGGTTTAAAAACACGATAACTTCTGAAGCTTGTAATAAAAAGTAGATTTGTGAAATTATTTCTGTCATTTTTAAGGCTTTTCTCAAATCCAAAGGAGCTACATTTTGATACATTTGTGAATTCATTTCTTTTCGGAAACGCATGAGATTTGCAGGTATTCTTATTCAGAAACCATGTAAATGGCGTTTTTTTCTTAGATAAAAGTAATATATCTTTCAGAAAATACTGCCAAAGTTAGCGTTTTGAATCGAATTTCCGGAAGCGATAGCACAGGAAAGGAGAAAAACGTACAGTCACGTGACAAGAGTCTCTGTTATCTCTGTACGTAATTTATGAAAAATAGAAACGCTATTCGATCCCAAATACCTTCAATACTCAGGCCTGTCAATTTTACGCCTTTATAGTTAAAAATGAGTCAGAAAATGTGTCTGAAAGTTTCGCATTGTTGAGCAGTAAATATGAGAACCACCTTAAGGTACATTTCCAAAGATGCTATTAACAGAAGTTCATTATCTCTATTAATACTTTTACAAAACATAATGCCTGTCAACACATCCTGAGAACGATTAAGACCAGTTCTGTCCCGGCATAAGTCTGCAGAAAAAATTAAACCCGGAACCCATCATGTAACTGTACGATGCCGATCTCTACGATGGACATGTTACATTTCTGTATTGATGTTGTTAAACTCGCATCGGCTAACGCACATTTATACTTCTCGAAAAAGTCATATTCATTGGAAATGGCCTATTTTATCTGCTACTCTCAAATTCTTATATCGGGCCGATAGGCCCGATTAATTTTTTTTATCGGCCCTGCAGGCCCGTTCAATTTTTTTGCCGGCCCGGCCCGTTGAAAAAATTGTCCTAATTCTGCCGGCCCGGCCCGTTTGAAAATTCTCCTCCATTCCGCCGGCCCGGGCCCGTGCAGACCTCTATCCCCCACCCCCATTTTGTCTTAATTACGTACTCGTTCACTGTGTGAAAATGGGGGAGAAGCTGCTAATTGTTGAGATTTGTTATGTAAATGTTTTTCTTGATTTTTGGAAAATTGTATGGGCAGGGATGTAGTGGAGGGTATACCGGAGTATACGCCGTATACCCTCTGGATTTTTTAAGGAACACCGTATACCCTCTGTTTCTCAAGAAAGCTATAGTATAGGTACACTAAGGTATACCCTCTGCCTTGAGCGTATACCCTCTGCTTAGAACGTATACCCTCTGTTTTTCTTACGACGACACCACTGTGTATGGGGTAGTAATGAACAAATTAAACTTTAAAATGATCTCTACTGATGAAAAAATGAGTTAAGAGGAGAGGAGTGAGTGCTTAGTAATATCCAGGCCAAAATCTTTAAAACAATGTGTCACATGAAAAAATTCATCCCCCCCCCCCACACACACACACACGTGGGGGGATGCCACCTAATAGTCTGGGGTAGAGTCCTGCATCGGGTTACCCGCTTTTACCCGAACACGACCCGCATTCAGCGCTATATTTCCGCGTTGCGGGTCGGGTCGGGTTGACCCGATTTTTTAAAAGAATGTGGAAAATATTTTTTCACGTTAAAAGCCTATATAAAAACGCAGATCAAAGTTTCACAAAAGCAAAATGCGTGCCTGTCTGTTTTGTCTTTAGTCGTCCTTTCACGAGTCTTCGAAATAACAAATTGCATTATATTTTTATCGTATTTTAAAAATACAATGCGCAGCAACAGGCTAAATGGTCCTTCCTGTCTATCACGCAGTAGTTGTCAAAGTTATAACTATCAAGACTTATAGAACATTAACAATCGCAATCTGTTTTGCAATGATTAAAAATGAATTTAACATTTGGAGATTCAAATTTTAAACCTCCACTATTCCTAAACTACTTGACTAAATGCCTTTCTGTTTAGTTTCCTAAAGTAAAATTTAATGACAAAGCCAAATATGATGTAAAAATTATTGCGTTTGTATTGAAAATTTCAGAGCTCGGTACAATTTTAGAAGTATGAAGATGAGCCTTAAAAAAATTTTTATATAACTTGAAAGAATGCATAATTTCCTATCGAATGTTTATTTGTTTTCAGGAAAAATTTTGCGAGTAAAATTTATGGGGTCATTATTTCATTCATTATTTCATTTGACCGACTGCACCTTAAAACCGTCAGATACAAATTATATTTATGCATGAAATTTGCCATCATATGAAATTAGAGAGAACTCATCTTAGACTGATGTAGTTATTTGCAGAGAAAAAGAGTATCGGGGAAAGAAAAGTCTTCTGAGGAAAATTAGAGAATGTGTCCCCTTTATTGGAGAACTGCCACCGTAATATAGTATTACCGTGGTAGTGCTTGAAGTGACTTTTGTAGTAGCAATATACATTAGCTGAATCAGTATTGCACATATATTAGGTGCACCTGTTACACAAATTTAATTAAAATTGTTTTTTTAATAAAATTCTTCTGAATTAATACATTATTTTCTTACACTCTTCATTGTAATAAAAAAAAAGATATTTAAATTCAATATTTCAATGTAAAATGTTCAGGTTCTTTAAAATTTAAGAGTTGTAGGAAGTCTAAAGTTCTAAATTTCATTCTTCTTCAGTAATCCATTATAATTTTTTCACAGCTATATTTAACTGAAAAATAAATACCCAGAAAAATACCCAAAGTGGGTATTTTACATGACTGGGTGCACCAGGACAGGCTTTCGACTATCCTCACAAAAATTTTGAGCCTCGTACGTGCCGTAGATTCTGTTAGCCATCGCACACAGACAGGGCAAAACTTTGTTTTATTAGTATTTTTAATTTAGAACTTGGATTCATTGCACGAAAATTGGAAATTCGAAAAATAAAAAAATCTGACAGAGAAGGAAGGATTAAGAGTGTGACAAGGTAAAGATACGCTTTAGCTTCTTAGCAATGTAAATGTCGAAATGAATATGCATTTTTCATAACAATTGTTAGACAGCCAGCATAGGGGTTCTGTGTTTGCTGATATAAAATCAAATGTTCCGGGACTGGAACATTCTTGAATGCACCCCTGATTATAATCTACGTGTGGTAATTGTTTAAGGCGCATCTTAATTGATGTTACATTATTTTAAAAGAAATAAAAGTACTATAACAAGCTCCGATGTAATACGGACACCATTAATTTGAGAAAATATTTTTCTACTTTTATGTGTATTTACCGTATTACGAGCATCCCTTTCTTTGTGTCATAGTACTACCATTGATTAATTCAACACCCAACACCCACGCCAACATTCAATTATTTCCAAATTGAAGTTTATTTGAACTTTAAGTTTTAAGTATAAACATAAATAAAGATCAGATCTTAAAAATTGCGGGAGTAATGGGGATAAAAGAAGCTGATTTAT
Source organism: Maratus speciosus (assembly GCA_963932465.1). Taxonomy (NCBI): domain Eukaryota; kingdom Metazoa; phylum Arthropoda; class Arachnida; order Araneae; family Salticidae; genus Maratus; species Maratus speciosus. The sequence goes on from OZ010789.1 coordinate 316,441,112, forward strand.
GTAGGAGGTATGCCATTTGTGGGGAGGGGGAGCAAACAGCTGAAGCAGCCACTTTTTAGGGATGTCCGTTATCTGCATAGCTGCCAACATTCCTTATTTTTAAAGTCAAACAACAATATTTTAAACCAGAAATTTAATTTAATAAATGGAATTAAAAAACCCTGTAGAAACAAGACACATTTCATTAAATAAATTTTCTGGTTCAAATTCTTTTATTTGATCTGGAGAAAACCACCGGAAGGTTGGCTTGGCAGCTATGCATTTATACTCATTGAAAAAAAAAATTACATATTTTTTTTCTTTTTTGGGGGGGGGTGTTTAGGAATATGGGGCTCCAATTGAAGTTCTGCACACAGGCGCCGGATACTTCTGGCGCGCCCCTGTATTTTAATAAAATCATACTGATTGGTACATAGATCATACGACTTCTAATCTTTCCAGCTGGGTGAAAATGTGTCCAGGCTGGTACTTCAACTCAGAACCTTTGGTTTTAATTCACAATGATCTTTCGATTGAGATAATTGGGAGGCATCCAAACCAACACAATTCACTCATACATTCATGTGGTAATGAAATTATTTAAAATTATTATATTGTGGTTTATTCTGTCGATCTGTTTCAAATAACACCACCAGATGTCATTACTAAATAGTTGTCTGGGTGATTTGCGTATTGTGAAATGCCGTCCAGGTATAGCTTAATTGAAAGAGCAATAGCAATTAAAGCTATCCTGGGTTCGAGTCCGGGTATGGACAGATTTTCACTCAATTTAAAAAACATAATAATACTGCTTAACCTTCTCGCCCACAAGTTTTGAGGAAAATTACTCTTTGAATTAGTATAGTTAAAATGCTATTCTAGATTGCAAAAAAAGAAAATGATTTATGCCACATGCCATACATGATGACTGAAGCTAGTCGGATGTAGGGATGGGCATTATTTAACGTATTAGGATAAAAAAAACACTGTTACTATGCTGGAACCTAATATTCCATTAATATGTTACCGAAAAGTCCCTGTTAATTAAATAACATATGGTTTTAAATGATTCATTTGCCTTAATCAAGGATTCAATTTCGTGCCTCTAAAATAGAACATTCACTAAAAACGTCCTCAATCGTTTCTTTTGAGACGTGCGCCCTTAACTTGGCCCTATCTTCACTCTCTAGTTATTGGCAACTCTGTTAGGTGTGTGGTGCTAAAAAATTATTTTACATTTCATCAACCCCTAATGCATGAATAACTAACAACTTGCAGTACTAATTAAACGCTTTTTCGGCTTGGTGCCTGGTGCTAGGTCACCACCATCACATACTTTCTCCGATTCTGATTGTGCAAAGTAGAGCCTAAACGAAACACTGAAATAAATAGTAGATCAGAAAAACATCTGAAAATTGGTAAGAAAAAAGCTCATGCTTGACATGTTGTGTACTCGAGAATCGTATATATATATATATTAATATGCATATTAATTGTTTTCATTTAGCATTTACTTATCAAAAAGCCAAGTTTGACTTTCCAAAACCCAGTAACGTTTTGTCTAACGTTTGATCTGACCAGTTTTTTTCCAACTAAAAATACATTTTCGTGCTTTTTTTTCTTGTTTTGCTTCTAATTTTCAACGAGTAAATTAAAAAATTTATATACCTATGAATTACATTGCCAAACATATAGCTCAGTTACACATTAGAAATTAGGAATAGGAATTACAATGAATTTCTTACATGGAGTTGCAAAGATTCGGGGATTTTTTTTTAAAGATAGCACAACACCCCTGTTCAATATTCCAAACTAAAATTGAACAATTATACATAATTTAAAAGCATCGATTTCTACTCCGCTCCCCCCCCCCCCCTCCTTTCCCCAAAAAATCACTCGAGTTTAAAATCAATAAATTTATAAAAAGTACTTTTTGCTACGCTTAAGTAAAATGCATTTATTTATAAATTTATGCCTTAAAAATTTCAATTCTCGATTTTGGATAGAAATCTTTTTCAAAAATAATGAAACATCATTTGACCACATCCAAATAAAATGCAGGAATTTATAATTCTTAATTCATTAGCGCGTTTAAAATGTGTACATTCTAACTAAGATTGATTTCAATTGAAAACCAACCGCAGATAATTCCTTAATTCATTGGGATACATTTTCATTACGCCATCAGTATATCTAGTTCTTAGCATGTAAAATGTTCTTTTTATCGTTTGGTAAGCATTTGAATAAACAGAGATAATAGAACCTGTTAAAATTTTCTGCGGTCAGTATAACATTTGCTTATTTTGAACATTTGTTACGAAAGTGTTTTAAATTGAAAAATTACGCTGAGCAATAAATTTATCTAGCAGGATAATTTTGTCTTATTTACTCTTCATGTTTTTTGGGCTGAATGAAAGAGTGTTTTGCACATCGAGTAATTATTATGAGGAATAGGAAATCATTTGTGTGGTGATATTTTGAATAAGAAATATTTATGAGCAGTTTCTTTGAATATTTAAAAGGGAAGGGTTATTACTACGTACTCATGGAGGTTTTCTTGGGGGGGGGGGAGGGGATTCTCGCACTATAAATTTCGCTTTTTGACCAAGTGTTTTCAATATTTTTGTGTTATCATTTCGTTTAATGGGAGGCGGAAAGCATTTAACTTCTGTGATTTTATTTAGCTGAAAAAAAAGAATGAAAATAGCCTCCTATAATTTGTGAGAAAACTTAATTTTAGTACAGTTGTTATTAATTTGAAAACATATTTGTACGAACGAAATTTGTTTGGATTAATTTAATTTGATTAAAAGTATATAAATAACATTTTTTGTTCTTGTGAAATTAGCTTTGAATATGTGTTGATAGATATGGCTGCTATGAAATCGGGAATCGAATTTCTCTTTTTGAGTATTTTCCACCGTATTTGAAAAGTGTTTATGAATTCGGTTTGTTTGTCCGCCTGTCAGTCCTTGCTCTAACTCGTGTAAATATTGTCTGATTGCCATGAAATCGATATATGTTATTCTTGGGCTTTAGTATGGCATGTTCTGTATTGAAAAGGAAGTGTGTAGCATTTTTGGTTCATTTACAGAGCCACTCAAAAGAATTCCGTTACATTACGATATATGGGGAATAATCGTTCGAAGTGTATTTTAATGATATTACAATATTTAAAATGTATTGAAATTGATATACATCACTGAGGTGCACTACAAGGTTCTTACTATAGAATATGGTGTGCATAGAACTTATCGTTTATTTACAGAAACAAACAAAAGTATATGATTATAGAAGAAAATGAGCAATAAATGGACTATTGAAGCCTACGTACAATAATTGTTGGAAGTGCGTTTTCATCTGTCGTATGCTTTTTTAAATGTAACTATTTTTTAAATATTACTTGGTGTTTATAAATTCTAGATCATATACAAGGTCGAACAAAAGTTCTCAAAAACATTGTTAAAATTGCTGAGCGGAACTTATAAAGTGTATTATGCGTTTAACTGAACTAACTTTTTGAGTATTATGTAGTATGCTGTAGATCATATACAGGGCTGCAAAAAAAATCGTATGTTTTAACTACTATTTATGGTAATAGCAGAAATCGTGTTTTCAAATGCATTCTGCATTTTCCAAATTGTTCATTAAGACGTCATCTTCCACCTTTGTAAATTGTGAAGTTTTGTTATAGTATTCTGAATGTGTTGGAAACTGTTTCATAATCTATGCTGTATGCAATTTTTTTTAAAAAAGAAATCTCGTTGTTAAAACTGTGTTTAATATTATACAGCGCGTATCTTTTATCGTTAACCATTAACTAATTTCTAAGCCATTAGTTTTAGAGGTATAGCCAGTTGCAAAAATGTTTCAAATTTTGTTTCGCATCACATAAAAATCGATTTACATTACAATAATTACTTTTTAAATAGATAAGAAATTACAAATTTTATACAATGCCTGGATCCTATAAGTTTTATTTAGAAGAAGTTTTGGCATGTTCTAACAAGTAAAATAGCAAAAATTTATTCTTGTATGGTCAAAACTTACCGAGTTATGATACTTAGAATTTTATGAATTTTCAATGTTTTAATCACTATAAATGGAGAAACATGTTTTTAGTGTCAGAAAACGCCAAAAATGCATGAAAATCAAAGTTTATAACTAGGTAAGTTTTTGCCTTGCAAAAATTAATTTTTTAACCAGTCACTGATTTTGATTCATCAGAATATAAAACAGCATTTATAATTAGGTCAAAAAATTTTTTTCAGACATTTGTTTTGAAACGCCTTCTAATTAAAACATCCGTCGACCGGATACACAGTGATTAGTTATATGTTATAAAAATAACAGGTTGTTGGAACCTGTTACCTGTACAAGTGTGACACGATGTAACCTGTTAACCAAAAACAACTATATTTCCCATCTCTAGTCGGATGTGCCAATCCTAAAACTTTCTTCTTTCTCATACATGTTAATATTTCAAAAATTTGTTACACTTCGGTGTTATTACTACTTCAATATTACACTTACTTTGATTTTCATCTTCATTTCTGCTTCATTTTATTAATCGGAGTAAAAACAAGTTAATGTCAATTATAATATTTAACCCTTTATGTACTGAATTATGAATTCATGAACATTTTACCTTCTAAAATCTAAAGCATTTTTCGTGAATTTTTGAAACTACGTTAGAAGATTTACATAATCATTTAATAAATTTTAAAAGGATTTTAGAAGGATTGAAAGTCTTAGAAGGATTAATTAAATTTTAATTTATAGGGATTTTGTGCAATAGTGATAACCACACTCAAATCTTTTATTTTGAATATTTTACTTAGTATTTTGTAGAATTAGGAAATGTACAAATATATGTTTTTGCAGCAGAAATACAGAAATATTTCCGAATTGAAAAATCCCCCCCCCCCCCCCCCCACCAAACGCCAAGAAAGTTGAAAAGATGAAAGGCAAAAGATATCATCCTTTTAAAAATATTTGTTTTGTGCAACCGATAATGCTTTTGAAACAAGATAATGTATCTATAACTCATTCTAAACTGTATTACAACTAATCGACGTATTAAATGAATTTTGTAACAAGTTATTTCAATGGTACTTATAAGTACCGTCAGTACATAAAGGGTTAATAAAATAAATATTGTTCGTTATTGTGTTGTACATCAGCTTCTTGAGAATCGCCGGTTTAGCTGAATGGGAATTGCCCATCGCTACATGAACAGCGTATGTACCTCTTCCGGAAGAATATTTCCAAATTCAATGAGAATCTGCTGGCTATAGCCAAAAATATGCATAAAAAATTTGGTTCAATTCTATGAATAGATTCACGCACTTCTCGAAGGTACAATAATGCAAGTGGCACAAAAATCGCTATTACAGCGTCCCCTTCCGGCGGAATATTTTCAAATTCAATGAGGACCTGCTGACCATAGTAAAAAACATATATAAAACGTTTGGTTCAGTTCTACAGTTCTGAGCAAAAAAAAAGACCCTGGTGATATTTGACCTTTAAATAAAAAATACGAACACTTGGGCTATACAAATGGCTGTACTAATTTTTAAACATTTTTTAAACATTTTAGGAGAGAAATAACGGTTTTAATGTCGGATTTTATTTAATTTAACTGAAAAATGCGAAATTTGCTTATTGCAAAAGTTTAGACACTTTCGTAGTTTTTTGGCAACTATTCACAGAAAAACGCAAATTTCAAACTTTTGACGCCACATGCATGAAGTATTTAAGTGCACCTCGCAATAGCATTGGTTAGTGAAGATGCCGCGAGCTAGAAATTTTCAGTCAGATGAAGTAATTGTAGCATGGAAGCTGAAATCGAAAGGGAAGACTGTTGCAGAAATTTCAGTTGTTTTGAATCGTCCAAAGAAGTCTGTCTATCAAGTACTGTCTAAGGGTGACTCTTTCAAAGCAAAACATAGATCTGGAAGGCCTCGCGTGGCTAGAAAACGAGATGGTAGAGGGACCCATAAACTGTCATCCAAACAAATGATGATTGCTAGTCGCATTAAAAGTCAGTCAGAGTTTCTGTGTCAACGCTGAATTGTTTCACTTCTAATTTTGTCAGCTTTTTTTTTTCTTATATAATTATGCAGTGCATTAAGAACTTTTTTTTTTAATAATCAAAAATCAGTATTTTTCTACGATAAAAGTTGAATACCCTCTTCAAATAATCAGCACTTAATATATATATATATATATATATATATATATATATATATATATATATATATATATATATATATACATATATATATATATATATATATATATATAAATGAATAAATAAATAAAAAGAGCTTTTCATAATTTCACCCTTTGCCTCGTCTAGTCACTAAAGGAGTCATATTTAATTAAAAATTACTGTTTATTTTAATTTCAGATAAGCCAAATTTAAACTACAATGGTCGCCACAACTCACACGCACAAAAAAAAAAAAAAAAAAAAAAAAAAAAAAAAAAAAACCGCACCAGAAGAGCGGCAATAGCTTCAAATATATTTGCATATTTTAAAAGTAATATGTATCAAAATTATATTTAAGCATTGTATTACAAAATAAAAAAACAAAGTCAAAGAAAATAGAAATACTTAAGGGGTCTGGTCACTCAGCTTCGAAATTCTCTTCCTTAATGTTAAGTCTATGGACTTTTTATGCATTCGTTCATTTAATTTATCTTCTCGGGAAATTCACATTTTTAACATATTTTTTCTGTGTACTTTTCTTAACCCTTTCGGGACGAGCGTCTTTTACAGAATTTTTAATCCTTTATCACCGGTATTTTAAAACAGAAACATTTACTGGTGAGAATAATAACTGATTCTGAGCACCTTATGCGGCACGAATACCGGTCGCTAGTCCCCAAGGGGTTAAAGGATGCCTCCTTTTTTTTCTTATTTTTCAAAATATTTCTAAAATCCATGCTGAATTTAATATCTTATGTGTTAAAAACGGGTAAATTGTGAGTAAAATTTTAACACTTCCTATAAAATTAAGTCTATACTTAAGAAATATTTTGAGAACTAAGGGGAAAAAAAGAGACATCTTTTAGGGAGTGTACACAAAAAATAGAAGTTAAAAATATTAATTTCCCGAGGAGATATTTTAAATAGACGAATGCATCCCATGCCCACAGACTTTACATGAGTGAGGGGAAATCGGAAGCTGAGTGACCAGCCCCCTGAATTGGGTAATGTGGAAAAAAATTGAAAAGAAGAAGAATAACACGTTTTTATCCTACCACACGCTTATATGTGTTCATTATTTTCCAGTTATTTTTTACTCGATATCTTGAAAAAAAAAGAAATGTGTCTAAAAAATTATAAGGCTTATTGGCAAAGTTATTTTTCGTTTTCACCTTAATGGGAATTTTTAAAAATTTTATGTATGTATCAATGAAAATTATTTAATAATGTCGTCAAAAGTTTTGGACAGCTAAAAAGATGTAAAAAATTAATAATTCTCGACTGAAGAGGAATTTTGTGTAATACACCACTTGTATTATTACACAAAACATTATAAAACTGCTATAACAGTTGCTTAATTCAATATTTTATTTTTTCGTTTTTAACTATTCTTTCTGCGCAGAGGCCTGTACGCCGAGCGTGTGTCGTATGTTAATTAGTATCTCACTAGTGTAAATGCCCGTCCTAGGACGGTGGGTAAAAATTGTGTTTTTCACTTAAAACTTGAAAAACTGATAAAAAAAATAATTGACAATATGGAAGCGTTTAGATGAGCAAAGTTCGGCTAGTTTATGTTCTAATAAACACACAATTAGCATTTACAATATTTCTGGGTAAACCAGGTTTTCCGGCTAAAGTACTACTATAACAAAATTAAGATTTCTTAATAAAACAAAAATTTAATAAATATGCAATAAAAGTGCGTAATTAAAACAGTCTGCTGCAACTATTGAAATAATACTATTTTTTTAAATAACACTTTGAAATTGTATTTTATCGTTTACACCCCCTTCCTCCCCCTTTTTTTAAATATGTATATTGATTAATAAATAAGTATCTCGGGTTGAATCCCAACCGTCAAATCCCCTAAGCTTCTGTCCTCCTGATGCAAAGCTATAAATCAAAAATTATTAATTTTACTTTTCGTATAAATATTAATTTTTTACTTTTAAAATATGGGATATGTTTTTTTTTTTTGTTGTTTTTTTTTAACCATTTGGAAAAATGGTTATTGTTCTCGTCAGGATGGGAAATGAAAAGCATATCTGAAGGTTTTCATTGGTTTAATCAATTTATTCGTTTTCTGATTGGTCTATACAGTAATCTGTATTTCTCTTTAATTTCAACAACGATGGATACTTTCTATTGTCACTATGACAAAAAAGTAATAAAAACTACAAAAAAAAATTAATAACTCAGAAACAAATTGAGATACAGCTTTCAAACAAATTGCATTTAAAAGTACATTTTTTTCTCTATCTGACGGTGTAAAAAGTAATATTGTCGGATGTTTAGAAGCTTAAGAATGAAATTTCATTTAAAATTGGCCGTCAGATTGCTTGGAAATCTGACGATGGAAAAGCCTTTTCCCGAACAGCCAATGAAATATGCTTGGATATTTACGTAAGTTTCAGGTGGATAATACTTAAGTTTCATGAAATCTGACGGGTCGCAGGCGATATTTTTGGCTTGCAATTTTTACGTGTAATAACACTATTAATGTTTAATTCATGGCGTACGTAATGTATGATCAACTCCGTGCGATTTTTTATGTCTTAAATTTCAGTCTTCAAAAAAATCGTTTTCCAAATGGTCGTTGTAATTTGATAAATTGCTCTTTTTTTTTTTTTAAGTTTAAATTTACATACACCTGTATATAGAAAAGGAAAATATAAATAATGTGTAATATAAAAATAAGTTACAAAATGCCAGGATATTATTTCAGGGGGGGGGGGGGTCTAATCCCCTAAGCTTCTGTCCTCCTGATGCAAAGCTATAAATCAAAAATTATTAATTTTACTTTTCGTATAAATATTAATTTTTTACTTTTAAAATATGGAATATGTTTGATTTTTTTTTTTTTTTTTTTTTTTTTTTTAAGTTTAAATTTACGTACACCTGTATATAGAAAAGGAAAATATAAGTAATATGTAATTTAAAAATAAGTTACAAAATAATAAGCCTAAAATATTTAAATTGATTACTTTTTTAAAAGAAAGTCAGTTTTATCAATTTTTTGCAGGAAAAAAAGGATTTTTTAAAAATACCATATCATTGTTATCCGTGAATCACTTTATATGAGAAATAAATTAAAATTCCTTACATGTCGCAAAGAAAATTTAGTATGATTGCAACTTAATACTTGAAATAATCTCAAGTGACACTTGGAGATTTATTTTGGTGGTGTAATGCGATGTGCCTTGCACTGATTTGTTAAGAAGAAGTGTCTACTACTGCTCAATTATCAGGGCTTGTAACCTTGAGAAGTAATCGCGGGATTCTTGTTTCTTGTCAACCAATGGGAGAATGGATCCGTTATCCCTTGAGTCTCTTCCTGGGAGACTGGTAAGATTGATGGATTCGCCCCGCCCAGCGTTACACTAGCTTTTATTATATAGCGATGGCAAAATACCTCCACATCCGATTTCTATTTTCTCCAGAAAGATACAGAGCTCCTGAAATCTAAGAATACGGTATAATCAATAAAAATTGTCACATCTGATATTACTACAGAAACCTGCGTATCTATAGAGCCCGTATCTAGTTAATTTGAAAAGCCGCCGAAATGGTAATTTGTCTTCTTAGGAACTCCCACGTTATTGACTAACAGCCTTGAAAACTGATGAGAAACACATGTGCGCTTCTCTTTACTTATATTCATCCATTCTTTTGTAAAACGACTTTTACAATTTTAGTGGTTTATCTATTTATTTTAATTACATGTGTATTTTTCAATTTATAAATCGGGGTGGTGTTTGAAGTTTAAAGTGATTAAGCAGATGCGGTTAAAAACGTTTTTAGATATTGGCATTTTCGGATGCTAAAAATATTATCGAATTTTTAAATGAATATGAAAAATTAACATTTTTTTCTTTCAAAAGCAAAATTTACATAAGTTTCCATTGCAAAATCTTGTGAAGAATTAGTCTTGGCGGTCTAACTTATATTATCATTAAGAAATTATGAAATGCTCCACTTTAGCTGTGCACTTTAGTAGAATTAAAAGCATCAATTTAAATTTATGTGTGTGTTTGTGGGGAGTGTGTGTGGGGGGGGAAGGGGGGGGAGTGCTATTACAAAAACACGATAGTAGTTCTTTGAACGTTATTTTTACAGAGGCGCTAAAAAAATCTGACCAAGGTCGCCATCATTACAAAAACACGATATTAGTTTTTTAAAGTTATTTTTACAGAGGCGCTGAAAATAAATCTGGCCAAGGCTACATTACCATGGCTACAAAAATTCGATATTAGTTTTTAGAAATTTATTTTTACACAGGCGCTGAAAAAAAATCTGACCAAGGGCGCCATGTTTACAAAAACACGATATTAGTTTTTTTAAAGTTATTTTTACAGAGGCACTGAAAAAATCTGTCCAAGGGCACCATGATTAGAGAAACACGATAATAGTGTTTTAAAAGGCATTTTCACAGAGGCGTTGAAAAAAATCTGACCAAGGGCGCCATGATTAGAAAAACACGGTAATAGCTTTTTGAAAGGCATTTTTACAGAGGCGCTGAAAAATATCTGACAAGGGCGCCATGATTACAAAAACACGATATTAGTTTTTTGAAATTATTTTTTACAGAGGCGCTGAAAAAAATTTGTTCAAGGGCGCCATGATTAGAAAAACACGATAATAGTTTTTTAAAAAGCATTTTTACAGAGGCGCTGAAAAAAAATCTGTCCAAGGGCGCCATGATTAGATAAACACGATAATAGTTTTTTGAAAGGCATTTTTACAGAGGCGCTGAAAAAAAATCTGACAAAGGGCGCCATGATTACAAAAACACGGTAATAGCTTTTTGAAGGGCATTTTTACAGAGGCGCTGAAAAGTACCTGACCAAAGGCGCCATGATTACAAAAACACGATATTAGTTTTTTTAAACTTATTTTTACAGAGGCGCTGAAAAAATCTGTCCAAGGGCGTCATGATTGGAGAAACACGATAATAGTTTTTTGAAAGGCATTTTCACAGAGGCGCTGAAAAAAATCTGACCACGGGCACCATGATTAGAAAAACACGGTAATAGCTTTTTGAAAGGCATTTTTACACAGGCGCTGAAAAATATCTGACAAGGGCGCCATGATTACAAAAACACGATATAGTTTTTTGAAATTTATTTTTACAGAGGTGCTGAAAAAAATTTGTCCAAGGGCGCCATGATTAGAAAAACACAATAATAGTTTTTTAAAAAGCATTTTTACAGAGGCGCTGAAAAAAATCTGTCCTAGGGCACCATGATTAGAGAAACACGATAATAGTTTTTTGAAAGGCATTTTTACAGAGGCTGAGGCACTGAAAAGAAATCTGACCAAGGGCGCCAGAAAAACACGGTAATAGCTTTTTGAAGGGCATTTTTACGGAGGCACTGAAAAGTATCTGACCAAAGGCGCCATGATTACAAAAACACGATATTAGTTTTTTTTAACTTTTTTTTACAGAGACGCCGAAAAAGTCTGGCCCAGGGCGCCATGATTATAAAAACACGATATAATTTTTTTTAAATTTATTTTTACAGAGGCGCTGAAAAAAATCTGTCCTAGGGCGCCACGATTAGAAAAACGCGATAATAGTTTTTTGAAAATCATTTTTACAGAGGCACATTAGTACAGGCTTTGAAACTGGTCCAGGGTACCATGTGTAACAATGGCATATCTGATTGTCGATAACTTATGCTATCTCGAAATTGGGTTATCTAATTGTCTTTGATCACACATAGTTTGCTTATGCTATACTTTAAAAAATAAAAAGCATTACTTTTTAATTTTCTAAATGAAAATCTTTGAAAATTTTATGCCTTTCAGAATGCACAAATTTAAGTGTGCTTAAAAAAAAAAAAAAAGTGACGGTGGGCGCACCGGGCATTTGCCTCGTTGCCCGGTGGGCCAGTACGACCCTGGTCAACGGATACGATTCGTAGAGGAATAAAAGAAAGATGTAAATTAGATTTCATGAAAATGATAAAACAACCAGCCTTGAAATCTCACAACAAATTGACAAGAATGCAATGGGCTCGCAAAGATATGTCATATGGACCAAAGTGGTGTACTGTGACATTCAACGACGAAAACAAAGCGGAATTTGGATGACCCAGATAGGGTGGAATACTATTGGCATGACTTGCGTAAACAACCTCGGGCTTTCTTTCGTCGCCAACAAGGAGGATACGGGAGTATACGACGCATACCTTCTGGACTTTTTTAAGGAACACTGTATACTCTCTGTTTCTCAAGAAAGCTATAGTATGTACACTGTAGGGTATACGCTCTGCCTTGAGCGTATAACCTCTGCTTAGAGCGTATACCTTCTGTTTTGTTTTACGACTACACCACCGCTCACAAAACAAAGCCAAGAAGAAGTAATGCTTCGTTTGAGATCTGCCGAGCTGTATTTAATTGAATCTACTGTCGACTTAGAGAACATTAAAATAGTTGTATACGTATAGCCTAATTAATTCATGGGCTACCGGGGGTTCAGGCTAGTGATGGGCGATTCTCGAGAATTCGATAATCGAGAAAAATCGTCATCGTAAAAAATCACAATCGATACAGCCATCGATTAATTCCTAGAATCTACAATCGAGATGTTTTACAATCGATTATAACGAGAAAAGCTAAAAACAGTTGTTGGAAAACTTAGCTATTATTCTGGCCGACAATTTCATAGTAGTGATAGGGCTTAGTGATGGGCGATTCTCGAAAACTTACCAATCGAAAAAAATCGTTATCGTAAAATACACAATCGATACAGTCATCGATTACTTACGAGAATCTACAAAAGAGATGTTCAAGAATCAATTATTGAAATCATTGTTTTTAGATATATATAAGGCAGATTTTATTAAATATAGGGTAACTGAAAACAGATGAAATAAAAAAACAACAAACCAAAAGGAGGCTATAATGGAGCCACAAGACTGGAAAAGTCTTGTGAGGGTGCCCCCTGGTTGAAAAAATCTGAAAAAACGCGAGTAGCTATGAAGCGGTAAGGTGAGTTTAAGTATAAAAAATTAGAATTTTTCGGCAATTAGCACCAAAATGGCCAAAGAAATAAGAATCAAAAGCACCCCCTAGTGGCAAAAACATGAACTAAAGGATGATAAAAGGGATCAATATTTTTTATTGATTTTTCTACGTCATTTGAGATTAGATCTTTAATTTCCCCCTTTTTTAGAAAGTTTTCGACTGGAATACATTAAACGAACCCCCGCGGGGAGCAAAGTAGGGGGGAGGGGCAAGGAAAGTGCATAATATGAATAAGTGGTCACAGGACTTTCCGACGATATGTCATATGAGAGGTGTCGGCAAAATATAGAAAAGTGCCCCCGCGCGGGGGTAAAGTAAGGGGAGGGGCGCGGGCGATATATAAAATGAAATAGTAGTCACAGAGCTTTCCAATGATATATCATATGATGGGTGTCAGCAAAAGATAGAAAAGAGTCCCAACTCCCAGGATTCCAATTATCCCCCGAAATATACCCTGCCCATCCTTCTCTTTGAAATTTTCATATATTAAAAATTATTTATCGGAGGGCTCCGTAAAAAAATCCGATCTAAAATGTTTAAAAACCGATTTCAAAAAAGTTCGAAAAGTGCCTCTCTCGGGGTGCCAAACTAGGGAGGGAAGAAGAAAGGTTCATAATATGAAAGAGTAACTTTCCGATGGTAACCGAAAACTTTCCGATGATATATCAAATGACTGGTCCAAAAAACGTTTGAAATCTATCCCTCCCACGTGGGTTCACTCTTTTATCCCAGAATATACCCGGAAATCACGTAGCCCCACTTTTAAAATTTTATATTTAATAAATAATATTTATCGGAGAGCTCCATTAAAAAACCTCATTTAATGATATTTATTGTAGAAACCTCTACAATTAAAAAAAAATCACCCCCGCACTGCTCCCCCCCCCCTTCCGGAATTCAACTCTGGGAGGAGAAAGGTTCATAATATGAAAAAGTGGTCAAAGGACTTTCCGATGATATGTCAAGGAGAGATTTGGTAGAAGTTTGAAAATTAACCCCCCCCCCTTTGTCCACTCTCGCGCCCCCCAGAATTCACTCACCTTCCTCTTTGAACTTTTTATATTTAATAAATAGTATTTATCTGAGGTTCCAGATATGGGGCAGCTTGGCAGAGCTAAAATAAGAGAAACATTGAAAATTCGGGGCAAAATAACACTAAATTCAACATTAAAGTTTGAAACTAGGACTATACAGAACTGAATACATAAACCACTATGCTTCATAACCCACATTGGTTAATAGCAATAAAAAGATAAGTGCCAGTTAAACTGATGGCATTTAGCTCACAGGATATTCACACTAATTGTATATTATTCTCTTATTTCAAAGAATAATGTCCCTCAAAAAATAAATGAAGGCAAATATCCCCCTTTTGCTCTTTTATACTTAACCAATGAGCCTCCAAATCTAATCTGGGAAACTCCTTAATTATAATAAATCAGTATATCAAATTTGAAGCAAATCAGATAATTCTGCATGAAAAAAAAAACATATCGCTAAATTAAGGGGGGTCTAACCCCCATTAACCCTTTTATACTTAACTAATGAACCTCCAAATCTAATCAGGAAAGCTCCTTATCAGAATGAATATAGAAAATAAAGTAAATTGAATAATTTTCCATGAAAATCCATTTATCTAAATTAAGGGGAGGGGACTTGCCCCCTTTTCGCCCTTGTATACATAACCAATGAACCTCCAAATCTAATGAAGGAAGCGCCATATCGGAATAAATCAGTATATTAAATTTGAAGCAAATCGAATAATTCTGCATGAAAAACTCTTTTATCTAAATTAAGGGGGAGACTAGACACTCCCCTTTATTCTTAATCCATAAACCTCCAAATATAATCAAGGCAGCTTCTTAACATAATAAACCGGTACCCCAAATTTGGAGCAAATCGAATAATTCAGCATGAAAAACCCATTTATCTAAATTAAGGAGGGGGTGTACCCTTCTTTCTACTTAAGTAATGAACCTCCAAGTTTAATCAGGGAAGCTCCTTAACATAATAAACCGGTATACGAAATTTGGAACAAATCGAATAATTCTGCATGAAAAAACCATTTATCTAAATTAAGGGGGGGCAGCCACCCTTCTCCCCCTTTATCTTTAACCAATGAACTTCCAAGTTTAATCAGGGAAGCTCTTTAACATAATAAACCGGTATACCAAATTTGGAGCAAATCGAATAATTCTGCATGAAAAGCCCATTTATCTAAATTAAGTGGGGGGACCAGCCCCCCTTCTCCCCCTTTATACTTAACCCGTAAACCTACAAATCTAATCAAGGCAACTTCTTAACATAATAAACCGGTATACCAAATTTGGAGCAAATCGAATAATTCCGCATGAAAAACCCATTTATCTAAATTAAGGAGCGGGGTCTACCCCCCTTTCACCCCTTTATACTTAACTAATGAACTTCCAAGTTTAATCAGGGAAGCTCCTTAACATAATAAACCGGTATACCAAATGTGGAACAAATCGAATAATTCTGCATGAAAAACCCATTTATCTAAATTAAGGGGGGGGACAGCCCCCCTTCTCCCCCCTTATACTTAACCCGTAAACCTCCAAATCTAATCAAGGCAACTTCTTAACATAATAAACCGGTATACCAAATTTGGAGCAAATCGAATAATTCTGCATGAAAAACCCATTTATCTAAATTAAGGAGGGGGCCTACCCCCCTTTCCCCCCTTCATACTGAACTAATGAACCTCCAAGTTTAATCAGGGAAGCTCCTTAACATAATAAACCGGTATACCAAATATGGAGCAAACCGAATAATTCTGCATGAAAAACCTATTTATATAAATTAAGGAGGGGGGGGCAGCCCCCTTCTCTCCCTTTATTCTTAACCAATGAACCGTCACAACTAATCAGCGGAACGCCTTATCAGAATGAACATAAAAAAAATTTGAAGCAAATCGGACATTTCAATCAAGAGTTATCGCGTTACGTACATACATACCTACTACGTACGTACATGCATACACACAGAACCGACGGGTACATTAGCTCTCAGGCTTAGATAGCCTGTAAGCTAAAAAGAGATTGGATAAACAGATGGACTCCTTTGAGAAATTATGACTTAAACCAGAAATGCGGTAAGTTTGACTCTGAAAGCTTCATTTCTATCTCGCATTTCGGCAAATCTCATCTCGATGATTTTTCCAGCATATCGACGCTTCCAGACGGGAAGCTGCTCGATGGTTGGTTCTCTCACGGTTTTCAACCTTTCGGGATGGGAAGCCTCTCGATAGTTTCTCTCGCCCTTTTCAACCTTTCGGGATGGGAAGACTCTCGCTGGTTTCTCTCGTCCTTTTCGAAATCTCCCAATGAAAAGCCTTTCGAGGATTTCTCTCGCGCTTTTCAACATTTCCCTATGAGAAGCTTTTCGAGTATTTCTCTCGTCCTTGGCAGAGAAGAGAAGTAAGAAAATTTATCGACAGGTACCAAGGGACGAGATAGAGAAAGAGGCATGACAATGAGCTGTGAAATGAAGCCCTAATTTTCAAAGTTTCTCTTATTTTAGCCATACCAAGATGTCACATACCTGGAGCCCTCCGATAAAAATTATTTATTGAATATAAAAATTTCAAAGAGGAAGGTGGGTCGGGCGATTTCGAGGGAGGAGGACGTGAGAGTGGACTCATGCGGGGTGCAATTTCAAAAATTTTACCGAACCCTTCCTGTGGCATATAATCGAAAAGCCCTTTGACCACTCTTTCATACTATGAACCTTTCTTTGCCCAAAGGGGGATGGGGAAGGGGCGAACAAATTTTTTATACCGTAGCCGATTTCTATAATAAATTTAAATATCACTTTAGATGTGGGTTTTTTATGCAGTCTTCCGGTAAATATTATTTATTCAACATAAAAAATTTAAAGTGGCGGCTGTGTGAATTCCGGGGCGAAAGAGTGGGCCCACGGGGGGAGGGAGGGGGAGCAATTTTCAAACTTTTTTTGGACCAGTCATGTGATATGTCATCGGTAAGCTCTCGGATGACTCTTTCATATTATGAGACTTTCTTCCTCCCCTCCCCAATTTGGCCCCCACTGCGAGGGTAGTTTTTTCCGTTTTTATCCTTTTAGATCGGATTTTTTTATGGAGCCCTCCGCTAAATATTATTTATAATATATGAAATTTCAGGACACTTTTCCAAATTTAACCAAGACCCCTCATGTGAGATATCGTTGGAAAGGTCTGTAACTACTTATTGATGTTATGCACCTCCGGTGACAGTCCCCCCTAATTTGTCCCTCCCGGGGGACACTTTTTCAAATTTAGCCAAGACCCCTCATGTGAGATATCGTTGGAAAGGTCTGTAACTACTTATTGATGTTATGCACCTCCGGTGACAGTCCCCCCTAATTTGTCCCTCCCAGGGGACACTTTTTCAAATTTAGCCAAGACCCCTCATGCGAGATATCGTTGGAAAGGTCTGTGCCCAGCTAACACACGATTTCTGGCCGCAAGGCGGTTTCGTCGCGGCCAACGTCAGTTAAGGCCATTTGTAGCCAAACTATACTGTACCGTAAGTGACACGCCGCTAATTACGGTAGCTACCGCGGAAAAGATTACGGATCGGTGGCGAGGAAACTGTTGCGTTTATTTTGCCCGCGAATCAATGAGGGCCAGTTTCTGGAAAAAATGTAATGGTCCATCATCGTTTAGAAAGTAGAGGGCTAATATTACCTAACTCGCATATTTATTTAAACAGAGGAAATGTATTTTTTCTCTTCATTTTTTTAAGTAAACTTAATTATTTTAAATGTGTCTTTCATTAAAAAATATACATACGTTATGAGATTTATATTTAAAGCAGTAAAATAGATTAGTTATTTTTGCTTAGTTTTAAAATATTTAAGGAATATATATTGATAAATATGTGACAAACATTTACTTTTACAAAATGTAAAATAATATTTCCAAACTATGCTTCGATATCTTTGCATGAATATATTTTTTATAGTCACACTGAAAAGAATGAATGCATCATTTTTTTCTATTTGATTATTTTTTTACTGATTTTAATAGCCGAACTAAACAGATAAAAAATTCATAGGGAATACATTTGAATCGGAACAATACAAAGTAATTAATTATAGTAAGACGCATTTATTGGGAATGTATATTATACTAAACATCTACTAGAGATTTAATGATAAATGGGATTTTTTTTTTTCAAGTTCCATGAAAAAATATTTTTCTTAAAAAAAGTCACTTTGATTGTGCAAACAAAAACTTATTGTTGAACATGTGTTGAGCATGACAGAGAAAAAGGAAAGAGAAAAAAAAAGGGGGGGGGGGGGATTAAGCTGCTTCTAAGGCATAAATTTTTAATACTATTTGAAATATATTTTCATGTAAAATAAAATATTATAAGATTTAAAGTTCTGAATTCAGTGTAAAGCAAAAAATAAATAAACATGCTTTTATTAAATTCCCAACAATTTGCATATACTTATTTGTTTTTTTATTATTATTATTTTACTAATAAAAAATACATATAAAGTCATATACCTGGCATTAGCAAAGCAAAAACCTGGATTTGTTTGAAAACACTAGTACGTTGCACGATTTATATTTTATATTTTTATATATATAAATTCCCTAAATAAAAGATTTTATATGGAAAAAACCATAAACACGCTAAATGTTCTTGCCTTTAAAATATGCATTAATATTTAAAATAAATATATTTTTGTGAGCACTGAATATATTTAATGGTTACTTTATATAATTTTTAATTGCCAGAATTTAATTTATCAAATAGAAAGAAAAGGGCAAATGTAATTTATTTGATACATTGGTTGTAAGTTATAAATATGATGAAGCATGTTTTATAAATAAATAGAAAATGAACTTGAAAACTCTACTGCACCTTTCCCCTTGTTGAAATTTTATCGATTTTTTCTCCGTCTTGCAGAGAAAAAATATAGATATATATGAAAAACTTATGATTGAGGAAAAAAGACCGTTTTTTAGTTATTAGAGTTATGCATTTCTTCATAAAACTAAAGAATTATAATTATAATTCTTTGGTTTTATGAAGAAATGCATGCATAATTCTTTGGTTTTATGAAGAAATGCATAATTTCTTTGTATATCTGTTATAAGTAAATGTTATAACATTTGCTTACATTTGTGACTGTTAAAAGCAGATAACCTTTTAGAATCTATAATATTCTTTTCCCTCCACCGAAAGAAAAACCGTGCTTGCATTTCCATGTTCAAGGACATTTGGGGTTACAGGAAGGAGAAGGGGATAAATTCTGAGAATGAAATCAGCTTCCTTTCAATTCTCCCGCGTTCTTCTTGTCATTTTACAAGACCGAGAGATAGGGGATGGTCATAGAAAAAGTGTTGCTGTGGGTGTTTAGTTGACAGTAATTATTTGTTAAAATATTGGTAAGCTTAGTTCATGTTTATTTATTAAAGAAATTAATTTATTAAATTATAATCTTTTTTGCATCATTTTATATTTTTACGTTTGTTTGACAGAAAACTGTAAAAATGTGTTAGTTTTTTGAAATCACAAGTATTTTAAAAACATATTGTAAATTTAGAAAACGTAGTATAATATCGAATATATATTGCCTTTATCATATAAAAATTTCGCGTAAATTACGAAATAGTGAGGGTATTTTTTAATTTTTTTTCCTCAAAGTTTAGAATTATATCGTTTTTTGAAGTAATGATTGCCATTTCCCGATCATGTGATAAACAATATTACGAAAGCTTGATAGTTTAATTTAAATTTATTCTTATTGTTAAAAATAAAATATACAGTTTTTTCGTATATTTGTTAAGTACCTGTGAAATTTCGACTAGTCTACATAATTTAATAACTAAACAACAGAAAAAGTTAAAAAATAATAAAATTTAGATAAAATCGTTAAAATAATAATACATTTAAAATTACTGCAAGTACTTTTCTGGTATTTTGAAAAGGTTAAAGTATGTTTGTAATGTAATGCATATTGTTGTACAGTTAGACTACTGTTGCTACTTTACTCAAGCGAAAACACCAGCTCGCTAATGATAATCCTATGGATTTTTTTTTTTTTTTTAATATCTCTTTCGCATTTCAATAATTTTAAATATATATATTGCATTGGATAGCTGAGGTCGATCTCTACAAAGAACCTGTTTATTTTTTTCGATTTTGTTTACAGGTTTTTTTTTTTTTTTTTTTTTTTTTTTTTTTTTTTTTTTTTACTAGGATACTTTGATTTTCGGAAACAAAGTATGTTAAAAAAAGAAAACTGTAAACAAAATCGAAAAAAGCATTTCTAGAGATTGACCTCAGCTATCCAAAGCAAAAAATTATTCAAAAATATTGAAATTCTTACGAGATATAAAAAACAAGTCCCCCCCTTATGTTTAACATTAGCAAGCGGGTGTTTTCACATGAGTGAAGTAGCTTTTTAAGCTGTGAGAGAAAAATTTAATCTAAAATTAAAAAATATTTAAATGATGCAAAATTAGTTATTGTTTCTCAGATTATGATTTAATAAGGTTTTAATAAATAAGCATATACTAGTACAGGCTTCCCAATGTGTAAAAATCAGATAAAATGAAAGAAACATGTTAAGTAAAACATGTATAAAAGTCATGCTGGTGTTATAAGCACTTATTAAAAAAAAAAAAAAAAAAATCCTAGACCTTTTTTTAATTTTACATAGTATATTTAAACTGTTTTTAGATAAACATTCAAAACCAGTAAATTTAGATTTTAATTTTTATCAAAATATTTTTTTAAAAGAAAATTCAAAAACAGAAAAAGGCCTCATTTACTGAATTGTTCTGGTATGGGGGAAAGGGCTTAAACAGCATAATTCTGGCCACATTCAGGCTATTTTTTATTCATGATAACCAGTAGTGGCATGAATGTGTCTAGCTTCCGGATTGTATTCATTAATGGTGCCCATTGATGGCATAAATGTGGCTCGCTTCCGGCTTGCATACATTAATGATGCCCATTGATGGCATAAATGTGGTTACCTTCCGGCTTGCATTCATTAATGATGTCCATTGATATGGCATAGCTGCGGCAAGCTTTTATTCATAAATGCCATTAAATGTATAATTATGGCCAGTTTGCGGCTAAATATCGGTTTTAGATGACCGTTAATGGCACATTTGTGGGCAACTTCTTGTATTTACGGCCAATTGTCTTCTGGCCTTATTATGTCCGGCGTGACACATTTTTTACGATGCCGTCACGGCCAACGATAGCGGGCCGATATCGAACACTTCGGGCCAAGGCTAACGTTCATTTCAGTGGCCCACAAGTTATGTGTTTGTTGGGTGACTACTTATTGATGTTATGCACCTCCCGTGACCGCCCCCCGCACTTTTCCCCCACGGGGGTGTTTTTCTAAATTTAGCCGAGACCTCTCATGTGACATATTGTTGGAAAGGCTTATGACCACTTACTTATGTTATCCACATCCCGCACCCCTCCCCTCTCCCTTTGCCCCCACGGGGAGGGCATTTCATTCGTCAAAGGGTCTCGAAGAAGTGCACATTTCATCAAAGAGCCGTGGAAAAAATGCAGTGATCTCTTTAGAAAACAGCACACATACATACATCTATGCTTATTATTATAGGTATAGTTTTTAACCTGAAATAATATACTAAACTAACTTTGAAAAAAAAAAAAAGCAGGTTAACCCAAACCCAGCTTGCAGGAATCTACACTCAGCCTGAAATCGATCCGAATCGCAAAAAGCTAACCCGACCTGCAACAAAAATAATTAGGCAAAGGAGGGAATCCCCCCCTCCCCCCATCTTCTGTAACCTTTCAGAAAATTTGCTTTGAATTGCAGAATTTTTTTTTTACTCAGAATTACCCCTGATCATGTTTTTTTTTTTACTGCGATTCTTTATTTTAGTTTAAAATAGAAACGATAGATGGCGCTGGAAGCAATAGGCGTAAAATCGGTTCCCGGAGGAGGTAGGACAGAAATCGGGCCCCGATTTAACGACTATTGTTTGCAGCGCCATCTATCGCTGCTATTTCAAAGTAAAATCAAGAATCGCAGTAAAAAATCTTCTGACGTCTTACGTAACCCTCCTGCAAGATTCTTTTAAATTGCTGTCACCATTTGCAAGTTACTGAATTTAAAATCCGTCATTCCATTTTGGGACACCCGGTATGTTTTTTAACGAATTTCAAAGCATTCTTTACTGAATTACAACTGATCTTAGATGTAAAGAGAGAAGCAGTCTTATACCAAATTAGTATTTTTCACAAAATCCTGAAGATTAGTATTCCTAAATAATTATTTGGGCGTGTCCGTTATGGAGCTTTTACAGTATATAGTTTTTATCTTGAAAAATAGTTAGACTTTCTTTACAAAAATCGGGTCAATCGAACCCTTCTCGCAAGATTAAAAACCCAATCTGAAACTGACCCAAACCCAAAATAATGTATGTCTATCTGCCCCAAACCCAACACAGTAGGCGCAGCTAAAAAATAGAAGTCAGCCCGAACCGCAGCAGAAAAGTAGAAGTCAACCGAGCCCAAACCCGACCCACAGCAAAAAAGTAGAAGTTAACCCGACCAGCAGCAAAATGTAGAAGTAACACGACCCGCATCAAAAAAGTAGAAGTTAACCCGACCCACAGCAAAAAAGTAGAAGTTAACCCGACCCACAGGAAAAAGTAGGTGAACCAGACCCAAACGCGACCTACAGCAAAAAAGTGTAAGTTAACCCGACTAACAGCAAAAAATAGAAGACAACCGGACCCAAACCCGACCTGCAACAAAAAGTAGAGGTAACACGACCCGCAGTAAAAAAATTACCCCCGACCCGCGCATCAGATTGGAGTTTCAAAATTTCTAAAATCGCCTCCCCCCTTTAGGACTCTCCAGATCCGCCCTTGTAAATAGGTATATCAAATTTGGAGCAAATCGAATAATTCAGCATGAAATACCCATTTATCTACATTAAGGGGTGGTAGCCCCCTTTCCCCCCCTTTATACTTAACCAATGAACCTCGAAATCTAATCAGAGAAGCTCCTTAACATAATAAACCGGTATACCAAATTTGGAGCAAATCGATCTACATGAAAAACCCATTTATCTAAATTAAGGGGGAGGGGGGGGTCTAGCCCTCTTTTCTCCCTTTATACTTAACTAAAGAACCTCCAAATCTAATCAAGTCAGCTCCTAAACATAATAAACCGATATACCAAATTTGGAGCAAATCGAATAATTCAGCATGAAATACCCATTTGTCTAAATTAAGGGGGTCCAGCCCCCTTTCCCCCCTTTATACCTAACCAATGAATCTCAAAATCTAATCAGAGAAGATCCTTAACATAATAAACTGGTATACCAAATTTGAAGCAAATCAGATAATTCTGCATGAAAAAACCATTTCGCTAAATTAAGATGGTATTAGCTCTGCCATTTCCCTCTTTGTGCTTAACCAATGAACCTTCAAATCTAATCAGGAAAGCTCCTTGTCAGAATGAACATAGAAAAAAAAAATAAAGTAAATTGGATAATTCTGCATGAAAACCCATTTATGTAAATTAAGGGGAGGGGACTTGCGCCCCTTTCCAACTTTTATACTTAACCAATGAATTTCCAAATATAATGCAGGAAGCGCCATATCGGAATAAACCGGTATATTAAATTTGAAGCAAATCGAATAATTCTGCTTGAAAAATCCATTTACCAAAATAATGGGGGGGGGGGACTAACACCAGAGGGGTAAATATACGACTTTTTCTAAATTTTATGATTTGTCGTTTGCTGTGAGGTGTTCAGCTACATAGAAGTACCAATAAGTGTAACCATAGTTTGTAATTCTATGTTCAGCTATAAGAATCCAAAATTTCAAGTCTTCAACTTAATTAGGGGCTCAGTTACAAAATAAAGCTTAAAATACACAAGTTAGAGCCCAGAGGGGTAAATATAAGACTTTTTCAAAATTTTATGATTTGTTGTTTGATGTGAGGTGTTCAGCTATAAGAATCCAAAATTTCAAGTCTCCTTCATATATAGTTTCTGAGAACGGGCTCTGTGACGGGCAGACAGACTGAGGAGTGAGATGAATAGGGTTTTGTCAGATGAACGAACAGGGGCGCCATTTGAGGGGGGCTGGGGGGGAAATAGCCCCCCCCCCCCCAAGGAATTTGATGTTTCAGAAAATTTATCAACCATCAAATGTAGGGATGAACTGAATAGTGATTTTGGCTGAATACCGAATGCCGAATATTTGGCCTGCAGGTAAACCGAATACCGAATATTAGGCCAGCCGAATAGTAACTGTTAGGCTGAATACCGAATATTAGGCCAGCCAAATAGTATCTATTCGACCGAATACCGAATATTCGGCTGGCCAAATACTTTTATATCTCAGTGTAAACGTTAAAAAGTTAAATTTTAAACATTTTTTTATAATACTAAGCACAGATTCCTCGATTTTGACAAACAAGACTATTTTTATAAGTAAATTTTGTACTAAAAAAGTATGTTTTGAGTTATTTTTTAAGAAGAGGGTGGTTTAAAAAAATTTGAAATAACAAAATTTAAATTCCATGACTTCAATTAATTCAAACAAATGAAAAGAATTCTCTCATATTGAACAAGAAGCAACATGTCATTCCACTTCTTTCATTAAAAATGAAAGGTGTACAAGCCGTAGCAGAATTTTCGTTTATAACTGTATAAAAATGAGGATATTTTAGCGAAATTTGCATCACATTAATTTGCTTGTTTAGAATGTGATGATATTCCTTGGAAGAGACTGGATTTTGGGCAGTCATATTGTTAGCTGCATTCTTAATAAAACAATGTCTAGCTCAGTGCTATTTAGATATGAATGGTTGCTATTTCCAGCACTTCTCGTCATGTTATCATATTTCACAGAAATTAAAGTAACTTTGTTGACAATATAGTTACAATACCTTCATTATTGTTAAAGTAACAAAAGAAAATTAAAGTTTGACTTGGGGATACACTGTATTTCTGACTGAATACGTGAATTGCGATCCTGATTTACTGGACAAAAACTGCCTGTTTTGTTGCTTATTATCACCCCTGAAATTTTCTTCCAGTTTGTTTAGAAACACCCTGTTTATGAAAAAGCAAGAAACGGATTATTTACCAGACAATGCTCAGTAACTTGCATTTCCACATTTATAAATTCCCATGAACAAATGACATGTCATTAATGGTTAATTTTTTTTAAGTGACATGTTTAAAACAACAAATAAATAATATAAAATCATTCTCTTTTATTTAAAAATTCTAATTATTCTGAATATCTTTATTAATTCACAGTTAAAAGTAGAAATTGTGTAACGTTTAAAAAAATATTTTTAAGAGGTTTTTTAAGTATTGGCAAACCGAATAGTTTGATATTTGGCCTAACCAAATATTCGCTAGTATGGCCAAATAGGCTGAATATCGAATAGATACCGAATATTCGGCGCATCCCTAATCAAATGTCTGACTCAAACATATATTAGAAAATTGCTCAAACGCTAAATTAACTTAATCAGATTTTATTGCAATAAAAAACATATGCATTAAATAAATGCTTATGCATAGAAATTAATAATTATCAAAAAAATTTCCTAAAGCCTTACTATTCGAACTCCCTCAAGGTGAGACATATATCTTAAACGAGTACTTAAGTTAATTTAAAAAATACATGTGAGAATTTTTTTTTTTTATCAGTTGCTTCTCAGCTGTGTGCAAATTGATCATGGGAAAACTCGTCAAAATTATTCACACAACAATCACAATGATTTTCTTCTAGCCAATTCTCGAATAAGCGCAAAGAAAATAATAACATTTAAATCCCACTGATGACGGTCTTGTGATGACTGAAAACGTTCTGGGTTTTTCTAACGTATTTTAAATAATTTTAAATTATATGTATGCACATGAAAGTAATTCTTGTGCATTTATTTGTGCTTTTTATATGAATATTAATTATAAATTTTACCTTTTCTGTAGAAAGATGAAGATATATACATAGTATTGATTAATGTTCAAGTATGTAGTTTTTTATCTGAAAAATATTCAGAATTTCTTTGAATAATCGGATTAACATGAAACCATCTCATAATAGGGAAAACTCAATCCGAAAAAATTAACGCTTTACCTTCACTTGCAGAAAATCACTAACGAAAATTTTCTTATACTTACAGATCACAAAATTTGCAAATTTCGTGACCTATTCATGACGTTCATTGGTTGATTATCTCATGACTGATTGAATTTCATGATTTTTTTTTCGCGATCATCTGACGAAATTTGCGATTTTTTTCCGCGATCGTTTCACGGAATTCACGATTTTTTTCTGAAAGCGTTATACGAAATGGATTTTTTTCGCGCGAGCACTTGCCGAAATTCACAATATTTTTCCGCGACCAACTGACGAAATTCGATATTTGTTTTCGTGATTTTTTTGATAAAATTCACGATTCCTTATCACTATCGTTTATTGAAATTCTGTTTGATTGGTTCTGTTTGATCTGAAATTGATTTTGTTTCTGCCACCGACTTTTGCGCGAGAGTTAGACAAAATTTTCGACCTTATTGCGCGATCGTTTGACGAATTTCTCCTCGATTTTTTTGCTCGATTGTTCGACTAAATTTTCGTGATTTTTGCGCAATCTTTTGACGAAATTCGCGATTTTTTTCGAAGTCCTTTTACGAAATTCAAGATTTCTGTTTGTACAATCATTTGACGAAATCTGTACTTCTTTTCGCGATCCCTGATGAAATGAGCGATATTTTTCACGGTCGTTTGAAGAAATTAACGATTTTTTAAGCGACCATTCTGAGATTTCTTTTTTCAAAATTTCCAAGATTCGCGATTTTTTTCTGCTACCCATTGATGATTTTGAAAGAAAGAAAAATTACGGACTTTCACGAAAATTTAAAAAAAAAGTGGAATAATCACATACTTGTGAAAGAAGTTATGGAAACAAAATCACGTAGAGCATGTTTTATTGTGCAGAATTTTTTTTCTCTGTGTGATTCGTGTAGTTCTGCAAGTTATGCAATTTTCCACGTTCCCTGTTCCTCAAAGAAAAATTTCTCTTGTCCTTCGTCAGGAAACTCATGAAATGGCGCCCCTGTAAGTAAAACTTCGAAAGTGGCTAGAAAAAAGCTCCAATTAAACAGGTTTCCGTCTTAGAAAGTATAATTGTATGACTTTTTTCCCCTTCTAGAAAGAAATCTGTTATAGACAGGTTTTGTTTTCACAAGTTTTACTCTAATGCATCTCTTTTCAGAGCTATACTATAGAGCGGATGGTTTAACAGTCAGTGAGGATACCTGTAAAATGAAACCTGTCTATAAAAGAATCCTGTCTAAAAAGAAAAAAAAATCATGTTCAATATATTAAGATTTTACCTTGTAATGCGGAAACCTGTCTAAAACGAAATATTTCATTGGTTCTGAGTTTCCGTATTCGAAGTTTTTACTGTTCTTGTAAGCATAAGTCAGTAAACGTTTCTCATTAGGGGGGGGGGTAGAACCCCCACTGGATCTTACTCTTAGCTATATAGCATCCCTCAAAAAAATGTTTCCCCCCCCCCCCCAAGAAAGTTCTGAAATGGCGCCCCTGTGAACGAAACCCTAAAAATGACTCAGCTAATGCGCCACAAGTTTCGTATTATTAGGCGCAGATACATGTTTATGAGAACAACTTTAAATTTCTATCATATTGGCTTAATTTTCGAATTCTCTTATAAAAAAGATTCTAATGTATAAATGCACAATTGCTCTTTCACATGGGAAATTGACTGGTCTTTGTATGAGTAATATATTGTATTTAATATTTCATCAGTTCACACTTCTTTGAAAGAAAAGTTCAAGGTCAGTTTGGGTTCAAAAATCTTCTCCCTCAACAAGCGTCTACTCATCGTATCACGTGATTTACTTTTCCGAACCGAAATTTGGAGCAAATCGAATAATTCAGCATGAAATACCCATTTGTCTAAATTAAGGGGGTCCAGCCCCCTTTCCCCCCTTTATACCTAACCAATGAATCTCAAAATCTAATCAGAGAAGATCCTTAACATAATAAACTGGTATACCAAATTTGAAGCAAATCAGATAATTCTGCATGAAAAAACCATTTCGCTAAATTAAGATGGTATTAGCTCTGCCATTTCCCTCTTTGTGCTTAACCAATGAACCTTCAAATCTAATCAGGAAAGCTCCTTGTCAGAATGAACATAGAAAAAAAAAATAAAGTAAATTGGATAATTCTGCATGAAAACCCATTTATGTAAATTAAGGGGAGGGGACTTGCGCCCCTTTCCAACTTTTATACTTAACCAATGAATTTCCAAATATAATGCAGGAAGCGCCATATCGGAATAAACCGGTATATTAAATTTGAAGCAAATCGAATAATTCTGCTTGAAAAATCCATTTACCAAAATAATGGGGGGGGGGGGGGGACTAACACCAGAGGGGTAAATATACGACTTTTTCTAAATTTTATGATTTGTCGTTTGCTGTGAGGTGTTCAGCTACATAGAAGTACCAATAAGTGTAACCATAGTTTGTAATTCTATGTTCAGCTATAAGAATCCAAAATTTCAAGTCTTCAACTTAATTAGGGGCTCAGTTACAAAATAAAGCTTAAAATACACAAGTTAGAGCCCAGAGGGGTAAATATAAGACTTTTTCAAAATTTTATGATTTGTTGTTTGATGTGAGGTGTTCAGCTATAAGAATCCAAAATTTCAAGTCTCCTTCATATATAGTTTCTGAGAACGGGCTCTGTGACGGGCAGACAGACTGAGGAGTGAGATGAATAGGGTTTTGTCAGATGAACGAACAGGGGCGCCATTTGAGGGGGGCTGGGGGGGAAATAGCCCCCCCCCCCAAGGAATTTGATGTTTCAGAAAATTTATCAACCATCAAATGTAGGGATGAACTGAATAGTGATTTTGGCTGAATACCGAATGCCGAATATTTGGCCTGCAGGTAAACCGAATACCGAATATTAGGCCAGCCGAATAGTAACTGTTAGGCTGAATACCGAATATTAGGCCAGCCAAATAGTATCTATTCGACCGAATACCGAATATTCGGCTGGCCAAATACTTTTATATCTCAGTGTAAACGTTAAAAAGTTAAATTTTAAACATTTTTTTATAATACTAAGCACAGATTCCTCGATTTTGACAAACAAGACTATTTTTATAAGTAAATTTTGTACTAAAAAAGTATGTTTTGAGTTATTTTTTAAGAAGAGGGTGGTTTAAAAAAATTTGAAATAACAAAATTTAAATTCCATGACTTCAATTAATTCAAACAAATGAAAAGAATTCTCTCATATTGAACAAGAAGCAACATGTCATTCCACTTCTTTCATTAAAAATGAAAGGTGTACAAGCCGTAGCAGAATTTTCGTTTATAACTGTATAAAAATGAGGATATTTTAGCGAAATTTGCATCACATTAATTTGCTTGTTTAGAATGTGATGATATTCCTTGGAAGAGACTGGATTTTGGGCAGTCATATTGTTAGCTGCATTCTTAATAAAACAATGTCTAGCTCAGTGCTATTTAGATATGAATGGTTGCTATTTCCAGCACTTCTCGTCATGTTATCATATTTCACAGAAATTAAAGTAACTTTGTTGACAATATAGTTACAATACCTTCATTATTGTTAAAGTAACAAAAGAAAATTAAAGTTTGACTTGGGGATACACTGTATTTCTGACTGAATACGTGAATTGCGATCCTGATTTACTGGACAAAAACTGCCTGTTTTGTTGCTTATTATCACCCCTGAAATTTTCTTCCAGTTTGTTTAGAAACACCCTGTTTATGAAAAAGCAAGAAACGGATTATTTACCAGACAATGCTCAGTAACTTGCATTTCCACATTTATAAATTCCCATGAACAAATGACATGTCATTAATGGTTAATTTTTTTTAAGTGACATGTTTAAAACAACAAATAAATAATATAAAATCATTCTCTTTTATTTAAAAATTCTAATTATTCTGAATATCTTTATTAATTCACAGTTAAAAGTAGAAATTGTGTAACGTTTAAAAAAATATTTTTAAGAGGTTTTTTAAGTATTGGCAAACCGAATAGTTTGATATTTGGCCTAACCAAATATTCGCTAGTATGGCCAAATAGGCTGAATATCGAATAGATACCGAATATTCGGCGCATCCCTAATCAAATGTCTGACTCAAACATATATTAGAAAATTGCTCAAACGCTAAATTAACTTAATCAGATTTTATTGCAATAAAAAACATATGCATTAAATAAATGCTTATGCATAGAAATTAATAATTATCAAAAAAATTTCCTAAAGCCTTACTATTCGAACTCCCTCAAGGTGAGACATATATCTTAAACGAGTACTTAAGTTAATTTAAAAAATACATGTGAGAATTTTTTTTTTTTATCAGTTGCTTCTCAGCTGTGTGCAAATTGATCATGGGAAAACTCGTCAAAATTATTCACACAACAATCACAATGATTTTCTTCTAGCCAATTCTCGAATAAGCGCAAAGAAAATAATAACATTTAAATCCCACTGATGACGGTCTTGTGATGACTGAAAACGTTCTGGGTTTTTCTAACGTATTTTAAATAATTTTAAATTATATGTATGCACATGAAAGTAATTCTTGTGCATTTATTTGTGCTTTTTATATGAATATTAATTATAAATTTTACCTTTTCTGTAGAAAGATGAAGATATATACATAGTATTGATTAATGTTCAAGTATGTAGTTTTTCATCTGAAAAATATTCAGAATTTCTTTGAATAATCGGATTAACATGAAACCATCTCATAATAGGGAAAACTCAATCCGAAAAAATTAACGCTTTACCTTCACTTGCAGAAAATCACTAACGAAAATTTTCTTATACTTACAGATCACAAAATTTGCAAATTTCGTGACCTATTCATGACGTTCATTGGTTGATTATCTCATGACTGATTGAATTTCATGATTTTTTTTTCGCGATCATCTGACGAAATTTGCGATTTTTTTCCGCGATCGTTTCACGGAATTCACGATTTTTTTCTGAAAGCGTTATACGAAATGGATTTTTTTCGCGCGAGCACTTGCCGAAATTCACAATATTTTTCCGCGACCAACTGACGAAATTCGATATTTGTTTTCGTGATTTTTTTGATAAAATTCACGATTCCTTATCACTATCGTTTATTGAAATTCTGTTTGATTGGTTCTGTTTGATCTGAAATTGATTTTGTTTCTGCCACCGACTTTTGCGCGAGAGTTAGACAAAATTTTCGACCTTATTGCGCGATCGTTTGACGAATTTCTCCTCGATTTTTTTGCTCGATTGTTCGACTAAATTTTCGTGATTTTTGCGCAATCTTTTGACGAAATTCGCGATTTTTTTCGAAGTCCTTTTACGAAATTCAAGATTTCTGTTTGTACAATCATTTGACGAAATCTGTACTTCTTTTCGCGATCCCTGATGAAATGAGCGATATTTTTCACGGTCGTTTGAAGAAATTAACGATTTTTTAAGCGACCATTCTGAGATTTCTTTTTTCAAAATTTCCAAGATTCGCGATTTTTTTCTGCTACCCATTGATGATTTTGCGGATTTTGAAAGAAAGAAAAATTACGGACTTTCACGAAAATTTAAAAAAAAAGTGGAATAATCACATACTTGTGAAAGAAGTTATGGAAACAAAATCACGTAGAGCATGTTTTATTGTGCAGAATTTTTTTTCTCTGTGTGATTCGTGTAGTTCTGCAAGTTATGCAATTTTCCACGTTCCCTGTTCCTCAAAGAAAAATTTCTCTTGTCCTTCGTCAGGAAACTCATGAAATGGCGCCCCTGTAAGTAAAACTTCGAAAGTGGCTAGAAAAAAGCTCCAATTAAACAGGTTTCCGTCTTAGAAAGTATAATTGTATGACTTTTTTCCCCTTCTAGAAAGAAATCTGTTATAGACAGGTTTTGTTTTCACAAGTTTTACTCTAATGCATCTCTTTTCAGAGCTATACTATAGAGCGGATGGTTTAACAGTCAGTGAGGATACCTGTAAAATGAAACCTGTCTATAAAAGAATCCTGTCTAAAAAGAAAAAAAAATCATGTTCAATATATTAAGATTTTACCTTGTAATGCGGAAACCTGTCTAAAACGAAATATTTCATTGGTTCTGAGTTTCCGTATTCGAAGTTTTTACTGTTCTTGTAAGCATAAGTCAGTAAACGTTTCTCATTAGGGGGGGGGGGGGGGGTAGAACCCCCACTGGATCTTACTCTTAGCTATATAGCATCCCTCAAAAAAATGTTTCCCCCCCCCCCCCAAGAAAGTTCTGAAATGGCGCCCCTGTGAACGAAACCCTAAAAATGACTCAGCTAATGCGCCACAAGTTTCGTATTATTAGGCGCAGATACATGTTTATGAGAACAACTTTAAATTTCTATCATATTGGCTTAATTTTCGAATTCTCTCATAAAAAAGATTCTAATGTATAAATGCACAATTGCTCTTTCACATGGGAAATTGACTGGTCTTTGTATGAGTAATATATTGTATTTAATATTTCATCAGTTCACACTTCTTTGAAAGAAAAGTTCAAGGTCAGTTTGGGTTCAAAAATCTTCTCCCTCAACAAGCGTCTACTCATCGTATCACGTGATTTACTTTTCCGAACCGAAACTATTTTTCTCCAGAGGATTACTACTGGCTATCGGAAGAAAGAAAGATATACCGCTTCCTTTATAGAGTTGCAGATTTAGAGACCACAGAGGTTTTAGTGCTCCTAATAATAGCTTCCGTTTCGATTAGTCGCATTTTATTTTTCAAGACTGGACTATTTAGAAATTATGGAAAGATTAAAAAAGTTTGGAAGACTTTCAAAACGCTTTTTCAATAAATCAAAACCTAAAGAAGAGAGTGCATACTTAAATTTCGTTACTGGTTTTAAAGAAGAAAAATTTGCGATTATTTGGCGTATCGAGAACCTTCATCGATGTACTTTGAAATCTGGAGAATTTCTTGAAACTCTCAGTTTTTCCGCTGGACCTTCTAGCGAAGTCAAGTGGACTTTAAGACTTTATCCAAAAGGTAGAAAAACTCCTGAAAATTCTCGACAAAGAAAAGATGAAGATGTCGGATTATTCATTAAAAGAATCTCTACCGATCCAGTTGCATCATCTTTTAAATGTCGATTTATATGTGAAAGAACGCTATTGTTAAATGGCGCGTCGAAAAAGAACATCACTTTATTTTACCCCGAAGAATATGTTCCTGATATTATGATTGATTCGACAAAATCATCAGAATATGGTACAGATCATTTGATCTGTAGTGATCTGAACATACCACAAACACTTGTAGTGAGATGCAATATATACGTTATAAATGCTTATAACATGAGAACCTCTAGCAATAACATTTTAGGTAAGTGATATTTTAATAAATTTTTACGTACTCTAGATGTAATCTAATTAATTGCGACAGAAAAGAATTGACTTGATTGTTTTATGTCTCAGTGGTTTCCAAACAACGACGAAGAATACCAGAATTAATCTCAACCGTGTCTACAATTTTTACTCGTGGTTGTGTTATATATTTATTCGCTTTTTTTGTGTGTGTTTGTAAAACATTCTTACCGATCAACTTTTTTGCTCTACGCGGTGTTTAATTTCCGCTGAAGTTCACCGCAGCGCAGCTCCAGTACTTCTTTATTTTTAGTGAATATTTAAATATTAGTCTGAACGAGAGGTCTACACAGGCCGAAATTTCCGGGACCGGCCCGACTCATAGAAAAAAAATTCAGCCCGGCCCGGTAAAAAACTTCGTTCGACCCGAGCCCGGCCGGCCCGGAAAAAAGTTAAAATCCTTAATTTCTACAAAACATTGATTTATACGTCGATTTGGTTAAAAATTTGTCTCGTACAGGGAGTTCTGAGCAAAAATATTTATCTTAACTATTTTTTTTTCTTGTTTATAATCTTTATTTTTATATGTGCCGCAGGCTGCATTATTATTTTTTTTTTTTAAATGAATCTCTATTTCTTGTATGTATGTAAATGTTTCAGTTATCATAATATTGTTAATCCATGTCCCATGTACTGAAGCGTTAAAAATCTGAAAAATGCTATACTGTAAAATCTAAAACGGAAATGCCTAGAAAAGAACGAAAAATGCGTTATAGACAAGTTCCCTTTTTAGCAAATGTAAATATACGTTGTATATCTTTTCTTACGCATTACGTGAATTTTGCATGTATCAACACGTTTTTCAGTTTAAAAGAGGGTTCCGTCATAAGCAGGCTCTTTTTCACACGTTTTACTATATTTTAATAAGCGTAGAAATCTACTATTCTTTAAAAATAATAAGTTTAAGTGTAGAATAATGGCGATTTAAAAATGTATGCATTTTTTGCAAAAACTTTTGGGCCAGGGCTAATTTTACCGACCTTTGAATGGACCAGGCCACGCTGAGGAAATGATTTTCATACATGCTGGCTCAAAACTAGGACTGGAAATTTTGGGCCGTGAAAACTAGAAATGAAAGAAACCAGTCGGGGCTCTGTACAGAAAAAATAAGCTCGGGCCACGGGCCGACCCGTGCAGATCTCTAGTCTGAACCTGCGCATCAAAACCCACGGGAACAGTTCTGTGTGTTATGTTTTCCTTATTGATAAAAAGAGAACCTTTGCGAGAGGATTTTCTGATAATTCTTCGCTCCCGATTATAATATTTTCCCTCTTTTCATTTATTAGGTATAACTACATATAAATAGGATCAAAATTGGGGCCCTCGCTGGGGGGTGAGGGGGCTTCTCAAAACTTTCGCGAATGTTGTTACACTTGGCAAATTTACAAACTTAATTGGCAAATTTCTTTAAAATTTTAATAAAAACTATAATACACCTTTTCATTAGTGCACCCACGGGGGGAGCTAAGAGGGCTGAAGCCCCTCCCAGATTAGACTAGATATTTAAAGTTTTTAAAAATTATGAAAGAATATTATTATAAGAATAAAAATTATTATTATTAATGTGTCCTTAAAAAATCTGAGTTTTTGAAAATATATTAATTTTGTCATACATTTTTTTTTCTCTTTTATAAATTTCTTTATGAAATTCGAAATATTAGCATTTTTAAAATTTATTTAATTAAAAAATTAATGCCCTGTGCTCTGGCTCTCTTTAACATTTAATAATATTTTGATAATTTAATAATAAAACTTTAAATCGTTTGATTGTAAACACACTTTAAAATTATCGAAATACAGAAATGCACCAAAAAATCACAAAAACTAAGATATATTTTAGTAAAGTATTTCATTATTTAACATGTTAAAAGCATTCAGAATTAGCCCCAGCAAATTTTCCAGAGCTTCTCCGGCTGGTTAAGATTCTGCTCAAGTCAGCAGAAAAAATTTAAGTCAGGACCTGATCTGGTACGTCCCACTAAATTAAATGAAAGAAAACAGAGTTCGGCAGCGGGCCAGACAAGATCTGGGCACATATAAGCCTCTAAAATACGCTAGCCCCGTCCAGAGAGTAATTCTGGATGCGCCACTGCACTTTTTATTTCTGATCGACTTGGCAAAATTTACAAATCTAATTGGGAATATTATTAAACTTTTTATAAATAAGAACTGTTTTACATTTTCTAATTGTAGTAACTTGGCAAAATTATAAAACTAGCTGGCAAATACTGAAATTTCACTGGCAGTTTAAGGTCCTCCCCTCCCCCCCCCTCCCCCCTTGAATAAAAAGTCTTAGTGATAACCAGGGTTTCAAAAAAACCGGCTAAAATTTAAACAAAAGGCCACGTCGGTGGCTTTTATTGGTTTTAACCGGCTTTTTTGGCCAAAATTGGCATTTATACAGTGAAGCATTTTAATTATAAATGACACATTTTTATGTGCTTTTTAATTAGTTTTAAAGACATTTAATTGAGGTAGAAATCAATATAACCCAATTTTTCAATAATGAAGACATTAATATTGGAATAGAAGATCATACCAATTGCTTTCTCTGGTTTACACTGACCTTAACACTTTTTTTTTTTTTTTTTTTTTTACTGTTTTATATAATTAAAAAGGTCAATGGTTGCCTAGTTATATATTTTATGAACTAATTTTAAGGGATATTCATAATACAAGTCTTATTCTGATTATGAAAAAGGTTACAATTAAATAAAGAATAGAGTTTAAACGATTTTTATACATGTTTTTATAAGTCTTATTCTATTTCTATTAAGCATTTATTTAAAATCACACAAAGTCATTTAATAAAAAGATCATTTCTCTCTATTAAAACAGTATTATGAATAACATATGCATTAATTTCTGCACTATTTTAAATAACAACTAGCTTTTCAAAATTCTAATTCAACAAGTTTTATTTGGAGATTTTTTTTTTTAATTGTTCTCTTTTATTTTATGCACTTAAATGTATTAAAATTTCCTCACGTGTTATATCCTTCTTAATTTCTCTTTCAACATTGTTCATCCTACGATTTTAATCTGTCTGTATGGACAGGACATATCTGGAATAAGTTACATAACAGCTTAGTAGCAGAAAAACTTATATCATTTTTATAAGTTATCAGAATATTGATTGCTTATTACTGGGTGTTCTCAAGTGTTATATAAGATAATTTAAGTTATTAAATACATATAAGCTATTTAGTTTTAATCAATTTTAAAAGTAAATATCAGATATGTAAGAATGTTTCTATTTTAATGTGTGACATTTTCTTATTCTCTCATATAATCTTTAAAATGTGTGGTATGTAATAAAGAATTCCAAACCAATACTTGAGAGTCTAATTTAATGTATTCTTCTGAATATATATATATTTTTTTTTTCAGACATAATGCCTTCACAGTTGCATTCTAGCAGTTATAAGGTCTTATTTATTTGACAAAATTTAATGGAAGTTTATATTTTTTTAGTAGAAAATATTTATAAGTGTATTAAAAATAAATTAATTTAAATTTTATATGAATTATCTATAAACCACCTTTTCGAAAAATAAAAGCCGGCTTTTTTTAAGTGGTTAAAACCAAAAAAAGCTGGCAACCCTGCGGGCCGGGTCTGTTTTTACTGATTTTTGTATGAGCCGGGCCGAGCCGTAAACACTGTAAATATAATCGGGCCCGGCCTGAGCCAAACTTTAATTTTTTCACTGGGCCGGGCCAAGATAGCTTTCTTTCGGTCCGTGCAGGCCTCTACCTCACGCATAACGTATGTCCTATCGCATAAACACGACGCAGAAGCCAGGAGTTAAAGCCCCATCTTCCAGACCTTGAGACTAAAGATTTAAAATGTCCAAAAATTATGAAAGATTAATTATTTAAAGGTTCTTAGGTAAAGGGAAATTTTAAGAAAGTTTAATTTTGACTTAGGTTTTTTTTTTTTTTTTTTTTTTTTTAACAATTTAAAAATATTAACATTTTTAATATTTGCTAATTAAATCAAACATTTTAAAAGCGTTACAATTAAATAAAGAATAGAGTTTAAGATAAAAAATTTCATCTTTATCACATTCTTTGCTGCCATAATATGAAGTGGGCTGGTCGAGTAATTTAATCGATTAAAATCCTTTGACTAAGAATATTATGAAAGAAAATTAGCTTGAGTCTGTATAAGCCTCTACTAAATCATACTACTCACCTCTCCAAACTAAAAAGAGTAATCCTTGGTGTGCCATTGTGTATGCCATGCAAGGCTTTTCAAAAGGCGATTGCGTGGTTGGAAGTAGTGTTGCCAATTTAGTGGATTTCTCCCAGAATTTCCGAATAGTTACCTTCACTTTATTTAATCACGGAATGTCTGTCATTAATTAAAGCGAAAATTACTATTTGAATTTCTGGTAGATGAATAAAAGAACCCACTTAAACTGGTATTAACTAGTTTTGGAATGGAAGGGTATTAATATTAACTAGTTTGGCAGTGAAGAACCTCGCATAAGCTCTTGCACCCGGCCTTGCTTTCGCTAAGGACGGCTCTGATTCAAAAAAAGACTTAACTCCATACAATTTTCAAAAATTTTGTAAAAAAATTAACAAATTTGACTTGGAAGAGTGCAGTTTACGCAGGGTTCGCAAAGCTGGGCCCAGTTCGAAAAAGCCCGGTGGGTTTTTTCAGAATGGGCCCACTTGAAAAAGCCCACTGAAAAACCCATAATGTGGGTTTTTTCAATTTTCAGAAATAATTTAAAAATTTAAACACCATATACGTTTAATGAATTTAAGTCATCTCAGTTAATTTTGAAAAAATAATAATAATAATAATAATAATATATAAAAGACATTACATACACATCTGAAGTAAAATAAAAATGTATTTCAACACATTGAAATATTTTACTAACATTTAGAACCTAGTAGGCAACATACATAGTATATAATTATAGATAAAGGTTATATCATAAGAATGTCTTTATATAAAAAATTCAAATCAACTATATTCATGGAAATAAAAAATATGTATTTTTACTTTCTTCTATCTTTACAAGAAGAAAGTATTGGATTCGTGAAAAATTTCGACTTCCAGTTTATGATGGATTTATACGTTTTAAAAAGCTCCTGAAGACGATTTGATGGTTTTTAGAAAATGTCTGTCTGTATGTGAAAAAAAATTTGTGGGTGCTCTATCTCAAGAACTAATGCACAGAATTTCACAAAACTTTAGATTGAGTTAGACCTTGATGTAAACTGGTGCTGATTAGTTTTTAGTGCATACTGCTCAACAGGTGGCGCTGCTATGCTGCATTTATTTAAATTTTTGCAATAGCTTTATCTCAAGAACTAAAGCACGGGATTTTCATAAAACTTCAGATTCAGTTACAAGTTAAGTTGTTGCTTATTGAATTTTGGTGCATATCGCCCAACAGGTAGTGCTGCTATGCTGCATTTTTCGCGATTTCAGCAATAACTCTTATATCAAGAACTAGTGTACGGAATTGAATAAAAATTTAGATTCAGTTAGACCTTTATATAAACTGGTACTGATTAGTTTTTGGTGTATATTGCCCAGCAGTGGCGCTGCATTTATCTCACTTTTTGCAATAGCTTTATCTCAATATCTAATAATGCATGGATTTTCATCAAACTTCAGATTCAGTTAGATGGTGACGTAAACTGTTACTGATCAGGTTTTGTTGTAAATTGCACAACAGATGATACTTATATCTCCTTGTTAAATGCATCCAATGCAACAAATCTATATTTTACAATCCTCATGATGGGCATAAATTGTCATTTCATTTTGGCACTGTGATAGCGAAGTTTGAATTATTAACATGTATGAGATAGAAAAAACTTTTGGGATTGGCACATCCGACTAGTTTACTCCTTTTTTTCTTCCTACTTTTATATTTTAAATTTTAATATTATATTTATTATTTGATTTAAAGAAAAGTAATAATTTTATACCTACTATTATATTTAAAACTAATTTGTGAGAAACACTGACATTTAATTAATTTAAATTCATATAATTTATACAATTTATGACTTGTAATGTAGCATTACAATTATATTGTATATAAGGGAACAATGTATTTTTTTATGTATAGTGTATATAACACATAGAAAATATAGTATACAATTATGTAATTGCACATATATTATACTTTTGAAAAAACCCGATTTTCCCCGGGGAAAATTGGGTTTTTCATGAAAAAACCCATGTGGGTTGGGTTTTTTCAGAAAAACCCGGGTTTTTGCGAACCCTGAGTTTACGTCATAAGACTTCTCAAAAAGTGGAATGTTTCGTGGCAAAATAGTTTAAAGGGTTCCACGATTCCATTCACATTTTTAAAACTCATAAAATGTATCAAATGTCATGTAGGGAGTGTGGTTTGCCCAAGGGTCGGGTTGTATCGTACACGTATCCGAAAATTCTTTTTAAAGTCACTCGAAACACGACAAAAGAAAATCCGTCGATCTGAATCCCCTTTCAAACTCGACACATCACTTTGAACCGAACCCGAAGTTTAAAAAAATTAATCCATATATTTGTACTACAGGTAAAGTTCTTTAATCCGCACAAGTTGGGACCAAAGGTTGTGCAGATTATGGAATATTGCGGATTATGGAGTATTATGGATTACATCTCATTTTTTTATTTCTGGACACTACTTTAATTCAATATTCAGTATAACATGAAAAGAAAAATATGAAATATAATAATTAATTTTTCTGGACACTATTTTAATTCCATATTCAGTGTAACATGAAAAGAAAAATGGGAAATATAATAATTAATTTAATATGCTATCTCAAAAAATGCATTTTTCAAATTCTTGTATTAAAAAATTGATTATATTCACTTTTATATTTAAAAATTTCAGATATTTCTTGTAAAAAATCATTTTTGGATCAAGAATTTGTAAATTTGTTTAATTGTTTACTTTCATTAAGTAATGTGAATTATAGAAAATTGCGGATTATGGGTGTGCGGATTATAGATCCTTGACTGTATTATATTTGCACCATTATTTATTGTTTTAGGAAAAGTAGTCTACAATTATGTGATATCTCTTCTCTTCTCTAATATAAATTTTATACTTTTGTATAAAAATAAACATTCATTATTATTATTTTTTTTTTTTTTTTGGCAATTTAAAAATATTTAGGACTTTTTTCTCAAAAATCGGGTCAACACGAACACGAAACATTTAAAGGTAACCTGACCCGTCGGATCCGTGTAAAATCGGGTTACCCAACAAGGAGCAGCTTTGGTCTGCACCATAAGACTCAGTAAATAGTCAGACTTTTTTTTAGCAAAAAATAGGTTCAAAGAAAATTTTAACTTTTTTTGTTTGCCACAAAAAATTCGACATTTTAACAAGTCTTACGGTGCAAACTGCACTTGGATATGACAATCTTTTATTTATTTTATGGATTTTTAAAATGTAAACGGACTTGTAAAAATCGTTATCTATATCAAAAACCTCTCAAGAGGAAAGTTTTAAACTCAGAAGCGCCTAAAAAACTTTTTCAGTTAACATCTATGAATTTGCCGTAGTTTCCTTTAAATATTAAGAAATTGCAGGAAATATGTCACGGAAATTTTCAAAACTATCATTTAGCTAAAATTTCATACACAGTTGCTATGAAGCTACTTTTAATAAGAAAAAAAATGAAATGTAGACTTGAAATATTGTTTTTTTTTTTTTTTTTTTTTTTTTTTTCCATAAGGAAAAAAAAATATCAATAATGAAAAAAAAAAAATTATGAATTTCTAAGGGGTTTTTGCATGAGTTTCCAATATTCTTCATTTCATATTCATAAAAAGTAGTATTTTAGCCTACTGTTGTTTATATATATTTGTATTTTTGTAATCATTTATTTACATTATTTTTCCGTAATTCTCCGTCAAGAAAAAGCAAAGAAGTGTAATAGAAACGCTGAATATCATCTTTTAACTAAAACTTTTCTATTATTGGTTGTAAAGTTTCTGCATTTCTCTCGGGTTGCATTTATACTTTTCGCCGTCAGTTTTTAATAATTATCCATGACACCCATGCAATTTTACCTGAAGAGTTGGTTAAATGGTTTTTAACACGAATTCAGTTTATCTGTCCGTCTGTCCACTCTCTAACTCCTGTAAATGTAGTACTCGTTTTTTCATGCAATTGATGCATGTTATTGAGGGTCACCAACAGGGCCGTGCGAAGAAAAAACTGCACCTGGGGCAAAGTTTCAATCTGGCGGCGCCCCCCCCCCCCTCACTTTTTCTTTGTGACAGGTGAACACAAAATTGATAAAGTGCAGAAACAGAAATAAAGTCTATTGAATAAATATTTTGCGTTTATTTCGGAACTTTAAAACGTGTAATTTTATAATAATTCAGAAATTCCAAGCAACTAAATAACGTAAGAAAAAATTACAGTTAGTTGTTAGAGAGATTGCGATGTTTTGGACAGATTTTTCTCAATCTTTCTCTCTTTTTTTTTAGCCATTTTCAACTGTTGTTAGTATTGAGTTGGAGAAAGTAGGGAAATTGTCAAGGTAAAAATCGCTAACAACCAGGTTAGAAACAAGTGGTCCCTAGAGAGAGAGAAAAAAAAATCCTCCAAAAATGATCGATAGCAAACAAAAAAAGACGTTGGTAGTATAAATTTAGCACCCCTCAATTTCCGCGCCCGGGGCGATCGCCCCCCCTTTCGCACGGGGCTGGTCACCAAGGCATGTTCGGTATTGTATTTGAAGTGTGTAGCATTAATAGTTCATTTATAGGGAAAGGTTGTAGGGAAAGTCAAAAGACTTCCTTTACAACCTGGAAAAATCGTTTGCAGCGTATTTTAATGACATTATGCTATTTCAACTGTATTGATATAAATCATTTAATTTCACTACAAGATGATGATTACTATAGAATAGGGCATTCTAAGCATTTATCGTTGATTTAGACTTACTGGGACACACAAAGGATATCGGTTACAGAACTGTCTTTGAGCAATGACTGCTGAAAGTGCGTTTTCAATTTGGGTATGTGCTTCTTTCTGCATGTTAACTCGTTGTGTAGAAAATCGCTACCTCGTATACAGGGCTGCACAAAATAATTTACGTACCATTCTCCTTATTAGTTGAAACTGCTGAAGGGGCATTTTTAATTGTGGTATGCATTTCCTAACTGAACTAAACTTTTGAATGCATGTAGTTTATAGACACAAATCTATACATCCTATACAAGGCTGCTCAACGAATTCGGATAATTTTCCGACCGTAGATGGAAATTGCTGAAATTGGGTTTTCAAATCTTTAAATGCGTTTCCAGGTTAGAGATCCTATTA
The DNA here is from genome assembly GCA_963932465.1 of Maratus speciosus. Lineage (NCBI taxonomy): Eukaryota > Metazoa > Arthropoda > Arachnida > Araneae > Salticidae > Maratus > Maratus speciosus. The sequence continues at coordinate 316,484,137 of OZ010789.1, forward strand.
GACATCATATTTCAACTTATTAAACGGTGAAGTTTGTTACATTATTCTGAATGTGTTGGAAAGTGTTTCAGAATCAATGCTTGATGCTCTTTTTTTTTTGTTTCTTGTTTAATTTATTGTTGTGAATTTAATCCTGTTAAGACTTACATTAAAGAGGAAGAATTAACCAATTTCCATCTGCGATTCCTATTTGAGATTTATTAATTGTCTAAAATTACTAATAGTAAATAAAACTAAATAGGATAATTATTAATAGGATGATTACTAAATAGTACTGTAGTGATTACTATTACTAAAATTACTAAATTCGATGTTTCACATTTTTTTAGATCGAAAAGTTATTGAGAGCGTCGTCTGTTGTTGCACAGAACTATTATTACCACAGAACAGTTACCATTGATACATGTCCTTGCCATTACATGTCCTTGCCATTACAATTGCCCTCACAAAATAAATTTAACGTATTTCAGTTTTAAAAATTAACCTTATAGAGAGTTCAATTTAATAACCATATTCAATTTTTAACACTTTCCACCAAAAGAAAGAAAGTTTTTATGAATTCGGTTTGTCTGTCTGCCTGCCATCTGTCCATGCTCCAACGCGTAAATATAGCCGGATTACCATGAAATCCATATATGTTATTTGGTGTCACTATAGCATGTTTGGTATTGAAAATGAAGTGTTTAACATTTACGGTTCATTTACAGAAACACACAAGAGAATTCCGTTACATTACGGTCTAAGGGGCAAAATCGTTTACGGTTATTTGAATGATATTGTCCTACTTTAAACATTTTGAAATTTATATACATCATTGAGGTGCCTTATACAGATTGGGTCTTCTAAATTTTCCTTCAATTGCTTCGGCAAATTGGCATTATACCTTTTTATTTCCTTAATTGTAAAAATGAATTTGGATTCATTAGCTGTTTAAGCTTTGGTTTTAGCCATAATTACATATAATTAAGCTAGCCGACTTCGGCGAATAAGGACGGACCAAGAAATAGTTATGTAGCGATTTAAAAAACAGGAGAATATACCTTTTAATTCAAAACATCAGAATAAATTTAAAGGTATAGTACCTTTGTTTTGAATGCGTACCTCCATTCCTTCGTAGAATAAATTGTTCAGAAATGAATACGGTATCAATCGATGCAGGGCCGAAACTAGACTTTTTGGCGCCCGGGGCAAGCATGGATTTTGCCCCCCCCCCCCCCCCCCCCCCCAGCACTACAAAGTAAATTTACAAAAACAATTTTACTAAGTATCTAATAGACAACTTATTTTTAAATTAAAAATATATAAAACTGAACTACGTAATCAGCTTTGCCAAACATTGATTCATTAAAACCTTGAAAACGAAAACAAAAAGAATTTTTTTTTTTTTTTTTTTGTATAGGCCTAAATGAGGTCGAGATCTTGCTGTACGTTTGTATTTTTTCATCATAGTAGGATTATTGTGTAATAGATGTGTAACCTGCTATGATAAAAAATGTTTAAAGTGGAATTTTTCCCGATTCTTGTGATTCCCTCTTAGAAACTTTTACTACACCTCAGCCCCTTCACAAATGATGAGTCTAGATACGCCACTGCAGGGTGGCAAAACGCCTAGAAATTCCAGAAAGACGAGAAAAAAAAATCATTTTGGGCGATAAAGGCGGGGGGTGGGGTGCTTTGCTTAACTAGATATGACGCCCTGTGCAAGATTTTTTACTGTACCACTACAAATGCTGTACTCTTAAAAAAAACGGTTTTACTAAGAATTTTACTTTGTACATTTCCCCTCCTTCTTGTTTTTATTGTCCGGACAGTCATCGCCCATAGCAAGACGAAAAAAAAAAAAAAAAAAAAAAAAAAAAAAAAAGAAACTCAATGCTGCTCAGCGGAAAAACAACAAACAGCTTTCATGGAATTTTTTTATCTAATAGAAAACTCAGACTGTGAGGGGTCGCTTCGCACTTAGTAGTTATCAGTAGTGGACAGTGTCCGACAATAGAGATTGACCTTGAAAAATGGTAGTGATTTTCCTACACAGGAAGTGAAAGATAGAAGGCGAAAGGCATAGGCATGATACTTTTGGAATGGGAGAATGAAAAAAGCCTTTTTTCTTATTCATTTGAAATTTTGTATTGTAGATGAATCTTTTTATCTATTTGTAAAGTTTAATGCATTTGATAAAGTTTTCCTTTAAATTTTCCGGCTGCGAGACATCTTTGTACAAATTTCGTATATATATATACATTCTTGTATCAAACGTCAAACAAATTCTTCATTCTGGCGCCCCTTCACCTTCTGTTGAAGCGGCGCCCGGGGCACGTGCCCCCTCTGCCCCCCTCCCCCCTAGTTTCGGCCCTGAATCGATGAATTAAAAATCAGTAATCTTTGAAGACTTGCGACTTGACAAAATAGATTTAAATTACTCTAAAGCAGTGTTTCCCAACCTTTTATTGGCCATGCCCCACCAAAGCATCTGTAAAATCCCCATGCCCCCCCCCCCCCCCTCACTTTGTAAATAATGTATCTTATTATTTCAAAAGTGGACTCTCTTCACACGGTTAAAGTGTAATAGAGCCTTAAGAATAATTATCTATTTCACGCTTTTCAATTTATCAAAAAGGTGAATATTTTTTCTCTAATGTGTTTCTAACGTAATTCTATAAATTTAATGAGGCTATACATTTTTTTTTTTTTTTTTTTTTTTTTTTTTTTTTTTTTACATCTTCGCCTTTTTGCCAAAAAGAGTTTTGTTCTACTTTTCCAACTTCCCTCAGTGTTAAAGAAAATTGCTATACGGTCTACATTTTTTTCTTCAAAAACATCTCAAAGAAAGAGTTATATTTATCATTAGAATTGATAACATTCCCACATTTTATAATTAACATTTATAACTTATTAAGAATTGGTGGAAAAGCTTTGGACACTAAATTTTCTATCTATGGATAACACAATACACAAGAAGCATTTCAAGATTATCATCTTTATCAATTTTAAGTAGATATTATTCACCATCACAACTCACTTTCTCCGTTTTCTCTTTCCCACTGTTATTAACAGTCAATAACTGTGTTATTGTTAACTGTCTTCAAAGTATTATTTGATTTTGAAATTTAAAATAGATATGTCATCATGTAAATTTATTTACTGTGTAGGATGTCGCACTAGAGTCATCGATCTTTTTAAAGTATCCATTTCATTTTCTAAAGCTATTTAATATTTATAAATTTTATGAAGTTGGTTATACCTCATTTAGATATTTCATATATTTTTATGTTAAATATGTTTAAAATAGTCAGATTTATACATATTTTTAACTAGAATCGTGTGTAAAAGATTCTTCGTGTGATATCTAGAGTGAACAAAATTAAAATGCTCATTCAATAAAGAATCGAAACGTTGAGAAAAATTAAAAGTTAAAACCAGAAAAATTATACAGATTTTTTACACTGTAACAAGATTTAAAATATTTTTAAGAGATATTCGTATAATTATTCTGGTGTAATTCTATTTTAAACTTTTGATTGGGACATTTTTTTTAAAAAAATTGAATTATAAAACATTTTGTATATTTTGCTTGTATTCCATTTATTTTTAGTCTACAACATTTCTTTCACTCCATCCAAAAGTAACTGACAGCGAATGGATAAGTAACAAATTTAGAATTTCCCCCCTGAGGGGCGTACGCCCCACGTTGGGAACCACTGCTCTGAAGTCAATAACCATTACGTACTAGAAATAAATATGATTAAACTGGGTTTTTTTCATACTTTAATAGAATAAGATTTAGATTTTCAGAATTCTGAATCATAGCATTGAATAATTCGACTGCTGCCACGCACCAAAATGCGAACTAAAGATATTTAGAATAATTAGAAATAGAATTATATCTATATTATAAAGGACAAACATATCTGTGCGTAACGCTGACGTCATTGTGCGAATGGCAACACTTTGAAATTTAATATGAAATTTCGGTTTTGTAATTTAAATTCTAAACATCGCACATTTTCAATTTTTACGCAGTTGTATAGGTAAAAAATGTACTTTTAAGTACAATTTGTTTAAAAGCTGTATAATTGAGATATTATTCTTTTTATAGTTTTTAATACCAATTTTCTAATCGTGGTAACTCAAGTACTCCATTTCTATTAAAAGTGCAGGGAAAATGAAAATAGTAGATTACTGTATCTTTTTGTGGCCATTTTCTCATAAAAACTGAAAAGAAAATATAGAAATTAAAATACGTGATATGTCAAGAATATCGTCTGTTATAAAACCCGGTGAATTTCTTTTTTGTTTCGTTTTTATTTATCAATGAAATGATGTTTAGTTTATTGCAAACTCACTTTACAAACAATACAACACTTTTCCTTTACAAAAATGTATTTTAAAGAATATTTGTGTGACTTACTTTCTCCGCATTTACTTAATTCGTATTAGAAAGCTGAAAGAATGCAATTTCATTAATCTGTGTGTAATAATATTTTCCGAATTTTGAAAAAATATAAACGAATGATTTCTGTTAAAACAAGAGCTATTACTATAAATAAACAAATAGCGACATATATGAATCATTACATAGCAGATTTGTTTTGCCGAGCATCTTGAATGACGGCATTGTTTTTGCTGGATTTGTGTATTATTCCGCGATAATTACGCCATATGCATATATGCTATAGATGTTGTTTAAGACTAGATCGTAAAAGTGGAATGCTTTAGCGGATGCAAATGACGTCATTTTATAAAAAGAGTGTATTTTAATTCTTAAAACTGAAATATCTTTTGCAGAAGTGCGTCATTTCACCCCTACTGCTTAAAAATTCTTCACGGGTCAAGATACTATTTTTTGAAAATAACGTAATCCAAATCCCAGACTGATAAAACGCAATGTTTTACAAATATTTAGAGTATCTTTACAGAAGAGCAGTGACATACAGTACAGTGTGCATTCTCAGATCGGAAGTTTTTGTCCAAAAAATAGCGATTTATATTACAGAAGTTGATGATTCTCGCTTGGATAATTAATTCACTTTGTCGAGTTAGACAAGCAATTAAAGGAGATCTTGCAATAATTTGAGGTTTAAAATAATATCAGGTTACCCGAATTTTTGTCCAAAATTCTCTTGACTAATAAAATTTTATTGCTATTCTTTAAGACATTCTACTATAATTTTATCAAAATAACATAATTTGCTTAATTTAATTTTTCGTAATTTTATATAATCTATATGTTTAAAACACAAGGTTATTTGTTTTTTAGTCATCGACCCTGAGCTTCCAACTGAACAATTTTTACTAATAATTTTTTTAACTGAAAGCTGTCCATTTGTAGATGTGCCCGCACAAGCTGTTTTTTAAAGTATCCCCATTTTTTTTTTTTTTTTTTAATTAGCAAAATATTTTTTTTAATTTCTTCAAAATGATGGTAATTAGCTTTCATTATTGCATAGAAGAGAGAAATAATGAGGTTTATTTATCTTTATTCGTGCCATTTTCTGATAAAAATTCATATATATATATATATATTTTAAAACATGGTTTAAATTTTGTTGTGTAGGTTTTAGTGGTGCAAAATCCCATTAGTGACATGCTGCGCCAAAATATTTTGAATTGAAAATGACGTACTGCTTTTGAAAACACGAATTTTTCCTCATAAAGTTTCCATATTTTTTTCCTCCTGTATGTGTACTTATACTAAGTTTGAGACGCTAGAAGTAAGTGAAAATGACATCATATTTAAAAGAAAACAGTCATTCTCTTAGATAAAACAAAACATTTTAACCCAAATGCGTCTGAAAAACATAAATTACGGCACTTTTTACCCTCCAGTACTGAGATTAAAGTCTAAAGTTAAGAGTGCGACTGATCACATGCAAAGGTGCTGCTGACAATGGTGACTTCAAGCTTTGAGTTAAAATGATCAAATTAAAATACCAATTTTATATTAAAAAAAAAGGTAATTACGATATGAGAGGTGCATATGTAAATTTTGAGAATATGAAAATGATGTCGGGTTTTGATTTCACGGGGGGAAATTTCTATGATTGTATAAATGAAATAAATTTTGCTTTTTTCATTCCAGAATAAGAGCATCAATTGATAACTACATCATAATAACTTATGTTTATTGTATTTTACTGATTTCATATACGATTAAAGTAATTTTAATAATTTGAACAACAGGGTTTATGTTAACTTTAGGTTAAAATAATATTCGTTTGAGGGTTAAATTAACCAATATAAAATGTATTTTTTATTGTAACTAATTTTGTAGGTTTATTGTATATCTATGTAACACAACAGTTTCTTCGTAAACATTTTCTTTCGTCGAAATTTGACGAGCTCCACCTCGTTTAAATGAAAGAGAATGCTTTTACATTTTTTTTTTATTTGCTATTTGAAAAGTATCATGTAAGAAAAGAAACCAATAATGACGATTTTAGTCCCTCTCTGACAAATAAACAATTAAATGACTGTAAAAATTTTCTTCCAATTCCGTCATAATTTCCCTTTGATTTTAAAATATCTGTTTTAGAATATAAAGAAATTTTATTCATTTGTTTTAATTCAGAGAGGAATCCATGAAATTAAAAATTTCACTTATTAAAAATGGCTTTAAAACTATCCTCTTCTTAAATAACAATTCAATGCATAGATTTTATTTTAGTGTAAAATATGCTTGTAAAAAGATCTTATTTCTCACTGTGAAAGTATGTGTGTTAAATATTTGTCAAATAGTTTTAAAATATAACTTTCTAATACTTTCAAACGCAAAAATTTTAAAGTATTTGGCAAGCCGAATGAACCGAATAGTTACTATTCGGCTGGCCTGATATTCGGTATTCAGCTTGATAGTTAATATTCGGCCATTTCTGTCTGAATGGATGTAATTCCAAATATGATGATGTTGAAGTTTTGGCTTGTGGCTTTGGAAGTCTCATTCAATTTAATTAGAATTTTAAAACTGGGACATAGAGTCAGAGGGAAAGTATAGCAATTAATTATAAAATCTAAAGACTAAGGAAAAATATGCTAAATTAAATAATTTCAGTAAAATGTCCTAAAGTAAAATAAAAGGTTTTAAATTAAGAAAAAAATAGTAATGCAATTTATAGTTAATTTATTTTAGCAATTTTATATTATATATAATTATAAATTATCTAGAAATTTTTTTTATTTATAAAAATATAATTCCCAGTCTTCTTTCTTTTCTTTTCTTTTTTCTTTTTTTTTTTTTTGTTTGTGCAGGAAGCAGACATTTCTGAATGCTAAATTATTATATTTAATTTTTTTTTTTCTGTATATTTTAGGTTTCTCAAAATCCGAGTCTTTACTTGAAGATCTAAAAACAGTGTACGATAATGGGAAATTTTCCGACGTCACTCTGCAAGCAGGAGATGTAAAGTTTCCCGCTCACAAAGTTATCCTCGCCTCTAGATCGCAAGTGTTCGACGCTATGTTTCAACATGATATGAAAGAAAGTCAAACTAACATTGTCCATATTGAGAACATTGAACCTGCGATCCTGAGTGATATGCTTCAGTACATGTACACTGGAAGTGTGAATGATTTTTACGTTGAAAAAGCTATATCTCTGTATCCTGTTGCTGACAAATATTTTTTGGAAGAACTTAAGAAGTGGTGCCTCGATATCATGCTGGAAAACTTGAAGGTGGAAAATGTGTGCAAAATAGCGCTTTTGGCGGACTTGCATCCAGATCCGAAGTTGAAAGAAGCAACTTTCAATATGTTTCGCAATTGTACCGGTGAAATTTTTAAGAGGAAAGAGTGGCAAGACTTGGTTTATGATACAGATCGACGTGCACTAGTGTCGGATATCCTTCAAGCTGTGTCGGCAGATTTTACGACAAATTGCTCAGACATCAAATAACCATTCTACAAATCTTAAATTTTATTATTCAAAGATTTTGTTTTTACTGGCATCATTGTGAAACTTTAAAAAACGAAATTTACTTTCATGTTACATATAGTGTATCGAAAAAACGATTCCCGAACTTTAAAATTCAATAAATTATCAATTATAACAAATTAGATAAAATAAATAGCATCTTTATAAAGTGTTATATCCTGTAAATTTTGTACGAAGTAATTAAAAAAAATAGTTCAAATGTCAACCAACTGCACAGACTCATGCTAAAATATTTCGCAAGTTTGATTGAAAATTTAAGAATACAAACCGGCATTTTTGTGTTTGAACAGCTAAACAGAATAAAGAGTAAAAACTGAGTCTGATACATTGTACAGTCGTGGGGGGGGGGGGGGGGGGGGGGGGCAAACATCCCTTACTAACCCTGCAACTAAGTATAATGGAAGAAAGTTACTGGTGCCAAACGATTGGAAATAAAGTCTACTTTTAAATGATGCATATTAAATTTGCCTTCCATCTACAAATCAAAAACAGATCAAACCATGCTTTTTTCAATGTTAACACCCACTTTTGACAATATATTTTAAATCTTCGGCTCAAACTATGCCTAAAACCCAAATTTCAAGTCATTTGGATGATAGCTTTTTGAATTATAGTATTTCATGACATTATAATCCTAATGTGATAATTTTGTGTGTGTCCATAATACTAAAAAGCCCAAACATAAATACATCGAATTTATAATTTAAAAAAAATTATAACATGAATTGCGAAATTAATATTTAAAAAATATATAAATTGCAACCTACATTTTTTTTGGTAGATTTATATGTATTATGTCCTGCTTTAAGCGAATTCTCAATTACAAATTTTTCTTCCAGGTAGTTTTCGAATTATAATTAAAAAACGTCAAAATGCAAGGATTAAAGAACCGTCTATGATGTGAAGAAAAGCATAATTTGAAAAAACATATATATTATTAATTTTATTCAAACGTTTGGGCTGGCAGTAGGCGAAACATATTAAACAAGTGATGTGGTCATATTGGCAAGAAATAATACATTGATAGAAGTGAGATAGTCATTCTGTAGCATTTCAACAATCGGATACCAAACTTCAATTCGGATACAGCCCCTAAAGTACGCTCATTTTAAAATAATTTCCCAGAAACTAATCGTTCGAATTTGATGAAAATTTGTTTTTAGGCTAATTAAAGGATGCATAATTTATTTACGGTGTCAAACTTGGGTATTGCTATTGAAAAAAAAAAAAAAAGTTTGGATTTGTTTTGATATGCCTTTTAAGCAAAATTTATATACATCATTTAGAAGTATACTTTATTTGTAATCGTTTGATACAAGTAATTTCCTTCTACAATAATTTGTTGCAGAATTAGTAGCAGGGTTGTAGTGGGTAGCCACCCGGGCTGAGTTTTTTTTATTTTTATAAAAAACCCGTTTAAAAAGCCCGGGTTTTTTTAAAATATATTTCTGGAAAGGAACAAATGATGTATTTGTTGTTTATGGTTCTTTTGTTTTATTTTTTTCACTTCTTTGAATCTTAGAAAATATATTTGTACTAATTTACTTGCACTTTTGGGAACCCTGTAATTTAAAAACGTTTTAGCTTTTAATTTAAAACGTAAATTTAAGCTTTTCAGTTAGCTTCAAGAGTATTATATTTCCTAAACTTATTATATTTATTAAATTATTTTATGTACTTTACAGCTGAATCCGAAAATGACCTTAATTTTTAACCATCAGGTAAGGAAAATTAAATAAAAAAAGTTTTACATCTGTTTTATAGTATCATTTTTTGCTGCTGAATCCGAAAATGACCTTAATTTTTAACCATCACGTCAGGAAAATTAAATAAAAAAAGTTTTACATCTGTTTTATGGTGTCAGATTTTTGCTATATTTTAACTTTGACATTTACGATTTGCAAAAAAATTATAACGTGATGGTTAAAAATGAAGGTCATTTTCAGATTCAGTGCTAAAAAGTAGATAGAAAACAATTATCAAAGGTTAAAAAACTCAGCCATCTCCTCTATTTTATAATATCTGATTTTTGTTATTTTTTAACTTTGATAATTTATGATTTGCAAAACATCCTGAGATGATGGTAAAAATTAAGGTAATTCTCGGATTCAGTGCTAAAAAATACATAAAAGTTAAAAAACACAACCATAACAGTCTTGTGTTATCTAATCTAAAACTTTTTTTTTAAACTTCTTGTCGGTAATCTATCTGAAATTTTGTGTGTTATCCTGTAAAATAAGTATGAATGGTAACCACCAAAAATTACATATTAGATTATCATTGGATTTACATCAGTATATTTGTAAAATTTAATCTCGATCGGATATTTGAAAGTGAGTTAAATTTAGAGTACAAATTTTGAACTGGGAAAACGTACATACGATCTTTGAAGTAAAATAAAATAACTTAATATTTGTTAAAAGAAATAGTCTGAAATCCTTACAAAATAAAACATATGTTAAAATACAATAATTTTAGCCAATTTGAAACTTAATAAAAGTTAACTCAATCGTAACACTTGTACTATTTTTTCAAAGCGCAGATACACATTAAAAGTTCTTTGAATACTTTAAGCGCTTAGGATATGACCCCTCAAAACATAGCCAAACTCGTTTGTGTTCAGATACAGAAAAGGGGTATAAGTCATGCGTTTTTAAAGTTTTACAACTCAGTCAATTTTAGTGTTATATGAACGGGACTTTTTTTGTCTGTCTTGTCAGTGTAATAAGAAAATTTTATTAAATATAACTATAGGACCGGAGTCCGTATAAAAACTTAAATTTCGTAATTTTTTAAGAAATGTTTTTATTGACCCAAATCGCTTTTGAAATATTTCTTTGCTTCAAATTCAAACATTTTTTGTAATTGGAACTATATGTCTATGACTAACAGTTTAGGAATTAGCCATTGAACACCGTTGAGAGTGGACACCCTGTATATATATATATATATAAATATAAGAAAAATTTTTGTTGTAAGATATTTTTTATCAGCATTTGTTAATCTTATGATAATTTCAAAGGAGCAAGTTTTTTTTTTAAGTTATATTTATATTTTATTATTAAATAACACACAATTGATAGCTTTGCAATTTAAAATTTATTTGTTATTTAAATTAAAGGGATCATATATATATATATGTATTTTAAGAACAGAGAAAAATATTGAGATCTTTATTAAGACTATGAAGTCATTCCCATCTATTAGACTATGAAGTGATCACAAAGATTTTATTTGAGATCAGGATTGCCACTTATTTCGGCAATCAAATTCCTTGTGCTTTCCTAAGCAAAAAATTAAATTTTCCCTGAGTAATTCCTCTGCGAATTTTCAAAACTTCAACGGATAAATTTTGCAAAGTACCAAAATTTAGTAACATTTCTTGTTTTTAATATTCATTTTTAAATTCCCTCACTTTTTCCAGTTTTCCCTTTACAGTGGCAACCCTGAAGATTATTATTTGGGAGGAAGGTGGAATCATATTTCACATTTTGGCATTTTAACCCAATTTACCCGTGGAAAATTGCCCATTTAACCTGGGTTTTTTTATAAAACCTGCCCGGGCTGGGTTTTTAACAAAAAACCCGGGTTTTTTACAACCCTGATTAGTAGGAGTGTTTACTTTTTTGTTTTCCTACGACTGTACATATGTATGTCACTTACAGCGTTCGTAAATATCATATTTTCGATATATATCCGATATTTTCAAAGTAGTCAACTTACTGCTGATAATAAATATTTTCAAGCTTAATATAAGTTAGGAGCTAAAAAATATGACATTTAACATGAAAACTTAAAAGTTCTAAAAATTCATTTCTCTTTTCTTCCCTCCCCCTCCACTAAAAACAAAATTAAAGATCAACTAATTGAAAACAGATACAATTTGCTTTATACACATAACTATAGGATTTGTATCAAGTTTCAAGAAAGTTTTATATTTTGTATAGCAAAATATTAAATACAAAATAGTTTTTTAAATTGAAGAATTTTAACATAAATGTAAGCTTGTCTTATTTTTTATTCCCTAGACCAGGGATGGGAAACCTATGGCACGCGTGTTGAATTTGGCATATAAGAAAACTTCTATGGCACGCGAAAAAAGTTATAGATTATATTCAGTTTATGGAGAACAATCCATTTTTATTTTATTTTATTTTTTTATTATTATTTTTTTAACAATAAGTACAGTTTTGTGTAACAGGTATATAGCTTACTTTAAAATAATCCGTTAATTTTGAATGATCTAAGATATTATAAATTTCAATGAAAGAGCCCTGTAGCGTCATTTTCTCGCCAAACCTTTCAACATACAGAGTTTTGCAAATCATTTTGCTTCTTTATCAAATTTCAAAGGTTTTATTTTTTGAAAATTGAATATTAAGAAATAGTTTGCATATTAAGGGGTCCCAGGACTCTTAAAATTTGCAAAATCGAAAAAATAAGACCATTTTCAACGTATAATATCTTAAAATGTAATTGATTTTAAGACAAAATTTTATATTGGGATGAAAGATATAAGTATGTTCTTTCATTTCATGTATTTGAAAAATTACAAGATGCAGAATTAGAATTTACAGTGGGCTCCAAAATGTCAGACATTTGACGAGCGGAAAATGGGCATAACAGATTATGCGCACGATTACAAAATAAATTTTGCAAGTAGAAGGAAAATTTTGGGTCTTACTTATGCTTCACATTGTAATAATTACTCTGAACCTAAATAAATTTGTATTTAAAGAATTTTTCTATTTTTAATACAAAGTTGTATTTAGTTAATGTAAAATTTAGAAATTTTCAACAGTATAATCACCTATAAAGAATATATTTCTGTGCAATAAGAAGAAAATTTTAGGTTCAGTTTATACAGACTAACATGAAACATATGTTTTGAAAATTTCATGAAAAAAAATTCACAAGTTTTTGAGATATTGTGCGCATTATGCCCATAAACGTCATTTGGAGAAAATTGACTTCAACGTTTTTAAAACGCCGCTTCAGCTATTGAGCGTGTATAATTCTAAAAGCCATAACTTCTGTTCTAATAGGAATTTCAAGGAAACATTTATACCAAAATGTTCAAAAAAGATGGTAGTTTAATATCTAAAAAAATTAAAATTTCGAAAAATTTAAAGCTTTAAGAGTCCTGAGACCCCTTAATATACCCAATTGACATGCTTTTTGCTTTAGATTAGGTTTTATTTTATTTAAATTTTGGGTTATAAGTTATTTTAGGTTTTATTATAATCGGGCTCTAATTTTGAAAATTGAATTTTAATTGTCAGTGTAAATATCATAATTATGTATCTTTCGAATCTGCTTCTACCTGAAGAACTAAAAATGATCTGATTTGGGAGTATACAATAAAAGAAAATCTCATTTATAGATTATTAATTCGAAATTCGATGCGACAGGGCTGTATTGTTTCGAGTTTAGTATAAGTGTAAAAATATTTAAGTAAAAATTCTATAAATATTAATTATTGATTTTATCTAGGTTAAAACGTTTCTGGCACGTTAGAATGTTGGTACAGTCGTGGAAAAAAAAAAAAAGTAAACACCCCCTACTAACTCCTCAACAAATTATCGTAGAAGAAAGTTACTGGTACCGAGCGATTGGAAATAAAGTCTACTTTTAAATGATGTATATAAAATCTGCTTAGGGGGCCATCTACATATTAAAACGAATCCAAACTTCATTTTTTTCAATGACAATATCCAATTTTTACAAGATATTTCAAATCTTTGGTTCAAATTATGCCTAGATACCGAATTTCAAGTCATTAGAATGATAAGTTTTTGAATTATAAACATTCAAAATTGAGTGCTTCTAATGTTAAATTACATTTTTATTAATTTCTCCCGAAATTATGCCCCTAATGCGCTAATTTTTTTTGTAGCAATAATACTAATATACCCAAAAATAAATACGCTGAATTTGCAATTTTTTATAATTTTATGATATGAATTATGAAATTAATATTCGAAAAAAATATGAATTGCAACCTACAATTTTTTTGATGGATTTAGATTTATTAAGTCCTGCTTTATGGAAATCCAAAATTTCACATTTTTCTTCCAAGTAGTTTTCAAATTATGCTTAAAAAACGGCAAAATGATGGTTTAAGGGGCCGTCTAAAATAGAAGTGACTAGATATTTTGAAATTTCTTCTGCTGTATTGTAATCTAACAAGCTTCATTGACTTTTAAGGTGCCTTGATCAAGATGGGGTCTCTCTCGGTTAATAATCGATTTCCGAACTTCAATTTGGATACAGCCCTTAAAATACGCTAGTTTTAAAATAATTAATTTCTCGGAAACTTATGGTACGAATTGCATAAAAATTTCTTTTTAGGCTAATTGGAGGATGTAGAGTTCATTTATGATGTCAGAATTGTGTACTGCTATTGAAAAAAACAAAGTTATGGTTCGTTTTAATATGTAGATGGCCTCCTAAGCAAATTTTATCTATATCATTTAAAAGTAGACTTTATTTCCAATCGTTCGGTACCGGTCACTTTCTTTTACGATAATTTGTTGAGGAGTTAGTGGGGGGTGTTTACTTTTTTTTTTTTTCCACGATTGTACATAACAATTTTGAAATTTTTGGCACGCATTCTCAAAAAGGTTCGCCATTCCTGCCCTAGACTGCTGTACAATTTAGACTCAACTAAACTAAAATCAGAAAAGATTCTTTTCTAAAGCAGGGTTCGTACGGTGCTTGAAAGCAGGCTCGGACTGAACCGCCGGCCCATCGGCCCGAGGGCCGGTGCGCCCTCGCCCAGGGAAAACGTTGCGCCCCTAAGTGCCTAAGCCGCTCCAATATATTTTCACTTGTTGTACACATACATTCTGATTAGTGTATTAAATTTCGAGAATTCGTTTAGGGATAATTGTCAAATAATTGATAGCACAAGAGAGGTATTTCTTTATTATCACAAATAAAGATATATAGTAGCAATTTCAGGACGGAAACCAAAACGGACATCTTTGCATGCGATTGAAAGAGAAAATATGCACCCAACGAGTGCTTTAGTAGCCATTGCGCCCTGGACGAATTTTTTTTAATCGCTTCTTTAAATGATATCTTTTAGATTTTAACCAGTATTTTGCAAATTTTCAGTCCTTTTCTTTAAGTACTCTGCGCCCCCTTTCCTTATAGCCGCCCCTGAATGCACATATAATCGTGCTTTTTGAAAGCAACTTGACAGATAAAAAAGAGATACTATCAGAAGGCAAATATCTTTTTGTATGGATTTTGTTTTTGATTGGAAAACATGATCTTTCTTTTCGGGGAATACAAAGTTGATGATACTTTTGGATTGCAATCCTGCAAGCTGTGGCATCTCGCGGACAGCGGTTTCTCATTCACAAAATCTGCCATCATTTTCGGATAGTAATCTCGCGCATAGTTTAGGAGTAATCAGTGAAAATACATAATATATATATATATATATGCGTCGAAATGAGAACCTCCTCCTTTTTTTGAAGTCGGTTATAAAATACTGGCTATGTATCCTGCATGAATACAATCCCTGGGGAAACCCTTGATCTGTAACAATGATAAAAGTTTTGCAAATCATGGGAACAGTGTGCTGAGAATAGTAAAATTACTAAATTGTTTTAGCGATTTTAGACTAACAAAGAAATTTTTTAGGGTGCACTTTTTCTGTTGAAACCTTTTCACAACGTGATATCAATTCAGCTCTTTATGGACACGTAACAGTAATTTTTTAAGAATAAAAAATACCAATTATTTCCACAAGCAAGTATTATTTTCACATTCAAATAGCCTTATATTTCAGCATTCCAATGCCCTATAATACGTGGTACTTTTATAAAAGAACAAAAGAAGCCTGAGATTTAGTTTTCAAAATTTCTATTTCCAAACGGAAAGTACATTTTTGTTCTAAACATAAATATTTTTTAAACGAAGTTTGCATACTCAATGTTTCTTGTGTGTGTTGAAGGGTATATCTGCAGATACCACATTTAAAAATGTTACTTGGTTAATAATATTAATATCAATAAAACGGTAGATAATAAAAAGTAATTTCTCTCAGATTGTAACAGAAATTGAATTTATGACATTTTAAACTGGCTTGATAGCTAATTCATATTACTTTAAAGAAATATATTTAAAAAATAGGTTGAAGCCCTTAGCAACACCGCAGCAACTCTATTTGGCGCTTGGTGCAAAAAATCGCGTTAGCTTTTCTAAGGATCCTTAGTGCATCAATGGTGAGAGTGGGTAAAAATGTGGTTTACAACTTACAAATTATGCTAAAAATAATCGTAAAAATATATGTAGGTACCAATCGACTGAAAATAATATCGACTAGTTATTATTATGTATAAATTATGTTTCTGAAGTCGTATACTTATTAAGGATTGTACAAACTTTTAATTTTCAAGCAATAACACCCATTTTTGACACCTTATTTGATTTTCTTGGATCGAGACAGCCCGGAAAAAGGCATAGTTTATATACATTATCTTAAATCTTGATAGGGTTGTTAAAGATAAATCCATTTCAGAAACTTAATTTTTAACTTCATAAAAACTATCTGATTGATATTTTATTAATTCATTAGTGATATAGTGAATAGACCCAAACTTATTCCAGACTTTTTTTCAATTCAAAAACTTTTCTTAATTAAAAAATTAACAAAGTCATATTAAATATATATATGTATATTATGAACAAACCACAACTGTTAAAAGCATTGATGCGTACAGCTCGTTTGAATAATTAGTTTTCGAGATATAGAGAATTTTTCCTTTCCATAATTTAAGGGGACCGTATTCCGTTATCAAAGGAACCAAACAAAATCGTAGAAACTTACCAGAAATATTTTGTAGAATTTTGTTTAACGTAAAGTAAGTTTTTAATAAAATTTTACTGGGGACTAATTGAGAGTTTTTGGTACTTTTTCTTGTAAGATCTTCAAATTATTTTCCGAAATTTAAGGATAAATCCCTAACACATTTTGTTTTATAACAGTATTAAGATTTAAGAAAAGCATATAAGCTATATCGCTTTCCTGGCTAGCAAGGAACTCAAACAGGGTGTCAAAAGTGGATGTTGAAAAATGAACATTTGAAAAATCCATTTGATAAATGAACGTTCGTGTATTTTTTAATATGTAGACAGCCTCCAACGCAAAATTTATGAAAATCATTTAATAGTAAATATTATTCATAATCAGTTGGAATCCTATGTCTTTTTTATACAGTGATTTTCAGGAAAATTGGTAGGGGCGATCATTTTTTTTTCTGCAAGGTGTCTGTCGATAGAAGAAATTAAGAAAGCTCTAGTCTTGATATCAGTAATCTACTACTATGTTCAACTTGCTGGAGCTTTTAGATGTTATGTGATGTGTTTTAAAAAATTGCGTAGTATTGTGTAGGATTGATGGAACTTAAAACATGCACGGAGAATATAACGAAGTCTTTTATCTAGAGTTAAATATATAATTTAAGCCATTATCATTTACTTGGTGCTATGCGAGTGTGTTAATCCTTGTCAAGCCAGATACAACACAAACAAGTAAAATTGACTTGAGTTCGTTAAAATTTTTGCGCCCTCTGAAAATCCAAGGTCTGCGCCCTTTACACTGAGCCAGTCCGACCCTGCTTGAAAGTCCTTAAAAGTGCTCCCTTCTTCGGAAACTTCACTTCCCCCTTTTACTCCCCCCTTCACAATACCAAAGTTTAAAATATTTAAAACTGAATTTTTTTAAAACTTTTTCTATTCTATTTGGTACTTTTAACTGGCTGAAATCCCCCCCCCCCCCTTCCTGGCCATTTGAATGTTTAAAACTTGCATTTGCAAAAATGAAACTCTTTATTAAAAAATGCATATTATAATATATTAGTTTAATTTTTTGGTCCTTAAATTTTTTTGGTTTTGGTCCTTGAAAGTCCTTAAAAGTCCTTGATTTTTATTTAAAGAAATGCGTACGAACCCTGTAAAGAAGCGGTATATAAATGATTATCTAAATTACAGTTTATCTTCAAATGGCTGTTCTATATCTAAATTACAGTTTATCTTCAAATGGCTGTTCTATATCTAAATTACAGTTTATCTTCAAATGGCTGTTCTAAACATAGTCTGACATAATTATTAGTTATACATTTAAAAAAAAGTTTCAAACATGAAGCTTGGAAAAGATATTTTTCTTCTTTGCCAAAATAAAAGTTACCCAGAGATAAAAGTCGTTTATCTACAGAATGACACAGTCAATAACAGTTGAAAATCCCATTTGCACTTGTTTTGACTGAAGAAAATATCAAGATTATCTTGCACAGTGATATTTTGAAAATAAATATCGAGAATTTGAAAATATCAAAAACCTTGATATTTTAAAATAAATATTCAATATATATCCATTGATATGTATCAACAAACCCAGGTCACTTACTTCATCTTTGTATGTATAAATTCTATTTGAAAAATTATAAAATTTAAAAACTCAGGAGCTCTAGTTTTAGGATACTCTGCATATGCTTCTTTCATATTTTTTAAGAGTATAATTTGATCTCAGACTTAGCCTTTTTAATGACGCAGAAAATATGCTAGCAGTTCACACACCTATGAAAAAGGTTTATTGAAATAATGATTTAAACTGAACTTTAAATTGATATCATGTAATAAACCAATTAAAGTTTTGAACTCTCTTATAGTCGTTGCTAATCTAGCTGTGAGGAATATTGAAAATTGACTAAAACTTTTCATTTTATGTGCAGTTATTCTTTATTTCCTCATAAAGCAGTTAACTCAATCTAACTGTTTTAATTCATCTTTGCAGTTAAATTTTTCAGTGCATAATTAAACTATGTAGATTTATATTTACATAGTTTGTTCTTTATTTGAAAAACCAAAATATAATTGGAAAAAATGATCTGGTAGAGAAACTATCTAACACTTTAATTTTTGCACTGTCTTAGTGTTAAACAGTTTGAAAATGGAAGAAATTCCTAATACATAGTGTAATTTCCATATAATCCCATGTTTCAGTAAGTAAATTACTTGTTTCATTCATGTCTATGAAATTAAAGAGGATTTTTATGTTTAATTCGGTTTTATGTGACTAAATGAAAAGATTTTTCTTGACATTTTGTTTTGTGAAATACTGGTATTAAAAAGCAGTGTATTATATGTTTTTAATTCATAGCAGAATCGCTTTTTGTAACCCATGTTTCTGTAAGTAAATTACATGTATTATTCTTATTTGTAAAATTAAAGGGAATTTTCATTTTTTTCCTTGTTTTTTTTCCTTTAAATAAAAGGATAATTTTTAATAAATATTTCAAAGTTTGCTATAAATTAGATTCATTTTACTAAATTAGAAAATATATACAATAAAACATCTATAATGGACAACGCCAAATAGTAGACCCCTCTATTTAGCGGGCAAATTTCTATCACCCAAGCTCTCCGCTATTCAGAGGTTTTGCTGTATATAGAGTTTAAAATTGTAAGACTTTTTTAAGCTTTGCTGTAGAAACTCTCAAGAGATATCATGAAAAGAACAAGATGGCTCTTACTAGACGTCAAAATAACAAATGAAAAAAAAAATTTCCTTCGAATCTTACTAAAATAAATACCAGTTGAAAAATCTTATCGAAACTGTTTAGAAAATAGATTCCCGAATAACGAATCAATGTTGAACATCGTTGTTACATGAATGAAAGTCCCATATTTTTAACACTTTCCAATATAGTTGAAGTCTTTATGAATTCGGTCTGTCTGTCCTTGCTGTAACTTAAGTGTAGTCAGATTACCAAGAAAAATGTATATGTTATTGGGGTTTACTATGGCATGTTCGATGTTGAAAATGAAGTACGCAGCCTTTACTGTTCATCTACAGGCACACTCAAAAGAATACCCTTACATTACGGTCTACGGGGAAAAATCGTTTGCGGTGCATTTTAATAATATATTTCTATTTTAAACATATTGAAATGTATATATACTACAAGGTTCTTATTATAGAATATGGTGTGCATAGATTTTATCGTTCATTTACTGGGACACACAACAGAATTTTGCTACAGAAGAAAATGAACAATAATTGAACTATTGAAACCTTCGAACAAGAATTATAAGAAGTAAGTTTTCAGTTGTGGAATGTGTTTTTAAATGTAACTACATATTTGATAAATATTACTTAGTATTTATGAACTCTATAGATCAGGCTTGTCCAACCTTTCAGTAAGCAGGGGCGCACCTCAGCTCTTGACACTCAATGAATGGCGTCATTATTCACATCTCGTATAAAACAGCCAATCGTCAGTCTGACAACAACAAAAAGAAAAAAAAAGCTGAACTTACATGCACATGTCTCTGCAAGTTTATTTTTCTGTTACTTCTTGAGTATTAAAAAGAGCTATTTCCAATTATTACCAAGTTTAACCATCATAATAACACTTTATAAACGCTAGGGGATCGTTCCCGGGTTACATAATATAGGTGAAATTATTTTTTTACATGCAATATATTTTTTAGATTGCCCACTAACAATAAAAAAGCATTTTTATATGAAAAATATGAATTATGCAATCAAGTAAAGTTTTGAAATTAAAAGCGATATTTACATATTAGTTGCATGCTAAAAATGTTTAGTTTTATCTCAGAAAATGGTCGTTTCCTTTTAAATATGACGTCCTTTTCACTTACTTAATCATTTCGCCTACTGTCTGAAACTTAGTATCAGTAGACATGCAGAAGGAAAAAAGTACATGGAAACTTTATGAGAAAAAATGTGTGTTATCAAAAGCAGTGCGTCATTTTTCGTTTTGCGTCACTAAACGCTATACAACAATTTTTATCAACAATTTTGAATTTTTATCAGAAAATGGCATAAATAAAGATAAATAAACCTCATTATTTCTCTTTTCTCTGCAATAATGAAAAGCTATCTAATTACAACCATTTTGAAAAAAAATCACGAACTACTATTAAAATTTAAAAAAAAAAAAAAAAAAAAAAAAAAAAACAGCTAGCGCAACCACATCTGCAAATAATCAGCTTTCAGTAAACTCGGAAAATATTATTTATTATTCACAGAATAATAAAGTTGCATTCATTCAGCTTTGTATTGTTTGTAAAGCAGGTTTGCAATAAACTACAATTTATTAAATTGATAAATAAAAACGAAATAAAACCAAAATTCACATGATTAATTCACAGACGATATTTTTGACATAGCACGTATTTTAATTTCATTTTTTTTTTTTCAGATTTTATGAGAATATGGCAACAAAAAGATACAGTAATCTACTATTTTCCCTTTATTTTCAATATAAATGGAGTACTTCAGTTGCCACGATTACAAAATTTGTATTAAAAACTACAAAAAAATTAATATCTCAAAAATAAATTCAGACACAACTTTCAAACAAATTGCATTTAAAAGCACATTTTTTTCCCTTGTACGACTGTGTAAAAATTGAAAATGTGCGATGTTTAGAAGTTTAAAAATTTGCAGTAGCGAAAATTGAAAAACCGAAATTTCATTTCAAATTTCAAAGTGTTGCCATTCGCAAAATGATGCATGCGTTACGCACAGATATGTTTGTCCTTTATAATATAGATAACTACAAAAAATATATACTTCTGGTTTTTATACATTTTCACAGGTTTTGAAAATATATCTGATACAAATATCAATGATTTTAAAGAAAGCATTCCTTATAATGGAATTTTACTTCTAAAGAGTCTAATAACAGGAAACCTTAAAAAGGGCGCCGCGTTGGACAGCCCTGCTGTAGATCATATGCATGGCCGCACAAAAGTTCTCAACAAGATCCATTTATTGGCGGAAATTCCTGAAAGGAATTTTTAACCCTTTTATCAATTTTCAACTCTTTTTTTTTTTTCAAATACGTTATCTTTATGCGTTTTCCAAATTGTTCATTTAGACGTCATCATTCACCTTAGTAAACTGTGAATTTCTGTTATACAGTCGACGCTCGTTTTTACGAACTCGTAGGGAACACTCAAATAGTTCGTAAAATAGAAAAACGCCAAAAATGATATGAATATGTACATTATTTATGTATTTTTATCAAACTGATCCTCTTCATAGATGAATCAGTATTTCAAGATTATTTATTATTTAATAAAGTTATACATGTATTTTTAAGTATACAGGAAATAAATGCGAATCTTTGCACAAAAAATAATGTTAGTACACAGAAACATAAGTTATAGCATCCTTTGAAAACATTACATACGAAAACACAGACTGTATTAGTGCTTATTAGATGAAAATACACAGATGAAATCATAGATAAAAAAAAAATAGGAATGGAAATAATCACTTATCTTTTTTAAAAAAATCACATTTTGGAAAATCTATGTTTGCATTTTATCTATGCTTGAAATCCTTTCACAGTTATTGTTCCCTTCAAAAAAGTGCTTTAGTCCAGACAATCACTACTTAAAAATTTTGCCATGTCCCTTCCTCCGAAAGATATTGTGGAAAACAATACATTCTTGGAATGCACCTTATGTTTCATTGCACCTGTATAGAGTTTAATTGACATTGGCACTGCATTCCGATATTTAAAAAAAAAAAAAAAAGTTCCTAAAGTACGAAAACTGAGTTCGCAAAAAAGAGATTTTCATATTTTGTAGTTCGTAAATGGGAGCGAAAAATTAGATGGCTTCTATGGGAGTGCATTCGGGACCACTGTATAGTTCGTAAAATCGCAAGTGTTCGTGAAAAACAGGTTCGTAAAAACGAGCGTCTACTGTAGTACTCTGAATGTGTTGGAAAGTGTTTCATAATCTATGCTGTACGAATGATTTTCAGTTCTTGTTATCCAATGAATTTTTAACCGACTACCAACGAGGGAGGTTGTATAAATTCATTTGTAATACTTTTTTTTAATGTATGCACCTGCTTAACTTTTGAACGGATGTTCCCATTTTCATAATTATTCTTTTG
This sequence comes from Maratus speciosus, assembly GCA_963932465.1. Taxonomy (NCBI): domain Eukaryota; kingdom Metazoa; phylum Arthropoda; class Arachnida; order Araneae; family Salticidae; genus Maratus; species Maratus speciosus. Next base: position 316,507,017 of record OZ010789.1, read on the forward strand.
TTGGAAAAATCATGTTTCCATGGTTATCAAGATCCAAAATTGATATGTTTGCTGTTTCTGTCTTTATTACTTTCTAGTAGACTCTTAATTTCCGTAAATATTATCCAATCTCTACCAAATTTGAATATGCTGTTAAGGTACAATAACAAAATTATAGTAAATGCTGTGCTTGAGGAAGATAAAAAGGACTGTAATTATAATTTTTACCTTTTTTTTTTTTTTTTCCAATTGTTGTAAACAACAAATGCTTTCTCAAATCCAACAGAAAATATAATATTATAAAATAACAATCACTTTTCCCTAATAAAGAAAATTTACTAGAGACTAACTTTTATTTATTTTTTTTTTTTTATTGGTCAGTTATGCTCTTTATTTTTCATCAAATGTTTAGTAGTCAGGTTTGTTAAAATTAATTAATAGTACGTACTACATTCTCTGTGCTAATGTTTAAATTTAAGATTCAGCTTTTAAAAAAATATTATTTCATAAAAGTTATTGGTCATTATACAAAAGTTATCTCCGCCACACATACATACATCTACATATATAAATAAATATATGTATATATAATCCTCACTACAAGACAAGTATACTGTTCATATGATAAATTCCTGACTAAAAAACATTAAGTTTTTAGACCTTTTTTTTATCGGATCTTTGAATCGTATAAGAAATGAAATAATCTTAGAGTAGAAACGGGGTTATTCTTACTACAAGTTTAATTTACTTTTTCTAATAATAGATGGCAGCACTACAATTTACCCCATCTACTTTTCTGTGGATAAAGCTGAAGTAAAGAGACTAGAGCCACGCCATACTCAACCTTTTTTTCTTGCGAGCCGCAAATATACGTTTATGACTTTCGGCGGGCCGCAACGCACTTATATAATAATGTAAAAAAGGGTAATTAAAATAGTTAATAGAATAAAAATTCGAAAAGCAAAGAAATAAAACAAAGTTACTATTATAAGTAGAACTGAACGTTTGTCGTGAAGAAATGCGACCAAAATATTTTACTAACCACTATTTCTATGAACAATTTCATTACGCGTGACGAAATTCGCCTGTTACACAACCATAGCTTATCATTCACAAAGCTGTGAACTTTGATATATTTTTAGAATATTTTTCTCTTACGCTTTTGGAGGCCCCACCAGAGGCTGAGAGGTTCTGCTCTCGAAGCTGGTAGACGGGAGGTGCTGGGTTCGAACCCAATCGCGCCCGTCGGCCTAATCGTTCGGAGTTTTCGTGGTTTTCTTCGAACCGTGGATTTCCATGCGTTAATACGGATTAGGTTCCCTTAGAAAGACCTCCACGGAAGGCACCCCCTAGGGCCTATATCCCTCGTGTAGATAATTGGCCGTCAACAATCAACCCAACCCAACCCTTCCGCTTTTGGAAAATATTTTTGTAGGAAATAAATTTTTGCGTTTCGCGGTTTATATCGGATTATTTCGAATGATTTAAAGACGCATGCTTTGAGTCACTTTGAGTATTTCTCATTCAAAATACTCAGAGGGGGGAGGAAATACTTTTTCCATTACTTACGTTTTGTTCAGAAATTGATGCGCCATTTTTTGACAATGCTGCCATCTACTTTTCTTCTCAATATGTATTTTCTTATGATTTGTAGAATAATTGTTTAAATTTCATTTTTAGAATTTAAGAAAATGTATATTTTGTGTAGTCTGTTAGCTACGATATTTTTAATGTAAAAAATAAAAGAGATAATAGTATTTTAGTTAAGTTTAATGCTTTCTAAAAGAATAATAAACAAATTAATCCGCTTTGAGACTATTAGAGAAAATTATACTTCTGTGTCTTTATTATTAATACATGTTTTAAAAACAAATGAATATTTTTTTTAAAGTTTTTTTTTTCAATCAAAGGGGATTAATTTGCTTATTATTCTTTTGGACAACATAGAAACGTACTTCGCTCGCCTGCCCAACTGCTTCATTAACCCTTTCGTGTGCAACTTTGCATATATGCAAACAACAGTGTTTTGAATTTAACAGATTTTTTTATTCGTATATACCTAATTCACACCAGAAAATTAAAATAGGAATATTTGCTTTTATTAATAACAGACATTCCGTATTTAAATAAAGCGAAATTAACCATTGAAACTTTCTGGTGTAAAGTGAGATTCTCTGAACTACGTAATTTCTAGAACGTATTCTATCATGAGAATTAAAGGGTTAAGGTTAAGTTTTATAAAATAAATGATTACAGTCGGACCTCTATTTAACGAACCTCTATTTTGCGAACTTTTCCTTGGAACCAAGAACATTTTGAGGCGGTTGTCAAGGCTTTGTCAGCAGTCAGAATTCGGTAAGTACGGAGGACGAAGATGATAACCCCTTAAAGTAACTTTCAAATATGTGGATGCAGCTAAGAAAAAAAGAAGAAATTAACTATGATGTGCTGATTGATGATTGTATTTCACTTAATTCTGAAATTGAGACCTCGGAAACACTATCCGAATAGGATATTTTCGACAATGTGAAAAATAAAAACAATACAGCAATGAATTGCGATGAAGATGAATATGATGATGATGGAAATGATTATGATGCAGGAATTAACAAAACTTCGTATGATGAAATGCTAAAATCATTTGAAACAATCCGACGCGGATTATAGTTAGAAGAAAATTCGCATGAAGGGGTTTTTGGTGCATTGCAAAGATGCGAGACGTATTATGAGAGAAAGCACTTTTAAAAGAAAAAAACTCAGGCAGAATTAACAGAGTTTTTCAGAAATTAAATTTAAGGACACATATGTTAATGTATGGTTAAAATTATTTTCTATAATAATAATAAATACGATAATGTCATTAAAATTCGTTAATTTTAATGTAAAACTATTTACTTTAAACAGAAAGTACACTGTATTTCATAACAATGTTTTGTTTTCCTTGCAGATTTCAAAGATTTAAACACATAGAAAAAATGAATTGATGCTGGATATTGGTGGGCAAAATAAATAAAACAAATCAATATAGTAATTTATAAAAAAATCTGATTAATTACTTATTCTAAAAATATTTAGTGTTTATGAATTTAAAATCTGTTTTATGTAGTTTAAAGTATTTTAAAAGTGAATGGCCAAAGAAAAAAAGCGAATTTTCCATATAACGAACTTTTTTCCGGGATTTAGCGACTTCGTTAAATAGAGGTTCGACTGTATATAAAATAAGGTATTTGGAGACATATTTATTAAAATATTTACTAATTTGCAATATTTTAGCGTAAAACAGCCACACGACAGTAGTTTTTACTTGTATTGCAGATGTGCAACAGAAGAAAAGATTGAAGTATTATATGAAAAATGTATCTCTGATTTTTTTCATTGTTTTTCCTGTGTAATAAATCTTTCAGAGAATCGCATATAATTTTTTCGGAACAAAATAAAAAATCGCGCATTTAAAGGTTAAGGGTGTTCTCAAATCCAAAAGGGCAACTTTCTGACATAAGTTTTAATTTATTTTTGTTCGAAAATGCATGAAACTAGCTGGTGTTGTTGTTCAGAAACTATGTCATCGAGCTGTTTTTTTCATTTTTTTGCAAACGCAATAGATCTTTCAGAAAATAGTGTCAAAATGGACGTTTTGAACCGAGTGTCCGCGCGAACGGCGAATAAGCACTCAAGAGCGGGCGAAAACCGGGTTTGTCACGTGATCAGAAACGATTATAACTCAATAGGTAATTGATGGATCCAAAAATGGAAAAATCAGTTCGATTCGAAATCGCTTCCATGGCCAGGCTTTCCGATTTTATACCTTTCAGTTAAAAAATGAATTTGTAAATGTGTCAAAACGTTTTACGCTTGTTGAGCAGAGCAGTTAAGAACACCCTTAAGGTTTAGCCTGTCTATAACTGAAACTTGTATTAAAACTAAATATCATTAGCGTAGAACAAATCAAATAATTACATAAAATAAGGTATTCGGAGACATATTTATAAAAATATTTACTAATTTGCAATATTTTAGCGTTATAATCTTAGCTTCGACAATCTATTCAAAGTTTATTTTCATATAAAGCTATGAGATAAACGGGTGAATCCCGGTTATAAATAACAGAACAGATTATGTCTTCCCATGAAAATATATGACAGAAATAGGATCTTAAAATTTTTTATAAACATCTTAATTAGCTTTATAAATATGAATTAATCATTGTGTGTCTCGGACCGCAAATTTATGGCTGCTCTGGATGATCAGACGATCTCGGGTTCAGTTTTTACACCAGCCTTCGTCCTCTAGCTCAAAGTGAACATTTTATTTATTCACAAATTGAAATAAGTCGGAAATTGTACGTCAAACGTGGCAAATGAGGTGCGTTCTTACTTTAACTAGTTTTATAAATATTCAGATCTCGGTGCAGTAGCTGTTGCACTCTTATGCAAAAATGCATGAACACAAAATTTATTACGATTATATATATTAAATTCAGTAATACGGAAATAATAAAACTCCATGTTAAATAGGACGTAATCACCATGACAACCTAGAATCATTACCTATCATAGGATATCATTTGAATTAATTACGTATGATGGGATTTAATAGAATAATCACCATGACAGCTTAGAATCACTGTCTATCACGGGAAATAATTAAATTAATTGCGTATAGTAGGATTTAATAGAATGAAGAAAAGTTTTATTAATATCTTTTAAAGTTTTGATTCGATTTTAATAAAATTTGAAGCATAAAATTTTTGGAAAATTATTTGAAACAAAATGAAACGAGCACCCACCCTAGCAGGAAAAATTGTATTTTTAACCAAAAAAAAAAAAAGACAAATTAACCGATTTTTTACGCGTTCTGCTGTTATATCATCTTGAAAAACTATAGTTCACGCGATTTTAACATTATAATACAGAGAAATACTCAAATTTAGATAATTCTTTTTGTAGAATTTTAGCAAATTTATTTAATGTAATTGATTTTCTATATTTTCAACACATCAGACATAGTTAATATTCCAATAATAGATTTTAGATTCAAATACTATTATAAATTCATCTCTTTTTTCAACATTCTTTTAAAGTGTTTCTAGATTTTCATGGATTTAGAAATAAAAATACGAGTTTACCAGCCAATTACTTATTTTTATTGCATTTTAGCGTAATTTTGCCGTATTCAGACTAATTTTGTATACACAAAGCATTATTTAATCAAATGCAGATCGATTTTTCTGTTTTTAAAGCTTAACATGTTTTATTTCAAGAAAAGCCTCCCCCTTTTTTAAGCATCTGAGGAAGATATATGAAAAAATTACCACTTCTCACCCTCCAAGACCGGTAGGAGTGTGAATAAAGGATGTTTAGGTTTGCCGAGATATTTTCGCCTCAAAAATGCTGATTTTGAAGTGTTTTGCTTAAAATATTTTTTTCACAGTTCCACAATTAGCTAACATGACTAATTTTAATGAATTTTTATCAATATATAAATAATACACTTTAAAAAAAAATACTGCCAGTTTTCCGGTAGGAATCGGAAAAATAGTTGCCCTTATCGTACCGGAATAATTTCCGACCCAGCTCGGAATAAAATCCGTAAAAATAAGGAAATAGTTAGTAAAACGGTATTTTACGGATTTTATTCCGAGGTGTGTTGGAAATTATTCCGGTACGATAAGGGCAACTATTTTTCCGATTCCTACCAGAAAACTGGCATTATTTTTTTTACAGTGTAGGCTGACTTTTAATCTATTTTTTAAAGGCTTAATGAATTTGTCATTACTTAAAAAGTCAATATTTATTACATTTGTGACATTAACTATCACTTCCAGAAAATTCTAGATGTTTTTTCAGGTATTAATTTCAGTTTTCCACATATTTGAAAGATTTTACTAAGTTTAAACAATTTTATAATAAGTTATAGAATAAATGCTTTCAGGGAAGACTTTTGAAGGGAAAGTGATCTGAAGTATTAATATTTTTACAATATTACAAATAGGGCTGGACGATATCAAAAATTTAATATCGCAATATATCAACGAGTTAATATCAATATCGGTGATATATCGCGATAACTACTTTAAAGTGTGAGGGAATAGAAAAATTTCTTATTGCTAAAGGCAAATGGTATAGTAGGAATAATTTTATTGCAAATAGCTGTAGGAAGCAAAGAATTAATGTTTTATACCTATTTGCTCACGCAATATTCTTTATATATATATATATATACATATGATACAAATAAATACTTTAGAAAAAGGAACCAATATTCGTTATCTATTTGCACTTATATCATTGATTACATAGTGGTTTTCTTTAGCTTGTTCTCGATTCTTCCTGTTTTATGTATTGTTTATGAATAACTTTTTAACTATTTAATTTTATCGCGTAAACGGAGAATATTATTTAAAAAAAAAACTTTACTAGATAAACTAAAAAGTTCTCAATTTTAGGACGTTGATGATTTTAAAATGATTAAAATAAGTGAAAAGCAAAAACTGAAACAGATTTAATGTCATAATTGCATGTACTCGTAATTAAATAGTCTTCAGTGAAGGACAGATGCAGCAGAAATTTTATTTTTTAATCTTTTTCTAAGAGTATCAATACATTCTTAATAGTTAAAATATTAAGAAAATTTCTCTGTCTTTATACCTTCATATTTGTTTATCTATGGATGAATAAAACATTAAAATTTTTAAAATATACATATTCAAATCCCATTTGGAAATAGACCTATGCTAAGGAAAGTTCACTTTTTTATAAATATTTTGTAAATAACATCTAGACCCATAACAACATATTTTTCCAGAAAGAAACTAACAAAAAAGAAAAACTTACCATAAAATTCTACTTGATTACGCAAAATACTCGGTTTGATATTTAAATCTGTTTTTTATTTCGAAAGTGCCACTGAATTTAAAAGGAAAAAAAAAAAAAAAGAAATGTTGCAAATGAAAAAAAATAGAAATAAAATAAAGTTATTGGCTAACAAAAACAAATACATAAACAAAACAATCGATATTCTGCATTAGATTTCAAGAAGTTCGAAATCAGAGAGTCTTGGTTAGTTCAAAGAAATCATTGCATTATAAATTTATGAAAATACTCATAACATTTATTTTAAAAGATTAATAAACAAAAAAATTTAAAACATTAATAATCATATAATTATTTACAAATCAATATACATCTTATAGATACCCACGCCTTGTCCGGAAGGCTTTTTAAAAAGCCGTCATGACAGAAAACTCCACCTCCCCCCCCACCCCCTCATTTTAGCGCGAGAACACATTATTCAAATTCTATTTTTTGAAATCGTATAAAAAGGACCTTGAAAGTGACATCAAGCTTGTAGTGCTTAAGTGCAAAGAAAAAAAAACAGTTGCAAGCAAACAAAAAAAGAAAAAGAATGAAAATCAAAATCTTCTTTTCCTTACTGTTAGAAAAAAAATAATAATCAATATATCCATATCTCCCATGTAAATTCACCGATTTCTTTCAAATTTTCAGCTAGTTGAAATAATAGTAAATTAGGCTGTGTAAGAAATTTTTATTAAAACTTAATTATTTATTAAAAAGTTACAACGCCTTCCGAAACTTCGAATGAAAAGCAGGAGCGCATCTGCAGTTTGTTTTCGTTTATTCACCTCGCTCCGAGAAATCGGAAGTCATATGTTTACACAATCAGATCATTATGTTTTTCAATGCAGAAAGAAACCATGGATAGAGCTTTTATTTGTTTATTTTTTCTTTTTAACTCAAATATCTACTTTAGTTTTATTATTTTTAAGTACTATCTTTTTTCAGTATTGTAAACAAGTTTCTGATATAAATAATTTGCGGGGAAAGAGAGTGTTCAATGTGGATAGATTTTTTTTTCTTACATTAAAAAAATTCGCTATTAAAACATCTGCTTTAATATTGTGGTTTTTTAGTATTGAAAATGCATTCTTGACGTAAATCACGCACTGTTTTTTGTATTTTGGGAGAGGAGGTGGGGTGGAGGGCGGCGGTAGATATATATATATATATTTAATTAAAATGAAACGAAATTCGGAATCGCCAAGGTCCAATGGGTGCTGGATTTCGAATTTTGAACCGCATATTTATGTATAAAAATTAAAGTACTGGATTTTTTAGATTATTTGTGCGTCTGTGCCGGCCATAGAACATGGTATATCAATTTTAGTGATCTTGATCTGATCACTTAAGCAATTATAAGCACTAGTGTTGACTCTAAGCTGCTTTAGCAGGGCGCAGCGGCCGGCGGCCCTTTTTAATTCTATTTTACGCCTGGCGGCCCTTTTTATTTCTATTTTGCGCCCAGCGGCCCTTTTTATTTCTATTTTGGCACCCGGCGGCTCTTTCGAAATTCTTCCGATGCGCCCGGCTGCCTTTTTAATACTTCCTATACACACCGTGGCAATTCAGTTGATCTCGGAAAAATATCACAAATTCTAGGGACTCTAAACAAACCAGCTCAAAATATTTTTTGTAAACAAGGTACAAGTGTGCCCTTTTTGAAAAAAAGTGCCCTTTTATTAGAATAGTATTCTTTTTTTGAGAAAAAGTATCCTTTTTCAGAATATTGTCCCCTATGTGAAAAATTCCCGCCCGGCGGCCTTTTTTTTCTAGAGTCAACACTAAGCACATAAACCTATAAAATTTTCAATGTAAATTAAAATGAAAGGAAAATGTGGTTAAAGAAAATCCAAACTTTTAAACAATGAAAAAAGAAAATAGATTTTTAAATTATTACTCTGTAGTTTTTTAAGCAAAAATAAAGCTTCAAAATTTCTATTAAAAATGTATTATATAACTATTATTTTTACCAAAAAAATAGAGAGAGAAAAGTAAAGTTAGGGAAACTATCAATTCGACGTATACTACAAAAAAGTTCAAATCAGTTCAAATCAAAATCCCAGTCTTCAAATTAGATTCTTGCATCGTCTCAGGTTACCCGAACCCGACCCGACACGCGGTTCGTGTAGACCAACCATTTTAAAAGAAAGTCAGGAATATATTTTATGAAAAAAACTATATAATTGAACATTAATGAGTGTATATGTATTCAATTTTGTACTAAAAAGATAAATTTGATATTACAGAATAATTCTTTTTTATATTGTATTAAAATATGAATTTATTTTCTTCCACTTCGAGTTTGTGATGAAGTGTGCCGGGTGTCGGTCGGGTTGACTTTAAGCAGAGTTTTCGGGTTTGGCTCTGGTAAGACGCGACCCGTGCCGCACTACACCCCGAGTGAGCAGAAAAAAAGGCCGACCTAGCCTGCATGTCCAGAGCAAAAAGCAAACACGGCTTCAGTCTAATGACACGAAGTTAATCCAAGCGTTCCAGCCCAGTTTGCAGACATCCAGTATAATGCCATTTAATATTACATTTACAGACTTTAAAAATAAGGCCCAGATGTAGTAATATTTTTTATTTTTATTGTTCTTTTTTATCTTTTTGCTCATTTATGTCATTTTTTAAAACACGATTTTTTTTTGTCTTATTTAAAATTAAAGAAATTATATAATAAAAAAAAAAAAAATCAGAAATATATTTTCATTGAAAAATTACAACTGGAATTCGTTTAACTAATTTCCACGCCCGTGTGAATATTATCAATAAAATCAATCAGTAAAGTAAATCTTATAAATAAAGTAAATCAGTAAAATAAAGTAAATCAATTCTTACCTTGAATGTAGTCCATCATATTGTAGAGGATGATTATAGCTAAGATGGCTCCATAAATTAGAAGTAGCTTTTGCAAATACCGGTCGAACGCATATACTGGATACTGCAATTTTTTCATTTGTTACTTCACCATTTTCATTACCTGGGCATCCAAAATATTGCCACACGTTACTCTTAGCCTCTTTTTTTTAAATCACTTGATTATAAGTCGGGCAATTTACCCGACACCGTACGTTCATCTTACTATAAAATATAAAATCACTGCCGATAACTCGTTCGAGAAGACCATACGAACGAGCATTGAATGAAGCCTATAGACAATAGCAATTATTGACTCAACAATGAACAGATGTTCTAGCTCATGTCATTGGCCAGGACGTATCAAACTTGATATGTTCTAATATGTCTAGACCAATAGTAGCAGCGAAATTAAATCAACGACGATTAAAACATTATTCAGTAACGAACGGACATATGTATGTTGATATATTAGAATATGAATTATTCTGGGTCTGGGATATCAACGAAAGACAGATTATCACAGGAGGGGAGTTTAGAATAAAGCGGGGCTGCGAATAAATGCATCTATCGGATGAGAGAAAGGATTGAAGAAGTCATTGGCCAGGACGTATCAAAGACTTGATATGTTCTAATATGTCTAAACCAATAGTAGCAGCGAAATTAAAACAACGACGATTAAACCATTATTCAGTAACGAACGGACATATGTATGTTGATATATTAGAATATGAATTAGTCTGTGTCTGGGATATGAACGAAAGACAGATTATCACGGGAGGGAATTTAGAATAAAGCGGGGCTGCGAATAAATGCATCTATCGGATGAGAGAAAGGTTTGAAGAAGATATTGGTTACGCAATATTCGGCGCTTTTTCTTCTTGCGGTTCGAAGTCGTGGTGCGGGGAAAAAATGTTATTGGGATATATAAGTAGAGCCAGAGATTAGATATCGCTATTGGGATATATCGTTAGAGTCAGAGCTTACATATTGTTATTGCGATAGTTTAAAAATATCAATATTTGACCGATATATTGATAATTAATCCAGCCCTAATTACAAATATAATTTTTAGAGTGTTATGAATAAGTGCGGTGCAGTATTTTCTGTACGAACATTTGAAACGTGTCCCCCTGCCTGCGGCACCGTCTAGTAGGAATGCCGCGCACGCGCTGCAAAATTTCTTACTTCCACATTCCACCACCAGAAGGCATACTCTATTCTAAACAAACCTCTATCCGAAAGAAACTCCGTTATACAACCTATCCGTAGATATATTAGTCGACGATATTTGGGACTCGAATAAGAATTTAAGAAATTTAATGAAATTACTATTCGGAAATAGTGGTAACTATTACCACTCATAAGTTAAGGGACAATATTTTAATTTTATATAGCTTATAATAAAAAATCGGACTTAAAATAATGGTAATTAGTGGAGAAAAACTAAGATTTAAATAATGTGCCGTAGGAGAACATTTGTTTTTCTTTTAAAAAATCGATTTTTTTGTAAAATAAAAAGTTGTTAATCGATTTTTACGAAAATTATGTATTTGGGTCCAGTGTTAAAAAATAGGTATAGATGCATAAATTTTAAATCTATGTATGCTGTATTTGTAAAAAAAAATTATAGGCCGCAAAACAATTCCACTATAAATTGATCTCTGGTTCTTATTCTTGACCAGGTATCTGCCTTTTAAATTGACTTCTTTGAAAGAAAATAAAATCATTTAATTTGTTAAATGAGATTTTTAATTGATATTTTAAGTTCTATTGGGAGTATTTTAACGAAAATTATATATTCGGAATCAGTGTAAAAAATACACATGACATAGATGCGTGAATATTAAAACTATAAATGCAATATTTGTAAAAAATTTATAGACCGGAAAACAATCCCACAAGTGACAGTTGTCTGACTCGGAAATTTTTTTCAAACATCTGCAGTCTACTCACTGTCTTCTAAATAACATTAAAGGAATTTATATAAACCGATTTTTAATGGATATTTCGGCTTTTAGTTAGAATTTTTGAAATAGTTTTAGAAATTCTGAAAGAGGCACTTTTTTTTCGTGTAGGTACGAAATTTTATGTATATAGTTCCATTAGTTTTTAAGATACGGGTGTCTTTAAAAACATCCAGTACTTTATCGCCCTGGTGGTCGGGCAAATTGCGATAAACCGTTCCCTGTTTTAGAGTTTCTGAAAGAAAATCTTTGCGGTCTGATTAAAATCAATGTTTTAGCTGCATTATGAATATTACTATTTCAATTAAACCCATTCTTTTAATTCGGGTTTTTAATTAATAAGGTACGTTAATTAAGACTTTTCTCAAATTTTATCATTTGTCGTGTAATCGGAAGTATTTAGCTATAATAGACCGGAGGGACGGCTGTACAAATCATCACCTCATCAAGTTGACGGCTGAAATTTTAGTATTAGACAGAACTCGATTAGCATATTAAAATGCAACTGGTCCGCTAAATCATATATTGGTGAAAAACACCTGCAGATCTGATTTTAGTGGTTGATTGGTAGGTTTATCATTGTGTTTTTCTGCACCCAGTGGTATGAAAATGGGGAGGACTGGGAGCAGGAAAACACAATATTAAACCTACCAGTCAACCACTAAAATTGGATTTGCAGGTGTTTTCTACCAAGATATTACTTGGCAGACCAGTTGCATTTTAATATGCGAATCGAGTTTTCACTAATCCTGGAATTTCAGAAACTCGATGAGGTCATGGTTTGTGCAGCTGCCTCCCAGTCTATAAGTACACAAAATTCTCTAACTTATACAGTTTCTGAGAACGAGCCGTGTGACGAACAGACACACGGACAAACGGAGGAGTGAAACGAATAGGGTTTCGTTCATCCTAAAAACAGTCCAACACACGAGTTGTATCCTGGGAAAAATCCATCCTCACCTCTTCAACCAGGAAAAAGTTGAAATCGCAATGGGAATTCCAGAAATGAATTTTTTGAAAGGGTTAATATTAGTATTTTTTTTAATAAAAGACGTCGTTTTAAAGGTAAATGCACGCCGGTTAACTCGCTATTTTTTCGTATTTCAATTTACGAAGTGGATGTAGAATTATAAGCATTGCAACAAAGATGAAAATCGTGAAAGTGACTTTCTGAAAGGAATTTTTTTGAAAGGGTTAATATTAATATTTTTTTATCGAAGACATTTTTTAAAAGAAAATATACGTATATTAAGTGAATATTTTTTGTTTTTCCGTTTGATTAAAAATAGCGGATGCAATTTTGTAAAAATTAGAGGAAAAACAGAAAAAGCCGAAAATGACTTTTGGAAACATTTTGTAAGGGTTACTATTCATATTTTCTAACGGATTACGCAGTTAGGAAGTAAAAAAGCAACACTGTTTAAGTGGGTATTTTTAGCTTTTCCGGATTTTGATTAGTTGAGCTGATGCACTTTTCGAAAAACACGAAATAAAAGAGCCGCCCAGCGAAAGTGAAGTGATAGAAAAAAAAAAAAAAAAAAAAAAAAACATTTGGTGAGCTATGCATATCGGCTTCAAGAGAAGGTTGCCGATTTCTGTCTATGGACATTATACCCTGTTCACACTGGGATGTCGGAACCAAAGCGATTCCTATATAACCGCTTTGATCGGAACTATCTTAAACCGTCGAACTCTCTTAAACTCTCAATTTCAACTTTCTTCGGGCTACAGACTGTCGCGACCATTCACTCTCGCTGGCTGAAAAGATTAGCATTAACTGATTGGGTGTTGCGGGGATGGGCGTACCCAAGGGGGGGAGGGGGCTGATGGGGCTACAGCCCCCCCCCCCCCGAAATTTCAAAAGTGATATGAAAAGGTGCTGATTTTTTTCTTTCTATTTTGGAAATAATGTAATTTTTTTTCAATCATTCAGCGGACTAGCCATTCTCATTAGTCCCATATTAGTACACATTGACACTAAAGAACAGAAAGGGGGCTGAATGGGTTACAGCTCCCCCCCTCCTCCCGAAATTAGTCGAAAAATTAAATGAAAAAATGTTTTTTCCTTACTTTTTTTAGATAAATCTGTAATTTTTTTTCTTCTGTCATACAGCAAAATAGCCATTCTCATTAATACCACGTTAGTACACATTGACATCACAGCATACCCAAAGAATGGGAGGGGGCTGGTGGAATTGCAGCCCCATCCTCACGAAATAGTCGAAAATGAAATGAAAAAATAGTGCTGATTTTTTTCTTTATGTTTGTAATAAATTTGCATTTTTCCCGTATCATTCAACAGACTAACAGCTCCCTTCGCTTTAGTTCCATATTAGTCCACATTGACACCAAAGAAGAGAATGGGGGACGATAGGGTTACAGCACATCCCTCCCCCTCTTTCCGAAATAGTCGAAAATTAAATGAAAAAAGTGTTTTTTCCTTTTTTTTTTAGATAAATCTGTAATTTTCTCTTCTGTCATACAGCAACATACTAATTCTCGTTAACCCCATATTAGACCACATTGACATCACAGCCTACCGAAAGAAGGGGAGGCAGCTGATGGGATTACAGCCCATCCTCCCAAAGTAATCGAAAATGAAATGAAAAAAATGCTGTTTTTTTTTCCTTCTTGTTTGAAATAAATATGTAATTTTGTTTTCTGCAATCATTTTTTTAGATAAATCCATAATTTTTCTTCTGCCATACAGCGAAATGACCATTCTCGTTAACACATATTAGTCCACATTGACATCACAGCATACCGAAAGAAGGGGAGACGGCTGATGGGATTACAGCCTCTTCCTCACGAAATAGTCGAAAATGAAATGATATTGCTTTTTTTTTCTTTCTGTTTGAAATAAATTTGTATTTCTTTCTCCTATTATTCACCAGGCTAGCCGCTCTCTTCTCTTTAGTTCCATATTAGTGCACAGTGACACCACATTATACCGAAAGAAGTGGAAAGAGGGTAATGGGGTTACAACTCCCTCCCAAAATAGTCGAAAATGAAATGAAAAAAAAAATTCCGATTATTTTCCTTTTTGTTTGAGATAAATTTGTAACTTTGTTTTCTGCAATACAACGAACTATCCATTCTGGTTAGTCTGATATCGGCGCACAGTTACACCACAGTATACCTAACGAAGGGAGAGGAAGGGGGCTGATGGGGTTATAGGTCCCCTTTCGAAATAATCAAAAATGAAGTGAAAAAAAAACTACTGATTTTTTTCTTTCTTTTAAGATAAATTTGTATTTTTTTTTCTTCCATGCAGCTATTCTCGTTAGTCCCATATATTAGTGCGCAGTGATGCCCCAGCATACAATTCCCAAAAAAGTCGATGGGGACGGGAGTTATGAGGTTACAGCTCCATTCCCCCTATGAAGAGATCGCAGTGAAAGGAAATAAAGGCTGATATTGTTTCTTTCTTTTTGAGATAAATTTGTTTTATTTTCTGGCATGCCAAAAATTTGTCTTTTTCGTTAATCCAATATCCTCCTCTGTCCTGCGACAAAATTTACTTGCGACCACAAAATCTATTTTCAAATGACTGAAAAATAGCTCCATCCCTGTTTTGCTGGATAAATTAATACATATATTCTCAATTCAAGAGATGTACGAGCAGAGTTGTATAATATAAGCACACGCCGTGCGTAGAAAAAAATTTAGAAAAGAAAAACGTAATTTTTGTTTTTGTAACACTTTTTTAAATACAAAAAAATTAAAAATATTCCCCAATTTTATGTGCGATTTATTTACTGCTGGCGCACAATTAAAAGCAGATGTGATTCTGTTTCGAATTTTCCAAAAATTTAAGGCCTAAAAAAGTTCCGAAAATTCAAACGGACACAAAGTAGTCGCGAATTTTGACAAATGGTTGGCGCAAAAAATTAATTTCGTCACTCTTTCGCAGAAAAAATCTCCAATTTCGCCAAAGTATTGCGGAAAAAATGCGGATTTGGTCAAAGGATCGCGGAAAAAACGCAAATTTCGTCGAAGGGACGCAAAAAAACGTGAATTTCGTCAAAGGGCCTCGGAAAAATACTAATTTTGTCAAAGGGCCGCTGAAAAAACGCCAGTTTCTTCAAAGGATCGCAAAAAAACACAAATTTCGTCACATGATCGCGGAAAAACACGAATTTCGTCGAAGGACCACGGAAATAAAACGTGAATTTCGTCAAAGGGCCTAAAAAAAAAACTAATCTAATCAAAAACAACTCGTTGTAAATGATCCCGCGCCAAGCCACAAACCCAAAACGTCAGTCATAAAAAGAAGTGATATCACATAAAAAGAAGCGATATAGAAGTGCATACCCCGAGTGCCGTGTAAAAATCTATCACTCTTCATAATGTTTCCAAAGGACTCGGATTGAGGTACACTATGTGAAAACTGCTTGGCGACCTGCAGGCTTTTATAATGTTTTTAACTTACATGTGGCTATTTGTTTGACAATTTTTTCTTGTATTACTGATCCCATTAAACCGTGAAAAGTTGAAGCTTTTGGTCCATTCTTATTTAGCATCATGGGATCGATCTGTTAATTTTATTTACCATTATTTCAAGAGGAAAACCACTTTTATAAGGAGGATTTTCTAAGTAAACATGTAATAAACATTTTGAGTTTGTAAAATAATAATAAAAAATAATGATCATATGAATATTACTAACAATGCACCCAATAATAAATGTTAACTAAACTAAGATATATTGCAGTAAAGCCTGCGTAACGGAATTGCACATGAAAAGGGAAAAATCTGTTCTAGTAAGACCTTTATTACAATAATATTATATATTATTCCTTATGTTGGAAACACGACATTTTACGTTTGAGAAATAATTCTGTCATAAACAGGATCCATTTTACCAGTTTTCCCTTTAATTTTGAAACAGTGTATTATTAAACGTATTTATGTAATTAAAAGTTAACGTTTAAAATATTGAAAAGTATAATTGTAATAATAGACGATTAACACAATTACATACCATTTCCTGCATTTCTTACAAATCTTTTTGATTTATTACAGATCTTCCTCCTACAATTATTTATAAGAGTGATATAACGAGAATTTAAAATTAATTTTTTCGACTTTCACAATTTTTCGAAATTGATATAGGTATAGCATATATTAAAAATACGCCTGCAGGTCGCCAAGCAGTTTTCACATATTGTACCTCACTCCGCACTGTAAAACATTTGTGTAAGTTTACCCTGTATTATGAGTGGAACATTACACAAATTCTGGAGTAAAACATTCTGACATTTTAAAAACTCACATTATTGGAGTTTTCTTTCACAATGGCTGTGGGACCTCCCACATCAGACATAAACATCGACATCTCCGGGCTGAAAACTGGTTTCAACTTAGTCGCATACGTCACGTGAGATCTATTGACGAGAATTTCTTTCAACCTTTCAACTTGCAACCTTCTTGCACTCTGTGGTCTGCAATTCACCCACATGTCGAAGCAAGAATAACACGTGTTTGTTGAGACTTTAATGTTATTTTTCTTATTAAAAAAATTATCAAAAGCACACATACGCCACCGTCTTGTGTGATATATGGATGTCATTCTAATTAGAAGAATGGAGGGAAACACAAGGCGTATTGTTTTACGTTTGACGAAACAGAGATCATTCCCAAAAATGGATATCATTAATAAACTATCAAAGTACAGTAAGGTAGGAAAACATATAGTTAATTTATTTTTCAAAGTATTATATATATTCAATTTTTCATTTATTAGTTTTTATCGCATTATTTCTTTAAAAATTAAATATGAAAAACGCTTTGTTTTAGCATAGTATATATATTTTTTTATAAAATCCATATTTACACAGAATATGTAAAGCCTGAAAAATAATGTATATAACTATGTGTGTGAATTATATTTATTGTTGTAGATTATTCTGTAGAAAATACAGTATATTTTTATTTGAATAACAAAAAAATATAAATTATTTTAATTATTATTATTTAATATATAAATATTTTAATAACTAGGTGTAACTATTTAAATTTTTATTTCTTAATATTGAAAGTGTTATATATTCTATTTTTCATTTAAATCGCTTTATTTCATTACGATTTAAATGAAGCAGCATTTAAAGAATGTCTTTTTTTTTTTCTCTTATGAAAACACATTTTATTTTAGTATAGTAACGAAGTACAGTAATAGTAAATAACCCTTTATAAAATCTATGTTTACAAAGAATATGTAAGGTATAAGAAAATTATACATGCGAATTATACTTTGTAATAGTATATGTTGCAGAAATCTTTTTTTAAATATTAGTAATAATAATTAAGTGAAACTATTTTGTTCATTATTTTTTGTTAATATTATATAGTCGTGTGTTTTACTTATTCCTTTTTATTACAACATTTCATTACAAGTTAAATGAAGCTTATTTAAAAAAATCATTTTTTAAGAATACATTTTGTTTAGTATAAGAATACATTTTGTTTTAGTTTAGTATTATGTTTTAGTATATTTAGTATAGTGTAAATTAAATAAACTTTTATAAAATTCATATTTACACAAAAAATGTAAAATAAGAAATAATATATTATATATATATATATGATACGCATGGGAATTATATATTGTTGTAGAATATTCTGTAAAAAAATATAGCATATTTTTATTTCTGAATAAAGAAAGAATTAAGTATTTATTTTATTTATTAGTGTATTAATATTTAAGATCTTATACTTATTAATATTGATAACTAAGTAAGATTTTTAAATTATTATTTCTTATTAATTCAGGTAGCAATATAAGTTTTTAAACTTTTAAAATTTTACCTTTTTCTAAACATAACAAAATAAGTATAAAAAAGGAAACACGTAATGCTTTAAATTAAAATTAATATATGTAATACTTTAAATAATAAATAATATGTTTTCTTATCGTATTGTACTTTGTGAGTTTATAATTTGTACAATGAGTGCCATTCATCCACTTTTTTGATAATGATTCAGAAACACCAAAGCACTAAAAAAAAAAAAAAATTAAAAAAAAAAAGGAGGAGGAAGACGAGGGGGGATGGGGTGGAGATGTAATTTTTGTGAAATTCTGTCCTATTTTATTCTTTTATCAGATTGAGGCAAAAACTACATTAAAATACTTATTCAGAAACACAAAACTCTTCGGGAAATACAAAAAAGAAAAAAAAAGAGTCGCTGGGGCAAGGGGGTGGGGGGATTTTCTGTGGAAGATATTATTTTCAGATGTTTATAAGTGTACTTTAGTACATATTTCTCATTTTGGGTGCTAAATTTTTCCTGCACCTATTAATAATCATCTGGTATTAAAATATTATTTACCTAAAATATTTTTTTTACAAAATAGTAAGAGCTTTAAAAAGCAAAAAAAAAAAAATATCAAGAACACATTTTACTAAAAATTTGTATGTATTAATAAACAAGCCTTTAAAAGCACACTTTTTATTATTTTGCTTCAATAAATATATTTTTTTTCAAATTTTGAAATAACAATTTAGTGTTTTTTTACAAAGGAAATTTATAGAAAGAGACATTCTAAAATTGTAAATTTAACCCAATTTTTAGGCAGTGTTGACAAATGAATAATGGAATTGAAAACGTACATCTACTATCGTGTAACATTCCAGGAAAGCTTACCCTTATTACCTTATACACATTTATTATGTAAGGTTAACTTTGAATATATATATATATATTTATTGAAGCAAAATAAATAAAAAGTGTACTTTTAAAGGCTTGTTTATTAATAAATAGTAATTTTTAGTAAAATGTGTTTTTTATAATTTTCTTTTTTTCATTTAAAAGCAGTTACTGTTTTGTAAAAAAATTATTTTAGGTAAATAATATTTTAATACCAGATCATTATTAATAGGTGCAGGAAAAATTTAGCCATTCCATCAAAGCTTACGCATACTGATGTGTAACCTTGCACACAATTACTGTGTAAGATTACAGACAAATACGGTGAAAACTTACACCTAATAATGGGTAACCTTCCAGGAAAATTAGGTGAAACCTTACTTCTACTGATGTGTAACCTTACACACAATTACTGTGAAAGCTTCCCGGCAATTGTGGTGTAACCTTACACAGAAATTTGTGAAATGTTTCACAAAATTACGGTGTAACCTTACACAAGAGCTGTGTAATGTTACACCAGTTATATCAGTTAGATACCACCATAAGATTGGAGGCAGCAATGCTGCCTCCAGTTTTATGGAGTAAAGTTACACCAAATGTTTTACAGTGCGAGTCCTTTGGAAAAATTATGAGTAATGGTCGATTTTTACACGGCTCTCGGATTATGCACTTTTATATCGCTTCTTTTTATGTGATATCACTTCTTTTTATGATTGACGTTTTAGGTTTGTGGCTTGGCGGGATCATTTACAGCGAGTTGTTTTTGATTAGATATCACTTCTTTTTGTAAGGTATTTCATTTGCTTTATACATATTTTAATTCAGAAAAGAAAAGATAAACGAAAGATGATAGAATAAAAAAAAAATATTTAATAGTGATGCTATAAATTTTTCAAAAGTGTAATATATCTAGTAAGACATAATGTTGAACTTTTTAAAAATAATTCAAAACCATTTTATCGATCCTTAAAAATCTCAGAAGATGTCATTTATTTTTTAGAAATGATAAAATGTGCCGAACTAAGAAACAATATTTTTTGCTGTTATTCAATAAGCTATGTGATGATTCATTAATTAACTCAGCAAGGATTTTATCCTAATAACTTTTGAAAAACTGCCTTTATATTTTCAAAATTCCCATAATTTTACACAAAATATGTAAAGACTTAAAAACAGATTGAATAATGAGCATTTTGTTTTAATCACAGGGCGTGCATGAAGTAATTTTTAAGTTTTTTTTTATTTCAGGAATTCCAACGTCCCTCCGATAAGCACGGCAGAAACTCAGATTACCTGATTAAGGTTTTTTTTCTTTTTAAATGTTTTCATAAGCTCTAACACTTGTTGGATTTTCTGAATTTTCAGTGCATGTTCTTTCTAAATTCCTGATTGTTTTTTACATGACTAACAGGACATACTAAGTCGTATGCTTTCCAAGTATTTTCTCATATATTTCGAATAATTCATCCGATAAATTATAATTCATTTCAATAAAAGTTCAGAATTCGATATTTCATCGTTATGAAATGATTTTCCCTAATTTCGGCCATATTTGAAATTTTTTAACTAGCTCTATAATCAATTTAAAAATTAACTAAAAGCCAATTATGGCATATTGATAGCATTCTTTAATTACCAAGTCCAAAATAACAGAGTCGATTATTTTAATAAATCCCTTATTAATCTTTTAAATGAAAAGAAAGACGAAAAATTCCAATAAAACTGCCAAAAATTTATTTGATACAAAAGGATTGAAAAAGAAAATGAAAAAAAAAAAAACAATTATGTAATAACAAACCAGACTGACTGTGTTACCTTTGTAAAACGGTTTAAATTGAATAAATTGCAAAGTTTGGAATGTTGGAAAAAAATTTGAATATATGTGCGTTTTAGTATAAAAGCAATACAGAAGAGAACATTTTCCCGCTTATTTCAATATGATAAACAGTAATCCTAAAGTTCTGTCGAATTGTTTTCATGACTATAAGTACTCTGTGATTCACTGAAGTGCTTACATTATCTTTCTGAGCATGTTCTGCAGTTTCTCCGTAGTCAGTCTTTACCTAAAATCTTTCCATAATCGAGGTACACTGGCACGTTTTTATAATCCATTTTCTCCTCAAATATCAACAGGGCATTCCGAGATAGTTATGGTGCACAGTACCTTCGTCAAAAATCATTCCGATTTCGTGCAAAATAAAATTTCATTTAATTGTTATCTAAATTTTGTGTGCAAAAATACCCATAGTGTTATAATTTTAAAAGAGTGTGTGTTGAAATCTAGAAGCATCTTTAATAAAGTGGATAATAGAAACATCTTTCCTACTGTAGAAACCTGGATCGTCGAGCTTTTACACGAACAAATTGAATTCATATTCAACTTTCAAGTAACATGAACATGATAAAATTTTCTAGAGATTGAAATAGTACAAATTCATTAAAACACATGTTACTCAGTAAGTATCTGTAGGTTGTAATGTAATCAAGATCTTTTAAGTGACCTTGTAAACGAACCGTAAATGCTTCAATGTCGCCTTACAATAGAGAGCTTAACTGGGTCGAATGCAATAACATCTACGCTATTAAAATCCGTGCGCGTATCTATCTATGTAACCTCAAAAACTCGGAAACCAAAGGCCGCAGGGCTACGAAATTTGGCACACGGGTTGCTTGTAGGGGGCTCATGAACGATTGGGGCCAAAAATTCGAAAATTTTGAATAGATTTTTATTTTTTTATTTATGTTTTTGACGAATTTTTGCCTTTTTTTTAAATCTTTAACCCGTAATCGCGTGAGTTCTAATCAGAAGATCTCACGCGAAGAAAGAAGAAAGATTACAGAAGAGGGGATAATGGAAGGAAATCCCTTCCCGGCGCTAATTATTTTTATTGCAGGTTGGGTAAACTCTGTTTTCTTTTCAGGCCAATACCAGTCTGAGTGTAGATTCATGCAAGTTGGGTTCGGGTTAACCAGATTTTAAAAAAGTTAGTTTAGCATATTATTCCAGTTTAAAAACTATACCTATAATAATAAACATAGGTGTTTGTATGCGTTTTTTCCGAGACCTTTTGCTGAAATTCAGTTTTTTATTAAGACGCTTTGACGAAATTTGCATTTTCCCCACGATCTTTTGACGAAATTAGCTTTTTTAAAGCTGCGCTTTGACGAAATTCGCGTTTTTTCTGAGGCACTTTGACGAAATTCGCGTTTTTCCTCGTCTTTGTAATGAAATTCGCGTTTTCTCTGCGCTCTTTGACGAAATTCAGTTTTTTCTCATTTGACGGAATTCGCGTTTTCTCCTGGATCGTTTGACGAAATTCGCTTTTGCTCCGCGATAATTTGACGAAACTCGCGTTTTTTCTACGATCATTTGACCTAATTTGCGTTTTCTCCGCGATCAGTTGACGAAATTTGACTTTTTTCGCGATCCTTTGACAGATTTCGCATTTTATCCTCGGACTTTTGACAAAATTCCGGTTTTTATCTCGATCCTTTAACGAAATTGGAATTTTTTTTTCTGCGAAGATTGACGAAATTGATTTTTTTCGGCTACCATTTGTCAAAAATGCGCGATTTTTTTAAGTCCGAATTTTCGGACTGATGATCGAATTTCTTTTTATTTTCGGAATCTCATGCATGCCTTAAATTTTCAGAAAAGTCGGAACAAAATCACACCTACCACTACCCTTCCCCCTCTCTGGCTATGGCCTTATTGCCAAAAATGATTTCTGTTTACATCACAATTCAACGTGTTTCGTAAGATTTAGAACATTATGGAAATTTAAGTCAGCACCCCCTCCCGAAATAAAATCCTGGGTACGCCACTGGTTGCGGACGGTTTTATCTTAAGCGCATGCACAAACAACACAGTAACACAGTGACGTTCACTGAGTTATCTTAGGTGAGTTTTTCGATGTGAACAGGTTTCCAATTCCGGGAGGGTACCACCTCAAAATTAAGAGAATTCAGTGGTTTAAGACAGTTCCTATATCCCAGTGTGAACCATAGAATTATACAAGAACAAGAAAGAACACAAACAATCGGATTAGCTCTGAAGCGCGCAGGGGCTGACGGGATTTTATGAACACGAACTGCTTGCAACCCCTCTAATGCTTCACCTTACTA
The DNA here is from genome assembly GCA_963932465.1 of Maratus speciosus. Lineage (NCBI taxonomy): Eukaryota > Metazoa > Arthropoda > Arachnida > Araneae > Salticidae > Maratus > Maratus speciosus. The sequence goes on from OZ010789.1 coordinate 316,530,448, forward strand.
TCCAATGGGCTTTGTTACTATCACCCCTTTTCCCGCAAGTGCTCATGGGTATTAACGAACGAGAAATTACCCGGTGGCAAACAGCAGCCAGGGAAAAAATGCAAAGATATGCTTGCTTTCCTTCCGTTAGTTTTTACTTCCATGGTGTGAACAGGGTATTACACTGTTAAAAATCTGCAGCATTTGCTGCATAGTCGCTCCACCACTATTATAGAATATCCCTATTCTGACCAACGAGAATGCTCCATAATATAGTCAAATAACTGTTTTCTATAAAAGCGGTGGAGTGCCTATGCAGCAAATGCTGCGGATTTTTAACAGTGTAATTAACAGTGTAATTTTTAACCTTAATTTAAACACTTGAAGTTTCATTGATTTTTTATAGACATTCGCTATAACCTAATTTATTATAATGTTGTATGTCTAATAAATTTGATAAAATATAAAATTAATCTGAAATTGAATCAATAGACTTTAGCCATGAATGGCAACAGCCACGCCTGTACTGTTACGTACCCTCCGAAAAGGACTGTTTATTGGACAAAGGGGAGCAGTGTTAAAATAACCCTGGCTGACGTCGCAGGGCATACATCGGGGCTGACGTAGTGGACTACCGTGGTTAAAAGTCCCGTGACTGTCGCGGTCTTACTCAATACACACTGACGCGCAGCTATACACAAAGCAATTCGATTACTTTGTTTTTTAACTGTTGTGTATTTATTACCCTTTTATCAAATGATAGAAATAAACGCAATTCTCATAATTTATTGTTTTATTGTGAAACTGATATTATTTAGTAACGTTTCATGGATAAATTATGATGTGATCCCGGATGAATTAAAGACATCAACTGAATGTAAGTATTAACCATTTTTCCATTTTAGACTTATGCATTGATATGATTGTGCAAGTTTTGTATGTTTTAAATATACGTAAATATTGTTTATTTTGAATGAATTTATCCTTCCCTACACTATTTATTTTAAAAGAATTTGTCCTTTCCTGCAATAGTTCCTATTTATTCTAAAAGTTGTTCACTTATTAATATAAGCAATATAGGGACAAAGTTTTTCTCAAACTCGTGTTATTTTTAAGTAATCAATAAGTAGATTAGTATACCAATGATATTAATACAGTCGGATTTTAATATTATATATTAAAATAATTGTCTGAGCGAAGCGAAATATTACTGTCCGGACACATTACAGCTACGATGGATATTAACGCCATGTCCTACTAAAAAAAAAAGCCTAATAAAAGCCTTTCGTCAAGCATAACTCAAAAAATATTTATCGGATTTCGTTTCTGATTGCACCAGAAGGTACCTATGAAGGCCACCTACTGAATGCACCTACTATGAAAAATAAGTTCCAAACCGTTTAAAAATTATATTAAAAAAACTGATAAAAAAGCACAATTTATCTGCATACGTCATAGAAATTTGGTGTGCGTCACTTTCACCGGTGGATGTTTTCGTAGACAACTGGTTTGAACACATGGAGCAAATAAAAAAAAATATGCACGCAGTAATATTGAATAGATCAGTTTCAACCACGTGATCACAAACCTTGCAACAACCCGTGGCAACCAGTTTTGGTGGGCAAACAAATAATAATACAGTACTCCGTACCACGGTGACCGTTTTTAGCCTGTTGTATGACATACAACAGGCTAAATCCGGCTAAAAACTCAGGCTAAAAGACAGTTGTCAGTCTATCGACTGGAAATTAACAGATTTTTTTAATACTCGTATAACGAAATTTAGAAATGATTGTGGATGATTAAAACAAAAGACATGAATGTTTATTGCTCCGGGAGATTATCTTTCTCTGGATGTCTGTCTGTCTATCATACAGCATGCAATTTTCTTGTAAAGGATGATGTTATTATGCAGTAAAACCTCCATAACGGATACACCCGATTAGTGGACACCTCTATTTAGCGGGCATTTTTTTGATTACCAACCCTTAAATAACTGTACATTTTTTACTCTCAGTAGCGGACACCTCCAAATAGAGGACAAATTCTGCCCTCCTGAGGTGTTCGCTATTCAGAGGTTTTACTGGTAAAACCTCCATAACGGACACACCCGATTAGCGGATACCTCTATTTAACGGACATTTTTTCGGTTACCAACACTTAAATAACTGTATATGTTTTACTCTCAGAGATTTTACTGTATATATTATTGATAGTTATTTGACAGGGCCGCACAAAAGAATAAGAATATATGAAAAGAATATAAACTAAATTCGGGATTGGTAGATCGCTGATGGTAATGTAATTTTAGGATGTTGTTACAGTCATCCGCAGCATGTTTTTAGAGTTTCGTTCATCTAACGAAACCCTACCTGTCTCACTCATTTGTCTGTCTGTCTGTCTGTCTGTCCGTCTGTCACAGAGCCAGTTCTCAGAAACTATATATGTCGGAGACTTGAAAATTTGCATACTTATAGCTGAAAACCTCACATCAAACGACAAATAATAAAATTTTGAAAAAGTCTAATATTTAACCTCTGGGTCTGGGCTATAACTTGTGTATTTTAAGCAATTTTTTCTAACTCAGCCCCTAATTAAGTTGGAGACATGAAATTTTGCATACTTATAGCTGAACACCTCACATCAAACGACAAATAATAAAATTTTGAAAAAGTCTAATATTTAATCCTCTGGGCTCTAACTTATGTATTTTAAACAATTTTTCTAACTCAGCCCCTAATTAAGTTGGAGACATGAAATTTTGTATACTTATAGCTGAACACCTCACATCAAACGACAAATAATAAAATTTTGAAAAAGTATAATATTTAACCCTCTGGGCTCTAACTTGTGTATCTTAAAAAAAATTTCTAACTCAGCCCCTAATTAAGTTGGAGACATGAAAGTTTGCATACTTATAGCTGAACACTTGCGATAACACGATAAATCATAAAATTTAGAAAAAGTCATATTTAACCCTCCGGTCTCTAATTTCTGTATTTTAAGCACTTTCTCTAACTCAGCCCCTAATTAAGTTGGAGACATGAAATTTTGCATACTTATAGCTGAACACTTGCGATAACACGATAAATCATAAAATTTAGAAAAAGTCATATTTAACCCTCCGGTCTCTAATTTCTGTATTTTAAGCACTTTCTCTAACTCAGCCCCTAATTAAGTTGGAGACATGAAATTTTGCATACTTATAGCTGAACACCGCACATCAAACGACAAATAATACAGTTGGCAACAGTTTAAATTAATACCATTTTCTAAAATATGTAAAAAATATCTGTCGAAATACTGAATATTTGAATTTAAAATAGAAATAAAACCTCAAAAAATGAGTCAAATTAAAAAAATTAATGGAATCTGCACACCGAGATCTTCTATTGAATAAAATGATCTAAAAATGATTAAATTCCCATGTATAGTTTTTGCTCCTATAAAACTTTTTTAATGGAACGATTTTGTCCAACTTTAGCATTAAATATCTCTTAAAATAATTCTTCTATTTGAAAACTGTATGCATCAGCGTGTTGATCAAACATTTCTCTATAACACCAACGATTTTCATATTTTTGTATGCAATAGTTTTCTTAATATTAACGAAGAAAGACCTCCGGTCACAAAAAATTCAAAACCGGCGGCGGCGGTGACAGCGTTAGTGACTTTTTTTTAGAATAGAGAGATATATAAAAATGAAAACTTTTTCTATCTGTCTGTTTGTAATTCTATAAAAATCCACAATTTGGAAGCCAAAATTGTGAAAAGATACGTACATGTGTATTAAAACATGGCCGAGGCAACTAAAGTAATCCGGAATCGAAATAATTTATAGTTAATTTTTAATTAATAAAAAACCACCAATTTAACAGCAATTGCTTATCAAATTTAAACATTTTTCGTTATAGCAGTTGCCAACAATTAAAATATACATTAAAATTATTACTACAACAATTAATTTTCTACTGCAAGATTTCCACGTGAAAAATGAAAATGAAATAAATAGTTTGCCGAATTTTTAAAAAAAAGTGAATATTACATCATAACTTTTCTATTGCAAGATATTCACGTGAAAAATGAAAATGAAATAAATAGTTTGACGAATTGAAATGAAAGTGAATATAACTTCATAACTTTTATATTTCAAGGTTAACCACGTGAAAGAGGAAAATATTACGTCATATTGTAAATATAACGGACGTGGTGGATATAGTATAACGTCATATGAGTGTGAAAAATGTATTGAAGCATGATAAAAATCCGATTAGGGAAATATTGGCGTATTTTAACATTATTGCTCCAATTATAAATTGAAATAAGTTCATTTATAGCTGTATTCTTTTGCGTCTGTTATATACATTTATACATTTTTATATAGCGTTTTCATATGATTCATTCATACAACATTTCGACTGCTTTTTTTAATGTTTGTTTTGTGTTGTATGTTAAATTTTGAAACTGGTTTTTCAGAACAAACATCCTTCAAATTAAGGGCAACGCCGGGCACTTTAGTTTGTAACAGATAAATAGCTTTTGTATCTGTACATCTAATGCTAATATTATAAAGCGTTATAATATTATAAAATGTATAATATTATTAATGCTTGTACGTTTGTGAGCTGTTATCTCTGAAACTGCATAGCTAACTTTAAAAAAATGTTGGTGGCCATCTCTGCTCCGAAAAAAAGACTGTATTTTATGTCAGTGCAAGAACCTACATCGCTGCAGGAGCAAAAAAGTTCTAAAATTGCGATTTCTGCGATATTGATTGGGTTAGAAACTTTAAATTTGGTGTGTTAGTTACTTTTAAGATGTAAATACTCTTAATGAACGCTCTATAAAAGGTTCAATTTGACGGATAAACGTAAAAACTTCTAGAAAGGTTTTAAACTACGATTTATTTGGAATACTGAAACTTTTGGGATACTGTTGGGGTTAGAAACTAGAACTTTGGCATGGTAGTAATTTATAAGATGTAAATGCACGTTGTAGAACGAATTCAAAAAAGTCGAAAGACTATACAAAGCGGAAAAAGATCTAAAGATGATCTAAGTAACGAAGTACATGGAATTGTTAGGAATATAAACATGAAAATTGACATGGCTGTATTTATCATGACGTAAATTCTCGCAATAGAACAATTTCTAAAAACGTCGCTATATAAAACAGTGCAGAAACTAAAATCTTTCGAAAATTTTCTATTTCTGTGTTACTGCTGAGCCCAAAATCTTGAAATTTTGCTTCGGGTTAGTTTTAAAATATACAATTGTCTCTATGAATGGTTTCTAAAAAATTTAAAATTTAAAAAGATGAAATTAACGGAAAGCGATCTCAGTTACCATTAATTTGGAATTATTAGGTATAGCAACTTTAAATATTTCATAATGCTGCATTTCCTCCGCAAAACATGCAATTTAAATGCAACAAAACTGATAGATACCCACCTAGCATTAACCCCTTGAGGGGCACCGGTATACATTATATAACACCTACGATCAATGAAGTTTTACACCAGAAAAATTTTATTAAATTTTATTTTTCGAACTTTGGTGGAAAAAAGCCGTAAAATTGCTTTTACTTATTTTGAAATAGAATTTTTCAAAGATTCCGGTGGGAATTCAGCATTTCACAAACGTAACTGCTTGCCCCTCAAGGCGTTAAATAAATTGTGTAAATATTGAATAAAGACCTGTATGAAACAGTGAGTAGGTTACCCGAAAGTACGTGTTAAAGTGTTCCTTCTCTAGGCTTTTCTCTCTCTCACCAAGGCCACTAACAGAGGGAAGTGCCGTTTTAAATGTGATATGAATTTTTTATCTGATTCATTTTTCTAGACATTTTATCATAAGGTCATATTCTCAATTATCATTAGTAGATTTTTTATATATAAACTTATTCTGGTGAAATTTCATAATCGGGTTCATATTGGCGTATGTTAGCTTGCATGATTTGCTGAATAAATATGTATGGATTTGTAAATTACTTCAAATGATACTTTGACAGCTCAAAAATTATGCAGACGATATATTCTGATCTTGTGTCATACTTTATGTTGCAAACATTGCCTATTTCTTTTATTTAATACATGTTAAATGCAGCTCAACTTGTGCAGAATATGTTTGAAAACAAAACAATACAGCGTATGTAGTGGCCAGCATACACTCATCATTTAAATCCGATCGAGCATATCTAAAACACACTCTAGCGAAGCATTGCATGCCACTGTTGATGTATTCGGTACTTTGATACTGTATCAGATTTTGAGGAGAGAATTCCTTAACTGTTGTCGACAACCTCATTGCATCCGTGTAAAACAGATATTGTACAATATTAACTATTCCGGGGGAGCACACACCATATAAAGTATAGGGCATTTTTTTAAACATCATATATTTCTCATTTAAAGTTACTCAAACTGGTGCGGAGCGTCTGATATCATTTATCTCTGATATCAGACCATTTATCTGACTGATAGATGTCTGAGGGCTGACAAGATAACATTTATCTTGATGTCTGATATCTCTTGACATCATTTTATACAGTTAAAATTTCAATATAAGATAATTTAGTGTTTCATTTTCTAATTTACTTTTAATATATTGCGTACTTTCAATTTTATATCCATGCATGGCTGTCTTGCATGGTTTGATTTCCCATTTTTTTAAACAGTGTATACGAATTTATATATAAGATTTTGTAATTCTACGATTCGTTTATTTTCATCATTTCAATTTATTGCAGTATATGGACAATTAAAGATAACATCTCATTTTCTTTGCTTCCACATGTTATTATTAAATCTATGTTCTCAGCAATATCGCTCAGACTAATCCCTCTGAGGGAAGTCTTAGTAATTATTAAGAAGTGTGTGTAAAATTTTGTATTTACTATGATTTCTAGCGTAAAGAGCTCGGTTGATTTTTATTTGTTTATTACTTACCCATCATACGTAGTATAGGTTAAGTCTTGTAATCGTTTTGAAAATTTAAAAAAAAAATTGACGGATTTACACGTTTCAGACAAAGATTCCGAAAAACATATTTTTAGAAAAAAAAAATTGTCCGTCCGTCTGTATGTCTGTGTGTCTGTAATCGCTCTATCTTCCGAACAAATTGAGATAGAGACTTGAAATTCGGTTTGTACTTAGGGAGTAATAATGGGAAGAAGCCTATTGAATATCAGTAACCTCGATTAACCGAAACTATTTTTTGGGGGTTCTTGAAGTATTCGTTCTGATAAAAGGTATACAAAAATTTTCGAAATTGTTTATTTGAAGGAGTGAATATAAAAGACAATAAAAAAACATAAATTTTGCATCATGAATGAACTCGATCGGATAATTAGTTGCCGAGATATTTGTAATTCTATTTTTCACACTCTTCGATTTTTCATGACCCTGTATTTCATTCAAATTTCAATTCAAAGATATATTTTAATTGGAAATGAAACGCTTAATCCGACGCAGTAAACTGTTAGTTAACAGGATTGTAATTTTTCGAGTTATAAGGATGTTTCTTTTACGCAATTCGGTACTACTCCATTATCCCGCCGACCAAAAAACTATCGCCAAACAATAAGATTAAATGCCAATAATGGCTTATCGTAAATGTCAAGTATTTAATGCATCTTCATACCTACAAGGGGTGTTACCATAGGAGGGACCCTGTTCTGTCGCTAAACACCGCCAAGTTTGTCGCCAACTTGGCGGTATATCGCCAAATTTGGCGGCCAAAATGAGTCGCCAAAAATGACGCCAAATTGGCGGTATCTCTAATATTTCGCCAAATTTCCATAGACTTCCATTGTAAACCAATAGCGTTTACTTGCTTACAGAAAATCAACAAATTGAGATATTTTAATGCAACAAAAAGTAATATTAGCTTAAGGGGTTATATTAAATATATTTAAGGAAGTCCAAATAAATTAAATTATGAATAAAAGTAACATGGTACATTGCTTAGCAAAAGTCACATGTTTTATTTTCATAGTTTATATTATCTATATCCATGATGGGTAAGTATTACGGTGGCCCCCAACGACTAGTTTCTTTACTTTCGATAACATTATAGTTGGTTACAAATTATTTTATTTAATGTACTTAAAATGATGACGGTGTTTTTAATTTTTATAAGTTTTACAATCATAATCCTGCTGCCAGGGAAAATTTTTGGTGAATAAATATCATTTTGTATATATTCTGTGTGCTAAAGCTGTTTTAGTTTCGTTTTAAACTATTATGCTCAGATGTAAATACTGAGAACGTTTATTATTTTTAATCAACGTTTTGCACGTTTATTAATAAAATATATATTTTTGGACTAAAGCTTTTAAAAATTTTATATTTTAAATAAAATAGATATCTGATGACCTTGACCGTGTATAATTTTCGTGCATAAATATTGATAGGTACTTAAGGTATAAAGATCCTGTTCGAAAAAAAAAATCTCCCATTTCTTTTTCCTTCTTTCGAAAATTTTTTGTTTTCTAACCCAATAATTTAAAAATGTGCTGTAGCTTTAAAATTTTTATATGTTAAATAAATAATTCTGGTACTTCTTAGTTACCCCGTCGACCAATTTTCCCCCAGGGGATACCTTCTTTAGGTATTCACGGGCTTCGCAACCCCGGGTTCCTGAGCGATCTTTCTTTTTTCCTTTTCCTCTTATTTCTCTTATCTTTCTTTCCTCTATGTTTCACTCTCGTTGTGGTTTCCTCTTCGGAGGTGAGGGCAATTCTGTATGAGCCGATATCATCCTGCATGTTGACTCATGGAGAATTGTAAACCACCCACGTGTTTGCCGTACGTGGCGACCCGTGTCCCTGGAAAGGGGGATCCTGGCAGTTGAGGGAAACCAACACACTGCTTTGGCCTCTGCTTCAGGTAGACGGGAGGTGCATATTGGTCCCGTATGCATCAAACGGCTGGTCAGCTGACTTGCCACTGGCTGGGGATCAAGTGAGCGAGTACTTACTAGCCATCTCGCTAAGGGTGGAGACTGGCATAGGAGTGTCTTGTGACCGTATGGGCCCTGGTTAGCACTGGTGTACGATTGTGCATCCCCTTGTTGGGCTCGGTAGTCGGCGGTGCGGCCGGGGTCTGAACTCTTATATTTTCAATTATGGATGGAAATACTAATGTTCCTTCTATTTCTCTCCCATGTGGAGAGCAACAAAGTGTACAGTCTGCATTTACTCTTTTTTTGTAATTAAACGCACTGATAGTCTCTCTGATAGCTCTTTCAAGAAAACTTCTCCATTTCTTATTGCAAAAACTTTCCAGTCTGTCTTGGGAGATGGTCATTCTCTCAAAAAACTGCAATCTGGGGACTTACTGGTTGAGGTTTCTTCAGCCAAGCAGTCTCAACTTCTGTCAAATTCCAATACTATCGGTACTTTTTCTGTCTCTGTTACCGCACATCAAACTCTGAATACTTGCCGTGGTGTAATATCTGAACCAGATCTTTTATTCTCCACAAAAGAAGAACTTCTATCTAATTTAAGCGATCAAAATATTATAGATGTACACCGTATCACTATTCTTCGCAATGAGCAAATACTTCCTACTAAACACATTATTCTAACTTTCAGTAGTCATATCTTACCTACTAGAATTAAAGCTGGCTATCTAAACTGCCCAGTCAGGCCTTATATCCCTAATCCTCTCCGTTGTTTTACATGCCAGCGTTATGGCCATACCAATACTAATTGTCGTGGTACTGTTACCTGTGCACGTTGTGCAGAAGTCGGCCATGACGGTAAAAATTGCGATAAACCAGAACGCTGTGCAAATTGTAAAGGTGATCATACATCATATTCTCGTTCCTGTCCTAATTGGATCCGTGAAAAGGAAATTATTGCTGTAAAGATTACTCAGAAACTTTCGTACCCTGAAGCCCGGAAAGTAGTTGAATCTAGTCTGTTGGGTTTCCTACTCTAGTATACTTAAAGAACAATCAAAACCTGTAAGGCACATGGGCACCCAGACTGACACTTCCTTTCTTGCAAGTAATTCAGCTAAAACCCAATCAACCACCACTTCAAATAAAGAAACCCGTGATGTTTGTTGTGGTAGTAAATGCTATGCAACCCCATTATTAGAACGCTGGCAACCCTCCTCAGAACCTGTAAAAATAGTATACCAAATCAATCAGTCTCAAAAATCCCCAAGTCAATCCAAAAAGTCATCTGAACTCCAGACTAAGATTAAGTCTGCTACATCTGCAAAAACATCCCATAGACCTGATACTAGTCAAACTGACAAACCAAGCAAAAAAACTTGCGCTCAGAAAGAAACAAAGACAATCCGAGGTTCTTCACAGTGGAACACTGTGAAGAAAAAGAACGGGCTAAAATCATCTGTTACTAATGTAAAGGATCCGAAACAGTTGAAGAAATATGTTGATGAAGCAATGGAAATGGCATCCGATGACTCAAGTGTTGATGATGAAAATACAGTTTTCGAGGATTTTTTACCTAAGTGATTTTACATTTTTACTTATCTGATTTTAAAACTTTTTTTTCATGTAATGTTCGTGCATCATTTTAAACTTTATGTATATTTTAAGTTATTACTTTATAACTCCACAGGTTTTAATTATACGCTTGTCTTTTTACTATGAACTATTGACTCTTTTAAATGATTTTATTTTTACGTGTAACTGTTTTCATTAACTTTTTTGTTTTGCTCACCTTTTCTTAATTGTTTTCTTTTACTCAAATTTTTGAGTTATATATTTTTTCCATTCTGACCTTGTCTTGGCGCAGCATGTCCCTAATGGGACTTTGTGCCATAAAACCCCATACAACCAACCAACCAACCGTCGACCAATTTCGCTAAATTATATAAATCGCCAAACCACTCGCCAAATTATACACATTGACATAATTTTTTATTTTAAATAACGAAAGAACAAATAAAGTAATATAACATTAATAAAAATACAAATAAAACATCGAATTAATGATTTTATTAGTCATTATTGGCCTTTAATCTTACAATTAATTAATTAATGGCAACCATTATTGGCATTTAATCCTACAATTTGGCGACAGTAATTTGGTTGACGGGATAACTAAGAAGTACCATAATTCTTACGTACTATGTTAAATCTCGGTGTATTTATAATGATTATTTCAATGGTATAAGTAGCTCAGTTGATTTTTTTTTCGCTTTTGAAAACATTATACTTCTTTACAATTTACTTTATTTTAATATACTTAAAATATGCCAGTGCTTTGAAAAGTTTCTATAAGATTCGACAATCATAATTCCGCTGCTTAGAAAGCAACGAATTTTATAAAATTAAAAGTTGAGTTGGATGTGGATGTGATCGTAATCTAAAGCCGAGACAATAATCTATTTTGATTAATTTTAATTTTAACACAATTATTTTAATTGGTAAATAAGTCATATGAATTGTAATTTTCCAATTAGTGAAAAAGTGCCTAGGCCAGGTTTGGAACTACCCGTAAGGCATGGTGACGTCACAGCGAAGTCGTTGTGAAGTCACACTGTGATTTTGTGACCGTCGATGTGACGTCACGTGACGTCGATGTGACGTCATAGTGACTAGAATGCGAGGTCGTTATGGCCGTTTTAGAGGCCGTTTGTGACGTCACATTGTGACCACTATGTGAAGTCACGGTGTGACAAATTTGTGAAAAGTGTGTCATTTGTGACTATTTTGGCATTAACTTTGTGACGAACTTGTGACGAAAGTGACAATGCTTTGAAGTCACATTGTGACCAATTTGTGAAATATGTGTCATTTGTGACGAACTTGTCATAAACACTGTGATGATTTCAAATGAAAATCAAATTTCAAATTAATTGCTTAAAAGGCGCAAAGGCGAACATAGTGAAAAAGATTCCATGCTGGCACTCGAACCCGGGCCATCAGTATAGCGTACTGACATTCTACCGACTAAACCACATGGAACGATACCCGGCCTGGAAAATTTCTCACTATTACATGTTGACAAGGCTACAAACGCAGCACAAGATGGAATATTTATCGTGAGCCACCGACATGGGGCAAACACGAAACTTAATTAAATCGAGCATCCATTGAAACTATATTAATACTTGGAAATTTTTCCAGAGAGAACCATTTGCCTTGCAAACAATATTTCAAATGAAAATCAAATTTCAAACTAATTGCTTAAAAGGGAATTTTAATTTGAAATTTGATTTTCATTTGAAATACTGTATGCAAGGCGAATGTTTCTCTCTGGAAAAATTTCCAAGTATTAATATAGTTTCAATCGATGCTGGATTTAATTAAGTTTCGTGTTTGCCCCATGACGGTGGCTCACGATAAATATTCCATCTTGTGCTGCGTTTGTAGCCTTGACAACATGTAATAGGGAGAAATTTTTTAGGCTGGGTATCGTTCCATGTGGTTTAGTCAGTAGAATGTCAGTGCGCTATACTGATGACCCGGGATCGAGTCCCGGCGTGAAATATTTTTCACTATGTTGACCTTTGCGCCATTTAAACAATTAATTTGAAATTTGATTTTCATTTGAAATATTGTATGCAAGGCGAATGTTTCTCTCTGGAAAATTTTCCAAGTATTAATATTGTGATGATTCTTGTCATAAACACTATGATAATTTTAAAGTAAAGTTTTGGTTGATATATAAAATCTTATCTTTTTACCGTACTTTTTAGCAAGATATCCCTATTTTGGAGTCCTATTCTTCTAAAATATTTTTAATTTTCCGTTTAAAAAACAATGCTTATCAACTGACATCTTTTTTTATTAAGTTCTAAGCTTGATCTTGAATTCAAGCTTAATATTAAAAATGTGTAAGCTTTTTAATTTTTTGTGATTTGTCATTGCTTTACTAAATACGAACATGGAGTCTAACGGACATTAATACAACTGTTATTTATAGAACGACATGATAAGCCCTATTTATTTAATTTTTTTATTCCCGTATATATTGTGTTTTGTGAATATGAGCTAATTAGATTTGGTATGTTTTATAGAAAAAGACTGATCTGGGAAATAGATACAACAAGTAAGATATATCATGCGTTAAGCATAAATTATAAAACACTTTCCATCCTTTCTGAATGTTTTAACAAGACATCGGGGGAAATAACGTAAACAAGATAACTAACTAAACATGAAAACGCATAAAACATTTGAAAAACTGATTTCAGCAGTTGCCATCCATAGCCAAATATGTTTTCCAATTCTTTTAAACAGTCCTGTATTTGATCTGTAGATTGATACATATACTATATAATGGAAAAATTTATTTTATCAAGGAAACGCATAACAGGTTGAAATTCTCTTTCAGCAATTTGTACTAATATATGGAAACATACTTAAGTAATTTTGTACAACCTGTAGTTTACCTAGAACCTTTATTACAAGCCACTATTTAGTTAAAATTTAATTCAAGCTAAAACACTCTTAAAACTGCTGAAATCACATTTCCAGAAATTATAATTTATAGACGGCAACGTATCCAATACTTTGTGTGACCCTGTATATCATTTTATCGATATTCTACAAACATTTCTTAGTAAATTAAATACAGTGCAGCGTAAAAATGCAAAACTTATTTAAAAATCACCTTTAAGCAATACCCAGTAGCCCTTACGAATACTTTTGTATAGTCCTGTATATGAATTATAGCATGTATATATATACCATATACTATGCATAAATGTAGTGGATCATAAAAGTTCATATCATAATTAAAAGTACATTTCCAGCAATCATCGCTAATGAACAGTACTTCGGATACAATATAGTATCTGAAATATTCTTTGTGTCCCTGTTAATGCTATATACACTCCGTATTATACATGAAATAATTCATAGTATGTAAACCTGAACGACGTATATCAATTTCATTACATATCAAATAGATTAACATAAATATAGTACGCCGCAAACAATTCCCTCCACCCCTTGTTAAGTATGATTCCGGGATATGTAAATTGAAACGAAAATTCGAAAAGAAAATCTGATCGAAAAAAATTCAATTCACATTCCCCGAAATCACACTATGGCTTTGATCGTATAGTGGCAAATGCAATAGCGATGTAAATAAATTTAAATAAATCTGAAAAGGAAAAATGAATAATGACTCACCCCAAGAAACACAAACAATCTAAGATGATTAAATATTGCAGAGATTTTATTCACCAAAATATTTTCAATTTATGAATACTGGATCCAGTAGGAGATAAAAATATTAAATATCTATTCTAAAAATATAAACATCTTATCATAACACTTAATGAATTTAAATATCTAGCACACAGTTAGGTTTATCGGTATGAGAATAGTATATGGGGCACTTATCTTCATGATGTAAGTGGTTTATAATTTCAAATAAAGTCAGCAAAGTTTTTAAGTTGATAGATTCTGATTATTTAATCCACTGAGATATGAATAAAAAATTTTTAAGTTGATAGTTTCTGATTATTTGATACACTGAGATATGAATGAAGACTTCTTTTGCAAGTACCTTGTTTAATCGTAAAGAAACGCAAACACCAATGCTTTAAGGTGACGCATAGAATTTTTGTAAAAAAACGATCATTCTGAGCAATCAAAAATAACACGTTTTCTATTGGAGTTCTCGCAGGAATTTGACTATTTGGAGAAACATCAACCACAAGAATCAATTAGATGAAGATATATATAATTTCGTAGGATGACTGAAGAAAATGATGAGTGGCACAATCTGTCTTCTATTTATAGAATGCTGAAGATGAAGGATTTTTTATCTGCTTGTAGATCATTGATTTAAAACTACAATAGGCAGTGTTTTCATCAAAGTTTGCAACTTAAAACATATTTTAATAGGAATTACTTGTTCAATGAATGTTCTTACGCTTCGGCCAGACCCTGAGGCCTAACGGGGGAAAAATCCCCTAAAGGTTCGTGCGTGTTACATACTCCGAGAATTTCTTACCAACTGGCTTTTTTTGAAACGCCTGCTGAAAATTGGGAGTACGCTCTCCGCGGAATAGCCAATCAGAAAATTTCTAAAGATGGCTTGTCGCTAGCACTTCCGGCGAAAAAGATTTTGTAGTAGGATTATGACCATGGAATGGCAACGCACTGAAGAAGCGGGGAGAAAAGGAATGTTTGCTATGTGGGAGTTCCTATGACGTCGAAAGGAATTTCCTGTCTGTTCTGAGATAAGGGACTAAACCTTCTTAAAAGTTGCATCTTTTGGGATGCGAGGTGAATGGAAAGCAATAAAATTAAGGGAAGCTTTAGTAGTAATAATTTCGTTTCTCTGGCAAACGATTTCAGTAATTTTATGAAAGTCTACCAGAGAAATGGAAAAAGAAAATAGAATATAATAAATGTAATTTTAAATAAAATAATTAAAAGTAAAGATTTAGGATTTAATATTTAAAACTTAATAAAATTTTGCTGTCAAAATTGAAAGATGGTGAAAGGAAGTAGATTATTAAAATTAACAGAATATACAAAATTAAGTTTATGTAAATTTAAGAAGGGGAAATGTTATGTAAAGCTTTTACAACATAACATTTTATCTCCGCTGCATACAAAAAAAAATAGTAAAAAAAAATGTTTAGTCAACGGTTATTTAAAACCAAAAGTATTGCAAACATTTTATAAAATTGAAACGAGGAAAATCATGTTAATTGCATAATAACCTCACAAAAAGAGAAATTAAAATTTTAAATTATAGCTGCAGAAGTTTTAAAATAGGAAAATTTGGATTTAAAAATTGAACAAGCTATAAAAACAACACCTAAAAACACATAAAATTTAAGCATAGTACATAAAACACAATATATATATAGTACATAACAGTGACGGTGTAGATCAACATATATTAAATATCAATGAAATGTATCATGAAATAAAACTATAGGTACAAACAGTTATTTCTCTGCAAACCACAAAACATTTCAACAGATGCAGGATATACATATTGTAGGGGTGAGTTGTGAAATAGAGCACGAAAACCTATGACTCTCATGTGCAGATGATGAGTATACAAATAAAGCAATATAGAATTGAACCAAAATAATAATCAACAATTTTACCAATAATTCATAACTGACATTAACATAACAGTATTTCTGTGTCAACCGTAGTAATATAGAAAAAGTTTTATAATGTTTTACCACATAAATATAAAAAAACAACAATATATTGAGATTTGTAGCTTCTGTTCAAAGTAAAAATATTATCATTACTATTATGTTATGAGAAATCAGTTATTTACTTAAATGAATAACACAATGAAAGTAAAATTATCAGACATCAGTACAAAATAAGAAATATAAATTTCAAGGAATTTCTGAAGCGTTCAAAAAGTATTGGATGCAAAAGAATATTTAGGACATCAAAAGGTAAGTTTATCTGTTATAAATCTCTTAAATTTTTTCAGAAAAATACAGAGAAAATTTTATTTTATTTTGTTTATAAAGTCTACTAAGCTAATAGATGATTCTTATATTAAAGGCATGAAACATTCTCACAAAATAAGTTAGCAATAGTAATATTGATTTTGTATCAAATATTGAATAACATATGCAGATATCAAAATTTTCAATTTATTTATGATCTTTTTATTTTAAATAATTTTATTTAATTATTTATTCTTTTAATAATTCATTGAATATCAAATATTTAAACGTTAAGTGCTGAGGAGTATACAAAACGTTAAAAAAAATCCCTATGATGAAATCTAAGCAATGTGTTAGTCAACCAAAGAACGTAGAGAAATTTCTCCATAGTATTGGTGACATACAATGCTTTATAAAGACTACCGATTTCCAATATGTGTTTACACATATTTTTCATATGTTTTTTACATATGCTATCATTTATATTTATATATATATGCATATTTTTCACTCATTCCATTCATACAATGTGTGTTAAAAAAAAATAACCAAATGTCCACAAAAAGAAATAAATTGATCAGAAATATTAATTAATGCGACACCGGTTGACACCAAAAAAAATTATTTTCTACCCAATTCATAGTAACTACCAAGTAGTCCTTACTATCTACAAGCCGAAAGGATTTACCTAACTGGATGAGTTAGCCTGGGAGAAAATAAAAAAGAAATAGAAAAATTGAAATCAAGGTAAGTCTTTATATTTTATTTTTATATTTTTATATATTTCATTTTCTTTCTTTATTTTTTTATTTCATAATTTCATTTCATATTTCTTTTTATTTTTGTTTCATTTCTTTTTATTATACATCATTTTTCTTCAATTTATATTATAAGTTAGATTTTTAGATTATAGGGTACCCTTTTTTAAATTAATAAAAATTTAATGTTTTGATATCCTCAGCAAGTGAAATAATTCTCACAGTGCGAAAAAATCTATTATAAATTGAAATAACATAGAAAAGATAAAATTTTGACTATAGCATAAAAAGCCAATATTGTAAAAAATAAGTGGTATCTTATCAGAGTTTATAAATTATCGCACGAGACGAACCGGAGGGGGGAAAGAAAGCTATTTTCTTTTGTGACCCGAACCCTATGGAAGCCGGCAAGTAAAAAAAAATATACTTTGATCTCCGAGCAAATACCAAAATAATAAAATAAAATGGACTGCTCCATGATAAATATAAGCTACTGACAAAATAAGGAATTACAAATTTATCTATTGAGTACAGAAAAATGCGCGTAGAGCAATACAACTGTCTGAGAACCAAAAATTGGCTAATCTCAAGAGCAAGATCTTGTTAACTTGTCTCCGTAACAGTTGGAAGTCCCACATTCTTCCAAATAAAATGAAAAAAAAAATAATATCTGGCTGGTAGACCTGTGCACCATTTACGGAGATTTTTTGGTCTATGCACAGGAAAATCCACAGAAACCTTGTGTGACAGCTCTAACCAGTGAAAGTACCAGAGATAACCAAAGATACCTTTAAACATAAGGGGGGGGGGGGGGAATAAATGCTATAGTATAAAAAAAAATAAATATTTTAAGGGGTGTAAAAAGCACAGGAGAATTTGGAATGCTATTAGATAATTATCAATTTCTAAAACCTAACAGGAGAATAAATTTCATGTCTAGCAACATATAAAATTGTATATATAATAGAATGCTATTGGTATAAATTATTTATTTATTTAATAATTCTCAAATTATTGATCAGATTATTTTTTAACAAATAGCTTATTTGCAATTTAAAAGATTCAAAAATTTATTATTATGATTATTCTTATTATTATTATTATTATTTTTTATAATTATTTATATTTATTTATTTATTTATTTTATTTTATTTTATTTTTTTTTTGATAAGATTGAAAGGTAATTATTTCTAAGTTTTATGTGAGCAATATTATTATATATTTAAAAACCAATTCTAGGTGAATGTCAAGTAGAACAACTCAGCAAATAGTACCAATAGACCACAATGTACCATATACGCCTAGCACACTGTTGCGCCGCCCGCAGTGCATGGAATGCTGATACTAATCGACTAAATTAACCCACAATGAAAACATCCAAAATTGACAGCAATAAAAAATAAAAAAAAAATATGTGAAGAGTGGCATTAAGATGCCGTACCATACAGCAAGTAATAGAGTTCACCATGCGCTAATGAATTCTGATAGTCACTGCATGATATGTACATGTAATACTACTTAATATTCCAATGAGATATGAAAGTTAATGAATAAAAATTTAGCATCTTGATCATCATTAAAAAAAATGCATTGTAATTGAATAAAAAAAATATTTTTGAACCAAAATTTATGAGTTTCTTAAAATTATTCAACAATAATAAGTATAAAACACAATTATGATATAAACCTATGAAACTTTATAATATTTATATTTAAGTATAATCAATCATTGGTATTAAATTTTTATATAATTATTTTAAAATTTTTATTAATGCACTATAGCATAAAATTATTTAGATTTCATAATATTAAAAATGTCACTATATTTCTATAAATAACATCACTTTTAATTTTTATAAAAATACTATAACACTGTGAAATAAATTATTTAAAAGAAAACCGTCACAGAAAATTGTACAATTTCAATTTAAGAAGGAAGTATTTATCAAGATTTTATCTTGTATATCAAATCAACACAAAATTTGAACTTCATAAACATATTAAAATAATGACATTCTGTACAATGTCCTTGAAGATAAAAATATTGTTCAATCAGAAAAAGGCACACATAATATATAAAAGAAAATATTTCTCTTTCAAAATTAATATAAATGTACCAGAATATATTCAAAATCAAAATAATATCTGCACATGAGAGAAAACGTAGATATTAAAATAATGTTGAAGTAGTAATTAAAATTTTTAATGTTTATGAACTTGAAAAACATAACTTTTAAAGAAGTTAATTGCAAAAAAAAAATCATAATAAAGCATTATAAGAATAATTTAAGTCATCTATTTATAAAAAATATTTATTTAATAATTTATTTATAGGAGTTTATAAGAGAAAGTAAAAAAATATGCAAAAAGTTTTAAAATGTTAAAAGTTTTGAAGCGAAATCGCTAAAATTTTACGTCCTCGTAAATGCTTACGAGAGAGAAGAGTTAAAAAAAAATTAAAAACAACTATGCAGTAAACCCGAGAGCGTTTCGCTAACGTCAGGGCACCAAGAATGTTAAGTATGATTCCGGGATATGTAAATTGAAACTAAAATTCGAAAAGAAAATCTGATCGAAACAAATTCAATTCACATTCCCCGAAATCACACTATGGCCATACGTATAGTGGTTAATTAGTACGCGTCGTCAATAAATAAAATTAAATCTGAAGATAATGAATTTCTAAATAAGTAAATAAGAAATGGTAATTACTCACCCCATGTTGAACATTACACATAAAACACACTCATAATTAAAATGAATGAAATCAATTGTATAATCAAGTATTTTATTGTATAATAGGAGACACATTGAAATCTATCCGGATCCGGAGCATGTTATACTTTATGTTGAGAATAAAATTTTAATAAATTATTGAAAAGGGTTAAACGTTATTTCGTATTATAACAGTCTTCTTTATGTCAATATTGATTCTTGTAAATAAAAACAGTTCTTGAATGGAATACAGTTTGTGAAAGTTTATAAAACAAAGTCGGAATAACTGGATGGTAAAGAGTTCTGTAGGTAATAGAAGTGATGATTACATAATATAATATTGTTATGGCATTATGATGATTGTTGAATTTAGATGTATAAAAAGTGCAATATTAAAAGAATAAAATTCTAATTAATGACGAAGGATGTAAGAAGAGATGTATATTGATGATGGAGGATGCAAAGGAGATGTATATTGATGACGGAGGATGCAAAAGGAAACGTATGAGCATATTCACAATTCGTTGTATACTTGATGCGACGCTGGTTCTCTGGTTTTAGATATGGCAATTAACGGATGACGGTGGAAACTTGACAACGAGAACAGGAAAAATTCCATCTTCTTTTCATTCAAATTTTGAGAGATAAGAATTAATTATGGTGGTGGTTAATAAATTAATATTACACACGGATATTTACATATCTAAATCTCTTCCTATGGTGCGCTCACCAGGGCTTACGCCCAACGGTGAAAAAAATTAAAAACAACTCCCGATTCGAAAAACGGTCTGGAGTCTTCTCATAAAATTCTAAAACTGACTCTTATTTGAACTACCTGCCGAAATCTGGAAACGAACTCGGCAACGTCAGCCAATCAGAATATTTTTAAAGATGGCTTGTCGCTAGCACTTCCGGCGAAAAAGATTTTGTAGTAGGATTATGACCATGGAATGGCAACGCACTGAAGAAGCGGGGAGAAAAGGAATGTTTGCTATGTGGGAGTTCCTATGACGTCGAAAGGAATTTCCTGTCTGTTCTGAGATAAGGGACTAAACCTTCTTAAAAGTTGCATCTTTTGGGATGCGAGGTGAATGGAAAGCAATAAAATTAAGGGAAGCTTTAGTAGTAATAATTTCGTTTCTCTGGCAAACGATTTCAGTAATTTTATGAAAGTCTACCAGAGAAATGGAAAAAGAAAATAGAATATAATAAATGTAATTTTAAATGAAATAATTAAAAGTAAAGATTTAGGATTTAATATTTAAAACTTAATAAAATTTTGCTGTCAAAATTGAAAGATGGTGAAAGGAAGTAGATTATTAAAATTAACAGAATATACAAAATTAAGTTTATGTAAATTTAAGAAGGGGAAATGTTATGTAAAGCTTTTACAACATAACACCCCTATATCATTATGTATTGGAATTCCTTTTTTAGCCCTGTAAATAAACAATAACTATTCTCTGCATTGCATATTTTACGGAATGCACATTTTAGTGCGCTTCATAAATGCATATCAATTTTATTCTGTTTAAAAGCGTGTAAAATCATTAAAAATCATTTGAAACGATTTTTTCCCCACAGGCCGTAATGCAATGGAATACTTTTGACTGTCCCTGTAAATGAACTAAATATGCTACAAACTTCATTACAAATAGGGACCTTGCTATGGTAAACGTCAATAACATCCAAAAATTTCAGGTCAATCCGAGTATATTTACGCGAGTTAGAGCGCGGACAGACGGCCAGAGAAACCGATGTCATAAACACTTTTCAACTTTATCGGGCCTGAAAAACACTTTATTTCAATGCTTAAATATTATTTTTTTATTTTTTTAATGCCAATAAAATAAATGTATCGAAAACGTAGAAAATAAGTTTACAATCAAAGGAAATTTAATAACTGATTCTGAATGTCTACAATTAAATGTTTGATTAAAATCACAAACAGCAAAAAAAAAAAATGCTTAAATACAATTTAAAAAATAAATATATCAATTTGAAAAACACTAAATAATTAGTGTTTATAATTGTACTATTAAACAACAACAAACTACAATAGATGAATTAAATGCATTTAACAATTTCTCAAAAATCTTTCCATATGCTATAAGGAATTCCTATTATTTTATAATTTTGGCAAATGTTAAATCTGAAAACATTGGTATGAAGATTTAAGATTTTAAATACTAATTTAAAATATTATTAGCAATGAAAAAAAATTCTTTCAAAAGTAAAGACTTTTTCCCAGTATAATGTTAATTTCAAAATTGAAACAGTTTCCTACTATCATTATAATCGAATATCATATTTAACTCCAAAATATTAATGACGATAAATACTGTGTTAGAACCAGTCTCTGCAACAGCTTTTTTTTTCTTCTAGCGATGGCAGATTAAGATATTTTAAAGCATCGAATCGGAAAAGAATTCTAGATCAGTATCATTGCATATAACATACTAC
This sequence comes from Maratus speciosus, assembly GCA_963932465.1. NCBI lineage: Eukaryota > Metazoa > Arthropoda > Arachnida > Araneae > Salticidae > Maratus > Maratus speciosus. Next base: position 316,552,732 of record OZ010789.1, read on the forward strand.
AACTATTTAACTCATGAAAATAATCTATCAAACGGAAATAAAAAATTTAAATTAAATAAGACATACCTTTTAAGTTCCATAAATAGTTTAATAATATCCGTGTTTTATCCTAAATTGTCAGACATATTTCTGACAAAACGACAAAATTGTCAGACATACTTCCCGCGTCAAAAGTTCTGATCCTTATTTTATTCTGCGGTTTAATCGAGCGCAGACGATATTGGCAAGCAGGTGCTTATACTGTATTATTATAATTTTTTTTGTAGACAACAGATTTTCAGAGTTTAAATGCGCAATCATTTTATCTTTATGTGAGTGTAATGAAAATTTTCTATTTGAATGAAACACCTGCCCTTTTTTCTTTCTTTTCTTTTTTTTTTGAGTAAAGTTTGTTTTACACGTAATAAATAAAAATTAGGCATCTTCTTAATAAATGAAAAGAGAGTATACAGGATAAAAAAAATTTCTATGTCAATCTGTCATTTTTTTATATTCATTTTTTGTAGAATAAAACAATTTGTAAAAAAGCTTTTTTTAAAGTAGTATCTCTAAAATACGAATTTAAAATACGAATCATTATATCATGGGTTTTGTATAAAATTTGTATAAATATTTTTTCGTAAAATGCTAATTTTATTTAAAAAGTCTGAAAGAAGTAGAATTTAAAAAAAAATAGTTATTTAAAATAGTTAAACACTAACAGGAAAAAATATGACTTGAATGCAAATTCTAAAGCAAGAAATGCATATATGACTAAACTCTGAATACTCTTTCTACGTGCTCATTAAAAGCTACAGACTTAACTGTAATAGAAAATTTTAGTTTGAAACCACAGAAGTCTTTTGAATACCACTTAGTCGACAAAAAAAAAAAAAAAAGAAAAAAAAAACCAACTTCTTCCCTGCAAACTAAATATGTAAAGTGTACAGATTTAATATTCCTAATTCTGAATATGTTATCCAAATTGCGCCAGTACGTACAATTTTTCCGAGAAACACTTTTATAATAATAACAATCAGTGAAGGATTAAATTGCAATGGTAGATAAAATTGAAATCATAAAAAAAGTATACTTTCACTGTCTTAGATAACAAATTGATAAAATATAGCATGAAAATCTAGTTTGTTGATACTTGTACCGTGCATTTTCCTTTTTATGCCCCCCCCCCCACCTCTTTTTGTGTCCGAATTTACTATTTCCTATCCACTAATATGTTTTCATTCCTTATGTTGCTGTAACTCGGGCATGTTTAAAATATTTCTGTTCATTTTCAAAGATTTTTGATGTTCATATTTTTGTCACACTGTGACTTACAATATGGTGGGTTTTTTCGTCACACATGTGACGTGACGTACGTTACATGCAGTGACATAACAGTGACGTCACATTTTTTTTTAATTGCCAGAAAATATAATGTTACATAAATAACATGTTTTGAATATTTTTTGTAATTTTTTAAAGTTGTCTAAGAAGTTCACATCTCAGTCACAATGTGACATCACTGAGTGGTGGCATTTTGGTCACAGATGTGACGTGACCACAGTGACTCACAGTGACGTCACAACGACGTCACCGTGACCATGCATGCTATGAGGGTAGTGACCTTTGGCTTAAGCTACTATTGCTCTGTTCTGAGCTATCCTGGACAAAGCTGGACATAATTATACTTGATTAACTTGGAGTTCATTGTTTTTGCTCTTATCGAAAGGTTACCTGAGTGAATTGTGGCCGCCAGGTTTTCTAGGATAGCTCAGTTAGCAGAGCATTGGCAGCTTAAGCCTAAGGTCCCTGATTCAAATTTTAGTCTGGATTCTTTTTTTACTTAGTTATAAAATTATAACTCAATAATCTACTTCGTAAATTGATTTGTTTATAAGAAATAAATTGTTTTGTTCAAAACTGTAGAGGAATTCTTAGCCAAGTGCAGGGAAAGGGCCGGCACCTGGAAAATCTAAACCCCTGCACAATGAAGCTGTGGATGAGAGGCCAGGTGTCAGGTTTAAGAAACCGACAAAGGCCCAAAAAATATTTTGTATAATTTAATATAATATTTTAATATATTATAATTTATAATATAATATTTTAATATAATTTATTTTAAAAAATAAATGCGTGCATTTTTAAAACAGTAATTTTAATAGTTAAACAATTTTACATATTCCATAGCTTTTATATTAAGAGTGTTCACAGATTTTAAATTTTCTCGTTCAATAATGCACTTCTTTCTCAAAAATTTCTGAAATCATTTTTATCTAAAGGAGATGGGACTTACAGGCTGCGAAACATGGAAATTTTAGCCTATAAGTACAAAGAATTGAACATTTCATTTAGTCATAATACATTCTTGAAGTATAATTGTCTATTCCCTGGTGATTACCTTTCAGTGATTAGCCTATCGTTAAAAATGATTTAAAATGTTTTTACAGGCTATATTATCTGAAAGATCGCATGCATTTGTTAGAAATTCAGATGCACTGTTTGTTTTCTTGTATCTTCATTAGATTAGCAAATGTTATGTATTTACGAATGAAAATGCATTTATAAATAACTAGTTGAGTAGCAACCCGTTGTGTTGCTTTTGAATTGCATGAGATCCTTCGATCCTTTTGCGAAAAATGAAATCTATCTTTATTGTAAATTTAGAAAGCAATTGAAGTATTAACTTTTATTAAATACAATATTTCAAATAATAAGTTATATTTACACTTTGAGTCAAAAGTTTTCCGAATAAAAATGCACATATACCATAACTTTATGATAGAAATGTTGTCATTTGGGCCAACTTATACCAAAAATGAATTTGTTTTGACTAATTTATTCAGAAGCATTTTATATTTATGAATTAAAATAAATATTTAGAGAAAAAAAAATTTCTCGCTAAAACATTTCGTTTGTAATGTCCGCTTCTGAAATGTTTTAATAGCCATCTTAAGGCAATAGCTGAAAATCTACTTTTCGACTTAAAATTAAATCAAAATAATGATGTTTAATTATGATGTTTTTTTTTTCTTTTGACGTCAACAGATCTCAATGTTTCAGTTGATAGTCGAATTTTTGTTTCTAACCTAAACGGATTCCTCATGCTTGAATATGTGAATATAAAATAAAACAAACACACACACACACTACAATATATAATAAAACACAGATAAATAACGCCTGCAATTCAACTGTTAACGGTATATATGAATATTAAACAGACGTACAACAATAAATACAATAAACCCAACTGGAGTGAAAAATTAGCCAGAGCAAGGAGTCGAACCCTAGACCACAGCACTCCAAGCTGTCGCTCTAACCACTGAGCTACTCCGGCCGATATCTGAGTCGTTGTCCGGTCGTATAGGGTCGTATGTCCCGTCGTCGTTGTTCGGTCATCCAAGGGTGTGGTATAGATTGCTGGTGACTTCCCCAACATGGCTTATTAGTGAAAAATTGCAGACTCACGTATCGGCCGGAGTAGCTCAGTGGTTAGAGCGATAGCTTGGAATGCTGTGGTTCCGGATTCGATTCCAAGCTCTGGCTATTTCACTCCAGTTGGGTTTATTGTATTTATTGTTGTATGTCTGTTTAATATTTTTATATGTGAACATAAGTTTATATTTCGTGAAGTTTTCTTGAAAAATACTATTCAATCACATTATTATTTTCCCTATTTATTCAAATAAACATTAATTTCAATTTAAAAATAATGTCAAACAATGATATCTAATAACCCTTGTCATTTTCTGTTTTCTCTTTTTTATTAAAAAAAAATGGAGAAATTTAATTTCCATCATTACATAAATGTCATTAATATATATAATATAATTAATTATATATATATATATATATAATTAATGATTTTATATATATATATATATCGAAAACTAATCAAATTTTAAAACTATACGACAAATTTTGACAGCTTTGGACCCATGTGGGTAACTGGCGTCAATTTGATCACCCAACATTCCATATTCTAAGAGAGACAGCTGTGAAATACAAACGGACATTCCCTTTTTAATATAATAGATTGATGAAGTTTTAATTTCACTATGAAATATTAGTCAAGGACAAATGCTGAACTATTTATATTGTTTTACGTGCAAATGGTTTATTTCGTAATGGAGCCTGCACGCAATAGATTAAAAAAAGTTATGCTTGAAAATTATTTAAAAAGCCATGATAAATAAATCAATTAAAATAAAGTTTTCAAGCAAATTGCATTTGAAAGTAGATTTTTTTCCCCATGTAACGGTGTAAAAATTAAAAGTGTGTGATGTTTAGAAGTTAAAAAATTTGCAGTAAAATAAATTGGAAAACCGAAATTTAAATGTCAAGCGTCGCCATTTTCAAAATGACGTCAGCGTTACGTACGGACATATTTTTCCTTTACAAAATAGATAGATTTTCAAACGTGAAGTCACCTTTGTTATCTACAACTTTGCATGTGTAAATTTATTCTTTGGCTTGAAATTCTAATTTCAGTACCGCCGACTACAAATTCCAGAAACTGATGTCTTTTAGATGTATTCGTGGTAAAGTATATAGTTTTATCTAAGGAAAGGATTGTTTTCTTTTAAATATGGCACTTACTGAAGCATTACGCCAAGTGTCGTAAATTCGATATCAGCCGAAAGAAAATATATTGAAATGTAATATAGCTTTATGAGAGAAAATGCATGTCTTTTTAAAGCGTGACGTCATTTTCTGTTGAGACTAAAGTTATTTTTAATTGTAATGATGAAATGGCATCAATAAGGATAAATAAACCCCAACATTTCCTTTTTCTGCAACAGTGGAAATAATACGATTGCTACTATTTTGATGAAATTTCAAAAAACTTTTCATATTAAATTTAAAATATAAAAGTGGGAATATTTAGAAAAATAGCTAGTGCGAGTTCATCTACAAATGAACAGCTTTTACTTAAAAAAGAATAATTACCAAAATTGGTTCAGTAGAAAGTTCAGGGAAGATGCCTAAAAAAGCTGTCATTTGTTTTCAATATATAGATTCTTTCCCTTTTACTTTAACAGTTGCCTAGCAACTCTATTTCAAAACTTATCTATTTCCTACAAATTGCATTTAAAAGTCCATATTTTTTCCAATTCGGCTCTAAAAATTTAAATTGTTCGATTATACATAAGTTAAATTCGTGCTTTTTTATATAATATTCTTTTACTTATTGTTTGACGAAGCTTTAATTTCATTGTAGAAAATTAGCCGTAGATAAATTCTGAACTCTTTTTTTTTGTGCAAATTGTTTATTAATATTTCGTAATGGAGCCCGACAGTGCGCGATCGAGATAAATTTCAAAAATCACTCTTAAAAATTATTTTATAAATTATAATAAGTCAGACCATTAAGATACCGTTTTGATACAAATTGCATTTAAAAGTAGATTTTTTTCCCTATACGACAGTGTAAAAAATTATAATGTGCGATGTTCAGAAGATTAAAAAATTGCAGAAAGGAAAATTGGAAAACCGAAATTTCATCGTGAAGCGTTGCTATTTGCAAAATGACATCAGCGTTACGCACAGATTATTGTCCTTTGTAATATAAATGGAGTACTTCTGTTGCCACAATTACAAAATTGGTACAGAAAACTATTAAAAAAAGTAATATCTCAAAAATAAATTGAGATACAGATTTCAAAGAAATTGCATGTAAAAGTACATTTCTTTCCTCATACAATGGTACAAAAACTGAAAATGTGCGATGTGTAGAAGTTTAAAAATTTTCAGTAGTGAAAATTGCAAAACGAAAATTCATTTCAAATTTGAAAGTGTTGCCATTCGCAGAATGACGTATGCGTTACGCACAGATATGTTTGTCCTTTATAATATAGATATGTCAGAAAGTAATATTTTCCTTTCATGATTGATTGCTTTTTATCTCATTTATATGATTATTAATTTCAATATATCTCTGAGATCCCAAGCATTCAAAGTTCAACTTGAATTTTTTTTTACCGCAATTCATGTTTTTTTCTATAAAAATGCCTGTTGCAATACATTAATTTGGTATAGTCAACGAACTCGATTATGAAAAATTCATTGATTTTTTAACGCTTTGTTCAAAGTGAATTTATTAAAAAATATAGAATTTTTGCTCTGTTTGTTTTTTTAAGAAAAGGAACAGAAAAGAAAGAAAAAATAAAGCCGTATTTAATGTATCTTTTTAGAATTTCTAAATTGGTATATCAACGTATAATCGTAGATTAATTAATATTAAACTATTATTTTATAAAAGCGTATTTTTGTAATATTGCAGTCTCCATTTTTTACTTTCTTCTATCTTCAATAGAAGAAAGTATTGTAATCGAAATTTTTTTCGACTTCCGGTTTTCGACGGATTTGCATGTTTTAGGGGTCAGAGATTCCAAAAAACATGTTTATAGAAAATGTCTGTCTGTCTGTGTGTCCGTCTGTCCGTCCGTCCGTCTGTCCGTCTGTCTGTCGCCATTGTACCATCAAAAAGTGTATGAAGTTATGTATAGAATTAAACCAAAATTTTATTATAAGTTTTTGGCTATGGCAAGCAGGTCCTCCCGGAATTTGGAAAAAATTCGCCGGTAGGGGGCGCTGATATAACAATTTTTATGCGATTTTGAATATTGTACCATCCAAAAGTGTATGGAGTTATGCATAGAATTGAACCAAATTTTTAGTTTAAGTTTTTGGATATCACAAGTAGGTCCTCCCTGAATTTGGAAAAAATTCGCCGGTAGGGGGCGCTGTAAATGCGTTTTTTGTGCGATTTTGAATATTGTACCGCCCAAAAGTGTATGAAGTTATGCATAGAAATAAACCAAATTTTTATTTTAAGTTTTTGGCTATGGCAAGCAGGTCCTCCCTGAATTTGGAAAAAATTCGCCGGTAGGGGGCGCTGTAATAGCGATTTTTGTGCGATTTTGAATATTGTACCGTCCAAAAGTGTATGAAGTTATGCATAGAAGTAAACCAGATTTTAATTTTAAGTTTTTGGATATGGCAAGCAGGTCCTCCATGAATTTGCAAAAAATTCGCCGTTAGGGGGCGCTGTAATAGCAATTTTTGTGCGATTTTGAATATTGCACCATCGAAAAGTGTATGAAGTTATGCATAGAATTGAACCAAAAAAAATTTTAAGTTCTTGGCTATGGCAAGGAGGTCCTCCCTTAATTTGTAAAAAAATCGCTCGTAGAGGCCGCTGTAATAGCGATTTTTGTACAATTTTTGTGCCATTTTGAATATTGTACCGCCGAAAAGTGTATGAAGTTATGCATAGAATTGAACCAAATTTTATGTGTTTATTTTTGGTCATGTCACGAAGATCCTCCCTGAATTTGGAAAAATTCTGCCGGAAGGGGGCACTATAATTGCGATGTCTGTACCATTTTCATTATTGTACCATCGAAAAGTGTATGAAGTTATCCATATAATTGAACCAAATTTTTGTGCATGTTTCTGGCTATGGCAAACAAGTCCTCCCTGAACTTGAAAAAATTCCGAAAGAAGGGGGCGCTATAATTCCGATCTCTGTGCCATTTTCATTATTGTACCATCGAACAGCGTATAAAATTACGCATACAATTGAACCAAAATGTTTGTACTTGTTTTTGGCTTTGGCCAACAGGTTCTCCTTGAATTTGGAAATATTGCGCGGTAAAGGGGCTCCGTGCTAGCGATTTTTGTATACTTTTCTTGATTTTTCGTAGTTCTATTGTGCATCGGCGGCTCATGCAGCGGCGGGAACTCGCTTCCTGCTATGCCGGCTATTCGCAAACAGCTGATAACGACAGAATAAGGAAAAATTAATAATTTTAACAAATATCATGATATAGATTAACTCGTTTTTAGTCCGTTTAATTGACTTGAGCAGAAATTTAAGATGAAAATCAAAGTTGGTATAGTATTGAACTAATAATATTGAAGTATTAACATGTGTAACTAGGTTTTGAAATATTAAGATGTATAAGATAGAAGAAAGTTTTGGGATTGGCACATCCAACTAGTTTTATTTACGATTTATTTATTTACATTTAAGCCTTTTAAATGTTGCATTGTTGCAGTTGCACAACACTTTGGCATATTTTGACGAGCATTTATTAATACATAATCTATTGTTTCAACTACCACACAGTTGTATGAGTTACAAAGAATATTTGGCGTTTTATCACTTGTGGCGGAATAATTGTATATAATTTAACATAATACACCTTCATAGGTAATTTTTTTAATTCTAGCATATCAGGAAGTGGATTAAAAATCTGTTGCTAAATTCCACCTTTGCATACAAAAATCAACTTGAGTTAAATAAAAGAGTGTGATAAGTACTTTTAATGTGAAGATATTTATTGATGGAATAACGAGGAATGGCACAAAAAAAAAATAGTAATATATACGAATGAGCGATATAAGGGGGGGGGGGGGAATTATTGTACTTTGATCGGAATAGCTGACAGGCAAATAAATATGTGTGAAAAAACCCCATTAATAATACGTAGTAAACTCCTTTGCTACTTGTTGAAGATGACAAAGTATCTTTGTCGCTGAAAAAATCATATATTAGTATTAAAATTATTTAGATATTAGTATAAAAGAAGCATATATTCAGTGGTGTAGTCCTAAAAAAAACAGAGGATATACGCTCTAAGCAGAGAGTATACGCTCAAAGTCGAGCGTATACCCTAGAGTGCATATACCATAGCTTTTTGAGAAACAGAAGGTATACGGTGTTCCTTTAAAAAATCCAGAGGGTATACGGCGTATACCCCCGTATACCCTCCACTACATCCCTGCATATATTTGTATTTTCTTTAGACAAAAGAGAATTAAAACTAAAAGAAATCGCATAAATTATGCAGGTTTATTTTTTATTTTTGTGTTATAAAAACGGCGTTTTAATGTTTTCATAGTATTGTAAAGTTATGAATTCTATCAATTTAAAGAATGATTTGGATATGATAGTAATCTAAGGCGCGGGATCACACCAGGGAGACATGCAACGAAAAAGCGTGAGGCATGCGACAATTTCACCCTGTTAACAAAGAAAAAACCGGTTTGAACCGCAGAATTTGCCTCATGTCTCGTAGGAAAGGGCATGTTTACAAACAAACACTTTCGTCAATCAATCTACCAACAACATTTTTGTCATAACGATCATTGCAGGAATAGTCTTGGCGACGTAGGCCAATCATATCAGAGACCTGTTAAACGTAGACCAATCAAATTTCTCTAGCTCATGCGTACATGTAGGAGTCATAATGAATGAACAGGTTTTTCTTGCTGACCAACAGTAATTCAACCAACAGTGACGCCAGCTGCCCTTTCCTGTCGCATGTCTCTCTGGTGTGTGGCGCACCTAAAGGCATTTGTTTTGTCAACTGATTTGCTCAGCTCAGCTGAGACCGCCAGCGTCACGCGATTACTCGAAATCGGAGAATCACTGTAGCCCGTCTTTTTCGTTAGTCCCGGCCAGGGTCGTAGCCACAGATACTTTTTCGGGGGGGAGAATTCGAAAATTTCCCAACTTGAAACAAATTGCTCCAATTTTCGACAAAAATGATATGCACAACGTGTGTAATAATTATAATAATACTTTTACATAAAAAATTCCTTTCCAAAGAAAAATTCTGAAACTGAAAACAAAAATTCTAATTATGGGTTTGTTGACTAAAAAAATAAATACGCTTTTTACTTTCTTCTATCTTTACAAGAAGAAAGTATTGGATTCGTGAAAAAAATTGACTTCCGGTTTTAGACTGATTTATACGTTTTAGTAAGTCCTGAACACGATTCGACTGTTTTTAGAAAATATCTGTCTGCCTATATGTGATACAAATTTTGTGGGCGCTCTAACACAAGAACTAATGCACGAAATTTAATAAAACTTAGAGATTCACTTATACAGTCGAACCTCGTTAATGCGAACACTCAAGGGGAAACTTTTTTTGTTCGTATTAAAAATAGTTCGTGTTATCGGAAATTATCTATATTACATACAACTGGACGAGGCAATCGGAAACAGTTCGTGTTAACGAGGTTTGACTGTACCTTGATAAAAATTGGTGCTGATTTGTTTTTGGTGTAAATCGTCCAACAGGTGGCACTGCTATTCGGCATTTTTCACGATTTACATGATTTTAGCGATAATTATATCTCTAAAACTATTGCACGGAATTTGATCAAACGTCATATTCTGTTAAACCTTGACATAATTTGATGCAGATTAGCTTTTATGTATATCACATAGCAGGTGGCGCTGCTATGCAACATTTTTCACGATTTTGCGATAGCTGTATCTCAAAAACTAATGCACGGAATTTAGTCAAACTCCATATTCCACATAAGTAGCACTTCCACATAAATAGATCCTTATTATGCTTGAGTCTATACTGTCCAAAGCTATCGCTTTTGTGCCCTTTGAGTAAGGAATTTTGGTTGCAGACATCTAAGAGGTTGGGTGCAAAATTCAATGATTTGTTTGAAAAATGCTATGCTTATATCTTCTTTTTAAATGCACACAATTCAACAAATCTATACTTTTAGAGTTTGTTGTTATAGGTAAAGAATTGTCATTTAATTTTGGCACTGTGATTGCAAATTTTGAGGCATTAACATGTATGGAGTAGAAGAAAATTTGGGATTGGCACATCTGACTAGTTTTCACTTAATATTAATTCTTGTGGTCTTTAAAGAAGCCCACCTGTTAATAACATCGCTTAGTTTAATAAAATTCCCTATTTCACTTTCATATTTTAAAAGCATTAGGCTGTCAAGACTGTCATCCCTCATTGTAGCTCGCAATATATATTTTTTAAATTTTTATTTGACTAAAGATACTTTCATTAGATGCAACGCCATAAAGATAAGCTGCTATGAATGTTAAGGTACGAGTATATAATTTGACGGCGTGACCCAAATAGTCTTTGAATTTTATGGCATAATTAAAAGGTTTGTTAAGTGAGTTGGGATTTGGTTTATTTCTATTTGACTCTGTAAGTCACGAACATCCGGTTTCTCATATCCAGGTGGAAACATTATTAACTTTTCCCTTGCACAATTGTAATTTAAATATGGAATGCATTGCTGCAATATTCTCTTGATATAGGGAACATTGTCATTTAAGCCCATTACTAAATTCCTGAAATTTTCTTGTATTTCTTATAATTCTTTACTGTAAAACTTATGTGTATGTCGAATGTCCATTGCTGTGCTATTATTTTTATTTATTGCCTTTGGTGAAACCGTTTTCCTACGGTGCATTCGAAACTCAGCTTCTCCAGTCACATCCTAATATTCATAATTGTTTGTGAGCTTGACTGTAAGGAAATCTTTATTTCTTCAAAATTTTATTCAAGTGCAACGTGTCAGTGTTACAGTGCATGTCGATTTTTTCTTCAGTTGATGGACTGCTTTCATGGTCATATTTCTGTTCCAAATTAAAATCGTCCATTTTTTACCTTTTTCATCCTCGAATGGATTTTTAGATGCTCCAAAATCTTGCACGAAAACTCTTTTCCTATTATGAAGGGTTTCTTCGTGCTGAGATTTATAGTAACTTTTTAGAACAGCTTTAAACACAGAACACTGGACTTTTGGTTTAAAATTTTATAAACACATATGAATATAAACGAACAGGACTGATATATATTTCCGCACACAAATAAAAGTAAAATGCGACAGATTTATCTAAACTAACGACTTCTTATATCTGCATTTGCTCATATAACGCTTTTTAATTGACAGCGAAGGGTTAACTAATTTTTGCGGCAAAAAATCACGAGAATGAGTAAAATATTGTCCAAAAATCGCAAAATTAGTCAAAAAAGTTGTGAAAACTCATCAAATCTTCTTGCTCATAGCTGTGTTTCAAGTAGGTTACTACATTCCTTTCTGTTGTGCTATAAGTGATCTCCAATCCCTTTGGATTAAAATAGCTGGATTATCTTTTGGGAGGAGAAGGGGAGGTAGGGTAAAATTTTTGAGAAAGGAACAAAGTTTTGGAGGAAATAAAGGAACTGGTTAGTCAGTTATTGATGGACAGGAGTAGAGACAAGGTAGATGTATAATATTTCTGTAGAACTGAAAAATACAATGATAGATTGAGCGTGGCTGATTTCTTTTGATAATTTAACTTGTTTACTGTTGCAGTACTAAAAATAATCACCAAAACAATATAAATTTCGTAATTTTTTTACTATTACTTTAAAAAAAGAAAATGTCTCAAAAATCTAGAATTTCCCAACTCTAAGCTCAAATTTCCCAACTTCACATGTATTAAGGGGGGGGGGGGCTCCCCCCCCATGGCGACGCCCCTGGTCCCGGCATACATTTCTGTCGTTTCAGAATTAAAAAAAAAAGTGAAATTTTCAAGATCATAATGCTTCCAAATGGAGCGATTTTTCAATGTTCTCCCCAAAGACTTTTGTTTTCCCAAACAGCTGTTTTTTGTATAGTCTCGAACCGGAAGGAAGAATAATTAATGTTGAGTGTCAATGCCCTGTCTATGGTTCTCCATGGAAGGAACAAAATAGACATTACATATTAAACCAATCAACCTTTTGATTTGTAACGGGACCGAAAATAAGAATTTTGAATGAAGAAAATTTGCTGTCATTTATGAGTGTGTTCAAGTTGCACGCGCGCTACGCGCGCGAGCTCAGGAGGCAGGGTCATGGAGTGAGTCAATATCATGGATGGAATAACACGTAGTCTGTTCAGGAACAGATCATGGATTTGATTAATTATGGTGCTAATTAAAAAGATATTTTGTTGCAAAAGGAACGTGTGTTAGATGGCTGAATGGATAAGGTAGTGAACTCGAGACTAGGGATTCTGGGTTCGAATCCTTCCAGTCCCACATTGTACCATAACTTTTTTTTGTTTTGTTTATTGGTTGTTTTATATTTTTCATAATGAATAAGATATTTTTGATGAAGATATATTTTTTATTTTTATTATACAGAGGCACGTGTATTTTTATTAAAATAATAAAATACTTATTTAAATGTGAGAAAATGAGGTATTTCGAGATGAAAGTTTTACATCTGAACGCCTTTTAAATATTCAAAGCTTCGTTTCTAAGTGATTATATATATAGTATGTATATGTATAATGATATAAACATTAAGAAAATACAAATGAAAAAATAATATATATTGTGCGAAAATATCCTTTTGCGCGTAGGATAATTCCTTGATTTTTTATTTATTTATTTTTTGAGTACTTTAGGAGTGAATTTTTATCGAGACTAGGCTGGTAATCATATTTTACTTTGAACATTATAAAAATAAAATGTAATAGTTGTAGATTATTTTAACTAAAAATATCTGTACATATATTTTTTAAAGAGATAATATATATAGGTTTGCTGTCTAGTTTTGTAGTGAATAAAGCATGATTAGAATGTTTATAAATTTTCTACTGAAAGTATCAGTAAGTATTTTGCTTATACTAACAGAATTTTGAATGCCATTTATTTCTCATGTTTTATGATGTATTTTGGTCTCTTATCCACACGGTATTAAAATATGCAATCATAAAATAAGAAATATATATATTGAAACCTTCTCTGAAAAATTGTCTAACTAACAGTGCAAATTCCATTGAAATCCATCCAGTATAGTAGATTACAAACAAATCTCATATGTTGATATCACAATCTTGGTTTACTAACAGCATTCTATTTATCACGGAAAATATAAATCAACTGATAAATTATTTTTAAATAAATAAAAAGAAAATTGTTAAAAAGTTAAAATTTTTAGATCACGAGTTGAATTCCTAAATTGTATCAATCAACCTACCAAACGACGCACAATCACGTGATCAAATCGCCCACACAATTTTTTTGAGCAGCTTGGGCCCACAGACTTCTAATATAAGTAGACTCCCAATCCCATTGTTCTCTTGGGAAGATTTTGTCTCCAACATGTTTTGCTTTCATCGCCAAAAGGGTGCCGTATTTTGGCGGTAATCCCTTTATTGGCAAAGCAAAAGTGCGGTCAACTCATGACAGACGATGTTTCGGCGGGAATCTGGAGAGAGATTCCGAGAAGACAAACCGGTTTGGCGCGCTAAATCTGCCTTCCATCACGTGATGGAGGGCAGGGATGTAGGAGACAAGAAAAGGTTGCCGATTGGGAGTCTACTTATATTAGAAGTCTGTGCTTGGGCCTTGGCTTGGGCGGATTTTGTGTGCGGTTGGTTAACTAATTTTAAATTCTAAATGGGCTATTAAGGGACTCTATTCAGGTGGCGTCAGACGCCAGAGCTGGCGGTATGAAGATCTGTTATTCTAGTTACTGCACCGGCAGTATACCAGTATGCGCAGGCGCAAACACCGCTAGCAGACGACTTTAGCCTTGACCCAGGTTGAGTGCATACATTTTAACTGAAAATTTGCAAATTTAGGGAATTTTCTCGCATACAGAACAACATTTTGAATTTAGATTACAATATATTAAGTGTATGCTGCTGCATCAAAGAATTGTTTTGCGGTATTTTTAACAAACAAGCATTAATAACTCGCACTCCATAGACTGCTATGCTAAACACCGCCAGTAAATACCGCCAGCAGACGAATTTTAGCCTCGACCTCAGGTCGCATGCATAAGGTCCAGTAGATAAAGAAGGTCACGTGATGTTTTTCCGGACTATTTTAGATTTTATCTGAGTGTACATAGGCATGTATTTCTGTTACGAAAACCATGTTTTGGAAGGATAAAGAAATATAGTCGTTGGTTTTACCTTTTTTGAACCATTAAAAATAATAAAATAATTGAATTATTTTAAAATTCCTTTCTTCGATAAGATCTACTCCATGGCATAAACTTCTGAGCGCGCGCGCGGCGCGAAATGCACTTCTGAACACACTCTATTTTGTTTATATTCTGCTGGGCTGCTGTTATTAGATTATTATATTAGCTTCATCGATTTTTATTAAAAACGTAAAGAATTTTAATACCTTTTTCATGTAGATAGATAGAGTTATTCGCCACAGTATGGAAAGATTTAAAAAGTTTCGGAATTATTCTACATCTGGATTAAATCGATCAAAATCTATTGAAGGGACAGCAAGTTTAAAGGTTATCCCCGAAGTTATGGAAAAACTGAGAAAATTTGGAAGACATTCAACACGAATTATAAATCGATTGAAACAGAAAGAAGAAACAGCAGATTTTAACTTTGTTACTGATTTCAAAGAAGAGAAATGCTCAATTGTTTGGCGTATCGAAAATATACATCGGTGTATGCTGAGGTGTGGAGAATTTCTTGAAAGTCCAGCATTTTCCACTAGATTTGGTACGGAGATTAAATGGGTTTTAAGGCTTTATCCAAAAGGAAGGAGTGGTGATAAATTGCGCGATTATCATTGTGGAGCTGTTGGATTATTCATCAATACAATTTCAACGAATTCAGTAACTCCGTCTTTAAGTTGTCGTTTTTCTTATAAAAGAAACTTATTAAATAGCTCATCTGAACTGGACTGCGCTTGTTTATATCGCGAAGAAGGTGTTATCGATATCGAAATAGATCCGAAGAATTCGTCGGAATATGGGACAGATAATCTATTCTGTATAGAAAGTCTAAAATTACCTCAAACTCTTCAAGTAAAATGCGATGTGTACATGACAAATAGTTGTACTAAGGGTTCTCCTACTAACTACATATCAGGTGACTGATAATTTTCATTTTTAAACATGTTCAGTCTGATTAATTTAGTTATGAAGGATGTAACAAAAAAATTGTTTTATTTTAGAAACATCTATTTTCTCTTGCATTTTATTGCTTTCAGTCATTTAAAATTTAAATATTTCAGTTTTCAGTATATATTAAGTGGTAGCAAGATTGCTCTAAAAATACTTAAAAAAAAAATACAAAACATTTTACCCTTATAGATTAGGTAGTAGGGGAGAGTGGTAATGAATGGGCCATTAACAAAATATGAAAAAGTATTTGAATAAAATTATTTTAGATGCCACCAATAGAAGAAGCTATTTTTTCTACCAAACTCATCAAATTTTCCGTTGTTTGGGAGAAGCCATTATCCCAATAGAGTAGGATGGTCAAGAATCTGATTGAAAAGTAAATTTTTTCCCTTTTCAGTAAAATAAATAAGCTAAAAAGTATCTACTATTTCATTGCAGATATGTGTATTAGCAAATCTTTGCATATATGTAAACTAATTTTAGGATGTATATAGATGTTATTTGAATTTAATGCATTACAAAAAAGGTACAGATGTCATATTCGCCCCATATTGGCGCGATTTTTTTCTGTCGCCAATATCCTATAGGCAACGGGTACTTAACTTGCGCTAAAGGGCTTGATGTGGTAACCCGGATTATGTTGTTTATGCTGTTGATGTTTTCGCCAAATTGGCAACCGAAAAAAATCGCGCCAATATGGGGCGAATATGACATCTGTTCCAAAAAAAATCTGAATATATTCCAGAAGTATAGATGGGACTGAATGGGCCACTATATCATGGTCATGAATGGGCCACCTTTGCCCTGATCATGAAAATATGGTTTTTCTTTCTTTCTTTCTGATTTTCTGTTTAATATGAAACATAACTGATTGTAATGGATTTAGATTAAATTACTGTCTAGTTAGAATAGGTTTATAGTGATATCTAAAAAATAATTTGCACATTTTCACCCTAAGAAATATTAGTTATTTATTAGAAACATGAGTTAAATTATATAAATGATTAAGGTGAACTGTCCAGTTGTTGACCACACCTACCAGTATTTTTCCATTTGATATAAAACTAGAATAATTATTTATATTCTGAATCCGATGGGTAGAATAAATAATACCAGAAATTTACACTAAATAGTCAATTAATACTAATAGGCAGTTCCAACCCTGTTACAACCATGTCGTTTAATATTATTTTTGAAAAATATAATCATAATGTGTATTATCTATTATTTTTATGTATATTTTATGTTCTTTCTTTCTTATAATCTCATTATTTGGTCATTTTTCTGCTACAATTATGCGATTTAATAATATCACATTTGATGTTCATAAATTTTGATTACCATTGTGTATTACGTACTATTTCAATGTGATTTGATCATATCATGTCAAGTACCATTCATTTTGTCATATTTGGTACATAAAAGATTAATTCCACATTTTTTCATTGAATTCATTTAGTAGTGGCCCATTCATTACGGAACAGATGTTATATATTCCCGCGGCCGCCATCTTGGATTTTTTCTTGGCGTGAAAACGCCTTTTCTGCCAAGTAGTAAATATGATGTTTGCCAAGCAGCGAATTATGCACATGTTAGGCTTAACGGGGTTGCCAGAACACTTCACTCGTCGGGGTTGCCTTATCGGTAAACGCCAACAAAAAATCGCCAAGAAATCCAAGCTGGCGGCCACGGGAATATATAACATCTGAGCCCATTACCTTCAATGCCCCATTCAGCCCCATGGGTTGGGATGGATGGGCTAAATTTCTATATTTTTATTTTCTATTATCATTCATTATAGACATTTTCTAATCTAATTTTTATGACTTTTTTATATAACCAAATAAGTAAAGTAACTGAAGAGCCAATTCTGAGCCAAAAAAATTACAAAAATTAAAAACCAAAAATTGGCCCATTCATTACCACTCTCCCCTACCTTATTTTCTGTAATTTGGTATAGGTGTATCTTCGATACTAAAAAAAAAAAAAAAAAAAAATGGAAGGAGAGAATTTATGTGCAAGAAAAGGCACCTAATTTAAGAATGAAATTTTAGTGAATAATCAGTACTTGTTAGTTATCCCATCGACCAAATTACTGTCGTCAAATTGTAAGATTAAATGCCAATAATGGTTTGCCATTAATTAATTAATTGTAAGATTAAATGCCAATAATGGCCTATAAAATCATTAATTCGACGTTTTATTTGCATTTTTATTAATCTTTTACTAATTTATTTGTTCTTTCATTATTTAAAATAAAAATTATGTCAATTTGTATAATTTGGCGAGTGGTTTAGCGATTTATATATTCTAGCGAAAATGGTCGACAGGATAACTAATAAGTACCGAATAATCTTATGGAAAATCTATATAAATATGTTATTATATTTCTTTTATTACTAAAAGACCTACATTTTTTTAAAGCCTGTATTTAGAGACCTGATTCTAAATGCCTAGCAGTAACACTGACAGTGATGCTGCTAAACTTTTCTAGTTTTGGGTTCCTGTGACCTGGACATTTCGAAAACCTGGGTCCTTTTTACCCGACTACGGCAAAGCCAAAGGAGGGTTATGATTTTGACAGGCTATGTATGTATGTATGTATGTATGTATGTATGTTCATCTGTTCCCTCGTAACTTCTAAACCACTAATCAGAATTCGACAAATGACATATCATTAGAAGCGTCTTAATTGTCCGCTGGTTATAGGCTATATAGATTTTCACCAAATTCAATGTGGCGCCTTCTAGCGGACAAAATATACAGAGTAAAAAAATAAAGTTAAGCTAGATATGCCGTGTTTGGTATCATTTTAAAGCGCTTCACTTGTACATTTCGAATATATATATATTACTAGCATTTGCTTGTGACTTTACTTGCATTTATGGGCTAATTGCATATAATTCACATCTTTTCGTTCTTAATTTCTTTGGTACTTAGTAATCAGAATAAGACCACTGCAGTGCCATTAGAAGGGTCTTGATCTTGATATTCTGTTGGTTGTGAGCTATAAAGTTTGTCACCAAATTTACTATTATGCCCTCTAGCGGACAAAAAGTATAAAATAAAAATATATGTAATGTGTTTGGTATTACTTGAAAGAGCTTCACCAGTATTTATATGCTTATACATAATTACAAGACTGCTTTGAAGATGTTTAAAAAAAATGAGCGATAAGAGTAAAGCGCGGATCACGGGAACTGTAATGTAGAGCAGCGTGAACGTTAATAGAATAATTTAATGCACTAATGTAAACGACATAAGCTGGGAGTACCTCCACGCGGTGAAGGCGGAAACATATATACTTTTTCAGCGTAGTTTTTTGTCGTAGTTGGGTTTTAGTTTTTTTACTTTATCTTGTTTAGTATAACAATTCCGGCATATTAATACTATATATATATATATATATATCTTTCATATTACTGGTTTCTATTATTTTTTTTTTTCCTTTCGAGGAAAAAATTAAATGAATGGCAAAATAAAGATCACAATTTCTTTTTTGAATATCTTCTCTAATGTTTTGCATAAATGATACACTATATAGTACCGTACTCTCATTGAATCAGTAAAAAAGAAATTAGGGTACTTTTCGGTTAGCTGGGCACCAGTGTTATATATGCATATATATATATTGTAAATTTACATATATATATATAACTGCATATATATGTGTATTATATAAACACATATGTGTGTATATATAGTTATATGTATTGTATATATAACACTGGTTCCCTGGCTAACCGAAAAGTACTGAAATTAGCTATTTATCTTTTCTTGAGTACTTTTATTAATGACATTTTTTTTTTTTTTTTTTTTTTTGTAAAACCATACACAAATTAAGTTGAAATAGTGATTCTTAAAATGTCGAAATACATCGAATTAGGAATGTGATATAGTAACCTATAACCAGGGGTGGGGAATTTTCCAAAAATCTTGCCAGTCAACAAATTACAACATGTAGTCAAACCATTATGACAAAATTTGACACGACTGGAAAAGTAGTACAAAAATGTATTATAGTAATGAATTAAGATTTTTTTTTTTTTTTTTGCATAAAATTAAGAAAAATACAACAGACGAAAGTCATGCAGAATAGAACTTAGCACCAAGTTTACATTGCAGTAATAGGGAGAAATGTGAAATATGCCCAACAAATTAAAAAAATATATAAGTTTTAGTGTATTTTCTTGTTCAAATATTGTCTGAAATTTCACTTGCCACATGGAAGCAAGTAGATTGGCATAATTCCCCATCCCTGGCTATAATCAAGGACACTAGTGTTGACTCTAAGCCGCTTTAGCGGGGCACAGCGCACGGCGGCCCTTTTTCTTTTTTGCAACCGGCGCTCTTTCAAACCCTTTTGATGCACACGGCTGTCCTTCATAACACTTTCTATGTGCCCTGTGACAATTCAATTGATCCTTCGAAAATATCGCAAATTCTAGAGACTCTAAACAAACCAGTTCAAAAAATGTTTTTTGAACAAGGTACAGGTGTGCCGTTTTTGAAAAAAATATGTTCTTTTTTAGAATAGTGTTCTCTTTTTGAAAAAACGTACCATTTTTTAGAATAGTGTTTGTTCCCTTTTTGAAAAATTCCTCCCCGGCGGCCCTTTTTTTCTAGAGTCAACACTACCATTAAAAAGTTATAAAGGTAATCCATTTGTGAAATATTTTTTATTTATCTCCAAAGCATTATTTTATATGCAATTATAATTATCTTCTTGAATTAAGAACATGGACTTGCATTTTATTGTTATTTCCATATACATTCAACAGGGATTCTCCCAGGTTTAAAGATGGTAACATGCTGCTAGTAGAGAAAAGGGCAGTTTAAAAATTTGGTTACTTTTCGGTTAGCCGGGTGCCAGTTATATATATATGTATATATAACACTGGCGCCCTGCTAACCAAAAAGTACCAAAATTTGTAAGGGCATAACCTCATTTTAAACTCTTAACGGCACTTTTTTATCTTTAAAAAGCAAGGCACGCCTTTCAAGACACAATGAGTCAGTTTTAACTATGTAAGCAAAATTTTCAGATAACACAAGACAATAAGGACGCATTTTTTTTACTAAGGGGTAAAAAGGGTACTTTTTTTTATGAAGGACAAAAAGAGTGCTGCTTTTAAACAAAAAGGCAGACAGAATGCAACTTTTCAGTAATCTCACTTGTGGTGCTGAAGTTAAAATTTAATTTCTACTATGTGTAACTGTTTCTCTGTCTTTTATTAGGTAGATTTCGTAAGAAATACTACCTATTGCAGTCGTTACCATGGTGCGACTTTTGAAAAATTCCTTCATAACTTTTCATTATAGGACCACAGGAACCCAAAACCACCCCCACCTAAAAAGTTTATATATATATATATATATATATATATATATATATATATATATATATATATATATATATATGTATGTATGTATGTATGTATGTATGTACTAAATTTTGTCCGCACGATAAAAGTCGCAATTATGCACGAATCATCTTCAAACTCACCAACAACTTTGAGATGGCTAATATCTCGGCGGGGATTGAAAATGGGCGAAATCGGCCCAAGAGGGTGGAAATGGGGAGGGTTCAAAATTTTGAATACTGTCTTAACATGATTCTGATAAAACCAGCTCTTACACAACAATGGCAGGAAAAAAATAAAAGTTTTTCGTTATAGCAGTTGCCAACAATTAAAAAAAAACAAATAATAAAATTCTCACCACAACAATTACTTTTCTTTTGCAAAATTTTCACGTGTAAAATTAAATAGTTTGACAAATTGAAAACAAATTGAATATTACGTCATAAGTTTCCTAGAGCAAGATTTCAGCATGAAAACTCAAAATAAATAGTTTGACGAATTAAAAAAATATGCATATTGCGTCATATTGGAAATATAATGGACCTCAGCAGGTGAATATGTAACGCCATGTAAGTTTGAAGAAACATATTAAAACATGATAAAAACCCGACTATGGAAATATTAACATATTTTAACACTTTAAGGTTCTCTGAATTTTTTGTAGCCATTTTTTAAACCTATTCCATATATATGTGTGTGTGTATTCGTGTATATTACAATTTTCACAAAAAGTTTAGCTCCCTACAGCTCGCTCTTTGTGAAGAAACTGGGTTTTATCTCTAATCTTGATTTAAGTTTTGTTGGAGAATTTAGTACTTAACATCGAAATCTACCTCCGCCTGTAGGCCCGAGCCGGCAGGGATTTTTATAATTCCAAAATATTTTGCATTTATATTAGATTTGCTACTGTGTTTGAAAAATAAGGTATCTATATCTACCTACTAATGGAAAAAAATTACAGTGCATCTGCTGAAAGATTAATTTGATTTCTTTGCTATGATCAAATTTTGCAAGTGATATCATGCTTTATTGAACTGATTTATTTCAAATTTTATATATTTATTATACTGGATCAATTATTTCCATATGCTGCCCATCAATCAATGCACTGTGGATTTTGATTTGACAGAGAATTGTGAATAAAAAAAATGCTGTAGAATTGTTCTGCTTGAGAAATATTTAAGTTCTTATTTTAATCAATTAATTTAGTCAATATTTAATCAATACTTAAAAAATAAGCACGCTTATTTGCCTTTGAAAGATAGGGTAGTAGTTCCAGCCTTACAATGCCAACATAAATGGCTGATTATTAGTTCTATAAAAATGTCCACAATTTTTTGCTTATGACTTATGAACTACCATAAGTATATACTAATAATATTAATAACAATGGAGTAAGTTGAGTTGATTCACTGCAGACGCAGCTTCAATATCTCGTGATTTCATGATTTAGTAGGTACGTCGACCAGGGTTGGCAAGTTTTTGACATGCGACGGTTTAAACCGATTTTAACCATGGTTAAAACCGTCGTGTCAAAAACCTTTCTGTCAAAAATGTCCAAAAGTGTCAAAAACCTAGTTTTAATAAAAATCATACCAAAAGAATTATTTAGCAGAGTTAGATGGGCTTTAAACAATAAATTCTAAGTAAAACTGCATAAATACATTAAAACTGTGGGGTATAAACTGCAGAAATACATTCTTGAAACCTATTTGCATAGGATATGGTAAACTGCAAATTGATTGTTGTATGATTTTTTTTATTATTATTTGTGAATAAAAATCACCTAACTGTTATTTAATGATTTAGTTTATCATTAATGTATGCTTTTAAGATGAACAGTTAATAAATCTTTAATTATTTGTATTCATTAAAACTAGATAGGTTTAATCTAAATTTTGCAGAGATAAATAAATTGTTTAGATTTTTTCATGGCTAGAAGCTGAGGGTATTTACTTTCCTTAAGATAGAGCAAATTCAAAGATTCCCTTCCAGTACAAAACAGTATTGCTATTGCAACAAAACCAATTTTTCTTGCTTTCCCCCTATTATGTTCTTATGGATGGGGTTGTTTAAGGAGCTACCTTCACCAAAGTTCAAGTTAAAACACCCGCCTGCTAATGTTAATCCTACAGGAGAAATTTTTTTTTTTAATATCTTGTTCGAAATTTCATACTTTTAAATGATTTTTTTCAAAGTAGAAATGAAAACCCCACTCAATAACGTCAATTTTATGATAGAAATTTTGTTTAATATTTCAATATTTTTAAATGTTTTTTGCATTGGATAACTAATGTCGATCTCTACAAAGACCAATTTTTAAATTTTCGATTTTGCTTGCAGTTATTTTTGTTATTAGGATACTTTCACTTTTGGAACAGGTTTCAAACTAAGTTAAGCATTTTTCTTTTTCTTAATTTTAGGAGAAATTCCACAAATAAGATAATTTCATCAGTAAGAGGTGATTGTCAGTCACTAACAAAAATTAATATTGGGATAAAAGGATTAAAATATCATATTTTATCATTTTATCCTAACATTTCATTCTTTTCTCATTTGTAAAATAAATGTTATTTTTATTGTTCTGCATTTGTAAAAGAAAATGCTGCAGAGAAAATATTTCTGTTAAAGACTGTATATAGGGCAGATGTGCCAGTAATGGACACCATTAAGGAATTTCTTTAAAAATTGTTTTTTAATTAATAGTTATTATATTCCAGTTTTTTCAATATTATATTCAACTATCATGATTGATTTCGTTTGTTATAATGGCTTATTATTACAAGACGTTTGTCTATATATATATATATATATATATATATATATATTGTTTTTTAGATAAGAAATGCAACCAAGTATGCTGAAAAGCCACAATAAAAATACATATAAAAAATTTGGCAATTTAGTCATAAACAAAGAAATAAATTATAATTTAATATTTGATTACAGTAAAATAAATGCTAAAACTAAAGTGCACAATCATTAAATAAAAGCAATGTTGTATCTTGCTATAACAGCATTTTTTTGTTGTTGTCCTGACCATATTTAAATATTGGTGTTTTTGACGGTTAAAACCGCTTAAAACGCGGTTTAAACCTATGTCACGTCAAAAACTGGTTTTTGACGGCTTAAACCCAACCCTGACGTCGACTATATCCAATCAGCATATAACGCCCGTGGTTGGCACGCTACTGTGAAGTTCATTATTTGCTTCCATGCAAGCTAACGAATGCTTTCAGAATATAGCAGTGTAATAGTTATGTAAACATACATAAAACATTTCCTTCATGAGTTCAGAAATTCCTTAAACATTTGTTAATAAATTCGATCATTTTGTTTTTATTACGGTCAAAGTCTACATTATCTTGCTTAAAAAATACATAACTGTTTGTTTACATTTGAAATAGGATATTGTAGATTAGTGGGAGTGGAATGTATTTCAAAATAGACCTGATATGTACATTTTCTGTAATCTCTTAATGCAGTTTATAAAAAACTATCATAGGCCATATTTTAATTAACCCATAACAGGGGATGTGCAGTCTATGTATAGCACAAAATTAGCACTCGCCAATCATCGAGTTACACTTAAAACGTGGCGATTAACTTTATTGTCCTCACTTGCCAAACTTAATGGATACCATTCGCCAAACGCGATTGTTGAAAGGTGTAACGATGCCATATGGAGGAAAGGGGTGGAACTTGCTCGGAATTTACGGCGTCCAGATCAGCGATTCTTCCGAACGTTTGAAAAGAAAGTAGCAGGGCTGATTCTGTTCCAAAAATTTAAGGCATTCGGTTCCAAAATTTTTTAAAAAAATCGATCATCAGTTTGAAAATTCGGACATTAAAAATATCACTAATTTCGACATGGTCACCGAAAAAAATCAATTTCATCAATCGTTCGCAGAAAAAAATCACCAATTTCATCAAAGAATTGTGAATTTCGTCCAACGATCACATAAAAAACAGGTATTTAGTCAAAGAATCGTGGAAAAAACAAATTTCATCAAATAATCGCAAAATTCTTCAAAGGATCGACGAATAAAATGCAAATTTCATCAAAAGGTTGCGAAAAAAACCTTGCAAATTTCGTCAAAAAATCACGATAAAACCCTCAAATTTCTTTGAAGAATGGCAAAAATAAATTTTTCAAAGAATGCAAAAATCCCCACATATTTCGTCAAAAGATCATGAAACAAAAACCTGCAAATTTCATCAAAAGATGACGAAAAAACAGCAAATTTCGACAAAGATCGCAAAATAAACCCCTGCAAATTTCATCTAAAGATCACGAAAAGACACAAATTTCATCAGAAGACCGGGAGAAAACTTGCAAATTTCGTTGAAAGATCGTGAAAAAATGCAAATTTCCTAAAAAGATTGTGAAAAAACCACAAATTTTGTCAAAAGATCTTGGAAAAAATCAAAATTCGTCAAGAGATTGCCGGGAAAAGGCAAATTTCGTCCAAAAATCGCAAAAAAAAACTCAAGTTTTTTCGAAGAATGGAAAAAACACATTACTTTAAAGAATGGCTGAAAAAAAAACACAATTACGTCAAAAGAATGAGGAAAGATTCTGGTCCTGTAAAAAGATGGCTAAAAAACACAGATTTTGTCAAAAGATCGCTGAAAAAACACAAATTTCATCAAAGGATTGCAGAAAAAATGCAAATTTCGTTAAATGATCGCAGAAAAAACAGGAATTTCGTCAAAGGTTCGCGGTTATATATCGCGGCCATAGTTAGTGCGAGAGGCAATCTCCCCCCCCTGCCTTTCCCCCTTTGTTGTAACCTAGTGCTGCACAACCTTTTTGCCAGAAAATTGTTTGCCACCACAAAAAATTTAAAAGTAACATTTGAATTATTTACTAGCAAAGTTTCTGTCAATTAATTAGGAAAATTTTTCTGGATAAAAATGGTGGCCCGCGGGCCACAGGTTGTGCACCCCTATTGTAACCTTTCAGAAATTTTTTTAAAACTCAAAATCACCAGTGGAAAATAGATAACTAATTCTTATTGGTTCAAAGATCATGAACCTCTCTCTACTTTCAGCCATCCATACCGTTATTTGATTTGTTAGAGAAACTAAAAACTGATAAATTAAAAGAAAACAGAATTCTAACAAACATTGTTGAAACATATTGATAACAATTGCCCCAAGCAATGCTGAAGTGGAGAGAGCGTGGAGCAGTGCGAAAAACACTCTCAAGGACAAAAGTTTATCTGTGAATAAAGACACGCTGCATAATCGCCTAAGGTTTAAACAAGCTAAAATTCAATTAATTGAATATGATCTTTCTGCAGCAGTAAATCTTTTGTGGGAAGACTCTGTTAGGTCACAAAGACCTAATGTGAATGATAAACATTAATGTCAAAAACAGCACTTTTTGTAATACTTTATTTCATTGCAGTTAATAGGTAGTAAAAATAAAATATTCAAGATTTTATTAAAATAATTCTTAAAATATATTTTAATTTTCATGTCTCTTTTTTACATTGCATTCAGTATGTCTAAATATCTTCAAATATGTGTTTGACTTTTATTTTGACTGCAGTAATTTCTTGGTTATATTTTTCTTTTGGATGAAATGCCAGTTTTTATTTTTTTTTCAATTGAGTGCTACCCTATCGAATAATAAGTAAAAGGTGTTAGTAAATTACAATGTTGATAGAAAAACACAATTTTGTATGAAGTGTTCGTAACTTTGTTACTGGCTAGTGGTTTAAAAAAACTGGCCGATGAAAAAAGTCAGTGTACTGGCCAGTGGCCAATGGGTAAAAATGTTAATTTTGACCTATAAGTCTTTGAGACAACGCTGTGTTAACTAAGCCTAGTAAGATTTTTTGCTGAAGTAGACACTAAATTTCAAAAATCTCTCCTATTCTTAATTTCCTTTGGAAACTGAAATTTTTTGTCTTCTCAAGCAAGTTGAATGTTCTAGCTAAATATCTGTACAATTTCATACAAACGTTTAAAGAAGGGCGCTTTATAGGATTAATAAATAAATGGTGTCTCTGAAACTGCTTATACCTTGTTATGTTTTACTTTTCACCTTCCCTGTTACAATTTAAAAGCAACACATAAAAAAAAAAATTCAGAAGCTCTTAGTATTTAATTTTTTTTTTGTCTATTTCAGGTCTCTCTAATAACTCCTTAAATAGAGATCTAAAAGAGCTATACAAAAGTGGGAAATTTTCTGACATCATTCTGCAAGCAAGAGATGTAAAGTTTCCTGCTCACAAAGCTATCCTAGCCACCCGGTCAGAAGTGTTTGACACTATGTTTCAGCCTAACATAAAAGAATCTAGTGTGATCCAACTTTACATTGAACCTGCAATCCTGAGTAACATGCTTCAGTATATTTACACAGGCAGTATAGATGATTTTAACATGGATAAAGCTATGTCTTTATATCCTGTTGCTGACAAATATTTGTTGCATGAACTAAAAGACTGGTGTGTTGATATAATGTTGGATAACTTAAGGGTGCAAAATGTGTGCAAAATAGCAGTTTTGGCTGACTTGCATCCAAATCCAAAATTAAAAGGAGCATCTTTAAGTATGTTTCGCAATAATGCTGGTGATATTTTTAAGAAGAAAGAGTGGCTAGACTTAGTTCAAGATCCTGATCGACATGCCTTAGTATCAGATATCCTTCAGGCAGTCTCACAAGATATTACAACAAATTGCTCTAAATAATTTATTTTAAAAAAAATGAGTTAAAGCATTCTAAAAATACGATTTTTTGTCAGATTTAATGGTGAAATACTATTAATGTGCTTCATCCTGATTTGATATATTTTTTAATTGGATTTCATATCGACCTTTGTTTTGTCATTTACAGTCTTGATGGCTTATATAAGGAAAGGGCATGTTTACAAACAAACACTTCTGTCAACCAATCTACAAACTACATTTTTGTCATAACGATCATTGCAGGAATAGTCTTAGCGATCTAGGCCAATCATATGAGAGACCTGTTACACGTAGACCAATGAAATTTCTCTAGCTCATGAGTACAGGTAGGAGTCATAATGAATGAACAGGTTTTTCTTGCTGACCAACAGTAATTCAACCAACAGTGACGTCAGCTGCCCTTTCTTTATATCAGAAATTTTTTTTCTAAGAAGTTAATATTGATTTTATGTATCTAAAAATTATTCATGTGCTTTAAGCTACTTCTTTGCATAAATATTCTATGCTAAAGGGCATCTATATTCTATTTATCAGGTTAGCTTTTGCTCATAGATCTGAAAAAAAGACATTGAACAAGTATCATTTTTGCTTGTGTTGATACTAATTTTATGTGTATCTATCTGAAAATGTAACCTGCTCACTTTATTCAGGTACTTTAAGCTATTTCTTTGTATAATTGTTCTTCACTAAAGAACATTAATCTGTTTAACAATGTTAGCAGTGAAACAATAGATTCATAGATCTGAAAAAAGTCATTGAACAAATAACATTTTTG
The DNA here is from genome assembly GCA_963932465.1 of Maratus speciosus. Lineage (NCBI taxonomy): Eukaryota > Metazoa > Arthropoda > Arachnida > Araneae > Salticidae > Maratus > Maratus speciosus. The sequence goes on from OZ010789.1 coordinate 316,581,255, forward strand.
CTATGAAATTTATATTAATTGTGAGTGTGTCTAACTAAATATTTAACCTGTTCACTTTATTCATGTGCTTTAAACTATTTCTTTGTATAATTGCTCTGCAGTAATGAAAATTGTATTGTTTATCAAGTCAACAATTACGTTGTTTGTTGCTATAAAATCCCATGAACTTGAACTCAAATGAGCTTGATGGAATATATATTCATGATATTGGTAGCTATTGATCTGCATTTCTTAATTAAAACAAGAAGCTTTTTGCATATTGTTCTTAAACTCACATGCATTAGTGCATAAGTGAATCATATTATCTATATGATTTTTAAAAGTATGTTCATAAACTACTTTTTAAAAAGAAGAGGAATGTTATAATACCTATCAAGAGGAGCAATTTATGTATCAGAAACCATAATCACAACCCACTTATTTAGTCCAAAATGCATGTATCTTACTCTAAACCAAACTCTATTTCCATTCATAACTTAACCCATAATGAAGATATTGAAATATTTTCAACAGACTTACTTTGCTCTGCATGAAATGTGATGACATAATGAGCAGTGTTGTAAATTAACCACCATTTGCATCCTAACAAAAAGAAGCTAGATGCTCCATAACAGATTCACCCCCCCCCCCAAGTTTAGAAAATGGCAGAATGCTACTGGTGGGACTAGGGCATTTTTTTTATAATTGGTATTTTTAATCACTGAAACTCGGGGCAATCTTTTCAAGACAGACACAACATGCATTTTTATTATGTCGGCAATTTTTTTATACAAAAAGTAGCCAGAATGCCTTTTTATTTCTTCTTCACTGAGATGTAAGAACTGTGCCATTTTTGAATAAGGGGCAGGAAAAGCACCTATTTTATAATCAAGTTACAGGCAGGATCCCCCCCCCCCCACTTAAAACTGCCTTGAGGATACTCTGCCATAATTTGGAATACTTGGCATTACGCACTGTGTCACTCACTAAATTACAATTCGCTTCCAACACCTTCTTTAAGTATTCATGGGTGTATTTCAAACAATGTTGATTTCAGGGGGTGGCCCGGGGGGGGGGGGAACACACTCCCCCCGGAAGATATTTGAGATCTTGTGTTTTCAATGGTCAAAAAGTGCAATTTCCCCCCGGAACTTTATAATGCCCCCCCCCCCCCCTCCAGAGACACAGAAATCCCTCCTGGAGAAAAGTGTCTAAATTCAACACTGGTTTCAAGACCCTAGGTTCCTCAGTAATCTTTCTCTTTCCATTCACGCCTACCCTTTTCTTTTCTGTTCTTTCTTCTTTGTTGTACTCCCCTTTGGTTCTATCTTCATAGGGAAGGGCAATTCCCCATAAGCTGATATCAAACTGTCTGTCAACTTTCGTAAAATTGTAAACCACCCACATGTTTGATGTGTATGGTGACCCATGTCCTAGGAAACGGGAATCTTCATGGATACTATTACTCCTGTTATTTTGTAAAAAAAAAGGGCTGTGAAGTGAGATGCCCTGTATTTTTTGTCAGAATAAATGGGTTGTAACCCTGGTTTCTTATGCATAAATTGCTCCTCTTGATGGATGCTATCACACCTGTTATTTCTAAAAACAATTTATGAACATACTGCATGGCTATTTTTCTGCATTTATAAAGAAAATGTCTGAATTATATAACTAGGTGAAAGTATCTTTGTCTGAAAATATTACATTATTTAAACTTATGTTACCTTTTAAACTATTTGAATTTTATTCATTTTTGTGCTCTGGTCCGTGAAATGTTTCTCATAATGGTGTATGTTTACTCAGATATCACTTGAAGTTGGTGTTTTCATGCAGTCTTGTAAAGTTAAAAAGTGTCAAACTTTGGAACCAGCTTTTATTCACAATAGAATCTCATTTTCAATCCTTATTGTAAATAAATTGTTGATTTTGGGGAAAATTAAAAAAATTGTTTCATACTATCTCTCTCTCTCTTTCTTTCTCTTTTTTTTTTTTTTTTTTTTTTTTTTTTTCTCCTGTTATTACACATAGTGATGATCAGAAACTTTTCTTATCAAATCAGATTACTGCTATGTTGTGACGAAGTTATGTTCTGATGCTGCTGCTTAACAGAAATGCATGTATGTCATAATCGCTGCATTATGATTTAATGTCTATCATATACAAGTCATATGCGTTAATGTTTTAAAGATAATTTTCAGGATTTGTAGAGAAATACATTTTTATGCTCTATTTGCAGAATATTCTGAATGATTTTCAGCGTGTCCCTCTTGATTTTTGTCCAATAGCTAATTCCTAAAATCCCTTAACTTTAGAAGTCTAGTTCTAATTGCAGAAACTTTTCAAATGTTGTTCTTTATCATATAAAAAGCCATTCATGTCTAAATAGTTATTCTTTTAAAGTTATAAAATTAAAATGGGCTCTACTATAACAAAGAAATACCGAAAATTCAGCTACAAAGGTTGTTTCAGCTTCTAACCCATTAGTTAGAACTTGGAAGCTTATTGTACTAATAACAATCATGTGTCTCACTTAAAAAGCATACGACAAACAAAGTAGTTTTATGTAAAAAGTGATACTTTTTTTAATTCATAAAACTGATAAACAATTTTCATAATTCATTACTTTGTTTTAGTAATTATTTGTGTTTTGTTCAGCAACATTACTTTCTACATCTGTTCAGTTATGTTTGTGTATGTTTTTTAGTCCCCGGTAAGGTATGCTATTTCTTTCTCCCAGCTTATTTTGTGTTGTCTCCAAAAAATAACGTTACCTTACAGAAGCCAGCAATAAACAAAGCAGATGTATCTGTACGATTAAATGCTCTATAGTAATTTTTTTAATTTCTAAACATCACACATTTTCAATTTTTATACCGTCGTATTGGGAAAAAAGTACTTTTAAATGCAATTTATTTGAAAATTGTATTTCCATTTATTTTTGAAATATTAATTTTTTTTGTAGTTTTTAGCATCATTTGTTTAATTTTGACAACTCAAGTACTCGATTTGCGTAGAAAGTAAAGGGAAAATAGTTGAAAAATAGCAATTATATCTTTTTGTTGCCGTTTTCTCATAATAACCAAAAGAAAATGTAATTAAAATACGTGCTATTTTGAAAAAAAATATATACGAATAACTTCAGTTAAAACATGGAGCTATTATAAACTATATTTAATTTTAAGTATCTATATTAATGTTACAAACAAATGAAGGTCTATGAATCATTAGATAGCCATTTTTTTTTGTCGAATTTCTTTAATGACGGCATCTTTTTGCTGCATTTGTGTATTATTTTGTGGTAGTGGCATCCTATGCATGTTTTTTTCTGTAGATGTTTAAGAGTGGATCGTAAATGTGGAATTCTTAAGCAGATGTGAATGATGTTATTTTACATAAAATAAAAGTTTGTGCTTTAAGAGCCATTATTTTGAAATTCAGACAAAAAATGATATTTTGATAGTTGTATTTTTTGATTTGCTCGATATTTTTTTATGTTGAAGTAGATCACATTTAATGAATAATGTGCAATTTTGAAGCCCTGAAAAAATTTTCCCTTCCCTGTTGAAAATATCAAAGTTCAAGGTTGTGACCGTCATTTTTCATGAAAAGTGAAATGCGAGTAAGTTTGCAGTGCTAAAGCTTGGGAAAGCAACGACATCCCAAAATTTTTTTGTGATGAAACATTAGTATAACACTACCTTCTTAGTAAACTGTATTCGTTTCCATGGGGCATTGTTATTTTGCCTCAAAATGCAATGAAAATGACGATTTTGTCTGTTTTCCGCTCGTATTTTATTATTTAAGCAATAGTACCACAAACTTTTTCTTATAGAATATCGAAGTGTAGTACTAGGACAATTTAAATAATATAATACTTTACCGGGATATTGCTGCTGTTAGCAGAAATAGTCTGTTAAATATTAAAAAATTTCAAAATTGGCAACATTTCAATTAGTCTTTTCTCAAAACAGCGTCACGGTTCAATAAAACAAAATATATCATGTAATAGTTGAAAATATGTACAAACACATGGAAAAGAAAAAAAAGTGGGGCCTCGTCATATTTTTAGAAAAAAAATAACAAAATTTACAAAAATTCACAGTCAAAATATCCCGTTTAAATTTCCCTTTTTTCCATTTAGAACAAGGAAGGGGAAAGAAAAAGGGATATTTCATTTTCTCATAGGGATAAAACACAGCTAGCGGAAAGAGAAATGGGATGTTTCGTTTTCTGATAGGGAAAAAGTATAATAAATGACAGTCTTTTTTGTGACTTTTGACATTTTTTTTTCTAAAAATATGATGAGGCCCCACTTTTTTTTCCTTTTCCATGTGTTTGTACATACTTCCAACTACTACGTGATATATTTTGTTTTATTGAACCGTGGCGCTGTTTTGAGAAAAGTCTAATTGAAATGCTGCCTATTTTGAAATTTTTGAATATTTAACAGACTATTCCTGCTAACAGCAGCAATATTCCGGTAAAGTTTTATATTATTTAGCTTGTCCTAGTAGTACACTTTGATATTCTATAAGAAAAAGTTTGGGGTACTATTGCTTAAATTAAAAAATACGTGCGGAAAACGGATAAAAACGTCATTTTCTTTGCATTATGAGGCAACATAACAATGTAAAATAACAATGCCACATGGAAACGAATACAGTTTACTAAGCAGGTAGTGTTATACTAACATATCACCACAAAATAATTTTGGGATGTCGTTGCTTTCCCAAGCTTTAGCACTGCAAACATACTCGCATTTCACTTTTCATGAAAAATGGCAGTCACAACCTTGAACTTTGGCATTTTTTACAGTGAATGGAAAATTTTTTCAGGGCTTCAAAATTGCATATTATTCATTAAATGTGATCTACTTCCACATAAAAAAATATCAAGCAAATCAAAAAATACAACTATCACACTTTGTCTGATTTTCAAAATAATGGCTCTTAAGTCTTAAAATTGAAATATGTTTTGTACTATTTATATATACATATATTTTTTTTCACCAGGGGTGACACTAAATTCTGAAAAAGCAGAACTTCTGTTTTCTAGTACATTAAACTTTTCTTATTCAACAGTTTTAAAATGTTTTTGTACCTAACTGTTTTTAGGAAAATTTAAACAGTATTTAATATTTCGGAATTGTACACAAAAACACAATAAAATTCACACTTGTGATTGGATACATTAGAAAAATGATTGCATTCACATAATATTTATTTTATAAATAAACATTTTCAGATTTTTTTTTTCTCACATGGTTAATTTTTTTTTAAAATCTCATTTTCTGTTAATCACAGAGTTGCAATTTCTCAACAAAGATTTAAAAATTTTAAGATATAATACTATTTTATGTAACATTTTTTTAACTATAAAAATTGATAAATAGTTTTCAAAGGTCATTATGAAGTTTAAATTTCATTATTGGGCCATTCCATGTTACATGTGTGACATTTTGAAAGAAAAAATTTCTAATTAATCAAAGATTTTTCAATATATTTCTTATATAAAAATCCAAACAAAAGTTCTTTAAAAAATATACACTTTACCGTATTCTTTTATCTAGAAACCTATCATTTTGATATAATAGTCATTTTTAAAATAGCTTTTTAAAAACGTTACATTGTGTGACTTAGGAAAAAAGCAAATTTTGAGTAATGAAATTAAATGATATACTTCTGTTAGTTTTATTGCCACACATTTAAATAAAAGAAATATGGTAATAACTTATTTACCATACCGCTTAAAATCGCAATTAAAATTAAAATTAAATAAATAATTGAATAAATGAAAATTAAAGCCTGCGTTATGTGTGTGACACTTTGCACGGAATCGCCCTGTTGTTTATGTATTTATTTTTCATTTGGATATACTGGTTCCTGAATCTGCTTTTTCCTTTTTGTGTGTGTTTATTATTTTTTTCAGGATAAAGATTCATGATTAATCATAATCTAATAATTTCTCATCAAAAATGCAAAATACTTATGCAAATTACACTATGGAATATTTGTCCCTTTTTTTTTTTTTTTTTTCATTTTTACTGCTCAAAATAATTTTAACTTTATCTTTTTCAGGATTTCAGTATGATAACTATCAAAGCACTTTCATGTCTGACAAAGATGTACCATTACATAACAGAATCAATTGCAATGAAGATTCTCTCAAACGTTTTAAATGCAATCTCTGTCCCTATTCCACAAATTTTTCAAGTCACTTGAAAAATCATTCTTTTGTGCATTCTGGTGAACGTCCTCACAAATGTGAAATGTGCAAACAGTGTTTTGCTCTATCTCATGCTCTTAGACGTCACATGCTTTTACATACAGGAGAGAAGCCTTATTCATGTAATGTGTGTAACATGTCTTTTAGATATGCACATAGTCTAAAACTGCATATGTATAAACAACATTTCTAGTATGAATGCCTGTTATGCATAGTTTTGTGGTAAATTGCCCATTGATTATTTAATTAAAATGAAATATTTTGAACTGTAAGTAATATTTTGAGAAATGTGACTATACAATAGTGATCATCTGGTACTTTCTTTTTATCAGAAACTTGGCGAGATATAGAAAATGGCGTGGCAGGAGAAGGAAAAATTTCACAAGTACTTTATAGCAACATATTCAGTTTTATATACACAACCAATTTGCTCTATAGTTACCCTTATTCATTTAATAAGTACAAACACAAAGAATTTATCTAATGTATATAATCAGATGTAACTTTAATATTTTCTACATTTGTAAGCAAGTATAATATTCAGTTTTGCTTTCATTGTTTTATCATTTGTCAATAAATCTTATAAATCTCAATTTCTTAAGACCAAATTGTGCTAGCGCCATTTTGAAAAGTGCCAAGATCCCTATTAAAAGAAAGTACTGATTATGTAGTCATTGAATTATATGTGATTATACAATTATTTATTTGTATGTGGTATGCCACATGTTATTTAACATAATATGTATTTTTTTATGTTATGTTTCAATTAAGTTTTATGCTTAAAAGTTGATTTGTTTTATGATATTTAACATATAGTTTTTTGATTACCTAGTCACTAAAGGCTTTCTTGTATTGTTATATTTGATGGAGTATGAGTTAGTACATGTAATACTATGTTCTTTCTATACTAACAAACCATGAAAAATTTTTAGTAAAAGTTTATAAAGTATCATGAAAGAATTGAATATTTAATTCACAGCAATTATTTTGTAATTATTGATACTGTAATACTGATATATTGTATGTAATAGCACCATTTTTCAAATATATTATTCACTAGTGGAGTTTTATTGGTTGGTTTTTCCAAATGAACCTGGGGTTATGGTCTCCATTGTCTTCACTACTGTTTTCCTGGACTGGCTATGCCTGCCAGGGCCGAAACTAGTCTTTTTTGCACCTGGGTTAAACAGGGATTTTGGCGCCCTCCCCCTCTTCCGCAAAGTATATTTACAAAGAGAATTTTAACTAAGTGATTTTCTTCTGATAGATTGATGGCTTCCATTATTACCAAACAGCTGTTATAAATGAAGTGTTAGGTGAAGATGAAAGAGCAGTCGTAAAAAGTTAGAACTCTGATTTTCTAGTCAGAATGGGGAAAAAAAAAGGCCATAATTTCGTATATAAGTTTGATTAAAAAAAACTATTTAATACTTTGAGCAGAAAGAAGAGGCTACACCTGCAATTTTCATGACACTAAAAGAATCACCAATGTGTATGGTTTATTTACCTCTAAAATTGAATGCAAATTTAGCCGTATTTAATCGAGGACAATTGTTAGACTTTTTAAACAGAATTTCCAGAAGTGACAGCCAATTGTTCCCTTGTAATGACATTTCTGTGGCTGTCAACTCGTAAAACTTGGCTAAAAATGCTAACTTTGACAACATTTTCTGAATGAATCTTTGTCTTTATAAGAAAATTCGAAATTGTTTAATTTCTTGGTATTTGAACAAAATCAGTAAATTTTATATTTTTGCGAATATAAATGCAATTTTTTTCTATTTACAAATGAAAATGACTTCGCGAAAGTATCAGAAATGTAGTTAGTTTGGATTTAGGAATAGCTTTCAATATAAAAAATTCTCATAACGAGATGTGATGCCCTCCCACCTAACAAAAAGAAATCCATGACACCCCTCTAAATGGTGAGCTGGATCTGACATTGGCTTTGTCAAATATTGATTGATTAAAATCTTGAAAATGGAATTAAAAAATATTTCACTTTATACAGGATCCTTATGCCATATCATCTTTAGATTCTTCTATGCTTTGTCATACGCCAGACAGGATGATTTTAACCAATACTGTGCTAAATATAGATGTGAGAAAAATCAATAAACAAAATCTTCATTTGGCGCCCCTTCGTTGTGGTGCTCAGGGCACATGCCCCTTCTGCTCCCCCTTAGTTTTGGCCCTGATGCCTGCTCTGGTCTTTAATCAAATGAACTTTGAGTTATTGGGAGTTTTAAATTTCAAGTAAAATTTTATCAAACAAATCAAATTCCTTTTACTAATGCGGAAAAATCGCCTAATAAGGCAAAAAAAAAAAGGGCTCAAAACCACATTATTTAGTCTAAAATGCAGGTATCTTACAGCCAAACTTTATTTTCATCCATAACTTACCAATAATGAAGATATTATAATGATATTTACAGCAGACTTTGCTCTCTGTGAAATGTGCTGTAAATTAAACATCATATGCATCCTAACAACGGGTAGCTAGATGCTCTGTAACAGAGCTGCCACCAGGATTAGAAAACAGCAGGATGCTACTGGTTGAAAAAAAGCCTCTTTTTTTTTTTATTTAAAGGCATTTTCAATACTAAAAATCAAGGATTCCTTTTGAGACATAACAAATATTTTTTTATAAAAAGCCAGAATGTCCTTTTTTTTCCTTTTTATTGAGGGGCAAGAAAGGTGCTATTTTTTTTTTTTTTGGATGATGGGCAAGATGGGTATTTTTCTTTAATTAAAGGGTAGTCAAGAGGCACCATCTTCCAGAAACTGTCTGGAGGATACTCTGCCATAATTTGGAATACTTGACAGTACACACTGTGTCACTCACTGAATTATAGGTCACCTCTAATGACCCCCCCTTCCCCTCCTTCCCCATGGGTTCTCCTCTTTAGGCATTCATGTGTGGGGTTTCACAATCCTGGACTCCTGAGTGATCTTTCTCTTTTTCTGTTTGCCTCTACTTTTCTTTTGTCTATTCTTTCTTCTTTATTTTACTCTTGTTGTGGTTCTCTCTTCATAGAGATGGACAATTCTTCATAAGCAAATATTAAGCTGTGTATATCAACTTGCATAAAAATGTAAACTACCCACATGTTTGACATGTGTTATGACATGACCCATGTCGCAGGAAACAGGTACCAGTTGAGGTATGTTAACACACTACTTTGGTTTAAGTTTCAAGTAGATGGTAGACTACTCTGCTATGCAAAAGAAGCTATGAAATGAGAGTCTTATTTATAGCCATGACTCTGATAACCCCCCACCCCCCCCCCCAAAAAAAAAAAAAAAAAAAAAAAAAGTCTGAGAAGTTTGAGAACATACGATTTTGTACTAGTTTATTTTTATTTTATGTTTTAATATCTCATTTTTGCACCTTAGTATGTTTATTTATCTTCTTCCATTGTATACTGCTCACTTTTAGTGTGTAACTTTTTATTAATTTATGTATAATTGCATTTAACTATTATATAATTTAAATGCTTTTTTAATATTTAACTTTTATTCCTTAGCATAGCATGTCTAAAAGTGGACCGTGCGCCATTAAATTCAATTCAGCCATTTAGTTATTAACGAAAATCTGGGCTCAGCTTGGAGTGAGAAGTGAGATGCCCTGTATTTTTGACAGAATAAGTGGGTTGTGACTCTGGTTATTTATGCATAAATTATTCCTCTTTATGGATGGTGTGTAATTTTTGTGGAGAGATGTATTATGATGATTATACCTGTTTTGTAAAAGTAGTTTACGAACATACTGTATAGACTGGTGTAAATTATATAACTAGATGGAAGCATCTTTGTCTGAAATCATTATATTATTTGAGGTTATGTAATCTTTCAAATTGTTTGCATTTTAAACATTTTTGTGTCTCATTCATGAAATGTTTCTCATAATTGTTTTGTATGTATTGACCTGATATCAGTTAAAGGTGCTGTTTTTATGCGGACTTGTAAAGTAAAAAAAAAAATATTGGAACCAGCTTTTATTCTTTATAGAATCTCATTTTCAATCCTTATTGTAAATAGTTTTTTTTTTTTTTTTGGAAAATTAAAGAAAATGTTTTATACTATTTTTCTCTCTCTCTCTTTTTTTTAGCCCCTGGTATGCTATTTCTTTCTCCCAGCTTATTTTGTGTCGTCTGCAAAAAATAACGTTACATTGTATAAGCCAGCCGTAAAACAAAGCAGGTGTATCATTGTACTGTTAAATACACTACTGCATTTTTAAAAATTTCTAAGCATCGCACATTTTCAATTTTTATACCGTTATATTGGGGGAAAAAGTACTTTCAAATGCAATTTCTTTGAAAACTGCATCTCCATTTATTTTTGAGATATTAATTTTTTTGTAGTTTTTAAGAGCCATTTGCTTAATATTGGTAACGAAAGTACTCCATTTCTGTAGAAAGTAAAGGAAAAATAGTTGTAAAATATTAATTATATATTTTTGTTGCCATTTTTTCATAACAACCGAAAAAAATGTAATTAAAAAACGTGCTACTTTGAAAAAATATAATCGAATGATTTCTTTTAAAACATGGAGCTATTATAAACTATATTTAATTTTATGTATTTATATTAATGTTACAAACAAATGAAGGCATTTGAATCATTAGATAGCCATTTTTTATATGTCAAGTTTCTTTAATGACAACATCTTTTTGCTTCATTTGTGTGTTATATTGCGATAGTTACACCCGATGCATACTATACTGTAGCTGTTTAAGAGTGGATCATAAATGTGGAATTCTTAAGTGGATGAAAATGACGTCATTTTACATAAAATAAAAGTGTGTGCTTTAAGTCTTAATATTGAAATATGTTTTGTACTATCATGGAAGACGGTAGTATTCCGAGTGACGCAGCCTTAAGCCTAAAATCGTATTGTATCGTATCGTTAAAATCGTATCGTATCGTATCATAGAATTCGTAGATGGCAGAACTCATATATACAGCTAACTCGACATCAAAGAAAACGCGAAAAGCCGCCTTTTAATAACTCAGCAGATATATGTCTTATTGTTCTGAATTTTCTAGAACAGTCTTATATCTGCAGTCTAATCGTATACTGAAATTTTTACATTTCTACGTGCAGTATATTTTGAGATCTAAATAGCCATTTTTAAAGTGAAAACGTTGGTATCATATCGAGGAAGTTCCTAATTTGAAAATCTCGAAAACGGTTCTAACGATTATTTTTAAATTGATACATAATATAAATGTGATTAAGGCGAGGTGAATAACACTTTTCTTTTTTCTGGGAAAACTCTCGTTCGTTAAATAATTTTTTTTTCTCTCGAAAATGACACGGGCGATTTTTTAAAAATCAAATATGTTTCAGATGAACCAAATAACAATTTACTTGTTTCCAGCAAGACTCTTGTTCGTTTTATAATGCGCATGAAAAATCGGACTATATTTCTTCGCCATTCTATGGAAATTTCACCGAAAATGGATGACACTGTATTCATACACATGCTTTCTTTTTAACCACTTTTGGGGAGAAAAATTTTGTCTTCCCACTGGCTGAGTGGCTAAGGGCCATCGTTTACTGGTCATAAGATAGGCAGTTCGATACTACCTGATACGTGTTTTCACATGTGAATGTGTTTTTTTTTTTTTTTTTAAGTCTGCTAGTTGACCATTATTCTCAGTTCCTTTGTAATTTTTTTAATTGCTATTAAGTTAAAATAAAATTACAATTATAATGACGCCAATTTGACGATGATTATTTCTTGGCAATTTTTCAACAATAAAAATATTACCATAAATTTTATAAATATATTTAATTTCAATCACTTTACAAAAAATATACATTAATAATTATTATTTGAATATAAATCACACGATCAGAAATGTAAAAAAACAATTCATTTCAGCTCTTCTTTTTATAATATCATTTTTTATTATTATGACGGTCAATCAATATATAATCACTGACATCCATAGTATTATTATTATTATTATAATTATTATTTTCGTTGCATAAAAGCTATTGTGATGTAATAATTCTTTTATAATAAATAATTTAGTTGAAATGTTTTATTTATAAATATCAATGAAGTTTGATTACAGTTTACATAATAAGCATATCAGACTTCTGGTGTCGCCATCTTTTGACGCAATTGCGTAGTATTATAGAGAAATGTTTGATAAAAACGTCTATCCATCATTGTAACTATCCATCTATGAAACACCATCTATGTAAGGATTTAATAATTATAAATTAACATTTTGGATTTATTAATTTAAGGATAAAGCGTTTTTAAAGGAATATCAAATGAAACCCTCTGTGCGATCTGCGATTATACTTACCCAGTTGTTTTTATATACAAACTGCTATAAGGAAAATTGTAATAAAATAGTAAAAATTAAATCTGCATTAAATTCCATAAGTATCTTTTTTTTAAATCATTTTATCACTAACCTCAAAAAAGTAATGATATCAATGCAAAAACCCTTGATGGGTTAAAAGTTTCTGACGCAGCACTTTATCTTATGCTCTAAGAATTTTAAATATGGAACTTAAAAATACTGATATCAAATTTTGAGTGACGTTATGCTATTTCTTAAAAAATATATTTGTATTTATTTCATCATTTTATTTTTGTTTTATTTATAATCGCATGTGCAAAAGTTATGTTCAACATGAAAAGCTGCATAAAATTTTATTCGCTGTTGCTTTATCATTTACATCTCTCATAAATTCAAAATATGAGTTTTAAAAGATATGATATAAAATTTAAGTGACGCCTTGATGTGACTTTAAAAGGTTTGTTTTAAAATTCAATTTAAATTATTTTTGACTTGGTTAAAATAATTTTTTACATCTACACAATACTTTTAATTTTCCAATTCACTGTTAAATATATCACTTTCATTGAATCTATACTATGCATTGAAATGTATTTATTTCAATAAATTGATTTATCTTTTGTGTCACGCTATTCAAAATTGTGAGTAAGATTTATGTAAATGGTTTATTTGCGTCAAACTATCCTTTTTCATACATTTCATGTAGTTTGGACACAATGACGCAAATAAACCATTTACATAAATCTTACTCACAATTTTGAATAGCGTGACACAAAAGATAAATCAATTTATTGAAATAAATACATTTCAATGCATAGTATAGATTCAATGAAAGTGATATATTTAACAGTGAATTGGAAAATTAAAAGTATTGTGTAGATGTAAAAAATTATTTTAACCAAGTCAAAAATAATTTAAATTGAATTTTAAAACAAACCTTTTAAAGTCACATCAAGGCGTCACTTAAATTTTATATCATATCTTTTAAAACTCATATTTTGAATTTATGAGAGATGTAAATGATAAAGCAACAGCGAATAAAATTTTATGCAGCTTTTCATGTTGAACATAACTTTTGCACATGCGATTATAAATAAAACAAAAATAAAATGATGAAATAAATACAAATATATTTTTTAAGAAATAGCATAACGTCACTCAAAATTTGATATCAGTATTTTTAAGTTCCATATTTAAAATTCTTAGAGCATAAGATAAAGTGCTGCGTCAGAAACTTTTAACCCGTCAAGGGTTTTTGCATTGATTTATATATACATATAATTTTTTTCATCGGGGGATGACACAAAATTCTGAAAAAATAGAATTCCTTTTTTCTAGGGTTTTTTTTTTTTTTTTTTTTTTTTTTTTGTCATTACACTTTGGGTTGATAAGAAACTTTTCTTCTCAAATAAAATTTGCGTAATTTTGTGATTAATTTCTGCTGATGATAAATGGAAATGCGTGTCTATGTATAATCACTGCATTGTGATTTAATTCCTATCATATGCTATTTCATGTCGTAATATTTTAAAGATAATTTTCAGGATTCAGAGAGAAATACATTTTTATACTCTATTTTTAGAATATTCATAACAATATTCAAGGTGGTCCCCACTTATTATTACCAATAGCTAATTTCTAAACCATTAGTTTCAGAGGTGTGGATCCAATTGCAAAAAAATTTCAAATGTTTATCATATCAAAAGTTATTCATGTGAAAATATTTCATCTTTTTAAAGTTACAAAATTAAATTTCTTTATATGATACCTGGATTCTACAAGTTATACAGTCAACTCTCAGAAATCCACAACACTAAATCTGTAAATGCCTAAAATCTGCAAATCATTCACAATGTAAATCATAAAATTTTTAATTAAGTTTCAGCCAAAAAAAAAAAAAAAAAAAAAAGAGCCATGTTTGATTGGTTGATTCTAAGATTTGGGTGATTTGTGCTGTTGATGCACTATTTCACATATGAAGGTATTATAAATGGTATAATGTAGTCTTTAAGAGTACTCATCACCTACTGAATCAATGTAAGAAATAGAAAGACTTAATTTTGATGATGGTCATGATGATTTATCTAATCAAATACAAACATTTGTGATTCAAGAACTGTTGGTTGGTTGCAGTTTGAATGAGATTTTAAAACAAAATTTATGTCAAACAAACTATTATTTAATCAAGCATTTAATATGATTAAGTTATAATTTTCAGTAACAATTATAATTTATCAAAATTATTCATTAAAAATTTGTTTTTTTTTAATGGATTATTTTTGTTTCCATTATAGATTTTTATTAATATTCATAACATGTACATTCATTTCACACACACACAAAAAAACTCTTCTGGTGAGTTTTTAAAATGTAATTAAAACAATGATCTAAAATCTGCAGTGTGCGGATTTTTGAGAATGTATTGTATTTAGTAAAACTTTTTTGTACTGTAACTCGTAAGATAGTAAAAATTATATAGTACAACTGAAACTTGCCAAGTTATAGCACTTGGAATTTTGTGAACTGTCAGCGTTTTTTTTATAGTAAAAATGCATTTTTCCATTTTCAGTGCCAGATACTAATAGCACAGTTAACACCATACTACATAATTGTTAGTGTGTAACTCAGCTATTTAAATTAATTCATTAGAATGTTTAAATTTATTCATTCGAATCAGGTAGAAGAAACTTTTGTGATGGCTACAACATAGTAAATTTTAATTTATAATTTTAACCATGTGTGACATTATTATTTTATTTATGTTGCATCTCAGTTTTATCAAATGCTTTGTGATTGTTGCGTTGTACCACAAGACTTATCTTTAATTTCTAACTGAGAACAGGTATTTCATAATTAATTATGCCACAAAACTCTTTTTAAAACAAACAACCATCATCTTTCACTATATTCTTTTGAGAAAATAATTTACTTACGAAAAGGAAAGTCTTTTGGAATCTGAATGATTTGAAAGTATTTTTTTTCAATAAAGGCTTTAAGTTTATTTTTTAAATACAGTAAACCCTCGATTTAACGGACTAATTGGGACTAAGATGTGTCCGTTAAATCGAAAGTCTGTTAAATTGCAAAATACTATTTATAATATTATTTTGTTGTATTTGTAGTACATATATATATTATTACGTACTTGTAATTACATATATTATTACAGTGCAAATTACATATATATATATAATATATATATACAATATATACAGTGTATATACATGTATATATACAATATATGTATATACATAAATATATATTGTATATACATAAATATATATTGTATATACATATATACTACTGTATATATATATATATATAAACACAATACATTACTTTTAATAATACAATATTGGTAATGAAATACAAACGAATTAACACATATGCAACTTTTATGGGAATGAAACACTTTTTACACAGAAATAATAATTAATAAACAAGCAATAAGCAAATGGAAAAAAATTACAATGCCCCCAAAACAACAGGCATCATTTTATGTTATTTATATCACATTAAGGTTGCTCCATACTGCTGGATTGAAAAAAGGCGTCTAGTTTTAGTTGTTTCCCACTTGAATGCTGTTTTTTTATTATAAGAGCTCGAAATTGTCTAAAGTGTTCATAATACGCAAACACTTCGGGATCTGAAGATGCCTCTATGTAAGTAATGACGTCATCCATATGCTCTCGTACTGTAGATAATTTCGGTCGAAATTCGCTTAATTCTTCTTTCTTGTCGTCCTCGACCTCATCTTCATTATCATCATGCAGAATACTTTCTGCGATCTCCTCCTCATTTAGAATCTGGTAGCCTGGATCTGCTTCATCATTCTCGAGCCACTGTTCTATATCTTTCTCAGGGATATCATAACCAGCCTCCATTATTGTACTCCTAAAATCCGAAATCTCAAACCCTGTAAAAATGTATTTAGGATCTGCGTCGTTGAGTAGTTTTGACCAGCCAATAGCCTGTGTGGATACCTTCATCTCCCTCCACACAGCAGCAAAGTTACAGATAGCTGATTTTAAATTGTAGGTGCGCAAATTTTGCAGCGTTCTGGCTCCTCTCAAATCTTCTACTGCATCATTTTCATTTTCCAACACTACCATTACTTCTTCAATGAATTTCTTCTTATAAATCCTCTTGCAGGCAACAATGACTCCTTGGTCCATCGGTTGAATTAATGAAGTTGTGTTTGGAGGAAGGAAATGCTTTGTCGTTGTTCATTGCTTGATTTTTTACATATAAAAGCTTAAAAGAGGGTTGCGTGTTGATTCTCAAGTAGGGGAGCGGGAGGGGGGCAGTAATACTTTTTTTTTTTTTTTTTTTCCGAAGCGTGTTTCATCGTTTTAGAAGCTGTTTTATCATGGAGGCTTACAGTAAATAATAGTGATAAATAAATATTTGACATTTGTCAAATATAAAAATTTGAAATACGGGCATTGAATTTCAGGTTAGGGAGAGGGGAATAATTTTAAATTAGCGATTTTGATTTGTTAATTTAAGGATAAAGTGTTTTAAAAGGGATATTAAACAAAACCCTCTGTGCGATCTGCGATCACACTTACCCACTTGTTTTACTTTAATTTTTGTTTCATTTGAATTTTAATTAATTTATTTTTTTATTATTATTTTTTAATTGGTCCGTTAAATCGAGGGTTTACTATGTTTAAAGAAGACATAATTCCAAAACAAATACCTGTTATTGTTTTTCTGTGCAAAAACTTTATGATGAAAATGTATGTGGATGTGTTCTCTATTTTTAGGTTTTGTTCATTTGACAAAACTCTATTCATCTCACTCCTCTGTCTGTCACAGAGTTCGTTCTCAGAAACTGTTTAAGTTAGGGACTTGAAATTTTGCATATTTATAACAGTGAATATCTCTACAGATATATACAGATAGATCCCATGACAAATCTTAAAATTTTGAAAAAGTCTTATTATTTTAATTAAATGAATTAATTTAATGACATCTGACCATTTTTGCGATTTAGATTTTAAAACAGAACCTTAATTTCAGTCTTTTTCGTGCAAATTAGAAGGGTTCATGGTAGCGCATTTGCCTGCTAATCAAAACATTCCCAGTTTGAATCTCGACGTTGAAGTTTTCATTTTTTTACCCGGAATAAATTTCATTACCTAATCGATTCAATTTTACAGAATTTGTTACTTTTTTTTTTGCCATTTTAAGGTCAAAAGATGTAAAATATTGTATCAGTTATTTTTTGATTTCAAAAATACTTTTTTGGGGAAATTGCAAAATTTTAAATTGGCAGCATTTCATAATCCAACGGATTAATTAAAAGAACTTTTGTATTTTTTTGCCATTTTAAGAGTTTCAATTTTTGTTTAGCTACTATTAAATCATGCAATTAAATCTGCTTTTCAGATATACAAACATATGCTGTTACAATTGCCCGATGAGCAATCCTTGAATATTTTTAATTTGATTAAAAATATATCTTCCAATTGTAATAATTTTAAAAGTAAATTTAATGGTGCTGTCATCTATGCTGTTATTGAAAAAGGTTAAGGGTTTAATAATTATAAATTATCTATTTGGATTTATTAATTAAAGGATAAAGTGTTTTGAAAGGAATATTAAATGAAACCCTCTGTGTGATCTTCGATCACACATACACACTTGCTTTTCTTCAGTTGACTGACCAAAATTTATAAATAATGTGTTTTTTACCAGACAGCCGCTTTTGAGTAAATTTAGAAGCTACTGAAATAAGTTCTCAATTTATCACAAGAATAACCTACAGTTCTTGTAGAAAATTCAGCTGCCGAGATTTCAGTTTCAACTTCCAACCAATGTGTTAGATCTTAGAAAGTAATTATTAAGTATCGACCAAAACAGGTTTTTAAAACCGAAACTGAATTTCGGAAATCTTCCTATTTTCGGCCAAAAACAAAAATGTAAGTAATTGATACATACATAATTATTAATTACTTATATGTGTTTATTAAATATACATAATTATTAATTAATTATATGTATGGCCCAAGCTGCTTCTCTGTGCCTCTGACCAAAACTTTTTATTTTCATATAAAGTAAAATGTAATTAATTCATCATCGACACAGAATAATTTTCTAATTATACAAATTTTATCTAATTAAAATATGTTTTTGGTATAGATACCTCGATTAATCTCTTATAATGATTTTTGCATTTGATCATCTGTTATACTAGAGCTTTCTCAGAGAGTATTCGAAGCACTTTTGTGGTGTCAAATTAAAAATTTTCTATTACTGTTAAGTCTGCAGTATTTAATGAGAATGTGAAAAGCATATTCAAAGTTTCGCTTGGATGCTGTATATTCCTGTGGCTGCCATTTTGGATGTTTTGGGATTTCTTGCCGATGTTTTACATTTTATTTTCGTTAAGCCTAAAATGCACATAAATCGCTGCTTGGCGACATTTACTACTTGGTGGGAAAGGGGTTTTCAGGCCAAGAAAAAATCCAAGATGGCAGCCGCGGGAATATATGGCATCTGTTCCCAAAGTTTAGTCATATATCCATTGCTTGCTTTATAATTTGTATTCACGTCTTGAGTCAGTGCCGATTGATAATTGTAAACAGCGAATTTCATAACAATTTGAGCTCAAATCAAAAAATAATGTTGCAATTTTCTGAAAAAAGAAATGAGATTTTTGGAATACAGATAGTTTTAGTTTGCCTGAATTTTCACCAGCATTTTTGCCAAAAGTGAGTTTTTGGTGAAACTCAGATTTTGGGTTGAAAACAAAACCAAATTTTCGGTTGATCTCTAGTTATATACCAATAACCATCTGCCCACCATGTATCTCATTTAAGAAGCATAATACAAATGAAGTAGCTTTAAAATAATATATTTTTAAATTCTTAAAACTGATAAACATATTTCATAATTCATTACTTTGTTTTCATAAGTATTTGTGTTTATTCAGTAATAATATGCTTTCTACATCAATTCAGTTATATTTGGGTATGCTTATTTCTTTCTTTTCTTTCAGAAATAATTTTTTTCTTATTCCTTTTCCTGTTAATCTCGGAGTTGCAATTTTTCATCAAATGTTTAAGAATTTTAGGGCATAATAATACTGCTTTACATGATGTTTTTAAGCTATAAAAATTGATAGTTTCCAAAAGTCATTATGAACTTTAAATCTGGCTATTGTTTATTTATTTATCTTTAATTTGTCTATGTGGATTTCTAAATATGCTTTTTTTTTGTGTGTTTTATTATTTCTTATCTTTTTTTATAAGATAAAGATTCATGATTAATTATAATAATTTCTCATCAAATATAAAAAATGCTTATACGAATTTCAGTATGGAATATTTGTTATTCCTTTCATTTTTACTGCTCAAAATAATTGTTAATTACCTTTTTCAGGATTTCAGTATGATAACTATCAAAGTGCCTCCATGCCTACCAAACAGGTAACGTTACACAACAGAACCGATTGCAATGAAGATTCTCTCAAACGTTTTAAATGTGATCTCTGCCCATATACTGCAAATCGTAGAAGTCACCTACAAAATCATTCTTTTGTGCATTCTGGTCAACGTCCTCATAAGTGTGAAATATGCAAACAGGATTTTGCTCTGTCACATACTCTTAGACGTCACATGCTTTTACATACCGGAGAAAAGCCTTATTCATGTAATGTGTGTAACATGCCTTTTAGATATTCACAGGCCCTAAAACTGCACATGTATAAAGAGCATTTATAGTATGAATGCCTGATAAATTATTCAATTCAATTTGATTATTTAATTCAAGTGAAATATTCTGCACTGTAAGTAATAGTTTGAGAAATATGACTATATAATAGTGATTACCTGAGGCTTCCTTTTTATAGGAATCTTGGCGAGATGGAGAATATGGCATTGTCAATAGAAGGAAATTTTTCACAAGTACTTTATGGCAACTAAGAATCGAACAAAGGAGGTTTTTAAGACCGAAACCGAATTTTGGTAATCTTTCTATTTTAGGCCAAAAACGAAAGTGTCCAAAAAAATTTTTAAGTAATTAATTACATACATAAATATTAATTAATTATGCAGGTAATTATAGGTGTGGCCCAAGTTGGCTATATGTGCCTCTGAGCAAAACTTTTTATTCATAAAAAATATGTAATTAATTCATCAACAACACAAAATGAATTTCTGTTTATACAAATTTCATCTAATTAAAAAATTGTTCAGGTATACATGCCTCGATTTATCTTTTATAATGATTTTTGTAAATGATCATCTGTTATACTAGAATGTTTTCAAAGAGTATTCGAAACACTTCTGCTGTTTCAAACTAAACATTTTCTGTTGCTGTTATGTCTGCAGCTTTTGATGAACACGTGAAAAGTGTCTTCAAAGTTTGGTCATATATGCATTTTTTCCTTTGTAATTTGCAGTCATGTCTTGAGTCCGTCATGACTGATAATTATAAACAGTGAAGTTCATAGCAATAAATAAAGAATGTCTCATTTGAACTGATACTGCTCAAATCACTGAGTAATGTTGAAAATTCTGGAAGGAAGAAATGAAATTTTTTGAATACAGATAATTTTGGTCGGGTTTTGGTTCGGTCAAACTTTCTGCAGTATTTTCGACGAAACTCAGATTTTGGGCCGAAAATGACACTGAATTTTCAGTCAATCTCTAATGGCAGCATATTCACAATTTTTATATAACAACCAGTTTGTTCAATATTTACCCTTTTTTTTTAACAAATGCATGCATAAACAATTTATAAAATGCACAGTAGCTGAAACAATTTATCCAATGCGTATAATCAGAAGTAATTTTATTATTTAGTACATAGGTAAACGATCATAATATTTCACCAGTTTTACTTTCATAGTTATATCATTTGTCAATAAATTTTATGAATCTCAATTTCTTAAGCCCAAATTGTGCTAGTGCCATTTTGAAAAGTGCCAAGACTCCTATTAAAAGAAAGTATTGATTTTACAATTATTGAATTATATGGGATTATACAATTACTTAATTTTATTCAGTGTGTTATATGATATTTAATGTGATTGTACTACTGTTGTTTTTTTTTTTTTTTTTTTTACTTTTGTCCTATGATACAGCTATATTTGATCCTTTAAATGTTGATTTTTTAATGATATTTTACATATTCATTTTTGATTAACTAATCAAAAAATTTAATGACCGACTGACAGACCATGAAAGTTAACAAATTATCATGAAAGAATTGAATATTTTTTTCGTAGCGGCTATTTGTACTGTAATACGGATATTTTATAATCTGTGAAGATATATATATATATATAACCATTAATTAAACATAACCTACTACCATCAAAAACCGTAATATTTATATATACATGATAGTAGAAATTTTCAAATATATTGTGGACTGTTTTTCCAAACGAACATGCTAGAATTTTCACTGCCTTTGGCAGCATACACCTGGCCTGGCTATGATTGTCTTGAATCAAATGAACCTTAAATTATTGTGATTTTTAATTTTCAGGTAAAAAAATTTGAAACAAATCAGATTCGTTTTACTAATATAAAAAAATTGCTATAAAAATAAAATAAAATAAAATAAAAATAATCTAATAAAAAAAATCCTAAAACTGCCTTTGATCTTTCTACATCTTTGATAATATGGTACTCTAACTTTACTCTGAATAGCTCTGTCCGTAAACCACTCAACTAATCTGAGCCCATTGTTTATTTTTTTAGGCTTCATTTTTGTAACTTTAAAATAGTTCTCCTTATCTACGCAATGTACAGGTAAACTTTATGTAAATAAAATTCAAAGCTTTATTTTATTTTTTTAATTTTATTTCTTTTTTAAAAAATCAGAAGGAAAGAAGAAAAAAAAAAATCAATTTTTTAAAATTTGTATGTTGTGCCATCTATTATCATAGATTGTAAAGGCCATATGAATAGAAATGGTACATTATTTAAATAATGAATTAAAAAACATTAAAAAAATTAAAACTGCCTTTGAGGGGCATAATTACAGATATTTTTGTACAGTCGTGGAAAAAAAAAGTAAACACCCCTACTAACTCCTCAACAAATTATCGTAGACGAAAGTTACTGGTACCGAACGATTGGAAATAAAGTCTACTTTTAAATGATGTATATAAAATTTGCCTAGGGGGCCATTACATATTAAAGCGAATCCAAACTTAATTTTTTTTCAATGGCAATACCCAATTTTAACGAGATATTTCAAAACTGCAGTTTGAACTATGCCTAGACACCAAATTTCAAGTCATTTGAATGATAAGTTTTTGAATTATAAACATTCAAAATTTAGTACTTCTAATGTTAAATTACATTTTAATATTTTTATTTATATCTCCTGAAATTATGCTCCTCATGTGCTAATAATTTGTGTAGCAATAATACTAATATACCCAAACATAAATACGCTGAATTTACAATTTTTATAACTTTATGACATGAATTATGAAATTAATATTCGAAAAAATTATGAATTGCAACCTACAGTTTTTTTGATGGATTTAGATTTATTAAGTCCTGCTTTATGGAAATCCAAAATTTCACATTTTTCTTCAAGTAGTTTTTAAAAACGTCAAAATGATGGTTTAAGGGGCCGTCTATGATAGAAGTGACTAGATATTTTGAAATTTCATCTGCTCTCCTGTAATCTAGCCTGCTTCATTGACTGCTTGAGTGGTGCTTAAGGTGCCTTGATCAAAAAGGGGGCTCTATCAATTAACAATCGAGTACCGAATTTCAATTTGGATACAGCCCTTAAAATACGCTCGTTTTAAAATAATTAATTTCTCTGAAACTTATGGTACAAATTGCATAAAAATTTGTTTTGGGGCTAATTGAAGGGTGTAGAGTTCGTTTATGCTGTCAAAATTGAGTATTGCCATTGAAAAAAAGGAAGTTTGGGTTTGTTTTAATACAGATGGCCCCGTAACCAAATTTTATATACAATGAAATACGTTTAACATGAAAATGCTTAACATGAAAAATCAGTTAACACGAAATGATATAGCGGTCCCAACAGCATACTATGCAATTTAATGCATTTTTTTTCTTTTAACATGAAAAAAAAATCGGTTAACGCGAAATGATATAGCGGTCCCGACAGTATGTTATGCAATTTAATACATTTTTTTTCTTTTAACACGAAACAAAAATCGTTTAGCATGAAAAAATTCTCTTTCGATCTAGTTAGTTTGAGTTGAAATTGATAAATTTTGTGTTAAAACCACTGAATTTTGGGAGAAAACCAGTGAATTTCATAATTATTGTAAATTAGCTTATGATTTATTAGTACAATGGCTGAGAAATCGGTGCAAAAACAAACTGCTATTTTGCTTCAAATAAAGATGAAGCTACTTAATTCAGTTGATGAAAAAGAAGGACGAAAATAGAAATCTGCAAAGAGTTTGGCATTGCCAATTCTGCTTTATCAACAATAATAAAAAACATTGATCCCATTAAGTTAAGGTTTGAAAACAGCATGTTTAAGGCAGAGAGAAAACGTATGAGAATTGCTAAGCACGAAGATTTAGAGAGAGCCTTGCTTATTTGGTTCAAACAAGCTAGATCTCAGAATTCTAAAAAAAGACAAAAAAAAAAAAAAAGATATCTGATTTTTTCCCAAAAAACAATATTTTTTTTTTACTTGCTTTTTATCATAATGGATGCAACTTACTAGTAGTTTAACAGGAAATCAAAATAACATTTGACGAAGTCGAAAATATTTGTGAGTTTTGTTCTTTTTTCTGCGAATCTTTTAAATGCAAAATTCTTTTAACATGGAAAATTTTTTTGATCCCCTCAGTTTCATGTTAAACGTATTTCACTGTACATCATTTAAAGGTATGCTTTATTTCAAATCGTTCGGTACCAGTAACTTTCTTCTATGATAATTTGTTGAGGAGTTAGTAGGGTGTGTTTACTTTTTTTTTTCCCACGACTGTACCTTTTTTCAGGATTGTGCAGTAGTTTCTTCAGAAAACTTCCTGACAAATACCAGTCCTTATTATTATAGATAAGATTATACACAATATATAAATTTTTCAATCATCTCATTTTTTATTAATAAACTTGTTAATTTTATATTTATATTTATAATTTTGTTAATTTATAGGGATTTTTTTTGTTTAAATATTTTTTGTTTTATATTAAGTTTTATGGGAAGGTGAATTAAAAAATATATTTATTTTCAAAGAAAACTATTAATTTTCAAAAAATATATATTGTTTATAAGCATTTTCCCATTTAGCCTATTTTATTTATAACATTTTGCTTATCTATAAGGTAAAAATTATGCATTTTTTAAAAATAAATTTAATTTATTTTAACTATGCATAACATTAACATTTCATTTATCATGTTTGTTTTATCAAATGCTTATCAATTATTATAAGCTATGCTATGAGGTTTATTATTTTTGTGTGCCTTTAACTGTTATTGTTTGCTAAGTGAAAACTGCTTTTTCATGATTAATATAAAAATCTTGTTTAAAATGTCAACTTTGACAGTATTTTGAATGCAGGACCTCCCTTTTCCATGCTCTAAAAAATATAGCAATAAACTTTCTAATCTTTTTTGACTAAAATTTCATGAGTTATGAATTTTTGGTGTTTTCTGGCATTTAAAGCAGATGAATGCATTTTTAGTGCTGGAAAATGCTGAAAATTCGTAAGATTTACAGTACATTTGGTCAGTAGTTTTAGTTTGTAGAAGAATGATATTTTTGCTGTTTTACTTGTTAGAATATGGAGAAATTTTTCGAAATGTAACCATTAAAACTCAGTCACCATATACAAATTAAAATTTCATAATTTTTTGAACAATAAACATTTTGATTTAGACAAATTTTCATATCATGAAGAAAAAACAACATTTGAAAAATATATTTAATTTAGAATTATTCCTCTAAATCTAACGGTTTAGGAATTATCTATTGATTAACAATAATAAGGGGCACTGTATATATATATATATATATATATATATATATATATATATATATATATTAAAGGGGAAGGGATTTTTTGGAATTTAAATGTGAATTAAGATTTTAGCCATGCAGGTATGAGAATTACTGTTTGATTTTTGTCCCAAAGTAGGTGTTTAGTTTTGAGAGCAAACTTAATGTTTTACTGATTAACACTTCTAGGCAATTAGTTGAGAAATATCTGTAGCATGAAGTATCATTTCCACATTTAAATATTAATTAAAATGTAGAATTTAGGATTTTTATAAGTTGAAACTTGAATAATGCAGTATTCATTTTAAGATGTGCTGCTTTTTAGAACATTTCTGTGGTGTAGCTAATCAATCCTGTTGCCTATTTTAAAATGAGCATTGTTACACAAAGCTGAAGCTTGCAGTAAACTCACTATTACAAAGTTGTATGATATATTGAAAATCCAAACAAGTAATGAGGCACTTAGAAGCACAGAAACTTTATTATCAACCAATTTAGGTAGCATCCCCTCTTCAACTTCCTAATTGCAGAATTTCTGGACACGTTTAAAATTTTAGATTTTCTGATTCTAATGAAGGGAGAAAA
Organism: Maratus speciosus; assembly: GCA_963932465.1. Taxonomy (NCBI): domain Eukaryota; kingdom Metazoa; phylum Arthropoda; class Arachnida; order Araneae; family Salticidae; genus Maratus; species Maratus speciosus. Next base: position 316,607,340 of record OZ010789.1, read on the forward strand.
ATCTTCTTCTACATAAAAATGTTTTAGCAGACCTATCTGCCATTGGTAGGTAATAAAATTTTAAACTTTTACTATATACAGTAGTGCCTCGATTATCCGAAGTAATTGGGACCGACCATCTTTCGGAATATCAAAATTTTTGGATAATCGAGAATGCTTCAATTTTAAGATTAAGGACAAATATATGCACTATTTCTTATTATGGTAACAAGTGCTTAATAAAAATAAAGCAATAGAAAAATAGAAACAATAATAAATTAGCTGAATTTTAATTTTGAAATTAAATACCTTTTACATATTTCACAAGGGTTCTAAAAACAGTTTTGTTTGTCGCAGTTTCGATTGCCTTTGCTTTGCAGCTCTGTCACAAAGTCTCTTTTTTATATATACTATAGTTCATCAGTATCACAGTCTTTCTGCTGCTCCAGCCATGCCAAACCTTTTGCAAAACATTCAAAAGGTTCAGAATTAATAATTTGTTCGTTTTCTTCACCCACATCGTTGTCCTTTTCTTTGCTTTAATAAAGGTAGGTGATAGTAAAAAAAAAAAAAAAAAAAAAAAAAAAAAAAGAGAGAGAGAGAGAAAGCAAGCTTTAAAAATGGATTTTGGTTAAACAAGAGTTTTGGATAAAAGAGGTTCTACTATATATATGAGGATGTGCGTTTCAAAACTCGCCTTATTCAAAATTTTAAAAATGTAGTTTTCTCTATCAATCTATTCTACTGGTGAACCTGTATCGAAAAAGCACTATAATATGAAAAAACAACAACAAAAAAAAAAACTAGTTTTATCGTGTATTTCTGGCATTGTAAAATCTTTGTTTACAATGAAAACCATTGGACGCAGTCAGAGGTTTTTTGTGATTTCCCAAAATTTTATTTTCTGGATAAGGCAAATTTTGAAACTCACGTCCTCATATGTACATGTGGCTTTTATTATTTTTTTTTTAAAGTCGTTTTTTTTGTTTCTAATACCACTTACTTACAGCAATTAATTCTCATTTCATATCAATTGAACATGAACAGTTTTGATTCCATATAGAAGAATTAACCTTTTGAGTTTAAAAAGCTCTCTTATTTAAAAGTAGCCATTGCTGCTGATGAAATTAACAATTTCTGGTTCTTCAAGCTTTGTGTTAATGAGACTAGACTGTAAAAAATAAGTACAAATTAGCATCATAACCATGCTGTATGAAAGTGGTTCTTTGATAAAACTCATGTTCATCAAAACTCAGTAGTAGTCATCTCAAAACTTTTCTTTAAGGGAGAAAGTACACTTGCAAAATCCTTTGGCTAACACAACAGCTGATATTGATTTATCATTTTCATGGAAACTACTGAAGCGATTCCAATATATATATATTTTTTTATAGTTTTGGCAGTAGCTAAACTGTAAGTTGATCATTCAGAAAAAAATAAAAGCAAAAAATGTAATACTTATAAGATTTTATATTAAAAAAAAAATTAATAGAGTTTTTTTTATCATAAAAGGAATTGATTTCCAAAAAAAAAAAAAAAAAAAACAAAGCAATAAAAATATAGTGAATTATAAAATGAAAAATATATAAAATGTATTTAAATTGCTTCAGTAGTTCCTTAGAAAAAGATATATCAATATCAGCCTTTTTCCATAGGATTTCACTACAATTGTTTCCCCCCTTAAAGAATCTTCATTTTAATTGATTATTATACGTAATTTGATTACTTTTATTAGTAAAATAATTTATGAATCCATAATGGCTTTTGTTTAATTGTGAAATGATTTATGATTAATTATTTTACTTCTAGTAGTAGTGAAATAATTTATAAATGCCTCATGTCATGAGCATTATGTTCTTCTAAGTTTTTTTTTATTATTATTTGCTAAAATTTCTCACACTAAAAAAAAAAAATCACTTGAATGCATTAACAGCTAAGTCATAGGAAGACATTTTCAATGAAAGATTTGGAATACAGTATAACCTCGAAAATCCGACTCTTAACGGTGTTTGATTTTTGAAAATTCTGGCTTTCTGAAAGAATACCAAAACCACACCTAAGTATTCTTAATGGTGTTTTTATTCATAATTTAATTCATAGCCAAGTGATACTTATGTGAGAAAAAGAGAAAATAAAATATTTAAAAAATCTTACTTTAATTGATATTTTCTTTGGTACAAAAAAATTCTAATAAACAGTGAAATCATTTCTTCTCATGTAATTTTAGAAACATCATTGTCAATTTTATTGGTTAAAAATGTTTTGGCCATTCTTTAACAAGTTTTTCTTGGATTTTATAAAAGTTTTTATGAAAGTTATTTTATAAAAAAATATCGATTTTGGAAATAGTCTTATTTTTCTAAAGCAGATATTAATTTTCTAGTCAAACTTATGCAATTTTCCAGTGACACATTTTCTGCTACCGGCCTTATCGGCGGTTCTGTTTAGAACAGTGTTAGCGATCTTGCTGTCCACTGATACATTGCTTTCGATATCAAAATTTTTAATTAGTGAAAAAATGCTATTTTTCTTCCTCCCATAAGTTGAAAGTGTAAAAAGAAAAAGAGTTGGGGGATGACTTTTATGCCAAATTTCTGAATGCTGGATTTTCAAGGTCAAATTGTACTTTACTTTAAACTTAGGTAAACTTCAGATTTTGGTGGTGGCCCCACCAGTGGCCGTGAGGTTCTGCTCTCGAAGCTGGTAGACGGGAGGTGCTGGGTTCAATCCCAATCGCGACCGTCGGCCTAATCGTTCGGAGTTTTCGTGGTTTTCTTCGAACCTTGGTTCTCCAAGCGTTAATACGGGTTAGGTTCCCTTAGAAAGACCTCCACGGAAGGCACTCCTCCCCCTTAGGGCCTATATCCCACGTGCTGATAATTGGCCGACATAAATACAACCAACCAACCAGATTTTGGTGCTTTTTATGTCAAAGAAATCAGGGGCTTTTTTTTGTTTTTTAACTTTACTGAAATGTTTTTGTTAGGATTATATTACTTTTTATTTCTTTTCAGTTCATCATCCATTAACTACATCACAAAAATTTCATGTTTTCTTTACTCCTCCCACCTCCTATATCTGTGTAGGTTGTGGCAGTTGAGTGATACTGTCTCTTTCCCCTATTCTGAAATTTGGAAATGTTAATTTAGTGGTAACTTTGTTTAAAATAACATTATGATTACTATTATTAATTTATTTTTACTTCTTTTACGAATGTGTAACAAATTAAAAACAACAGAAACAAAATATCTAAAATCTATATTAAGAATCAAGTTTCAACCTATTGTATGATTTTTTTTTTTAATGTTATTTATTTATTTATTTTAATGGCTTGAAATGATTCTAAAATTGTCTTTTTCCAGAACTTTCATTTGATAACCTTCAAAAGGTTTTTCCACATGCTAAAGATTTAACTTTATGCTACATAATTCATTGTAATGAAGATTTTCTCAACCATTTTAAGTGTGACATTTGCCCATGTTCTACAAATCATAAATGTGAGATGAAAAAGCATTTTTTAATTGTCCTTACAAGGGCAAAAGATACAACCAATCTTTTACTGTACCTCATAAACTAAAACATCACATACTTACAGGACAGAAATCTTTTGAAAAGTCCCATGGTGCAAACTGCATTCCAATATGACAATTTTTTACATTTTTATGAGTAAGTTTTTGAAATGCATTCAAACCTATAAGTCTTTCTAAACTATTTTTCCTTTTGCCACCAAAGATCAGACTTGCTTGATGAGTCTTATGGTATCAAGCATGTCAAACTCGTTTACCATGGACGGTCAGATTAAATATTATACATAAGGCTGCAGTCCACATATAAAAAAAAAAAACATGTAGATTTATATTATGGCCATCAATCAGAATAAAATTCCTATAAACAAAATGCAGCCAAGGAAAAAATCATGAAAAATCAAAAGTTATGCATAGTTTATTTTACGTTATTTTTGGAAAAAAAAAAATAATAATAATAATTTTTAAATTTCATGAACCAAACTTTTAAAATTTGGTTGAGTTTTAGAAATTTATTAATGTTGCTTGATTAAACCTGATCTTTCCACACATTTATCATTTTATAAAGTTGAAAATATCAAAGGTGTTGTACAAAGGTAGGTTTAATAAACATACTTTGGGCAATTGGTCTGAGGAATAATTACAGTAATTTGGAAATCCCACATTGGTATATTTTTATTCCAATGTCATGTAGAATCATGCTGAAGTTTGATTTTAATTCCAATACTAAATTTTAAACATTAATTGCAGCATCATTTCAAGAGGTGAATAAATACAAAAAATTCAGTTTCAGATTTCATGAAATTCGAAATCTTCCTTGAAATCATTTTAAATTATTATTTTTTTAACTTAGTGTGTTTCTGAAAATTTCAACTCGAATGATTTTTGTAATAATGCCTGGCAACAACTAAAGTGGAAAACATTCTATTTGAAAATTGTTTTGTGTTAATATTAAAAGTTACTTGATAACATTATGAATTTTGTGTTAAAGTATAAGTTTACTAAGGTGGTTTGTAATATAAACTGAAAATACAAAGTACTTTACTCATTGATGATCTAAACATTTTCATAATTTCTGATAATTTCATGTAACATAATTCGAAAATAACATTTAAGACTTTATGAAAGAAAAGTCATTCAATTTCTGTGTAATAAAGTAGATTTGTCACTACCCGTATCTCCAAGGTATTAACTAGATTTGCATTGGTTAATCCCATGATCAGGATTACGACTGACAATTTGAGTTAAATTATTAAGCACACATTTAACTTAAAAAATTTTCACAACAATTTTCAACATCACAACCTTTTCTATGAAAATGAGGCAGAAATGTTTAACCCAGTTCTTTGCGTTTTTCTTTTAATTTTGAAACTGCTCTGTTTTTGGACCAGTCATGACAGAAGCTATATTATTTACAATGTAAACTAAATTTTTTAATTAAAAACTGTATTCAGTCAAAACTTTTATGTACGTTTAAAAAATATATCATTCATGGTGATTATACCTTCATATACCATTCTTATTTCTTTTTCTTTTAATTACAATATTGCAATTTTTCATTTAAAATGTAAGAATATTTAAGATGTAACTGTATATAAGCAGTTTTATGTAATATGCATTTTAGCTTTAAAAAAAAAAAAGTTTTCATAAATCTTTATGAACAACAATTTTGACTATTGTTATTATTTATTTATTTATTTTTGATTTGCTAATGATGATATTTAAATCTGCTTGTTTTTATTTGGTTATAATTTTTTTCTTTTTTTAAATAAGATTTGTGTTAACTAAAATATTGTTATTTCTCTTGATATAATTGTACACATATCACAGAATGGAAAATTTATTTTTGTTATTTTTATTTTTATGACTAAAATTAATTTTAAATTACCTTTTTCAGGATTGCAGTATGATAACTGTCAAAGTGCCTTTATGTCTGTCAAAGATTTAACTTCACATATCAGAACTGATTGCAATGAAAATTCCTTGAAACGTTTTAAATGTTATCTCTGTCCATATTCTACAAATTATAAAAGTCATATAAATAGTCATTCTTTAGTGCATTCCGGTGAACGTCCTCATGTGTGTGAAGTATGCCATCGAGGTTTTGCTCTGCCAAAAAATTTAAGACGTCACATGCTTTTACATACAGGAGAGAAGCCTTATCCGTGCAGTGTGTGTAACATGCCTTTTAGACATGCACAGAGTCTAAAACTGCACATGATTACTAAACACTTGTAATATGTATACCTTGTATTAGTTGATTTTGTATTAAAATATTCATTGAATTGCTGCTGTTAAGGTGGCATAAAAATTTAATCCAAGATTTAATCCTATGATTGTCTTCTAGAAATAAAATTTTTTGTAAAATTTAATACTGGCATTTTAAATTTCATAGTGAATTAACTAACCTGTAACAGGAGAGGTATAATCTCTGAGCCTGCTCTGTGTCAACTAAGCCTGCTGAAATTTTTGATGAGTAAATAACATGTTTTAGAAATGTCTGTGCTAAAATTTCTCTGAAAACTGAAAACTTTTTTTTTTTTTTCTGTCATAAGCGAATGTTTATAACAGACATCTGTACAATTTTGTAATAGTGTTTAAATAAGAAAATTTTATTTGCTCCATAAATAAATGTAGTCTCTGAGATTGCACATCTTCTATTATGTCTCATGTTTTTATCCCTTCCCCTGCTACATGTTAATAAATATTCATTTATTAATTTGATCTTCCTTTTTTATCAAAATTCTATTATATACATACATGTAAATGTGCGGTAAAGTTAAAAAATTATTAAAAATCAAAGTTCAAATCATAGTGTGGATTTTTTTTTATTTTTTACCTACCATACTTGAAAGGATTCTAAAATTGCTTTTTTCAGAATTTCAATTTGATAACTATGAAAATGCTTCCATGCCTGTAAAAGCTAATAACATAGGAAAAGTCATCAAAATGAAACTTCTCTCAGACTTTTAAATGCAAGTTCAGTCCTTATTTTACAAATAGTAAATCCCACTGAAAGACATTCTCTAATTTCTTTTCTGCACTCTGATGCCCGTCCACACAAGTGCAAAATGTGCAATCAAGTTTTTTTCTTTTTTTGCTCTATGTAATATATGATGTCACATGCTGATACATACCAGAAAACAGTCGTATTCATGTAAAGTGTGTAACTTGTCTACTAGACAAACAATCAACCTGAACTATACATTAAGGTGGGCTGAAAAAACCTTTTTTTAAAATTTCGATGGTGGGGAGTATGGGCAAAGTGCCATTGATGGCACTAAGTTGAAATTAAAAATTCAAGATTTTTAGGACAATTCTTTGATTTTCCGAAAATGTCTCAAAGTTATGCTAAAATGCTGATTTTGGAACTTTTTTAGCAAAATCATTCAATATGTTAAATTTAAGTTATCTTGGTTGTATTTACTTTTATAGCCATGTTTAATATGCCAAATTCTTAAATAAGCTCTGATCATGCATTGTTTAGGTGCTATCTGCTTTGAAAATTTACAGTTTTAAGCTTGTTTTATGTTCGAGAACAACACAAAACAACCCAGAATTCATCATGAGGAGGTAACTACACAGCGTGTTCAGCCTACTGAATGTTGTATTCAGAAATGCGTACATTTTTAGTCTATGAAGTCTGTTTTCAAAATGAATTTTCACATATTTTTCCTTGATTGCAGCTTTGTTGTGATGAAGGCCCCATTATCTTTGATGCAGATACTGTCACAATTTTAACATTTCTTTCCACAGCCTGGGAGGAACTTGGAAAGCAAACGAGTGATTCTTCTGTCTATCCTAAATTTATGTTGTCTTCAATATCTTCTGATGAAAGATGTTTGTTGGTTGGAAGAATGCGGATTTTGGTGGAGACCCTGTCGATGAAGTACCCCATTGCCTTAAAGTTCAGCTTTGGAACCTGGAACTCTCGCACTTTGTTGGTCTTTTTTTTTTAATTGTGGCATTTTTAATTCCTCTCTATGCTAATTTTCATTTTTTTTTTTAAATCTTCTGACGATAGTTGTAATTTAAGTCTAGACCAAACTCCACTTGTTAAGGATCCTTGCGCATAACTACTATCCTTCATTGAACTTGCATACCTTTTCATTTTTCCTGCAACTGTCTTTGCAAGATTTTGCTTATTTTTAAGTCATTATTTCTGATAACCATTTTTGGAACTTTTTTTGATCTTTCAGAAACTTCACCATTCTGTTTGGAAGTGTATGCCAAGAGTTACCTATTAAAACATTATTTTAGCACTTTTGTCATAAATCTTCAATAACTATTTTTTTAAATAAATTGAAGAGCCAAGTGGAAGAACATGTTAAGTAACAAAAATTACATTTGAAGAAATTTGATGTGAAAGTTTTTGTTGTCAATTTTAATGATTTATTTTCTGTTTGATACCATGTGTTTAAAATATTAACAGGTGTGGTACTGAACTCTATCAAAAAAACTTATTCATATTTAATTTTTAAATATTAAAAAATATTAATATTATTGACATTATTAAATAATAAAATATTAAATATTAATGAATAATGTCTTAAATCTTCAAGGCTAAATAGAATTTTGGTATTTTAGCTTTACCATGTGATAGAATACCTGATAATGCCTTCGTACAAAAGATAAAATAATTTTTAAGGAAATGTAGCATAACATGTTCTTCCACTCTGCTATTCAATTATGAATGTATATTTTACAGAATATGTTCGTCCAAATGCTTTAATGCAGAAAAAGTCAAACTGTTTGTTTGAAGAAAGCTGTATTTTACCTTTCCAGTACTCACTTTACTAGATAGTGATACTAGAAATCTATATAATTTTGAAATTTTAAATATTTTGATTTCAATTGTTTATATTACGATGAATATGTTAAAGTATTTTCATGAAATAAACTGAAAATCAAAAGGTTGTCTACAACCAAAATAATATATGGATTATATATACCATATATTTCTGTGTATAAGCTGAGTATATGATTTTTCAGTGAAAATACGTAGGGGGCCGAACCCCCTAGTTGAAGAAAATAAATCTATCTTTATTCTTAAAAGGCACTATTGCTGCCATCTGCCATCTACATGTTGAAAATCGATTTACTAATATATTTAATATGTATTTCATTGGCAACATTAGGTACTAAAGCTTCAATATTATTCTAATTGTATTTTAGAAGACTATATTGGGTATGTTGCCGAAAGGCAACACACCCAAAACAACAAGGCACACGACATTTGAGAAACGACGACATTTGAGGATTAAGAAAAGATGGTTGGACAAAAGCACACGGCTTACAATCCAGGCTTTAAATTAAAAGTGATTAATTTTTCAGAGCACTTGAATAACTCAGTAGCTGCTCATCATTTAACACTCAATGAAAAGCAAGTGCGAGAACTGAGAAAGAAAAAAGACAAAAATTCCAAAAGTAATGAAAGCTGCATGTGGTTGCAAACCGTCATTTCCTGCACTAGAAGAAAAACTGGATGACTGGGTTCAGTTGTCTTGGCAAAGCAGGTTTATTGTAACCCGTACAATTATTCATATCATGGCCCTGAATATGATAAAAGATCCAAATTTACTGCTATTTAAACCAGCAAATTTTGTTGTATCTGTTGGCTGGTGTAATCATTTTATGATTTGATATGGGTTGTGTATCCGGACTGGTACTAAAATTGTTCAAAGACTTCCGAATGAGGTAGAAGTTAAAATTGACTTTTTTCAAAAGCATGTCATCAATTGTGAAAGAAATATAACTTTGGACTTTCACAAATAGGAAAAGGTATGAAACTCCTGTTTGCTTTGATTTACCGACAAGTTGCAGAGTAGAGAAGAAATGTGTAAAGACTGTTTTTATTAGAACAACTGGTCATGAGAAAATGCTCTTCACAGTTGTTTTCAGCTGCATGGCGGATGGACCACAGTTATCTCATCTCCAATGATAATTTTTAAATGTAAAACATTGTCTAAGGGGATACATTTTCCAAGTGGTAATATCATGTGTGCCCATTTGAAAGGTTGAATGGATAAAAATGGAATTTTAGATTGGCTTAAAAATGTATGGAATAAAAGAAAAGGAGCAGTTTTTAAAAAAGCCGTCTTAAGCGCACCCCATAGAAAAAGTAGAATAACTTTCCTGTTAGATATGGTCTTCGGTAGCTATGGCTTCAGTAGCGCATTTTCATTCTGGAAACTGCAGCATTTTACTATGATTGTATGTAAATGAGGTAATTTATACTGGCTTTTTATTCTTCCTATAATGGCATTTAACACAATGGTTTTAATATCTTTTCTTTAAATTATAAAGTGTCCTAAGTGCAGATAGGCAAATATTTTTGTCAGTGAAAATGATGTCATTTAAAAATGAAAATGCACATTTTCCTTCATAAAACTGCTGCTTTTCTGTTCAGTTCTGTCGAACCTCTGGTATTTAGTTTAACCCTGACACCATAGTGTTGAGCCTTTAGACCAGCGATATTCAACCTGCGGGCCGCATGTGGCCCAGCGACCTTTTATATGTGGCCCAAGGCACATAATCATTAACCTATATTTATACAATTAATTGAGATGTGCAAAAAAAGGTATTTAAGATCTTCAGCGTTGTTTTATATTTTCTCATGAGAAGATAAAATATAAAAGTTCTTTTTGCCTTACAGCAATGTATACATTTCTTTATCTTCAACACTAATCAAACATCATTCCAAATTAAGTTTGCTCTATATATTTCTACAATTATTTTTTTCTCCCATTGAGCAAAAGATTGATTTATTAAAGAAAATCTCCTTTTTTCGTTTTTTTAGAACTTGGAAGTTCTGCATTGTTATGTTATTACATTTTATACTTATAAAGCTGATACTGCTTTTTAGTGTTGAATATTTGCCGTGAAAAAAGTTGCCACCGAAAACAATTTACACTACTATTGCCAACATTTGCAACAGAAATAGATAGTACGAAGTTTATTATTTGTAATGAGTGATGTTAAATTATTTTCTAATATTTCTTCCGTGACAAATGTTCAATCCCAGTGATAATATTAACTTTGTTATATTGCATTGTTATTCTACTTATGTTAATTTAATTACTGTTTTTTACCCCTTTAAAAGTGTATTGCGGCCTGCCTAAAATCGGAAACTTATGTTTGCTTCCTACGAGAAAAAAAGGTTGAGTATGGCTACTTTAGACTTAACTGGCAACATGTTAAGTCTGTGAAAAATTACATCATTTCGACGCTATTACAGTAATAGTTTTTTCAGTTTTATGAATGAAAATTATTATTTGAAAATACTCATAGTCAAAATACAGGACGTTGTGAGTTGTGACCTCTGCTATAACATGTAACTTCAGGTTAAATTTAAAGAAATGCACTATACTTCATACTCATAATTGTTAGCGCTTAACTGCATTAATTTTAAAAAATGCTGCATTCCAGCATGGTAGTATGGTTGTGTCGAAATGATTTCAACAAATTTTCATTCCTCTGGTATTTAGTTTAACATTGATGCCGTAGGGTAGAGCCTTAAGACTTACACTGGCAAAATGAAAAGTCAGTGAAAAATTACGGCATTTCGACGCTATTGCAGTAATTGTTTTTTCAGTTTTATGAATGAAAATTATTGTTTGAAAATACAATACTCATAGTCAAAATATAGGACGTTGCGACCCCTGCTATAACATGCAACTCCATGTTAAATTCAACGAAATGCACTGTACTTCATACTCATAATCGTTAGCGCTTAACAATAATCGAAAGTTTTGTGACGTCTGCAATATATTAGTTTTTAAAGTTCTTAACATATAAAGATATCATCATCATCATCATTAGTCATCTTTATGATGTTCAAATATTCTTACTTAAAATGCATTTTTACTAAAAACTGTGGGAATCCATAAACAAGGTCTCAAAACTTCTGCTTCTGTTTTTTATTTTATTGTTGTATGCAGGGTGAGTCGAAAGCACTTGGCATATTTTTAATTCAATAAAAAACCAAGTAATTGGTGTACGAAAGCAGTAGCTTCAACTTTTGAAAAATATTGGATGGGTTCAAAATTTTTTCAGTAAAATAACACATGCAATTTCCCCGCTTCCTTAGCGCAAGTGAGTGGAGAGAGGAGCGAATGTCGAAGTCAAATGATGGTTTTTCTAAGTAAAATATAAAATTATTATAATTTAATTAAATTATATTCTCATAAGTTTCTTCCTTATAAATATATTAATATTATTATAAATAGCAGAAAAATTGCTAACTATTGAAAGTGCAAGAAACTAGATGTAAGAAAAAAAAACTACATTTTAGCAACCTAAGTAATTTATCGACATTAAAGCAGATGGCAAAATATGCAGGAAAACTATTTTTAAGACTGTTCTCAACTGCTCTGCTCAACAAGCGCAAACAGTTTTGACACAATTACAAATTCATTTTTTAACGGAAAGATACAAAATTGGAAGGCCTGACTATGGAAGCGATTTGGAATCAAGCTGTGTTTTCCATTTTTTGATAAATAAATTACCCATCTGTACTAATATTATAAAGAAGTAAAAATTGTTTGTTTATTAGAGGTAATCTCTGGAGCTACCGAACCGATTTCAAAAGTAATGGTATCAAAATGATGGTGTTAGTCCAACTTAGAACATAGGCTATATTTTATGTCGGTGCCACTATCCCAAAGGGGGTGCAGGAGCAAAAAACGTACTAAAAATGCGATTTTTGCGTTACTGAAGGGCCTAGAAATATGAAATTTGGAATATTAGTTACTTATAAGATATAAAGGATTTCTAAGAACAGTTCTTAAAAAATTCGAAATTTAAAAGGGGTGAAAATACACAAAAGCGTTCTAAAAACGTTCTAAATGGTGGTTTCTACACAATCTCAGGAGATACCAAACCGATTAAAAAAATAATGGTGTCAAAATGATCGTGACAACCCTTGCTCCAAGATAGGCTATATTTTATGTGATGCCACTACCCCAAACAGGATGCAGGAGCAAAAAGCGTTCTAAAAATGCGATTTTTGCGTTATTGAAGGGCCTAGCAATACGCAATTTGGAATATTAGATACTTATAAGATATAAAGGATTTCTAAGAACAGTTCTTAAACAATTCGAAATTTAAAAGGGGTGAAAATGCGCAAAAAGCGTTCTAAAAAACGTTCTAAATGGTGGTTTATACGCAATCTCAGGAAATGCCAAACCGATTTAAAAAATATATGGTGTCTAAATGATGGTGATAACCCTTGCTGTAAGATAGGCTATATTTTATGTCGGTGCCACTACCTCAAAGGGGATGCAGGAGCAAAAAACGTTCTAAAAATGCGATTTTTGCGTTACTGAAGGGCCTAGAATCATGAAATTTGGAATATTAGTTACTTATTAGATATAAAGGATTTCTAAGAACAGTTCTTAAAAAATTTGAAATTTAAAAGGGGTGAAAACGCACAAAAGCGTTCTAAAAAACGTTCTAAATGGTGGTTTCTACACAATCTCAGGAAATACCAAACCGATTTAAAAAATAATTGTGTCAAAATAATGGTGACAACCCTTGCTCCAATAAAGTGACTTTTAATAAACGTCTATTTATTAGAAAACATTTGTCGTGTGAATAATAACTAATTATTTTGTATGCAGAATTGATTGGGATTTAATTTAATACAAAATTTATGTATTTTTCTTTGACATACAGTTTGACAACATTTGCAAGAGAAATATACTACATTTTTTTTTTTTTTTTTAAATAGTGGTGCGAATAGAATAGGAAAATACTCGCCGGTGGCAGCCCTGTATACGCACCAATTTATTGTTGTGTTTTAATCTTAAACTCTTAATATATTGATAAAAATTCCTTTTATAATATTTGTTACATAAACCATGCTTATACGTGAAAACTGGGGATATGGGGATAATGTGTTTAAATCTCTATTTTTGCAACCACTGTAAACAATTAATTCATGCTTGTCAGCGCCCTTATGCAAAACAGATGTTGGCGAGCCCCCCCCCCCCCCCCCCCAACTTCTTCGAAAAAACTGTGTGTGTTTTTATATACATTTTAATGTTTAATTAAAAATAACAATAAATAAAATAATTTTTCTATAATTATAAATTTACTTTTCGATCTAGTCATGGCCCTTTATACTTTTCATCTCATATATTAATTATTTTAAGCTTAAAACACGTGAACAATCATTTAAACAGCCCACACAGCATTATTTTTGGAAATGAAATATTTTCGAGGAAGGATTTGGGTTTCTCTATGTTTTTTAGCAGTTAAATCTCAAATATCGGAGGAAAACGAACATAAGTTAGGAAAATTGTAATTTGGATTGATGAAAGTGTTTTCTTTCTTCTTTTTTTTTTTTTTTCTTCTGTCATGTTTCAGTACACTTTAAAAAAATCTATTGCTTGTACCTTGCATAATATGTTAAACTAACACAAAATTAAAATAATAATTATTATTTTCCATTTCATGACCTTGTTTTGTTTTATTATGAGAGTTTTATGTTTCTCAATTCTAATGGACTTTATGTGAAATACACATTTCTGATAAGTAAAGTTTGCAGTAGGTACGAAAAATTTATCTGTATGAATATTTAATTTCATATATGCTTTAATTTTACTATTTATTTATACTAAATTTGTTATGTGAAGGTTTCAAATCGCTAAATATTTAATAGAATATTTCCTGTATAATTTCAGGCCACAATAAATAATAAAAATAGAACACAAGTTGAATTTGTTTTATTTGACATTCACTTTGCTTTCACTTTAACTTAATTTTAAATGTGGTTTTTGATTGCACACTTATTAGTATTTATTTATTTTTGAAAGTGAAATAATTGAAAGCAAAATAATTCAATTGATATGCGTTTAAACTGAAAATTTATATGTGTATATGTATATTAATGTCTTGTTTTTGAATATATAGAAAGTAGATAGTTGATGTTGTTTCTAAATTTCAAAGTAGAATAAATATAATAAAAACTGTTCACTAAAATAAATGTAATACTTGGTGGGTTTTTTCCTTATTAACGATCCAATTTTCTTTTATGTACTCTTAACTTTAATACTGAGGCACATTTTTATTGACACAGTGATATTATTTCATAAATAAAGTATTTTTATTTTTACTGTTGACGAGTAATCGAAATTGACTGAAAAGAACTTAATTAGGGTCTTTAAACTACAAGCACGTATATAATTTTTTACCGTATGCTGTGATAATTAAGTTGGAATGTAGAGGAAAGTATCGATATGTTTTAAATAAGTCTGTGCCTCTTCTCTGCGGCATAAGCTCCGCGAAGTGACGGCACGAAACCTTGTGTTTCGCGCCCCCACGGACCCGTATCTGTTGGCGCCACTTTCCGAGAGTGCAGTGTGAGCGAGAAAGCTTCTAATGATCGAAGATATTGTTTAAGGGGACAGTATCAAAAATTTTGTTTATTTTTAAAAATATGGTTCAAATAGTTAACTTGCTGCATTTGAATGTTCAACTAAAAGTACATTAAAAAAAAAAAAATTAACTGCTTATTTAATTATAATTTTAAAAAAGTTTATAAAAATTTGAATTTTTAAAAACTTCTATTACTTTTTTTTAATTTGACATTTTTGCCCAATTTTTTTTAAAAGATTTTCAAATGTGTATTACACAAGACTGCGCATGGATTTTTAGATTCATCCAATATTACATTTAGTATAATTGTTTTACTGATATATATAGTGTGAAACGATGAAATCTAACACATCTTCATATAGGGTGAACTTCCAGTAATTGACCACATGCCAGTAATTGACCAAAAACACATTTATGTGTTTAAAACAAGAATCAATGTGTTGATAAAGTATTTTTGTATGCTGAATAAAAATATTTAACATCCAATGAATTGCATAGGAAAAGATTACTTTTGCTATCTATATTCTGATTGAATGTAAAAAATCAAAGAAAATGCACCTTCTAACAATATCAAAAGTGAATACATTCTGTAATAGTAGTGTTGTTTTGTGAGTTGTTTTATTAATCTTGCAGCATCAAGTTTAATTTAGTTCCATTGGTTCATCAAATGAGGTGTGTAGTTCATTTTTGTTTGTTTTAAGTTAATCATTATGCATTTAATATTAAATTCATAAGTTAAATGACGTTAAGGGGGGTGGTCAACTACTAGATGTGTGAATGTTGAAAGCATTCAGTAATTGACCAAAGTGGTCAACTACTGACTTTTTGCTTGTTTGCATCCATTCCTTTTGATACTTAAAAAAATACATAGATTTCTATTATGAAAGCAATATTCACCAATTTTTTATTTAAAAAATGAGTTCTTTCAGTAGTTGACCAGGGTGGTTAATAACTAAATATGCTTGGTCAATTACTGATCAAGCAAACACACATTTGTTATGTCAAGAGTGTCATAACACATTTATATAATAATAATGCAAGAAAAGTGTAATTAAAATGTAAAGATAACAAAATAAGTATAGTGAGGCTCTAAATATCATTAGGGTTTGTCACACAAATCTTATAAAAAAATGTTTTACCACCATCAGCTCCAAACATAGTTCGTGGTAGATTTCGATTACAATTGTTGTGGAAGTATGCTGTTAAAATTGCTAGTATATAAAATGTTTTTTATGCTGATTTTATCCATGACAAAGTTCAACCCTAATTAATTGCAGTTGTATAATAATAAAACATAACAGTGTAATGTTAATGTAAATTCTGTATTAAGTTTTGACGGACAAAAATAAAAATATTACTTTTAATAATCAGTGATTTGTTCAATATATTTTTTTAAACTGTAGAAATATATATAGTTTAAATTTAATTTTGAATAATAATTAGTGTTAACTATTTTGCACAATAAGCATCCCATTTACATAAAGCATAAAGTGCTCAGAATAAATTATTCCTAACAGTAATTTTTTTATTGTACAGTTTGTTTTATTTAATGAATGCATTTCTGGCATTAAATAAATTAGACAAAAGTTTATATTATAATTAAAAAATCTGGTGACAAAAGATTAAAAATTATGTAGAGTGTTGATTGCCAAGTGCTTCAGAAATGTATGCATAACTGTAGCACAAATAGGACTACAACTAAAAAAAAAACTTTTCACTAAACGAAAATGGCATTTAGAATATTTAAACATAATTTAAAATTAATTATAAATAACATGACAGATTTTGTCACCCCACAAAAATATAAAGCAATAGGGAAAATCTTAAATATATTTTATGCATATATCAATTTTATAAATAGAGATTAATGATTATGTATCTCGGGCCATAGGTAAAAGATTACTGGGCCATATGTGGCCTGCAGGTTGAGCATGGCTGCTTTAAAGCATATTTTGCTACTACTGCAATTTAAAAATCCTTGGCTTTATGATTTAAATTCTTTTTCTAAAAAATTTCTCAGAAATTTCAAATTCGTCAGACTTTTTTTTTTTTTCAGAAATTTGAAATTTTCCCGATTTTTTCTGGCTGTCCAGGAGGCTAGACATCCATTTTCTGTAGAAAAAAACTTGGCAAACTTCCCCATTTTTTCATACAATTAATTTTAAGAAGGTTTATCAGTTCAACTTCAGAGTGGTCAATTACTGACACGGTGATGGTTATTTTCTAACATTAAGTGGTCAATTACTGGCAAACTCTCCCTTGACAACTATTATATTAAATAAAATAAAATTGCAAAAAAGTAGGCAAAAAATGTTTATTTATTATTGATCCTTATAAGTGATTGTTGCTTTAAAAAAAAAGTTTCAAGAAATATCTCCTTAAATTTAGCACAGAAAAAATAAATGCGAAGAAACTTTCACTAAATGGTCAATTACTGGGTAGTTCACCCTACTTTTATTTTTTTTTAATAACAAAAAATCTGAAGGCTTATTCCATGGGCGGATTTATCACATGTATAATAAAGAACATGTACAAAAAAGTTTAAATCTCTATCTCAAATACAAAAAAAGCCTTAGCATTTTTAACACATGAAAGTGAAGAAAATATGAACATGGAGAACTAGTATGTTGTGGCCATCACAAAACTTTCTTCTATATAAATCACGTCATGTAAATCATTTAAATAGTACAAGAAATAACAACGATTTAGCACCAATTCAAAGTATATCTGAATTTGAAGTTGGATGAAAATTCGTGCATTAGTTCTTGAGGTAGAGCTAAAGCGGAAATTCTGAAAAAAATGTAGCATAGCAGCGCCACCTGTTGAGCGATTTACACCAAAAGTAAACAGAACTAAACGATATCAAGGTATACCTGAATCTGAAGTTTGTTGAAAATCCAAGCATTAGTTCTTGCGATAAAGCTATTGCGGAAATCGCACAAAATACAGCATAACAGCGCCACCTATTGAGCGATTTACACCAAAAATTAAACAGCACTAATTTATACGTCATTTCATGTCAAGGACTAACTAAATCTGAAGTTTGATGAAAATCCGTGCAATAGTTCTTGAGATACAGCTCTTGTTGAAATCGTGAAAAATGCAGCACAGCAGCGCCACCTGTTGGGCGATTTACACCAAATATTAAACAACACTAATTTATATCAGGGACTAAATGAATCTGAAGTTTGATGAAAATTCGTGCATTTTTTCTTGAGTTAGAGCTATTGCGATAATCATGAACAATGCAGCATACCAGCGCCACCTGTTGGGCGATTTTCACAAAAAAGTAATCAGCACCAAACTATATCTTGGACTAACTGAATCTGAAGTTTTATGAAAATCCGTGCAGTAGTTCTTGATATAGCTATTCCAGAAATCGTGAAAAATGCCGCATAGCAGCGCCACCTTTTGGGCGATTTTTACCAAAAACTAATCAGGTCCAGTTTCTATCAAGGTCTCACTAAATATGAAGTGTTGTGAAATTCCGTGCATTAGTTCTTGAGATAGAGCGCCCACAAAATTTTTGTCACATACAGAGTCACAGAGTGACAGGCAGACTCACAGACAGACATTTTCTAAAAACCATCAAATCGTGTTCTGGGCATTCTAAAACGTATAAATCCGTCGAACACCGGAAGTCGAAAATTTTCACGAATCCAATACTTTCTTCTTGTAACGATAGAAGAAAGTAAAAAAGACAAAGTTTTAATTTGTGTGGGTGATTGAGTAGGGTGCATTAACAAAATTTACAATATCTCGCGATATAGTTACCGTATGGATAAAAATAAGGTATCAAAATATTCACAATTAAACAGGCTTTCATTTAATATTAAAAAAGAAAAATCGATTTTTTGACCAATTTTGAAAATGTCCAAATATTTTCCAATCGCTCTCTTTGTTAGCTCGAATCACGTCCAAGCGGTATTCAATTTCATCCCATATGTTGAAATAATGCAGTAGATTGTTCACAAAATAGGTTGCAATTGTTATCTTGAAATTTTGATTATTTTTTGTAAATTTAAAGGAATAGTACCATTAATGAAAAAAATTGAACTAAATTTTTAAATTTACTTTACTAAAACTTTTGATCATGAGAAGCATTTAAGTCCAAACCGCCAATCATTTTATTATTATTATTTTTTTAATTGAATTATAAAATGTGCCAAAGAGTTTTTGAACAACCTGTATATTTTTTTTCGATCTTACAAGAAAATACTGAAAATTGAGTTGCCTATTTCCAATCTCAAGCTGCTGATGTAAAAAATTGCGTAAATAAATCAAAACAAGAAAAGGGAATTTAAGGTTTCTAATTTTACAAACTTCGCGGCTCTTCGGAACTAAGATAACGGGTTCACAGATAAAATTTCAATCGTCACAGTAAATCACAAGCGATTATCTTTAAAACTACTTCTTATTTACCATTGGCTAATCTGAGGTGAAGATGTTTTTCTAGCCAATGAGAAAAAATGAATTTTGCTCACGGCTCTTTGAAGTGTACTCCTTTTTTGCACCCAGTATCCATGATTCTGTGTGCAATTTTGCAGACGATACTCATGGGGCACCGGAAAAATATGTATAAATATTTTTAGCCACAGCAACAGGTCATAACAAACAACAGAGTATTTTGACTTAATATCGCTTTTCTGAAGCGTGTTCGGTAAGTTGTTTTCGAATTTGCTTAATTTTGAAATTTAGTAGCTAAAAGAAAAAAAAAATTGCATGTTATACTTATCTCTAAACATACGGAGAATTTAGCTCAAGTTTTATAAAAACTATTCTACGCCAGAATTTTTCTTTTAAACTATTTCATTTTTCTTTTTACTTATTTCTGTGTGATTTATATAGTTTATGTATTTTATGAAGAAATTTCTGGTTCTAATCGAAATATTTTAATTTGGCACCAATAATTTACCTGCGTTGTTTCCGGTACCAGTCAAATGGCCGATTGTTGGTATATTAAGTAGTGTTAAGATGACCAAATGTCCCAAATATTCGGGCCGCAGTTTACGTTTGGAGGGTCGGTCTCAGTCTTGTTTAATAGCTTGTTGAGTTTAAAATAGTCCAGAAATTTATGAAATTAGAAAGCTAAAAAGGTTCAAATTTGAAATCTTTGAAGTTGAAACATTTAAAAAAAAATTTTGATCAACTTTGTTTTGCTATTTTTAAAAAAAAAATTAGTCTATGCATTTAACTATTTATTTTGAATAAAAAAAATATCCTGATCGTTATTTCAGTAATTTGCGTTTCTGATGTTAAACATTTTATTCCCGGAAGAGACTTTAAAGTAAAATTTAAGAAAATTTGCTATAAAACTTATTTAATACGTAATTAGTAAGAGCCGATTTTTTTTTTTTTTTTTTAATCTCGTGCAAAATTTTTTGGGTTATCATGTTTAAAAAAGAACAGTCAATTCTGCAAAGTTTAATATTTTTAGAAACAGATATTATGCCAATCATTTACTAATGAAGAGCTTTTATACCTTTGAAAAGAAATTTTACAACAAAATAATTTTTATTTACAGATAAAACCACAGTATATTTGCATTTATTATTAGTATTTTTTGTATGAATTTTTTAAAATCTTTATCTACTGACGGTACTTATAAGTACCATTAAAACAACTTGTTATAAAATTAATTTAATACATCGATTAGTTGTAATACAGTTTAGAATGAGTTATAGATACATTACTTTATCTTGTTCCAAAAGCATTATGGGTTACACAAAACAAAAATAATTTTAAAAGGATGATTTCTTTTGCCTTTGCATCGTTTCAGCTTTCTTGGCGTTGCGTGTGTGTGGGGGGGGGGGGATTTTTCAATTCGGAAATATTTCTATATTTTTATTGCAAGAACATTATATTTGTACCTTTCCTTATTCTACAAAATACTAAGAAAAATATTTAAAATAAAAGGCTTGAGTGGGGTTATAAATATTGCACAAAATCCTTATAAATACGAATTTAATTAATCCTTCTAAAATCCTAAAATTTATTAAATGGTTATGTAAATCTTCTAGTGTAGTTTAAGCAATTCACGAAAAATGTTTTAGAAGATAAGAATTTCATGAATTCATAAGTCAGTACATAAGGGGTTAAAGAAAACAATATATTTACACTCTTTTATTTAACTGAACTTGAATTTGGTATGTAAAGTTGAAATTTTGTAATCGACTATTCCTGATAGGCTACAACGTACTATGTACAATGCATAAAAATTATGTACACAGGTGTGCTTCCGATGACAGTACATTTTAATATTTTTAGATCTTACAAGAAAGGTCTCCTTACTGGGCATACTCAGAATATGTTGAAAAAAAAATGCTAGTGAAATTACTCATGCATGTAATAAGAGAACAGTTAAATTTAACGGCGGAATTTCAGTAGAAAGTCTGTAAAAAAATAAAATACTTTCGAATATTTGGCGCGAAAATACGAAAGTGACACGCGATTTGGCGAGCAGGATTTTTCCTCGCCAAAAGCAAACGATTTTAATGCATCTGAAAATTGTTTATTAATTCTTTTTTGGAATGCACGGTATTTAATGAATTTAAACTTAATCAATGAAAGAGGTTATTATATATTTTTTATGTTACATAAATATGTTGCTTGTTGCTGTAATTATTTAATTTTATCACTGTAAATATATTTTCTATGCTTTGAAGTTACAATTATCTATTTTAAGTTATAGCCAGCTGACATTTGATTGCCATAATACACTTCCATATCGAAGACGAAGCCGTTTCCATAGCAACAAAATCAAATCGACAGTGTTCTATCTGCCTTATTTTTGAGAAACAATTTAAATCAATTTAAATTTTGTTTTAAATCATAAAATATGACATTTAAATTTTATTATAAATACATATAAATATATATGACAAGCTATAGTTAAAACAAACTAAAAATGACAAAACTAGTGTTAAAACAAACTAAAAATGACCAAACTAAAGTTATTTAAATTAAACTTATATAAACAAATTCAACATAAAAAGTTTTTCCTACATAAAAGCATATTTTTTTTCATCGCTAACCGGTGATAAATCGCCAAATAAACGAAAATTTCATTATTTTTTTACGAACGCTGTGTCGGTGTTCCACCAAAATTTTTTTTATAAATATATATATCCATATGAGAAGAACATTCTGTAATTTTTTCAGATTTTTCTGAGTATGCCCGTATGGAGACCTTCCTTGTTAGTTATTAATTAATAAATTATGTTTAACGAATTTTCCATTAATAGGTGATAAATCGCCAAATATTCTTTATTGGTAATAAAATAAAATAAAATAAAATCATGAGACGAAATGCAACATTTCACCTTGATTCAAACATAAAAAAAGGTAATATGAGCTTTAAAAAGTTCACTGTTAGGTAGCTTTCTTTACAAAAAAGCTACCTATTGCAGCCGTTCGGAGGAAAGCGATTTCAAAAAATTTTGGTATATTTTCATCGATCATGACCCCCAGACCCCGAAACCACCCTCCGTTCAAAATTGATATATATATATATATATATATCTGACCTATGTCACACTGTAACTCCCGTAATTATGAACCGATTTCGATGTAATTCGGTGTGTACATAGTACATACCAATGTCTCGACCGAGTTCGTTGGCCAGCTTCATCCGCCGTTTTGTTTCAAAATGGCGGCCATTTAAAATTTTTAAAAAAATTTAAAACTTGAAATGTGGTACCAAAAAATTAAAAATTGAAAAATATTTTTTTTCTTATGTATTTGACCTTTATACAAAGATTCCGGAGCAGTTTTTGTTTCGTCTATATCTTAAAAAATGGCTGAGTTATAGCATTTTGAATTTCTAGCGTGGCTGACATTTTGATTGTCCTGAATTTTGTCACGCGACAAAAGGCGTATTTATGAACCGATTTGGATGCAATTCGGTGTGTACATAGTACATACCAATCTCTCGACCGAGTTCGTTGGCCAGCTTCATCCGCCATTTTGTTTCAAAATGGCGGCCATTTAAATTTTTTTTAAAAATTTAAAATTTGAAATGTTGTACCAAAAAATTGAAAATGGAAAATTATTTTTTTCTTATGTATTTGACCTTTATACAAAGATTTCGGAGCAGTTTTTGTTTCGTCTATATCTTAAAAAAGGGCTGAGTTATAGCATTTTGAATTTCTAGCGTGGCTGACATTTTGAAACGTCCTGAATTTTGTCACGCGATAAAAGGCGTATTTATGAACCGATTTGGATGTAACTTCGTTTATACATAGTACATACCAATGTCTCGACCGAGATTGTTGGCCAGCTTCACCCGCCATCTTGTTTAAAAATGGCGGCCATTTAAATTTTTAAGAAAAATTTAAATTTGAAATGTGGTACCAAAAATTGAAAATTGAAAAAATATTTTCTTCTTATGTGTTTGACCTTGATAAAAAGATTCGGGAGCAGTTTTTGTTTCGTCTATATCTTAAGAAATGGCTGAGTTATAGCATTTTGAATTTCTAGCGTGGCTGACATTTTGAAACGTCCTGATTTTTCTCACGTAATAACAGGCGTATTTATGAACCGACTTGGATGTACCTTGGTGTGTACATAGTACATACAAATATCTCGACCGAGTTCGTTGGCCAGCTTCATCCGCCATCTTGTTTCAAAATGACGGCCATTTAAAAAAATTAAAAAATAAAAAAAATTAAATGAGATACCAAAAAACTGGAAAATGAAAAAGATTTTTTTGTATGTGTTTGACCTTAATACAAAGATTCCGGAACAGTTTTTCTTTCGTCTATATCTAAAAAAAAATGGCTGAGTAATAGCATTTTGAATTTCTCTTGTGGCTGACATATTAAAACGACCTGATTTTTGTCACGCGATAACAGGCGTATTTATGAACCTATTTGGATGTAACTTGGTCTGTACATAGTACATACCCAAGGTTATTAGACATATAAGGTTGGCTCGTCACTAAGGACGCCGTCCCGCCCACTGCCGTTGCTATGTGGGATCATACGTCACAAGAATCCAGGAACCCCTGCCGTAACCCATGTTTGCTTTGTTTTTGCTTGTTCGTACGAAACATTTTTTTTAGATTTGAAGACAAATACACAAAGACTTGAATTTAAAGCTCTCTTTTAACGTGAATGATGTGGTCTTCAATAATATCAGCTAAACATTTCTATTATGGAAAATTATTTTATTTAATTTCATGAAGATACATTCAATGAAAAGAAAGATATTTAAAAAAAAAACTGTTGAATATATATCATCAAAAACATGCAATCTAAATATCGACAATAAGTTATCTTCTTTTTCTAAATTACGAATTTTTATCCGCGTAAAATATTTAAATGCTAAGTCAAAAGAGATGAAATCAATAAAAAGAAAATTAAAATTTAGCAATAAGGATTGTGTAGCCAAAAGAAAAAAAAAAAGAGAGTCAAAAACTATTTTCCTTTTTAATAACTAGTTGTTTCCTTTATCAATAGTATTATCTTTATTATATAAAATCGAATGCTTTAAATAATTGTAAATAATATGTGAACAGTTGAAATGTTGTAAATATTATTATATTTTAATTATTGATATATTAAATGTTTAACAAGAAATTGATTGTGTTAATAATTATTGTGAGAGGCTAATTTCTCCTCTATCACACCCCCCCCCCCTCCTTTGTATCAGCCTCTGGAAACAGCCAATATTTTTTTTTTGGGGGGGGGGGACCTGTAGGAAGGTACTATGTGTTTTATATACAGTACAAAGTCTCAAATCCGGACTTCCGAAATCCCGAATTCTCCAAAATTTGGACGTTTCCGTAACTGGCGTTTTTATTTTAGCGAAACGTAAAATAAACCGCTAAATAATCGCATAAAACAACTGCTAAAACTGCGAAAATCGCAGAGGTTAAAATTTACTATATTAAGCTAAAAGTTTGAAACCGAATTTCTTTTAAGAATGTCAAAAAAATCTCTAACACGAAAAAAAGAATCTTAAAAAATTAAAAATCGCTATATGAATTCTGAATAAACTTTATTAAAAAGAGGCCATTTATAATACGGAACTAAACGATTAAAACCGAATTCCTTTTACTAATGCGAAAAAATCGCCGCGAAACGTGAAGAAAGAAAGAAGGAAAAACTTTAAGCGTCTAAAGTTTGAAGAGAACATAATTTACTATAGTGGACAATATTGTAACTGGAATTCTTTCACGAATGCCCCAAAAATTGCCTCGAAACGCCAAAAATCGCATTGCAAATCTCCCAAAAATCAAAAAATGTGTAAGACAAAATGTATTATACTGGGCTAAAAGATTGAAAATGAATTCATTTTACGAATGTCAAAAAATTGCCGCAAAAATCTAAAATCTGCATAAAAAATTCGCGAAACTTTCAAGAAACACTGTACGAATTCCGAATAAACATTATTAAAAAGAGAACAACATTTACCATATTAAGCTGAAAGTCTAAAACGGGATTCTTTTTAATGATGTGGGAAAAGTGCCGCACGAGGGGGAAAAAAAGGCTAAAAATTTAAAAATCGCAAATAACAAAATTTATTGTAGCTAAATGTATTGTCTAAAACATTGCAACCAGAATGCTTTCCCGAATCGCAAAATATCGCATTGAAAATCCCTAAAAAATCACTAATCATGGGGTAAGAAGTTTACCATATATTAATTAGGCTAAAACTTTGAAATCGAATTAGCTTTACGAAAGTCAAAAAGTCGCCGTGAAACGTAAAAAAAAAAAAAAAAAAAAAAAAAACCTCTTAAAATCGCTTTACAAAATGCGAAACATTGAAAAGTCGATGTATGATTTCAAAATAAACTTCACTGAAAAGAGGTCAACATTTATTATAC
This sequence comes from Maratus speciosus, assembly GCA_963932465.1. Lineage (NCBI taxonomy): Eukaryota > Metazoa > Arthropoda > Arachnida > Araneae > Salticidae > Maratus > Maratus speciosus. The sequence goes on from OZ010789.1 coordinate 316,633,050, forward strand.
TGAATTAGAATATTGTAATCAGATTCGTATTAGTATTGTAAAAAATGTTTGGCAAAATTCATAAAAACATTAAAAACTACATAAAAAAAAAATCTATAATTGTGATGAAGTTTTTTTACCTTTTAAAAAAGATATATTCCCCAATTAAAATATCTGCTTTAGCATTATTTTAATTTATTTTCTTTTAATTATTAATTAATTGTTTTCTTTTTAGTATTCAAATGCTTTGTAATACGTAAATAATTCGCCGGTAAAAATGGATAAAATTTTCATTTTTTTTTTTTTTTTTTTAATTATGCAAATGATTCAAAATTCAGAAAAGTCCAATCGACAAGTTCCGGAGGATTCCGAATTTTTGACTTTGTACTTTACTAATCTGCTTTAAAAGAATAATAATTGCATATGTTGTAAGTATTTTTAATGTTTTTTACAACTAAAAAGGATTTTTAAACTTATTAGTTTTTATAAACGTAATTCTCAGAAACTATTATTTTGTTTTTCTAATTTGTAGAAATTCCATATTAAAACGTACATTTTAATAAAATGAATTCAAGTTGCAACCCACTATTTTACTAAAATAATAAATATATATATAAAAAAAATAAGAAATAGACAACTGATAAGTAAAAAATATATACATTAATAACAAAATAACAGAGAGAGTGAGAGAGAGAATAAGAATTATAGTTCAGCTCTAACTGTATTTTCTCTTTTTTTTTCCCCCTCGTGTCACTGTACAGATTTTAAAACTTATTAATTTTCTTTAAAACTAAGGTCTATTATTTCTTTACACGTGTAAAAAAAGTATTAATAATTTTTTCCACTTAAAATTACATAACAATTCAACTGTACATAACGCTATTAGCACGGGATGGATTCTGATTGTGGATTCTTGTGACGTAGCCTGACGTAGCAGAGCGAGATCTCTCCGATTGGATGAAAAGTTACGAGCCAACCTTATATGTCTAATAACCTTGGTACATACCAATGTCTCGACCGAGTTCGTTGGCCAGCTTCATTCGCCCTCTTGTTTCAAAAGGGTTGCCATTAAAAAAAATTAAATTTAAAATTCAAAATGAGGTATTAAAAAATTGGAAAATGAAAAAGATTTTTTTTTATGTGTTTGGCCTTGATACAAGGATTCCGGAGCAGTTTTTGTTTCTGAAAATTTGTTCTTTTGTTGATATCTTAAAAAATGGTTGATTTATAGCACTTTGAATTTCTAGCATGGCTAACATTTTGAAACGATCTTGTATTTGTCACGCGATAACACACGTATTCGCCTATTTCGATGTAAGAAGGCATGTGGATAGTATACATCAACACCTCGACCAAGTTCGCTGGCCAGATTCATCAGCCATCTTGTTTCAAAATGGCGGCCATTAAATTAAAAAAATATATATATATTTAAAGTGAGGTGCAAAAATTTTAGAAATTGAAAAGGGTTTCTTTCTTAAGTATTTGATCTTGATATAAGGATTCAGGAGCATTTTTTGTTTGTCTTTACCTTAAAAAATGGCTCAGATATAGCAGTTTCAATTTCTATTGTGGGTGACATTTTGAAAAATCTGATTTTTTGCATGCGACAGCACTTCTATATATTAACCGATTCCGATGTGAGTGAGCATGTGCACAGCAATTACTAAGGTCTCGACCAAGTTCATTGTTTAGCCTCATCCACCATGCTGTCTTAAAATGACAGGCACTTTAAGAAATTGCCGAATTTGGCAGCCAAATATAAGTTACTTTAAAGAAAAGCAGCTTGGATAAAGCTGACTAATTTCGCGAAATTCTCATTCATTATATTGATAAAAATTAGTATTGAATCTCCTATATTCGGTTTCCACTAAATTGAGCTTCGTGTGTTTGCATGATATAAGTTGACTTTTTTTAAATAAGGATTATGAAAGCTACCTCTTCCTCCCGGCACTGGCCGGAAGGACTTTTTTACTTAATAGGCGACTAAAATAATAAAACGACGCTCCATCGTACACTATCCTCAATTTATGGTTCAGTATCCTGAAAATAAATTCTGAAAATTTGAGGAAAATGACGTATTAAACTTTGTGGTACAGCAGTTAAATATTTCTTTTACACAAATTTAATCTGAAACACTGCTACTTCAATTGTCCAGCTACACATTTTAAATGAAAGTGACGTATGAGAACAAAGTAATGTAATAAAATAAATGGAATTGCAGTTAATATATTTTATCAAATTAAGTTCAATCCAAGAAACTGCTACTTCTACTTTCAACTCTAATAATTATTGGGTCTCTCTTTTTCTAAACAAAGTGACGTATTTGTATAAATAAACAGCAATTAGTTATTATATTATTCTCTGATGAAGGGCTTGGTAAGGCCCGAAAGTGCTAAGAAGTTTTTAAATAAAATGTATATTTTTAACTTGTAACATCTCTTTATTATTTTAGTCGCCTTTTAAGTACAACAATGAACTTTTTAAAGTTCATATTACACATTTATTCTTTATGGTTACAAGTGTATACGAGCTGCAACAACAACAATGAAGTTAATTTAACAGAACTTTTATTTTCTATGTAAAGAAGGAATTTTGTAATCGTTTTTTTGTAATCGAATTTTCCATTAACCGGCCACAGGTTATTTTCCATTGATCGCCAAATATTCTTTATGGTTATAAGCATATACGAATTACAACCAAACGGAGTTAATTATGCTCTGAACTTAGACAATGGACTGTGCAACGGCAACAACGAAATATTTTAAACATAAAAGTAGAAAATATAAATAAAAAAATAAAGAGTGGAATAATCTTGCGATTTGGTTACGGAAAAATATTGCGAATTTTGGCAATCGGTTGTGGAAAAAAAAAATCAATTTCGTCAATTGATCTAAAAATAAATAAATAAAAATTGCGAATTTCTTCAAACGATCATGGGAAAAACTGGTAAATTTCGTGAAGAGAATCGCACCGGTTCAGATAAGATGATTTTTCTACCGGTCGTCTTTCTTTCTTTCTTTTTTTCATACGCACGTTTGTGATCATTTTAGTTTTAATTTATAACTAGCTGACCAGCCCGGGGTTTCCCAGGCCCGTGACAATATTCTTAAATGAACCTTAAATTTGCATGATTTTATATAAGGATCGACCGAAACAGGTTTTTAAGACCGAAACCGAATTTCGATAATCTTATTTTCGGCCGAAAACGAAAATGTAAAGGTCAAAAACTTTAAAAAGCAATTTAATACATACATAAATATACGTAATTATCAATTAATTATACGTGTGGTCCAAAGTGGCTTTCTTGTGCCTCTTGGCCAAAAATTTTTATTTTCATATAAAATAAAATGTCATTAATTCATCAACGACACAGAATTACTTTCTAATTATACGAATTTTATCTAATTAAAAAATGTTTTGGGTATGCATACCAAAATTTATCTTTTATAATGGTTTTTGTAAATGATCATCTGTGTTATACTAAAACTTTCTCAAAGAGTATTCGAAACACTTCTGTGGTTTCAAACTAAAAATTTTCTATTAATGTTAAGTCTGTAGCTTTTAATGAGCACGTGAAAAGAGTCTTCAAAGTTGAGTCCTATAGGCATTGCTTGCTTTATAATTTGCACTCACGTCTTGAGTCAGTCATGATTGATAATTATAAACAGTGAAGTTCATAGCAATGAATAAAGAGTGTCTCATTTGAGTTGATACAGCTCAAATCAATGAGTAACGTTCAAATTTTGCGAAGGGAAAAACGAGATTTTTGGAAAACAGATAGTTTCGGTCCGGCCGAATTTTCCGCAGCATTTTCGCCGAAAACGAAACCGAATTTTCGGTCGATCCCTAATTTTATATCTTTAACTAGTTTTTTAGCTCCCATAATTCGAAAACGACTTGGAAGAAAAATTTGAAATTTTGGATTCGCATAAAACAGGACATAGTAAATATAAATCCGTTAAAAAAATTGCAAGTTGCAGTTCATAATTTTTTTTAATATTAATTTCACAATTCATATTATAAAAATTACAAATTCAATATATTTATGTTTAGGTTTTTAGTATTATATCCACACAAAATATTAGAACATTAGAATTATAATTTCAGGAGATATTAATAAAAATATGAAAATGTAATTTAACATTAGAAGCTCTAAATTTTGAATGTTTATAATTCAAAAACTTATCGTCCTAATGATTTGAAATTTCGTATCTAGGCATAGTTTGAACCGAAGATTTAAAACGTATTGTCAAAATTGGGTGTTGCCATTGAAAAAAAGTTCGGTCTGGTTTTGATTTGTAGATGGCCCCTTGACCAAATTTTGTATGCATTGTTTAAAAGTAGGTTTTATTTCTAATCATTTGGCACCAGAAACTTTCTTCTACTATAATTTGTTGCAGAGTTAGTAGAGGTGTTTATCTCTCCCCCCCCCCCGCACGACTGTACATTAAATTACCATTTTTTACACGATTGGCAATTGACAACGATAAACAAAGTTGGCGACTGATAACCATTTTTAGTGATCTATTTACCTGGTTCGGATAATACGTAAGTATCAAATATTTAATATGCATTAAAAAAAAAAAAAAAAATTGATACAAAATGAAGTTTCCAAGAGTAAATAAAAGTTTTTTCTGTAACACTTTTTTATAAGCATTAACTGCTTATCTTAAAAATTACGCATTATTTCATGATTGCAATTCATGTAGTTCCAAAAAATGTCTACGATACTTCAACTTGGCGTGGACCCCGATTATTGAAAATTCACCGCTTGGTAGAAAGCGCGATCTAGTGAAATTATTTAAAAAAAAAAAAAAAAAAAAAAAAATCAAAATTTTTGCTCTGTTTCTTTTTTATGATATGGCAACAGGAAAGGAAAAGTAAACATTATTTAAACAATCTATTCGAGATTTCTAAATTATTTTCTCAACGTATAATCATAAGTTAATTAACATTAAACTATTAAACGACAAAAGAGTACTTTAACACTATTTCTACCGGTGTCGAATGACACCTTTTATGATTTTTATTTATAGTTACTTTATTTCTAATTCTTAACCTAAGACAATTATAAGTCAAGCACTGAGTGTATTAAAAAGGATTTGTGAATATTTCAGTTAAAAAAAATTACGTATAAACTATCCAAAAATCAAAATCTTAAAAGGTGTCGTTTGACAACGGTTGAAATAGTGTTAAAAATCTTTATTTTCAATTTATACGTAATTTTCACCGCAAAAAAGGGTAAAATTTGTCACTGTTCACCAGCAAAAATTAGTGAGTCCATCAAAAGCTTTTCAAACAGCAAAATTTTTGAAAATTAATGTTGTTGATTCAAATAAAATAAAAGTAAATGTATGGATATTTAGTGCTCAGGAAATCCTTCTGATGCTTATTATTTCTTGCTAGTAGCTTGCTGTTCCTTTCGGGATGCTTTATTAACACTATTTCTACCAAGAGGTGCCAAAAGACACCTTTCAGATTTTAACTTAAAATTATTCTCTAAGTTTAATCATTTCTCCACAAGTAATTTTATGACTTTCCGTACAATAGTTGTTAAATTAATGTAGCGATATAATTTTCTTCCAACTCATCCTGGATCTAAAAATGTGCATAGGCTATACCTATTTCTATCATGAGGTATCTTTTGACACCTTAAAGATTTTATAATTTCTAATTTATAAGGATTTCATAATTTCCAATTTTAAATCATTTTACATATAAATATCAACACCATTTTACAGCATCATATCAGTTACACTCAAATTAAAGAATCCCAATTTCAGTTGTAACGGAAAATACAGGATTTGATCCATAACTTTGATATTCACTTGTTTTTCGCCATGTTGCATTTTAGTATATATCATTGAAGTGATTAGTTCTAAAAGAAATTTAATAATGCATTTTCTTTTCCAATTCTGATAGTGAGTTCAATACAGGTGAATTTTGTTTTCTTTCGTGTAAAGAATGCGGTATTGAATAACGAAATAATTTTATTATACAGCTGTTTTTATGATTACTGTTTTTTTTTTTTTTTTTTTTTTTTTTTTTTTGTTACAAAGATTGAATTTTTACACGTAAGATTGAAAGTTTGTTAAATTAATAATATTAAACTCTTTGATTATCTTTCTAATAAAATTAAGAAAGTGATGAAGATAACATTTTTATTTTATTGTTCCAGTTGACATAAAACATGTTTGATTCCATTTACGCATCTTTATATTTTGTAGATTGATGAATTAAGCTAGAGTTTACAACATGATTAAATAATCTCTAATAAATACGCATCAATGTATTAATAAATAAATTGCTCAAATAATATACATTTAACTGATAATTTGAAATCGCAACACTTTTGGCAATTATTTGCATTCAAACGCAAAGGTGTCAAAACACATCTTTTGGTAGAAATAGGTATACACAAAATCGTGGTAGAAATAGTGTTAAGGCTGCTAGTCACTCATTTTCCGAATTCCCCTCGGTATTGTTAAGTCTATGGGCGTTCGATGCATCCTTATATTCAACATATCTCCTCAGCGAATCAATATTTTTAGCTTCTTTTTTCTGTGTTCTTTTCTTAAAGAATGTCACATTTTTCCTTAGTTCTCAAAGTATTTCTAAAATCTACGCTTAATTTTATATGAAGTGTTACAATTTTACTTCCAGTTCGTCAGTTTTTAAAACATAAAATGTTAAATTAAGCATAGATTTTAGAAATATTTTGACGAAAAAAAGTGACATCCTTTAAGAAGAGAACACTGACAAAATAAGTTAAAAATATTAATTCCTTGGGGAGATATTTTGAATATTAGAATCCATCAAAAGCCCATAGACTTAACATTACCGAGGGAAATTCGCAAGTTGAATGACTAGCAGCCTTAACTTGCTTTAGTAAGTCCCATTGTATCTCACGATTCGGTGTTCTGTTTAACGCCGCATTTTGTTCGATTACATCGCCATCTAGGATAATCCGAAAAAATGTTAAATACAAAAGTTATCCATTTCCTCCTTGTAGAATCAGAATCTGCAATAAAAAAAAAAGGGTGTGTGTGTGTGTGTTCCTCATTCATGATTTAAAATTTGGGCCCCTTTGACAACCAGGGAATAGAGGTGTGTGTGTGCGGGGGGGGGGGGGGGGTCAACTTTCATTGAATATCATTTTTTAAAATTTCTAACACAATTTTTCAGTTTTTCAATCCAATGTGTATTTCTCGAGTTACTAATCCGTTTCCAGACTTTTCGGACACCCTGTATATGTCAATTGCTATCCACTTCCTTGTCTTCTGGTTTTACAATTTCTGCTTGTTACGCTAGTGACTAAAATAAGATTTTGAACAGAAAAAAGCATAATAACTGTGTGTGTTTAAAATATTTCCCATTCTTTTAAAAATGTTTTACTCTTATGCTAAAAAGTGGTTATAAATCATTAGAGCAGCGTTACTACAACCTTGTTAAAAAAAAAAAAAAAAAAAAAAAAAAAACATACAATTTTTTATCCACTCACAGCATGAATTTTGGAACGTATTTAAAATGCACTCTGGAGTAGATTGCGCTGTTTCTTCCATCACCTATGAGTACTGGTGTTTATTTGCACTGCAACTCCTTGAAAATAAAATGCCCCTTTCTCATTCTAAAGTATTTCAGTTTTTGAAAGTACCGGGTGTCCCAAAAAGGACTGACTGATTTTAAAATTCAATAACTTGCAAACGGTGACAGATATTTAAAAAATTCTTGCAGGAGGGTTATGCATAAGGTCAAAAGTTTTTTTACAGTGATTTTCAATTTTAGTTCGAATTACAAACAATAGATGGCGCTGCGATCAATAGACGCTGAATTCAGGCTCGATTTTTGGTACTTCGTGGCCCGGATAATACATTTCCATCTCCTTTTTCAGCATGGAACAAGATAAAGGACCAGAAATCGAGCCTGTAATTAGCGACTATTGCTTACAGCGCCATCTATTGTTTGTAATTCGAACTAAAATCGAAAATGACTGTAATAAAACTTTTGACCTTATGCATAACCCTCCTGCAAGAATTTTTTAAATATCTGTCACCGTTTGCAAGTTATTGAATTTTAAAATCAGTCAGTCCTTTTTGGGACACCCGGTAGATATACGTATATATTTTTTAAATGTGAAATGAAAAATGTCCGTGTAAAATTTAATACACAGCATGGTAAATGACCCATTGGAATATCGTTTAGATTTCGCCAATTACGCTGTAAGAAAAAACGAAGATAATTACAACAGAATCTACTGGAAATTTCGGTGCCAGCATATTTTGTAATTACTGTAAGTTTTGTTGCAAACATTCAAAGAAAATCTGTGTTTGAAGATACATTTTGCTGTTAATTAGCAGAAAATAAGGGTGGTAATCCACATGCCAAAAGACTTTACTACCGTTTTTTCTTGCAGTGTGTGTTAAATAATATGCTTATCTAATAAAAATCTATAAAACTTTGCATTTTAAAGGCATTTTGCGTGTCATTCTAAACTTGCTTATCTTTTCAAATGCTGTGGTTTTAAATAGCTTTCAAAATGAACTTTTAAATTCAGGTATTGTATTTTATAAAATTTTAAGTAAATTGGTATCATGATTTTTTAGTAGCTATTTTATCGGAGTTTTTTTTTTTTTGCGTATTTACTTCCTTATTTAGAGTTCTTTTCTCTTATTTCAGGAATTGCTAGCTATCCTTTCATCGTTGCCATTCAATCCTAACTGAGAAAATGCCTGGAGGACCCTGCGGATCTAATTGCAACTGCGAAAAGTGTCGTTGTTGCTCAGCGGCTTCCAAATGCAGCTCCGGCTGCAAATGCGACACCTGCAGATGTTGTCAGCGTAGCCAGAGATGTGACTGCGGCGACTGTAAATGTTGTAAAGCTGCAAAGTGCTAAATCTCCATAAAAATCAAATTATCCAGTTACCATGTTACTGGTTGTTTGTGTTCTAAATTGCCCTCAGTCTGTTAAAAACGTATAATGCTTCTGACACAATCATTTCGAAGTTTTATTACTGAAAAAGGTGTAACATTTTTCGTTGAAGGTTAAATATAAATAAACAATTGTTTAGCTACATTCATTAAAAAATTTTTTAGTAGTTTGATTGTTGTGTTTTATTATTTTCATTTAAGCTTGTTAAATTCATAATGGTGTAAGTCGTTAATCCCTTTGCGACGAGAGTCAAGTATACGGGGGGATTAAAAATGAATGGGACAAAAAGAAAACCTTAATAAGGTAAAGCAGATACCTACGTAACATTTTAAAAAACGTATAACTCATTTAAAAACCAAATTTCAACAATTACCGCCCACAACCATAAAATTATTCCAATTCTTTTGTGTAGCTCTGTATATGGTCTATAGACTTGTACAGATTCTACATAGTATGCTAAAATTTAGCTTAGTAAGAAAACACAGTTGAAAATTCCCCTTCAGCAATTTATACCAATAGATAGAAACGCTTGAATTCTTTTGTACAACCCTGTATAGTACTTGCAGATTTTTAAACACCTCACAAATTTAATTCAGGCAAAAAACTTGCTTAAAACTACTGAAATCATACTTCCAGCAATTACTATCCATAGGCGGCCATGTATCCAGTTCTTTGCACAGCCATGTATATGATTTTATTTATATGCTACAAACATATCTTATTTCTATATTTAATGTAGTTGAACTCGAAAATCAACTTGAAGTTGCGTAACTCAGATTAAAAAACATCTTTAAGCAACTGACGCTCATTCTCAGTAAAGCTTACGAATTCTTTTGTGTAGCCTGTATATATTTTATACAATTTATGGTCACCATGTAGTATGCAAAAATTTAGTTAAAATTAAAAACGCATACCATAGCTGAAAACGTACTTTCAGCTATCATCTCTAATAGACAACACTTCGGATACAGGTATTGCCTCCGAGATCTTTTATGTGCCCTTGTAAATGAACAATAAATGCAATTCACATGATATTCTACTACAAGCATTTTGCAGTAAACCTCAGTAATGTACATCCATTTCATCATGTTTGAAATATTGCAGCATAATTGAAATACGTTGCGAACAGTTTTTCTTCATAGACAGTTATATAATCGAACTCTTTAGCGCGACCCTGTAAATGAATGATGAATGCTTTACACCCCATTTTCTACAGAAAGGATGTATTAGTGCACCCTAGAAATTCATATCAATTCCATGATGTTTGTAACTGAGTAGCATCATAAAAATGCGTCGCAAACGACTTTTCTTCACAGACCATGGAATAACGGAATACTTTTGAGCTCCTCTGTATGCGTGCTGTAAGTGCTACACATAACATATTCTATAATAACCTATTTCTAGTGCTCCGAAACACTGTACCTAATTTTCATTATGTTTAAAATGTTGTAACACTATTAAAATATACGCAAATGATTTTTCCCCATGGACTATAATGTAACAGAATAGTTTTGCGTGCCCCTATAAAGGAACAATGGCTGGTACACACTTCTTTTTCAATATCGAACATGCCATCAGGAGCATCAATAACGTACATCAACTGCATGGAAATCCGAGTATATTTACGCTAGTTAGAGCACAGATAGACGCCCAGGCAGAGGGACAGACTAACCCAATTCATAAACACTTTTCAATTATGTTGGAAAGTGTTAAAAATTGAATTTCCCATAAAAGATAACTTATAAATATTGAATTTCAAAGTTCTCAAATAACATCATAAGACGAAACGCAATATTTCACCTTGATTCAAACATAAAATATATTATATGAACTTTAAAAAGTTCACTGTTTTACTTAAAAGGTGACTAAAAATAATAGAAGAGAAGAGATGTTACAAGTTAAAAATATTCTCTGATGAAGAGCTTGGAAAAGCATGAAAGTACTAAGAAGTTTTAAATGAAATGTATATTTTTAACGTGTAACATATCTTCAATTATTTTTAGTCGCCTTTTAAGTAAAACAGTGAAATTTTTAAAGTTCATATAATATATTTTATGTTCAAAATTCTCTTATTAAAAATCTAAATCATTTGCGTAACTACTAAAATTAATGTTAGGAATTGGATTGGTTTTCTTTAACCAGAAAAGTAATTACTAAGTTTATAAACAGTAGATGGCAGCACCATAATCGACTTTCGTTTATTACGTTTCAGTATGTCAGTATATTATAGTCTTTTACTTGACTAATAAACCAAGTATCGTAATAATGACGAACTGTATAAATATCCGTATAAATCGTCCGATGAATTAGGTATTTAAACAGAAATTTTTCTGAACGCACAGCATTCTATAAAATGCTCGTAAAGTCGAGTGGAGTCATTTCAGATTTTTTCAAGTTTGTTCTTTTACTTATAATTCGAGTGAAAGATTCAATTGCTGTTAAAAGTAAACTTTTCTGTCGTTACCAAAAGCTTTTACAAATATATATATATTATGATAATTTCTAGTTCCAAATTGTTGAATTTTAGTATTTTCCCCTTCAAAATACTGAATTATTTGCACAACTAAAAAATAACGTCATGATCTGTATTTGGTTTTTAGTTCTATTCTTGAGAAATAGATGGCAGCACCACAATTTCTTTTTCTTTGAATCTCAGTCAATTCGAGCAAAATATTCTATGAATGTAAATGTTTTTGTTCAAAGTCCAAATTAATTAACAGCTTCAAAATTAAACTAAAAATTATAATAAATCTTCCACCGAGTACCCAATTGCTAATTCTAAGACTTTTACCGATCTATAATACACGCAAAAACAACACAATATAGAAAATACCTCCTCAAGGGTTTCGAACTTATACGTGTTTGCGTTCTGCAAATAATCAAACGAATTACGTGTCGCAAAACCTGCGCCCCTGCGCGTAGACAAAATTTCGATAAAAATGCGGCTCGCATTAATAATAATAATAATGAAAAGTGTTATTTAAATATATTATTGAATAAACACCACTAAATTAAAAAAAGCAGCAACTTATTTTAACTTTTTTTATTTCCGAGGAAAATATTTTAGAATAAAATAATTGTTGAAAACAGTTTCGTGGACCGCTAGTTGAAATCCCGGAGCTAGATGATAAAAAGTTTTAAATATAAAAAAAAGTGTAAGATTAAACAGCTTTAACACGTTCACGCCGGCGCGGTGGGTCACACTCGACTGTCTTAGAGTTGTCAAGTCTCCGGCTTTTTGCGCACCACTATTATTTTAGAGAAAATGTTGTTCCTTTAAATCGCCCAATTGTTCTAATTAAATGAAACAACATTTTCTGTATTAAAATACTGGTATCCAAAAAGCCGGAGACTTGTCAGTTCTGAGACTGTTGAGTGTGACCCACCGCGCCGGCGTGAACGTGTTAAAGACACATCTTGGTCACCTGTCTTCCCTATAGACTTCCTCAAACACGGACAAAGAGCCATTCCTTATTTTTTTAACTAACTTTCAACGAAGGAGATTATACAAGTCGTTTATGTATATCGAGGTCTCATAAGCCCGTTCATATTTGAAAAATTCATAAAAAAAATAACGAATTGTCTTATCGGAGTGTGATTTGCACTATAAGACTTGTTCAAGTGTCGGATACTTTGTGGGAAAAGAAAAAAAAAAAAAAAAAAAAAAGAAAAGAAATAGTTCAACTTTTCCTTGAACTATTTATTGCCAAAATAATTTCGACCATTTGACAACTCTTATTCTTCAAACTGCACTCAGGCACCACAATTTATAATTTTTGAATGAATTTTTGAAATACAAGCAGACTTATGAGAATCATGGAATATTTTTTTTTTTTCTTTTGCTACGAAAGCAATCACTCTTTGACATATCTATTTTTACTTTCTTATATCTTTACTAGATAAAAGTATTGGATTCGTGAAAATTTTCTAATTGAGGTTTTCGACGGGTTTATACGTCTTAGAAGTTCCTGAACCGATTTGACTGTTTTGACTGTCTTTTGATATCGATATCATTTTTGATCCTACCAAAATTTTCTCTTTTTATTTGTAACTTGGTCTTTACGTAAAATGGTATGTTATCTTTATTTAGGCTGTTACCTATTTTTATGAAACTACAAAGTTATTGAAATCATTAAATGATTATAAAATTATTTAATTCCAAAATATGGAACACCCTAACGTTTGACATTCCTATTCTTCTTCATATGCGTATGTATATATAATCCGCTGTTCGGGAAACCATATGCGAAGTATATTTGAAATTATACTTTATACTTACTAGTAAATAAAAGAGAAAGAGAACGAATGTTGTCCACCTGTTTTGTTGCTTAGAATTTCAGAAGTTCTATCTGCCCGCCACCCCCGCCCCCCGTGCAGGGCAAGTGCAAGAAGACATTATTACAAATGAATGCATTGTGTAACAAAAAGCTATTATAAAATACTTTTAAATAGTAGCAATTTCTTTTAAGGCTTTTCTTAACTGCTCTGTTCAACAAGCGAAAAACGTTTTGACATATTTACAAATTCATTTTTTAACGGAAAGATATAAATTGGAAAGCCTGGCCATGGAAGCGATTTGGAATGGAACTGTTTATTCCATATTTTGATCAATGAATTACCTATTGAGTTATAAGAGAATTCGATCACGTGACAAACCCGTTTTTTCGCCCGCTCTTGAGTGCTCTTTCTCAGTTCGTTCGGAAATTCGGTTCAAAACGCTCACTTTGACATTATTTTCTGAAAAATCTATTGCGTTTGCAAAAAAATGGAAAAAACAGCTCAATGACATAGTTTCTGAACAACAACACCAGCTAGTTTTATGCATTTTCGAACAAAAATAAATTAAAGCTTATGTCAGAAAGTTGTCCTTTTCGATTTGAGAACACACTTAAGTATTATTTAATATAAAGTTATTTCATATATAAAATGATATTTTATTGACATCTCTTCATTTGAACCAATAAAGTATGTGAAAAAGTAAATGAAAACGTTTTTGTATGTCACTCCAAACAAAAGAAATAAATTCCCAAAAATCAAAGAATTTTTAGACATTGTTAACGATAACATTACGGGGAGAAGGGTGGTCCGAGGAAAGATAACGTATGATATCGTAAGGAGAGGAGGGGTCCAAAACTACCAAAAAGTTGATAACGTTATATATGTACATTCCCCAAGGGCAGTGCAATAACATACGAAACGATCTCTTGAATTCAGTTTTATTTTTCCTTAACGTTACTTGTTTTCGCTATTAATTACTTCGGAAGGGGACAAGGGAAACTTAAAAGAGTGGGAAATCGATAATTCTTGTTAACCTTAGACCAGGAGACGGCAGCAGAAACCATCACCTCATCGAATTGACGGCTGAAATTCCAGGATTAGTTAAAACTCGATTCGCATATTAAAACGCAACTGATCTGCCGAGTCATATCTTATCGGAAAATATCTGCAAACCCTATATTAATGGTTGACTGGTAGATTTAACATTGTATTTTCTTGCTCCCAGTCCTCCATGTTTTCATACTTTTGGGTGCAGGGAAACGCAATGATAAGCCTACCAATCAACCACTAAAATCGGGTTTGCAGGTGGTTTCCACCAAGATATAACTTGGCAGACCAGTTGCATTTTAATATGCTAACCGAGTTTTATGTAATCCTGTAATTTCAGCCGCCAACTCGATGAGGTGATCGCCTGTGTAGTCGCCTCCCGGTGTACCTGGAATGTAGAAACATTTTCTGCATTGAGAAAGAAACAATGCAACGCAATGACGTTAAATGAGCACTACCCTTTAAAGAACGTCTTTAACAGAGTTCATGATTTTGCGAAACCTTTTCATTCGCTTACTTAGAAAACGAGGTACAATCGTGGAAAAAAAAAAGTAAACACCCCCTGCTAACACTGTAACAAACTATTGTAGAAGAAAGTTACAGGTACAGACAATTGGAAATAAAGTCTACTTTTAAATGATGTATACAAAATTTGCATATAAGTCCATCTACATATCAAAACGAATCCAAACTTTGTTTTTTTTTAAGTACCAATACCCAAGTTTGACACCATAAATAAATTCGACACCCTTCAATTAGCCTAAATCCAACTTTTCATGAAATTCGTACGATTAAATTCCGAGAAAAAATTATTTTCAAATGAGCGTATTTTAGGGGCTCTATCCAAATTGAAGTTCGGTACTCGATTGTTGAAATGGTACAGAATGGCAATGTCAATTCTATTAAGGGGTCTTATACCTTTTAAACTCGTCGAAAATTAACAAAAACATTGAAAGTTTGAATTAGTGTATCTTTATTATTTTTGTATGTATAAACATGAAATTTTGACTTTTGAATTAAAAGATTATGCTTTTTAATGTAATACCACTAGAAACTGACTAATCTTTTACAGAATTTGTGTATTGTTGAAATTAAAACAGCTCTTTTTTTCACTCCGTAAGTCATTGCGCGCATGATATCTTGAGAACCTTATATATGGAATGTTAAGAAATTTGATATATATAATAAGCACATACGTATTTTTTAAATGATCTATTTTTAAGTCAAAGTTATTTCATTAAATATGTAAAAAAATATTTTTGTAAATAAATATCAAAAATTTACATTTTTCAATGAATAAAAATCATCATAAATAAAAATATTACCACTGTAAATACTTGAAAGTAAATCATTTTAAACACACATATTTGCTTAGTATCTGTACCAAATTTCATAACAATCTATATATACGTTCTCGAGATATCATGCACGCAATAACTTTCGGATTAAAATAAGACCTATTTAATTTCAACAATACAGAAATTCTGTGCAAGGGATATCAGTTTCTGATGATAGCATATTACAAAGCACAATCTGCTTAATCAATATTCAAAATTTCACTTTTATACAAAAAAATGTTTTGAAGATAAATTAACTCAAACTTTGAATTTTTTCGTTAATTTTCATCGCGTTTAAAAGGCACAAGACCCCTTAATGCATTATTTCTTGCCAATATTACCCTTTCACTCGCTTAATATCTTTCGACTATTGCCAGCCCAAATACTTCAATAAAATGCGTGAAATATATTTTTTCATATTATGCTTTTATGCACATCATAGACATCATAAACCTCGAGTTGGACGTTTTTTTAATGATGATTCGAAAAGTACTTGAAAGAAAATTTTGAAATTGCGAATTCGCATAAAGCAGGACATAAGAAATATAAATCTATCAAACAAATTGTAGGTTGCAATTCATATTTTTTTCTACTATTAATTTCATAATTCATATTATAAAATTTTTAAAATTAGAAATTCAATGTATATTTGAGTTTTTTAGTATTATAACCACGCACAAAATCATCACATTAGGATTATAATTTCAGCCCCTAGGATTATAATTGGCCCCCTAAGCCAATTTCATGTACACCATTCAAAAATAGACTTTATTTCCAATCGATTGGTACCAGTAGTTTTCTTCTATTATAATTAGTTGCAGAGTTAGTAGAGGGTGTTTACTTTTTTTTCTCACGACTGTACAAAAGGAAAGCATACCTTATTTGCAATCACATACATGCCCATTCCTACACAAGTCTAATAATTGGATTTTAGACTTTTCATTGCAATATTTCCCATTAAGTAAAAATATTTCTTACACAGTGACAAATCACAAAAATATTTTCTATATTATACCAAAATCAAGTAAATATTGGTATGTTCTTTTGGCTGAAAGTTTCCAAAATCTAAACACACCAATGTTGCAACGATATTGAACGGTGTTGTCCAAATATTACTGCCGATTTCGTTTACTATTGATGCATTCATATAAAAATGTTTTTTGACCATTTTATTTTTGAAAAAAAGTTTCTCAAAAAATATCTTTGTGGGGAAATTAAGAGAGAGCAAAGACATGCAAAAATACATAAACAGCACATTTTGCCCAATAATTGTTTTATATAAATTTTATTAAATGCAGATTACAATGGATATATGTTAACATAGCTGTTGATAAAAACCTTGAACATGCTCACATGATTACATACCCGTATGACTTTTTAGACTCTTGAGATAATAGGTTTAACATTAACAATGTTTTCCCCAAATGAAATAGTCCATACTGTTACAACATTGCCTGTATCTATATTAAGCCTGTTACTCTTAGCACGGCAACTTATACAGGGCCAGTTCAAAGCTTAGACATATTTGGCATAAGCTACGGGCGTGTTTTAATTAAGGGCCAGTCACAACGGTAATAAAAATGCATTTATTTATTTTTAATAGATAAGAGTGTAAAGAGGCGCCAATGAAGTTTCTAGGAGTACATTATCCTCAAACTCCACCTGTGTACGTATTTCATCATTGCAAATAGCAAGACTGGTTGCATATAGGCATAGAAGACAAGATTGCAAACGCTTGATATCTATGCCAACGTCAATAATTCGGTAGAAAGTAAAACTTGTAATTAGAATGATGAATTAGATGAAAACTTGTAAATGGAAATGTATTATGTTCAACAAAGATTAAACCAGTTAATGTATTTTCATATTTGAGTTCATAAAAAATAAATATTAAATTGCATTGTTGCCTTAATTCGGTTGGAGATGAACTCTGTGGAGTTTCTATGATAATGCATAAAATTATGTTATTGTTATTCCTGTCCGTTATTCATGCCAATTGTTCATTGCTATATTACAACGGAGGTTCCCAAAAGTTTTTCGTTTCTTGTGGACAGCAGGAATGAATATATTACCAATTAGTTAATAAATATCCTTTTGATAGTTTAAACAGGTTCACTTTTTGGAGTTACAACAAAACGAAAGACAAGGTTCTAATAACCATAGCAATCCTATTACAGCACATAAAGCTCCATTTACGTAAAACATGCAGTCGTATGAACCCATGTTATCCCTGAAGCCACCTAAAATTAGAATGAAAAATCATTAATATCAACACATTGTAAAAGTATATATATATATATATATCAATTACTGTGATTTCTTAACTGTTTTATTCACCTTAATCTTTATGATATTCTGGTAGCTATGTGCGCGTGGTTATTTGTAAAATACTGAAATATTAATCGGTATGGTGTTTATTATTTATATTTTATATCCTATAAATATTTAAATAGGTTTTATTGATTCTTCCATTTCATATTATTTGTTTCTATTCTGTTTTCATTTTTAATCAATTCGCTTGATTTTAATGGTTGTTTGGGCACAGGGGAAAATAATTTTTAGCTTTAGCTTATTTTTTCTCACAGAAAACAACCATTTTGCTTATATAATTGAATTCTGTGCCTTTGACAACGTAATTCAATATATAAGCTGTTCCATTTTTTGTCGGTGTCCACTTTTTTCTTTTTCTTCCATAATAATTCTTATAATAAATTAATTTTTTTTTTTTTTTAATACTTACAGCTTTAATTCATAATATTTGATGGTGGTAGGTTATGTTTAATTAATGGTTATATATATATATATATATATATATGGATGTTGATTTGATATATGTAATTAAAGAATTTCATTAATATTATCATTAGCTTAATTATTGATTAATCTTATTTACAAACATTTCTTATTAAATTTTAATTTACTAAGGACAATATCATATTAATTACTAATAGTATGCCATTTTTATAGTGATTAATATACATATAATGTTTAATATAAATATAGTTATACTGTATGTATTAAAATTGGGTAATTATTTTTATTATTATTCCTCTATTCTTTTTAATATTTATCTATTTTCAATTTATTATCGGTTTAATGTTTTTGAATGTCCCACATTCATACTTTTTGGATTTTTATGGATGTATGAAAATAATCCACACTCTATATTTGTGCTTTTAAGGTAATGGGAATTTAAGTATCTGTTAACTTTTATATACTTCCATATGTTTTTTATTTCCTGTACATTTTATAATTATCTTATATATAATAGATTAAAAAAAATTATATTATTTTTAATAATTATTTAATTCAATTATTTAATTATTAATTCAATGTTCTAGAATTATTTAAATTCTTAGTTTAGTTTAAATAAGTTAGCTAATAGAATATTTTGTATGCTTTTTAAATTTTATTAACAATAGTTTTTTTTTTTAAATACATAGTGTGGTTTATATTAGGTTTATAATTATCTATATATAAGGATATGTTTGGTTTTGCTGTTAAAAAAAAAAAAAAAAAAAAAAAAAAAAAACATTCAAATGCTTACAAATATTTATCTTGTGACATTTGAATAATAAAAGTAATACTAGATGGCAGCACCAAAATTTGTCTTTTGAAGATAGTTCTAAATTTTAATTTTTCTAGCTCCATTTCAGTTATAATTTACTACACCAGGGGAATTTTTAGCTAAATTTTGACGATATTGTTAAAGAGTTATTAATTAATTTAATAGTGCATTTTAAATAATGTAATTACTATCTATTTATTTTATTTTATATTATATTAAATGTATTTAACATGGTATTTCAAAATTTATTTCAAAATGCATTAACTGCATCCTTTGGTATCAATTACTGTGATTTCTTAACTGTTTTATTCACCTTAATCTTTATGATATTTTGGTAGCCATGTGCGCGTGGATATTTGTAAAATACTGAAATATTAATCGGTATGGTGTTTATTATTTCTATTTTATATCCTATAAATATTTAAATAGGTTTTATTGATTCTTCCATTTCATATTATTTGTTTCTATTCTGTTTTCATTTTTAATCAATTCACTTGATTTTAATGGTTGTTTGGGCACAGGGGAAAATAATTTTTAGCTTTAGCTTATTTTTCTCACAGAAAACAACCATATTACTTATATCATTGAATTCTGTGCCCTTGACAACGTAATTCAATATATAAGCTTTTCCATTATTTGTCGGTGTCCACTTTTTCTTTTTCTTCCATAATAATTCTTATAATAAATTAATTGATTTTTTTTTTTTTTAATACTTACAGCTTTAATTCATAATATTACGGTTTTTGATGGTGGTAGGATATGTTTAATTAATGGTTATATATATATATATATATATATATATATATATATATATATATATATATATAAGAAAATTGCGTTATTGGCAGGTGTTAGTTTTTACATACCAAAATAATTAACATTAATAACTATTCTTCAGTTTTATCTTAAAAGACATATTTTATCCTCCCGCTGTTGCGTTAATAAAGTTTGAAGATAAGACGGATTTCTGGCATTTTCATATAATAATACCTTTGTGATAACTTTTTTAGCCCCAGGTACGGTATGCTATTTCTTTCTCCCAGCTTATTTCGTGTCGTCTCCAAAAAATAACATTATCTTACAGAAGCCAGCCGTAAAACAAAGCAGTACGATTAAATACTCGATAGCAATTTTTTAAACTTCTAAGCATCGCACATTTTCAATTTTTATACCTACATATTAGAAAAAAGTTCTTTTAAATGCAATTTGTTTGAAAACTGCATCTCTATTTATTTTTGAAATATTAATTTTTTTGTAGTTTTTGGAGCCATTTGCTTAATATTGGCAACGAAAATACTCCATTTCTGTAGAAAGTAAAGGAAAATAGTTGTAAAATATTAATTATGTATTTTCGTTGCCATTTTTTCATAACAACCGAAAGAAAATGTAATTAAAATGCGTGCTATTTTTGAAAAAATATAAACGAATGATTTCTGTTAAAATATGGAGCTATTATAAACTATATTTAATTTTAAGTATCTATATTAATTTTACAAACAAATGAAGGCCTATAAATCATTAGACTTTTTTTTTTTTTTTAACCATTTGGAAAAATGGTTATTGTCCTCGGTCAAGGTAGGAAATCAAAAACATATCTGAAGCTTTTTATTAGTTGAATCCGCATTTTATTCGTTTTCTGATTGGTCTATACAGTAATCTGTATTTTCCCTTTACTTTCAACAGAGATGGATACTTCTGTTGCCACTATGACAAAAAAGTAATAAAAACTACAAAAAAAAAATAATATTAACTCAGAAACAAATTGAGACACAGCTTTCAAACAAGTTGCATTTAAAAGTACATTTTTTTTTCTCTATATGACGGTGTAAAAAGTAATATTGTGGGATGTTTTGAAGTTTAAGAATGAAATTTCATTTAAAATTGGTGCAGGAATATTGATGTTTAATCCATGGCGTACGTAATGTATGACAAACTCCGTAGAAGTTTAAAAATTTACAGTACCGAAAAATGTAATCCATGGCGTACGTAATGTATGATCAACTCCGCGCGATTTTTTATGTCTTAAATTTTAGCCTTTGAAAAAATCATTTTCCAAATGGTCGTTGTAATTTGTTGAATTTTTGGTTTTTCTTTTGGTCAAGTTTCTTTAATGACGGCATCTTTTTGCTGCATTTGTGTATTATTTCGCGATAGTGACGTCCTATGCATACTTTACTGTAGATGTTTAAGAGTGGATTGTAAATGTGGAATTCTTAAAGCGGATGCGAATGACGTCATTTTACATAACATAAAAGCGTGTGCTGTACGTCTTAAAATTGAAATATGTTTTGTACTATTTATATATACACTAGGGGGCTCTGCCCCCTGCAAGCTACGCTCGCCAACCCCCCTTCAGACACCGCAGAATCTAAAAACACGCTAATCTGATCGGTTTTAAAAATATTATAGAAGATTGAATTATACTGAAAAAAAGCTGTGCCCTGTAAACGGGTTTCCATTCAATTTCCTTTGATTTCAAAAATTTAAGGCCGAATCAGTTGCTGTTAAGACATCCAATGGTTATTTTCGTGTTTGATTAAAGAGGATCAGTTAAACATTTGAAAAGCAGCTAAAAAAAATGAATTAAGTGTACAGAGTCTTTGTCTCCCGGTATTTTAAAACAATTTCTATAACAATTGCCTAAGTCATGTGACTATCATCAACAGTTCCGGGCGAACCACTTCGCTTTTTATATTCCTGGTGCCATTTTGGTACTTTAATGTTAGCCAGGTACAAGTGATAAGTCGCCAAATATTATTCTATATTATAATAATATTATAATAATCTATATTATAATAAGATGCTCTGATCCCTTCGCTTTTTATATGAAAGTTTGGCTCAGCTATCATATACGGCCCCATATTGGCGCGATTTTTTTCCGACGCTAATTTGGGGAAAACATCAACAGCATAAACAACAACATCCGGCTTACCAATCAAGCAAAATAACGATACTATGGTGCCAGTTAACCCGGTGCGTATATGACATTGGCGTCAGAAAAAAATCGCGCCAATATGGGTCCGTATATGACATCTGTGCCGAAAGTTTTCCCTTTTGATTAAAAAATCAAATTTCTTTTTCGAATAAAACTACATAAAAGTTTCTATGGTCGCAAAGAATTCTTGGTACTGTTACGCTAGCCAGGTGCAAATCTCGCCAATAGCTATTTTTCAACTCGCCAGTTAGCATTTTTTTTTTCGAGTGGTAAATTAAAACATTGCTTTGAAGTTGAAATTAAATGTCCTTGTTTGTTACATTATTTAATATATGGCCAGATGTCATATACGCGTATTTGGCGTGATTTTTTTTTACGAAGCTTTGGCGAAAACCTCGTTTTCGAATACCAGTTACATACCCAGGCCAAGTCTCGTGGTTTTAAAATGGCGCGACCCGGGTCGGGTCGGGTCGCGCCGGGCTCGAGCTTCGCCCCAAGTCATTTCATGTGAAGATGCTTAATGTCGTTTTGCAAACCCTTAATTTGCCCAAGGAGGGGCTATCGCCCCCCCCCCCCCCCACCCCCTAGATCCGCCATTGGTTGTAGTAAAGCTAGAGATCCTACCACACAACTTCCAGGTTGTGTAATATTTTAAAGGAGCTTCTGACTGTAAATTAGTCAATGAAACATCGTCTTCATTTTGAGAGAGCTATCCAATGATATGCCACTCAATAGGGTGCGTAAAATTTTTTTCGTCTCTACCGCCCTTTTGTATTTTGCGGCCGCCATTTTGAATTTATAAAAGCAAAACCTAGCCTATAACCATCGGTTGTTTAAGGCGAATCAATAGAGACCTCATTCATTAAAATCCATACAGCCGTTGGGATGTTTCGAGGGTATAAAGAAATTCACATACCCAGATACGCGTGAAACACATAACCCTTCTTGGCAGTTGGGTAATAAATAAATAAAAAAACAGGCGGGACAGGAGCTTTTAAATCTGGACATAAAAATCCAGTAAATCTTATGAAAACGAAACTTGTATTTAACGGAATTCTGTCTTAAACGTGAAAAAAATCAAGACCCCCACGGAATATCAATAAAGGAATATCATACAATTATACCTGCTAAAACCGAAATCTGTCTAAAACGGAATATTTCTTCAGCCGCTTGAAATTTGTCTTAGTAGGTTTTACTGTACTAAATAAACAATAATTAATATTTACAGTAAAATCCGTGAAAGCACAATCCTTTAGAACCGAAACATATTACATTATGGAGAGGTTTCTGATTGTACATAGACGCTTTCGGTCATGACGTCAATCATGACGTTTCAGTTGTAAACTAACTCCAAACAAACGGTTGCTATGTTGTTTTTCTGTTTTATTCGTATATTATAGCTATGACATCTAAGTGTTTTAATATTTTATATGCAGTAGTAGCATTTTCTACGATTTATATTTAGTAAGAAATGAAACATAGCAACCGTCTGTTTGGAGTCAGTTATCAACTGAAAAGTCATGATTGACGTCGCACTGCAAGCGTCTATTATAGTTGTGTGGTATTCCTTCTGTAAGGAACATGAGATTTTGACATTTAAGACAGGATTCCGTTATGAACAAGTTCTGTTTTCGCAAGTTTTACTAAGCAAGATACAATAAAACCATTATAAAGAAAATCAATAATGACTAGTGAAATATTCCGTCTCAGACAGGTTTCTGTCTTAGTAGGCATATTTGTATATATTCCTTTCGGTGGAATCATAAGAAAATCTGTTACAGACTGTTTCTGTTTTCACATGTTTTACTGTATTTAATTCTACTTGATGTAGATTAACGAATAGCATGTGGTACGAAAAAGAATTTTAAAAAAAATTGTGCATTCTGAAAAATCGGGACTCTTGGCGTCCTTGGCGTCTCTTGGCGCAGAGAGCGGATGAGGGAAGTAATGACTTCACAAACTGCGCATGCTTCGGATGATGTCAGTACTCGGTTCAGATCTAGCGCTGTTCTGATTGGCTCGTCCAATTTTGACCATAGGGACTTTTAAAGTCTATGAAGCCGTGATCGACTGCATCACGTGACCCGTATTTTCGATGCACACAAATTGATTATAACACAATTTAACGATGATTCTGAATAATTTAAAAAACTTAAATAAATAATTTACCCATATTTATCAAATATTTTGTTCAATTTCTACAAAAGCAACAAACCAAATTGTGTGCAATCCATAAATGGATTTGGTTAAATCATTGTATTGAAATACGTAAAGCAACTGGCATGCACAAATTCGTTAATAACTCAGATTTTAAATTTGTAAATAACTCCGGTTTTAAATATGTCAATAACTCCGGTTTAAAATTTGTTAATTAAAATTTGTTTGATTCATTTGTTTATAACTTAAACAAATGTTGGAAAATAAAAACCTTCCACCTACTTTAAATTTCCCTCTCCTGGGACCGAACTGATGACCTCAGGTTTAGAAGCAAACGATATAGCACTACGCTAGAAAGCACTCTTTCTGAAATACCATCGAACGAAATTTTAATTAATCAACGATATAAGCACTTGCAAGACATTTAAAACTAGTATGGTCTTCATCATCCAACGCATGCGCAGTGTGTGGAGTCATTACTCCCCTGATCCGTTCTGGCGCACTGGTTCCGTGGAACGGGTCTCGAAAATCCTGAATAAACGGAACACATGGCAACACTAGTCAAGGCAATAAAACTTTAGCATTTAACACGAAGCATTTTAAGTAACAGAATCTTTTTTTATAAACAAAATCCGTTTTTACAAGTTTTATTGTAATGCAAAATTAAGTGTTAAAATTTAAGTTGAAGTACTTACCTATATAGGCTGGCAAAGCAAATCCTAAAAATCCCGAAAGGAAGTTTATAAATCCCATTCCAATCGACTTTTCATGGCTCTTGACATAATTTGAAACCAACATTGGATGTCGAACGAACAACGATCCTTGTAAAATGGCGAAAATTAAAACAGATGTCAATACAGAAGTTTTGCAATTCATCAATGGCATCGTCGCAGTACTTATAGCGAGGGCAATCATTCCCACAACCATATACTTTGATAGACTAAGATACCTACGATCTGTAATCCAGCCCAAACCAATTCTTCCAATAAAATCTCCAAGTGACATGATTGCAATCACATACTTGCCATCGGATTTATTTAGACCATGGTCCATTGCGAAATCAACGGCAATCATCGCGAAAGGGACGAATGTCAGCATGAAAACACCTCTGCAAAGACAAATCAGCAGAAATAAAGGATTTTTATGAAGCTGAATGGCTGTTTTGATATGACTGCTAAAAGTGTTAGGATTTTGAGTGCTGTCTATTGAATCTGAAAATTTTCTGGAATTTTTCGTTTGATCGTCGTAATTGATATATTCTGTCGGAACAGGATAATATATTTTATCTAATGACGTTTGATCAGCTGCTACCTCGGATAATTCCTCTGAGAGTTTTCGTAGTTCTATAAGTATCCTCCAAGCTCGGTGTTGTTCTGGATACGGGAAGTGTGATACTAGTCGTGTACCTCTCATGCCAGATAATTCTTGGAGTTTATGCTCTATGAAAATTCGACACTGCATATCATTGTTTGTATATTCACCACTGCTCGATGAAGCAACGTCAGTTTTTTCATATTCAGGTTTGTAAGTGGATATGTTGCTCATAGCTCTCTGAATGAGCGATGTAAGAGAAGGATTTTGTTGATCCGGCTTTTTTCGATCAGCTAGTATAGAATAAATATCATTAAACTCACTTATAATCTGCTTTTTATCGAAATTATGCACATCATTTTGATTTAATTTTGAGCGAACGCTACCATCTGTAATATTTATTGTTAGAAACTGGTAAACCATGTCACTGTTGTCCTGCAGAAGTTTGAAATCAACGCTGCTTATTATATTTCCAGAGGACTTTTTTATTTGTTGTTGAGATATAATAACAGGGTGAATTATTTTGCCTTCGTCAAATGCACCGTATTGTTTGATATTAGACGCGTACGAAGCACTAAAATCATCCTTTGTCCATGGTGGTTCGACAAGTATCATTGCTGCTGGAATTACGTGCAAGATAATGGCTCCCATCACTAAAAAGGTTCCTTGCATTCCGTAGTAGGGGATCAGAGTTTCAATGACGATTGGAAAGAAAATGGCTCCAATGCAACCTCCAGAAAATGCAAATCCTCCAGCTGATGCTCGATGTTTTTCAAAATATTGGTCAATGGACACTTGATTTATTGTTGTCGTTAGTGCTGTACTCAAACCTATAATGTAAAGTGGAATCCTCAGAATTTTGTTTATAAATAAAAATATATTTTATCAGTGTAAAGCCTACTAAAAAAAAAAAAATACTCTAAACTCTATTGTATCATATCTGTTCCTTTAAATATAATTTTTTTAATAGAAGTTTTGATTTTCAAATTATGCTATGCTAAAGATATTAAATGAAATGAATTTTCCTACATATAGAAAAAAAACTTCTTTGTTACAAAATAAAATTTGTAGGAATTCTGAAACGAATTTTTTTTTTTACATACCGAAAAGTAGTCCCCATAGAAATGTCACGGAAGTGATATCCATCTTAAAATATTCGAGAGCTGCACTTAGAGACCCAATGATACCACCCAGTATAGTCACACTTCTTATTCCATATTTTTGTCCTAAGATTCCAGCAACTGGACCTGTAAAATAAACAAAAGATTCTACTTAAAAATAATAATTTTTAACTAAATGATGTTTGATAGAATTTCTGCTTAAATTAGGCAATTAAATTGAAACAGACATCTGGGAGAAATAGTAAGCGTTTACAACTTTTCGTTAGCGTAACCACTTTAATCCTTTATGTACTGAATTATGAGTTCATGAAAATTTTATCTTCTAAAGCATTTTTCGTGAATTTTTGAAACTACATTAGAAGATTTCCATGATCATTTAATAAATTTTAGAAGGATTGAAGAATTTAGAAGGATTTATTAAAAGAGGTGGGTTGATTAGGGCTATTTTTCGCCCATCATACACGCGAAAAAAAAGTTTCGGATTCCGCCAATTGTTCAGTGTTTTTGTATACTTAAAAATATGTATTTTTGTTTAATATAAGATTTACGTGATTAATAAAATAGTAAGTCATAGAAATTATAGCCCGAAAATCGAGTGTTTTGGCTTTTTCCTTCATTTTTGTCGTTTTTTTGTATCTTTGAATCAATTTTTTTTTTAAAAGAAGCGTTCTATGAACCAAATTAATTTTGACTTGCAATGATATTAATCTTTATAAGCTTTTATATGAGCATTATTTTATTTTGGTTCAGTGCGCGCTTTTACCAATTAGAGAAAAAAATGTTTTGTGCAAGAGTATCAGTTGCACGCTATCGGAGCGCGTTCAGATTTGATTTGCTGCACTCCAAAAGTATTTACATTGTTCAGATGTCAATACTGTTTTCTAAAACTGTTGTTGTAAATATTTATTGAAGAACTTAATGATAAATAATGCTTGGAAGCCAGTGTGATTGTTGTGAAACCTGGCGCAAAAACAAATAGTGAGTTTTGTATCTGTTCTAACAGAAAAGGTATATCGATACTTAGATGTTCTAAAAACTGAGATCTACAGAGTGGTTCTAAGTTGTACAATGCAAGTCATATGTATTTTGTGTGCTTCGGGCTCGAAATACTCCTATTCCTTCTTCTGTGGTAAAAATAAGCGATTATGCGTCAACGAGTACTGACGACGAATCTACAAATAAGATACCTAATGTACATTTATCAATACCTCGTGGTCACAACTCTAACACTTGTTGAATAATATGTAAATGTAAGAACTGCCTCGTGACTGTATCAAAAGCAGCTCAAACTCAAACCTTGATAGAAACTAGAATGTATATTTCGTTTGGAAAACGATGCTGTAAAACTTATATTGTGGGATCGGTATTCGGTGAGTGGCTCTGCAAGCTTTACGCCCTGTTAAGTGAGGATACATCAGCGTATGAAAATGATATTGAAAGTCTTTTAAACAATATCTGAAATGTAGCAAAGTAGAGAGGCCTCGATTTTGACACAACGGGACACCTTTCCGAGTTTGATTATTATACTCTCATGAGTATATCCATGTCTGATTTTAACTGTATTTCTGAGCTAAAAAGTCCAAAATGCGTTCCTCGAAAGAAAGGTAATCTCGTACTTGATTGGAAGCGTTACTTGAAAAGCTTAGAACTGTCTCTAATGGTGTTCTGTTCACATTATTGAATATAAGAAAAAATAATATGATCTTCAGTGCAACATGCAAGCCAGATTTTTGATTGAGAACTTTGTTCCATTATACCTTGGAATGGAACACGTCACCAGAACAAAGGTTATTGAAAAATATACGAGGCCTTTAGCAAGAAGATTACTTATTCCGGAGAACAAGAATGATACTGTGATGCTTGTTGCTAATATATACTTGTTGCTGATATATACTTGATGCTGCACGTACGTTTATATCCAGAAGAGTGCGAACTATTCCTTCCAGAGACGATCTTTCTCATTACACAAAGGAAGACCTTTGGTTAAGCCTAAGTCCCTACTTCTGGTTACATTTTGGGTGTCTTCAACACTTACTTCGCAGATTCAAAGAACAATGATGCTAACATACTTACACATATATTAAAAAAAGATGTACACAATATCAGAGAGTGGCTGAAGCCAAATGATGGTATGATTATTCATAGATGCTTCCGGGACTGTTTGAACTTCTGCAAGATATAAATCTCGAACATGAAATGCCTAGATTCCTAAATGAGCAACAACAGTTTTCAACAGAAAGTGCTAAGGAGAGACGTCTTGTGACTAAAGTTCGATTGTTCGACATACAAGTGCTAAAAACTATGATATTTGGATAAAAACAGAGCGAAGCAACAACACACAATGGAACTGTCAATGTAAAGTAGCCGCAAGGGTCGTAAGGGTACTGTGCGCATATTGCTTCCGTATTATGGTTTCTGGTTTACTAGCGCCATAACTCAACCGAAGTTCAAAAACCAATTCTTGAATATGCTTTTATACTATAAGACACCGCCGCTGGATGGTCCAGTAGTGATTCGGCTGAAGAAATCAAGGAGGAAGACTAATATAAACCACATTGCCAAAAGTGTCTGAAACTGTATGATTATTTTCGGTTATTGATTATTTCCGATATTTCATATATTGAAATAAGGGTCTTAATAAGCTTCATTCATCTTAATTTTGCATTTAATGTTGTATTTACTATTGTTTATATGGATTAAAACTAATGACAATAGTGTTTATGTTCATTCATGTACATAATACTTACTTAAATTATATATTTTATTTTTCCTATCAATTACTGAATTTTCATTCAAGATATTATTTTTTCTTATTTATTATGAGGTATACTAACGAAAGAAATGTATGTCACATGAAGGGGCTGATGGGCGAAAAATGGTCCTTATCAACCCACCTCCTTTGAATTTATAGGGATTTTGTGCAATATTTATAACCCCACGTAAATCTTTTATTTTAAATATTTTTCTTACTATTTTGTAGAATTAGGAAATGTACAAATATAATGCTCTTACAATAGAAATATAGAAAATATTTCTGAATTGAAAAATCCCCCCCCCCCCCCACACACACACAGTGCCAAGAAAGCTGAAAACATGCAAGTGCAAAAGAAATCATCCTTTTAAAAATATTTCTGTTTTGTGTAACCAATAAGGCTTTTGGAACAAGATAATGTAATGCATCTATAACTCATTCTAAACTGTATTTCTCTAATCGACGTATAAAATGAATTTTATAGTTATTTTAATGGTACTTATAAGTACCGTCAGTAGATAAAGGGTTAAACTAATGAGTATTAAAGTGCTATCTGCAATCGCTTTCGATTCTGCTAAAATTCAAGCACAATCAAAGATTTAGCAGGCGTCGATCACTAAGGTATATTGAAATGACTATTATAAATTTATAAGGAAATGTAACAGCAGAATTTTGTTGAGATTTCGTACAACTGTTATAATGTACACAAAGAGATAAGGGGGAGATGCAAGGGAGACAGTTCTGAAGCCGAAGGACCCAAATCTAAAGTAAACATCTTGAGAGGCCGATTTCGCATTAAATATATGTGCATACACAGGGAATGTAGGGGTCCATATATGTATTCTGCACCAGGCCTCAGAATTTCTGTGAATGAAAAGTCAAACTGAAAAATGTACGATATACTAACATAAAGAATGCTCTACTTTATTTATGTTGAGAAAGTGATCAACTTGCTGAAAAATTACACGAGAAATGAGTCGTCCCATGCCTTATAAAGGCCATTGTAAAAGTATGAGCCATAGTAAAGGTATACATACTGGACGGAACATACATTTTTGTTTCGCCGTTTGTTTCATTTTGTGCATTACATATTTAATTGCATAAATTAATATTTAATGTTGGATTTTGCCACATATTTTATCTGTCTGAACATTTATGAACTGCAACATAATGTTACAGTAACGACCAATATTGTGGAAAGCTTTTTGAAAAAGTGATTTTTTGAGTATTTAATACATAATTTATCACATTGCTAACTAAGCATAGAACCAACAAAGTGAAAAATGTCTAAGCCGGGAATTGAACCTGGAACCACTGGAATAGCGCTCCAAGTGCTCTACCATTTAAGCTACGAGGACGATACTCAACTTAGCATCTCTCATTCACATATGTTGGCAAGGCTGCAACTGCAGCCCAAGATGGAATAGTGTTCTTGAGCACACAATCCTGCGGCGAAACACGAGACACAAATAAACCCAGCATCGGTGAACATATATAATTTTAATTAATTTTTCAATTAATTTTCAGCAGTGAAACTACGCTCGAAATTATTGAATAGTTAAAACGTGATTTATCACATTGCTAACTAATCGTAGAACCAACAGAGCGAAAAATGTCTAAGCCGGGAATTGAACCCCGAAGCCTTGGAATAACTCTCCAAGTGCTCTACCCACTTGGTAGAGCAAGAGTTCCAGGTTCAATTCCCGGCTTAGACATTTTTCGCTCTGTTGGTTCTACACTTAGTTAGCAATGTGATAAATCACGTATTAAATATTCAATAATTTCAAGCGTAATTTCACTGCTGAAAATTAATTGAAAAATTAATTAAAATTATGTATTTTTGAGGTTTGCTGGCTCATAACGGAACATTCTGTTAAGTAATACCATAAAATTATACATCAGTGGAAAAATAATTTAATCAAGAATGGAATGAAATAAATTTTGTTCAATAACTAGTATCTAATGAAAAGTTATAGACAAATAAACAACAACAACAAAAAGAAACACAACTTGCTTAGATTAACATGAAGTAGCTATCATTTATTTGAATGCAGCCCATAAGCATTAATGTTTAGAGATCCAATCAGATGTCATCCTGCTTTAGAAGTGAGTCAATCAGGTAACAGTACGATTCAACTGTTGCTGTCGTGTATTCGAGGATATTTGAGGACTGTGAGGAGGCATTTGCCAGTGCTTAAAGTGGTTGATATTACAGTTGGACATAAATGATATTACAGTTGGACTTAAAACCTAAGAAAGTTAAAGAAACGGCACTTAGAGTTGACTGGTCACCTTGAAAGCGATGTAAGCTTTTAAGTGAAAAAGTTACAGTTACGGAGAAATTGGAAGATAAATTTGTAGAAATGCAATAAAAGGTGGCATTTCTAAATTTTGAAGCGACATAAGGAGACTATGACACTGCAAAACCAAATTGGTAAAGGCAGAAAAAGGTGTACAACAGCAAGTGATGATAGAATTAAGCAACTGTGCATACGTGACAGAAGAAATCACCTGTACGTATACAAGGTGAACTGTTGGCGGTCGCGAGTAATCGCGCTCCGTCGAAATAAAGTTAATTCGATCTTTACACACACTCCTTGGGAAGGCATTATAAAGCCATAGTTAAGAACAAAGGTTACCAAACTAACTACTAAACTGACCATTGTGATAATTTTTGCATATCTCATTTTTTCGATATGTTTCACTTTTCTTCTTTATAACTGCTACTGTTATAAACATTCCTTCATGAAATTTTCTACATTACATTTTGATTTCAGTAACTTTCCCTTCGTATGTAATTTTATGGTATTACTTAAAGAGAAAGTAGTGTTATAAACCAACAAACTTAAAAAAAAAAAAAAAAAAAAAACAGCTTTTCAAAAAGGTTTCCACAATTTTGGCCACTACTGGTATTGAAGAAGAAATATCGAACATTTATATATGGATTTTTCAAACCTAATATGTTAACAATATACTTTAAGAAATTAGCTATTAAATTTGAAACTGTAAAAGCTCCGAGAAGAACAGACAAATAAAAGGTAAGACAGAAAATAAATAAGATCGAGAGAGAGTGAGGATGCTACAGGATTTGTTAGTAAAAGCATTACAATACAGAATGGCCGTTTCGGAATGAACTTTGAAAAGGCGTAGAAATACACAAACACATATAAATACGTACTCAGAGAAAGGAATTTTGTTATCTATTTTTATCTATGTTTATTTAAATATAAAATCTGCAATAAAACTATATTGGTCAGTGTTTATCAATATATTATTTAAGTATTTTTTATTATATTTTTGTTCTTATTTTCGCTTATCAGCTTATGTTTTGTTCTGTGTTTTGCTTTGTGTGATTATTTGCTTCTAAAATTTAATCTACAGATGCAAAATATAACTAGGACTCCCCTCAGAGGGATTAGTCTGAGCGATATTACTGAGAACATAGATTTAATAATAACATGTGGAAGCAAAGAAAATGAGACGTTATCTTTAATTGTCCATATACTGCGAAAAATTGAAATGATGAAAATAAACGAATTGTAGAATTACAAAATCTTATATATAAATTCGTATACACTGTTTAAAAAAAATGGGAAATCAAACCATTCAAGAGAGCCATGCATGGATATAAAATTGAAAGTACGCAATATATTAAAAGTAAAATAGAAAATGAAACACTAATTTACTTATATCGGAATTTTAACTGTATAAAATGATGTCAAGAGCATAATCAGACGCTCCGCACCAATTTGAGTAACTTTAAATTACAAATATATGATGTTTAAAAAGAATGGACTATACTTTATATGGTGTGTGCTCCCCCGGAATAGTTAATATTGTACAATATCTGTTTTCCACGGATGCAATGAGGTTGTCGAAAACATTTAAGGAATTCTCTTCTCAAAATCTAATATAGTATCAAAGTACCGAATACATCAAAAGTGGCATGCAATGCTTCGTTAGAGTGTGTTTTAGATATGCTCGATCGGATTTAAATGATGAGTGTATGCTGGCCACTACATACGCTGTATTGTTTTGTTTTCAAACATATTCTGCACAAGTTGAACTGTATTTAGCATGTTTTAAATAAAAGAAATCGGCAATGATTACAACATAAAGTATAACACAAGATCTGAATATATCGTCTGCATAACTTTTGAGCTGTCAAAGTGTCATTTGAAGTAATTTACAAATCCATACATATTTATTCAGCAAATCATGCAAGCTAACATACGCCAATATGAACCCGATTACAAAATTTCACCAGAATAAGTTAATATATAAAAAATCTACTAATGATAATTGAGAATATGACCTTATGATAAAATGTCTAGAAAAAATGAATCGGATAAAAAATTCATATCACATTTAAAACGGCACTTCCCTCTGTTAGTGGCCTTGGCGAGAGAGAGAAAAGCCTAGAGATGGAACACTTTAACAAGTACTTTCGGGCAACCTTCTCACTGTTTCATACAGGTCTTTATTCAATATTTACACAATTTATTTAATGCTAGGTGGGTATCTATCAGTTTTGTTGCATTTAAATCGCATGTTTTGCGGAGGGAATGCAGCATTATGAAATGTACCTAATAATTCCAAATTAATGGTAATTGAGATCGCTTTCCGTTAATTTCATCTTTTTAAATTTTAAATTTTTTAGAAACCATTCATAGAGACAATTGTATATTTTAAAACTAACCCGAAGCAAAATTTCAAGATTTTAGGCTCAGCAGTAAAAGAGAAATAGAAAATTTTTGAAAGTTTTTTTGTTTCTGCACTGTTTTATATAGCGACATTTTTAGAAATTGTTCTATTGCGAGAATTTACGTCATGATAAAAACAGCCATGTCAATTTTCATGTTTATATTCCTAATAGTTCCATGTTCTTCGTTACTTAGATCATCTTTAGATCTTTTTCCGCTTTGTTTAGTCTTTCTATTTTTTTAGAATTCGTTGTACAACGAGCATTTACATCTTATTAATTACTACCATGCCAAAGTTCTAGTTTATAACCCCAACAGTATCCCAAAAATTTCAGTATTCCAAATAAATCATAGTTTAGAACCTTTCTAGAAATTTTTACGTTTATCCGTCAAATTGAACCTTTTAGAGAGCGTTCATTACGAGTATTCACATCTTAAAAGTAACTACCGCACCAAATTTGAAGTTTCTAACCCAATCAATATCGCAGAAATCACAATTTTAGAACTTTTTTGCTCCTGCAGCGATATAGGTTCTTGCACTGACATAAAATAGTCTTTGTTTCGGAGCAGAGATGGCCACCAACATTTTTTTAAGTTGGCTATGTAGTTTGAGAACACCTCACAAACGTACAAACATTAATAATATTATATACTTTATAATATTAGCATTAGATGTACAGATACAAAAGCCATTTATCTGTTACAAACTAAAGTGCCGGCGTTGCCCAGAATTTGAAGGATGTTTGTTCTGAAAAATCAATTTCAAAATTTAACATACAACACAAAACAAACATTAAAAAAAGCAGTCGAAATGTTGTTGAATGAATCATATGAAAACGCTATATAAAAATGTATAAATGTATATAACAGACGCAAAAGAATACAGCTATAAATGAATTTATTTCAATTTATAATTGGAGCAATAATGTTAAAATACGCCAATATTTCCCTAATCCGGTTTTTATCATGCTTCAATACATTTTTCACACTCATATGACGCTATACTATATCCACCATGTCCTTTATATTTCCAATATGACGTAATATTTTCCTCTTTCGCGTGGAAACCTTGAAATAGAAAAGTTATGAAGTTATATTCACTTTCATTTAAATTCGTCAAACCATTTATTTCATTTTCATATTTCACGTGAATATCTTGCAATAGAAAAGTTATGACGTAATATTCATCTTTTTTTTTAAAATTCGGCAAACTATTTATTTCATTTTCATTTTTCACGTGGAAATCTTGCAGTAGGAAATTAATTCTTGTAGTAATAATTTTATTGTTTTTTAATTGTTGGCAACTGCTATAACGAAAAATGTTTAAATTTGATAAGAAATTGCTGTTAAATTGGTGGTTTTTTATTAATTAAAAATTAACTAAGTTATTTCGATTCCGGATTACTTTACTTGTCTCGGCCATCTTTTAATACACATGTACGTATCTCTTCACAATTTTGGCTTCCAAATTGTGGATTTTTTATAGAATTACAAACAGACAGATAGACAAGTTTTCATTTTTATATATCTCTCTATTCTATAAAACGTAACTAACGCTGTCACCGCCGCCGCCGGTTTTGAATTTTTTGTGACCGGAGGTCTTTCTTCGTTAATATTAAGAAAACTATTGCATACAAATATATGAAAATCGGTGGTATTATAGCGAAATGTTTGATCAACACACTAATGCATACAGTTTTCAAATCGAAGAATTATTTTAAGAGATATTTAATGCTAAAGTTGGACAAAATCGTTCATTAAAAAAAAAAATTATAAGAGCAAAAGCTATACATGGGAATTTAATCATTTTTAGATTATTTTATTCAATAGAAGATCCCGGTCTGCAGATTTCATAAATTTTTTTAATTTGACTCATTTTTTGAGGTGTTATTTCTAGTTTAAATTCAAATATTCAGCATTTTGACAGATATTTTTTACATATTTTAGAAAATGGTATTAATTTAAACTGTTGCCAACTGTATAAACAGCGCAAACAATAATGTTTGCTTCAAAAAAAAAATATTTACACGTTACTATTATAAACAGAAAAAAACCTTCAAATTGGAATTAAATAATTAGGTATAAAAAACAGGCACTTATTGGAAATTACGCCATAAAAACTATATTTACAGGTGAATTTTAAAAGAGAAAGGATATTGTAAAATAAATTCATTAACATGCGTTAGAAATCTGAAATAGAGCAAATTACGTCACATTACACTTATTATGCAAAATGAACAAAAATAGTATTGCAAAACAGTTTAAATTTAAAAATTGCGCGAGACAAAATATTATAGGTTAAATATTAGATTTTTTCAAAATTTTATTATTTGTCGTTTGATGTGAGGTGTTCAGCTATAAGTATGCAAATTTTTGTTTCCAACATAATTAGGGGCTGAGTTAGAAAAATTGCTTTAAATACACAAGTTAGAGCTCAGAGGGTTAAATATTAGACTTTTTCAAAATTTTATTATTTGCTGTTTGATGTGAGGTGTTCAGATATAAGTATGCAAATTTTCATGTCTCCAACATAATTAGGGGCTGAGTTAGAAAAATTGCTTAAAATACACAAGTTAGAGCCCAGAGGGTTAAATAATAGACTTTTTCAAAATTTTATTATTTGCTGTTTGATGTGAGGTGTTCAGCTATAAGTATGCAAAATGGCAAAATGTCATGTCTACAACTTAATTAGGGGCTGAGTTAGAAAAATTGCTTAAAATACACAAGTTAGAGCCTAGAGGGTTAAATATTAAACCTTTTTCAAAATTTTATTATTTGTCATTTGATGTGAGGTGTTCAGCTGTAAGTATGCAAAATTTCATGTCTCCAACTTAATTAGGGGCTGAGTTAGAAAAATTGCTTAAAATACAGAAGTTAGTGACTGGAGGGTTAAATATGACTTTTTCAAAATTTTATGATTTATCGTGTTATCGCAAGTGTTCAGCTATAAGTATGCAAACTTTCAAGTCTCCAACTTAGTTAGGGGATGAGTTAGAAAAATTGCTTAAAATACATAAGTTAGAGCCCAGATGGTTAAATATCAGACATTTTTCAAAATTTTATTATTTGTCGTTTGATGTGAGGATTTCAGCTATAAGTATGCGAAATTTCATGTCTCCAACTTAATTAGGGGCTGAGTTAGAAAAATTGCTTAAAATACACAAATTAGATTCCAGAGGGTTAAATATTAGACTTTTTCAAAATTTTATTATTTGCCGTTTGATGTGTGGTGTTCAGCTATAAGTATGCAAATTTTCAAGTCTCCGACATATATAGTTTCTGAGAACGGGCTCTGTGACAGACGGACAAACAGACAGACAAAGGAGTGAGACAGGTAGGGTTTCGTTAGATGAACGAAACTCTAAAAACATGCTGCGGATGACTGTAACAACATCTTAAAATTACATTACCATCAGCGATCTACCAATCCCGAATTTAGTTTATATTCGTTTCATATATTCTTATTCTTTTGTGCGGCCCTGTAAAATAATTATCAATATTATATACAGTAAAACCTCTGAATAGCGGATACCCCGAGAATGCAGAATTTGTCCTCTATTTAGAGGTGACCGCTACTGAGAGTAAAACATATACAGTTATTTAAGAGTTGGTAATCGAAAAAAATGTCCGCTAAATAGAGGTATCCGCTAATCGGTGTGTCCGCTATGGAGGTTTTACCAGTAAAACTTCTGAATAGCGAACACCTCGGGAGGGCAGAATTTGTCCTCTATTCGGAGGTGTCCGCTACTGAGAGTAAAAAATGTACAGTTATTTAAGGGTTGGTAATCGAAAAAATGCCCGCTAAATAGAGGTGTCCACTAATCGGGTGTGTCCGTTATGGAGGTTTTACTGCATAATAATATCATCCTTTACAAGAAAATTGCATGCTGTATGATAGACAGACAGACATCCAGAGAAAGATAACCTCCCGGATCAATAAACACTCATGTCTTTTGTTTTAATCATCCACAATTGTATGTCATACAACATGCCAGATTTTATACAACAGGCTAAAAACGGTCACCGTGGTACAGAATACTGTATTATTATTTGTTTGCCCACCAAAACTGGTTGCCAGGGGTTGTTGCAAGGTTTGTGATCACGTGGTTGAAACTGATTTATTCAATATTACTGCGTGCGTATTTTTTTTTTATTTGCACCATGTGTTCAAAGCAGTTGTCTACGAAAACATCATCCGGTGAAAGTGATGCACACCAAATTTCTGTGACGTAAACTGTGCTTTTTTAAGAGTTTTTTCTATATAATTTTTAAACGGTTTGGAACTTATTTTTCATAGTAGGTGCATTCAGTAGGCGACCCTCTTAGGTACCTTCTGGTGCAATCAGAAACTAAATCTGACAAATATTTTTTGAGTTATGCTTGACGAAAGGTTTTTATTAGGCTTTTTTTTTAGTAGGACATGGCGTTAATATCCATCGTAGTAGTAAAATGTCCAGACAGTAATATTTCGCCGAGTATTAGCCTTCGCTTCGCTCAGACAACTAATCAATATTGGTGCCATTTGAATCTATTTATTTAATTAATATATTTGAATCGTTGCGTGTTGCATTATGTCTAACAGAATGATTAGTTTTTAATTTTAATTGTAACCGTATAAAGGATTTTAGAAAAACTTACCAAACAGGTTTCTACCAGCTTGTTGAACACTAAATGGAATGGCAGCAGTTTTTCGGTCGATGTGAAAGAAATTTATAAAATCAACGTAGAACATTGCCGCCATTCTTCCGAGACCCACAATAATGAAGTTGACAAGGAAATTCGCAAATGCTACGCCCCAAGACCAAACGCCATCTGGTCCATAAATGCGGAAACGGCCACAGCAACAACTAAAAAAATATAAATACAATAATAATAATGGAAATAAAAAAAAATTACTAACAAAAACAATAGGATTAGAATCTAGTTGCAAATAAAAAAATTTTAATCATTCTGAAAAGGAATTATTGATAGTACAAGAATTTATTTTTGCTTTAGCTGTATGGGAATTAACCTTTTATGCATAGATAATCTATACTTATCTATACTTATACTTAATATTATAAAGAGGTAAAAATTGTTTATTTGTAGGAGGTAAGCTCTGGAACTACAGAACCGATTTCAAAAGTAATGGTATCAAAATGATCGTGTTAGTCCAACTTAGAACATAGGCTGTATTTTACGTCGGTTCCACTAACCTAAAGGGAGTGCAGGAGCAAAAAACGTTCTAAAATGCGATTTTTGCGTTACTGAAGGGCCTAGAAATATGAAATTTGGAATATTAGTTACTTATAAGATATAAATGATGTCTAAGTACAGTTCTTAAACAAATCGAAATTTAAAAGAAGTGAAAATGCACAAAATGCGTTCTAAAAAACGTTCTAAATGGTAGTTTCTACATAATCTCAGAAAATACCAAACCGATTTAAAAAATATTGGTGTCAAAAAGATGGTGACAACCTTTGCTCCAACATAGGCTATATTTTATGTCGTGCCACTACCCCAAAGGGGAGTGCAGGAGCAAAAAACGTTCTAAAAATGCGATTTTTGTGTTACTGAAGGGCCTAGAAATATGAAATTTGGAATATTAGTTACTTATAGGATATAAATGATGTCTAAGAACAGTTCTCAAACAATTCGAAATTTAAAGGGGGTGAAAATGCACAAAAAGCGTTCTAAAAACGTTCTAAATGGTGGTTTCTACACAATCATAGGAAATACCAAACCGATTTAAAAAATAATGGTGTCAAAATGACGGTGACAAGCCTTGCTCCAACATAGGCTATGTTTTATGTCGGTGCCACTACCTGAAAGGGGTGCAGGAGCAAAAAACGCTCTAAAAGTGCGATTTTTGCATTACTGAAGGGCCTAGAAATATGAAATTTGAAATATTAGCTACTTATTAGATATAAAGGATTTCTAAGAACAGTTCTTAAACAATTCGAAATTTCAAAGGGGTGAAAATGCGCGAAAAGCGTTCTAAAAACGTTCAACCTGGTGGTTTCCACACAATCTCAGAAAATACCAAACCGATTAAAAAAAAAAAAGGGCGTCAAAATGATGGTGACAACCCTTGCTCCAACATAGGCTATGTTTTATGTCGGTGCCACTACTCCAAAGGGGGTGCAGGAGAAAACGTTCTAAATTGCGGTTTTTGCGTTACGGAAGGGCCTAGAATCGTGAAATTTGGAATGGTAGTTAGTTATAAGATATCAATGATCTCGAAGGACATTTCCTAAAAAAATCGAAATTTAAAAGGGGGGGGGGTGGTGAAAATTCGCAAAAAGCGTTGTAAAAAACGTTCTAAATTGCGATTTCTATGCAATCTCAGGAAGTACTGAACCGATTTCAAATATAATGGTGTAAAAATGATGGTGACAGTACTTGCGCCAAGATGGGCTACATTTTATATCTGTTTCCACTAATCCCATAGGAGATGCAGAGCAAAATGTGCGAAAAGCGTTCTAAAAACGTTCTAATGCCGATTTGTCAGCAATATCTCAGGAAGAATCAAACTAATTTCAAAAGTAATGGTAGGAAAATGATGCTGACAGCCTCTGCTCTAACATAGACACTATTTTATGTCGTCATCACTATCACCTAGACGTTGCAGGAGCAAAAAAGCGTTCTAAATTTCGATTTTTGTGATCGGTAGGGGCTAGTAACTTAAAATTAGTCAAGGTACATATTTATTAGATATAAATGATCTTTAAGAACAGTTTCGAAAAAATTAGGAATTTAAAAAGGGGTGAAAATGCGCGAAAAGCGTTCTGAAAACGTTCTAAATTGCGATTTCTACTCAATCTCAGGAAATACTAAAAGCTCTTTCAAAAATAATGGTTGCAAATCAATGGTGACAGTCCCTGCTATAACATAGGTTATATTTTATATTGCTGTCACTACCATCTGAGAGTTGCAAAAGCAAAACATGTTCTAATTTGCGTTTTTTGCAGAACTGACGGGTCTAACACTTTGAAGTATGGCACGGTATTTACTTACAAGATGCAACTGCTTTCTAAGAACAGTCGAAAGAAAATTCCAAATTTAAAAAG
Source organism: Maratus speciosus (assembly GCA_963932465.1). Lineage (NCBI taxonomy): Eukaryota > Metazoa > Arthropoda > Arachnida > Araneae > Salticidae > Maratus > Maratus speciosus. The sequence continues at coordinate 316,674,216 of OZ010789.1, forward strand.
ATGAAGTGAGCGAAAATCATTATAAATTACAATTTTTATGCAATCTTATCAAATACCAAACCGATTAAAAAAATAATGATGACAAATTGTTGTTGATAGAACCTGCTCAAACTATATTTTATGTTAACTATATTTAACTATATTTTAAATGCTATATTTTATGTCTGTGCCATTACCACCAGAGGGTTGCAGGAGCTAAAAACTTTCTAAATTGCGATTTCTGTGATACTGAAAAGGCTAGAAACTTTAAATATGGCATGGTAGTTACTTATAAAATATAAATGCCCTCGAAGCACTGTCGGAAATAAGTTCGAATTAAAAAAGGTTGAAGCGAAGGGGAGGTGCGAAAAGCATTCTAAAAAAGTCCTAAATTACGATTTCTATGCAGTTTCAGGGAATATAAACCAATTATAAAAGTAATAGTTGTGAATCAATGGTAACAGTCTCTATTCCTACACAGGCTAAATTTTATGCCAATGATTCTACCACCTGGGGTTCATAGGAAAAACAAACGTTCTAAAAAGGGCCTTTAAAAGCTTTCTAAATTACGTTTCTGTGGAATATTAGGAAATAACGAACCGATTTCAAAATTAATGTTGGCAAATTAATGGTGACAGTTCCTATTTCAACATAGCCCTTTCTGTTGAGAGAGGTGATAGGACTTGGAATTTGACATGATAGTTAATTTTAAGATGTAAGAAGATGGTTTCTAAAAAATTCAAAACTTCAAATGAATACTCAAATGAGAGTATTAACTGAGCATAAAAGTTTCAAAATATTTTCTAAATTATCATTTATTTCGTTTTATTTCGTTTTATTAATTTAAGTCTCATTTCTGCCTAAAGCAGTTTAATAATGATGTTTAATCAAACTGTGTTTTAAATAGTAATTTTTGAATTATTCCTAAAAGTAATAAGTACCTTTTAATAAAATAAAATATTACCTTTTAATAAAAGAAAAATTTAGTTAGTACCTTTTAATAAAAATTAGACATATAAATATCACTTGGTATACTTCAAATATTACGCGAGCAAAGCCGCGGGGTTTGCTAGTAATTTGTATTTACCATGGTAGTGCAATGATGCATCGAAATTACATATAATGTAATAATGTAAAAAAAAAAAGAAAAAAAGAGAGAGAGAGAGAGAGAGAGAGAAACACTCTAAACAGGGGATGGCGACTCATTTCACATCCGCGTGCCAAAATTTTCCAAAAATATCTTTTACATAATCAGGACTTTCCAATAATAAAAAAAAATGAATGGATCAAATAATAATGAATCAAAATTACTTAAAGTTTTGATTTTAGCATTAAAAAAAAAGGTAATATTTGTTGTCATACTTTAGACATTTTTTTAAAAATATTATTTCTGTTGTCTTATCTTAGATGCCAGATAATTTATATCAGCTTCGTACTTAGTTATTTTTAAAAGAAGTCAAGTTGAATTGGACTCATTTGACAAGATATTTTTACTTGAATTCTTCATGATATTTATTTCCGAAAAGAATGACTCGCAGAAAAAATTGTCAAAATAGCAAGCTTTAGAATCTACAGCTTTTAGTGTCTGGAATTGAATTCCAAGTTGTTATAATTTTACCATCGGTGGTTTTTGCTTATAATGCCTTTTAATATTTCTTTTGCGATAATCTCCCGATTCTCCCTTATTGTGAGCATTTTGTGAGGTCAATATTGAGCTAGATTGGGATACATTACGTTATATTTCAGTTTCTTCAATCTGCATGACAATGAGAACCAACAAAAGTAATCGAATTCAGATAACAGAAGCAACTAGATTATTTAATACATTTTGTGAAATTTTACTATATTTTGATGTGAATCTGTTAATTTCTAAATTGTCACAGATAAACAGTGGAAATAGCCATCCAAATAGAAATTATGTCTTCTTTCCGTTTATGCTAACATCATATTTGGCTTTTTCGCTGAATTGTACCATAGGATACCAACAGGAAGTCATTCGGTCAAATAGTTTAGAAATTATGAAGATTTAAAGCTTGGAACTGTTAATGTTAAATTGCATTTTATTATTTGCAGAACGAATGCAACATCTGTAGTTTTTTAAGCATAACTCAAAAACTATTTATCAGAATAAGGTGATGCGTTAGATTTGCATATTTGAAGCTCCTCAAAATAAATTTCTGTTAAAAAAAATCATAAATTACATTTCATATTTTATTCATAAATTTATTTAAAAAAATATGTATTCTTTAATTAATTTTCGAAATAATTATGAATTTTAACTTATGAAGTCTTTAAAATAGAAAAATATATTTAAAAATTTCAAATATGAAAATGCAAAATTACAGCCTTTTTCTCTAAGTAATTTTTCAATTATGCTTTTAAAAAGAAAACCCTCATTCCAATGTGTTTTGCAACGATTGCAAATGAATTTAACATTAAGTGTTCCAAATGTTAAACTTTCTAATTTTTGAACTATTTGATCGAATGACTTCCCTTTCAGTATCTAAAGATACATTTTACCAAAAAATCCAAATGTGATTGTAATATAGTATCTGCTAGTCTATAAATAGAGTCATAAGTATTCGAAAAAAACAAAAACACAAATGGTATGTCGAACTCCAATTGATTTTATTTTCTACAGACAGACATAAGATACTCGCGTCAGAGAGATGACAGCAATAACAGAAAGGGACCTGATCCAAACGAGGTGTAACAAGGCTTAATTAAGTTCAGAGAGTGAATGTCTATCCTCTCCAGATAACACGAACAGATGTGCACATTAAAAGGGGTGCATCAAGCCAAATAGAAATTCGTTTGATCTATTATAATGCTGACTGATAATACTTTAATATTAATTTTGAATTGTAATTTAGCCAAGCCATTAATCAAGTGTTGCAATTGAAATTTTAACCTATATTAGCAAACGCTACTACGAACGTTAGGAAATTCCGAAGATAATGAGAACTATAAATTGCAGAAAATAAATAGTAAGCGCCAAATACTATAAAAAAATAAAACAGACACTAATATGTCTGCAAGATGCTTGTTATTATAAACAGAATAAAACCCTTAAGAGTGGAATTGCAAGGTGAATATCTATTTGTATCTCTCTATTCTAAAAAAAAAGTAACTACCGTTGTCACCGCCGCCGGTTTTGAATTTTTTGTGACCGGAGGTCTTTCTTCGTTAATATTAAGAAAAATATTGCATACAAAAATATGAAAATCGGTGGTATAATAGAGAAATGTTTGATAAACACGCTGATGCAGACAGTTTTCAAATCGAAGAATTATTTTAAGGGATATTTAATGCTAAAGTTGGACAAAATCGTTCCATTAAAAAAGTTTTATAGGAGCAAAAACTATACATGGGAATTAATCATTTTTAGATCATTTTATACGTTTGAAGTTCCCGGTGTGCAGATTGTATTTATTTTTTTAATTTGACTCATTTTTTTGAGGTTTTATTTCTATTTTAAATTCAAATTTTTAGCATTTAGAGAGATATATTTTACATATTTTAGAAAATGGTATTCATTTAAACTGTTGCCAACTGTATAAACAGTGCAAACAATAATGTTTGCTTCAAATTAAAAATTTATTTACACGTGACTATTATAAACAGAAAAAAACCTTTCAAATTAGAATTAAATAATTAGGTATAAAAAGCAGGAACTTATTAAAAATTACGTCATAAAAACTATATTTACACGTGAATTTTAAAAGAGAAAGAATATTGTAAAATAATAAATTCATTAACACGCGTTAGAACTCTTAAATAGGAGAAATTACGTCACATTTACGTCACATTACAGTTATTACATAAAATGAACAAAAAATAATTTTGCAAAACAGTTTAAATTTAGAAATTGCGCGAGACATTTATTTGATTTATTGAACAACAAACATATGACTTGTGTGTTTGACATGAGAGCCAGCTTATAAGTCAGAGATAAGATAGTACTAGGACATAAGACAAAGAAGACTAAGGACATAAGACAAATACATCCTGGGAGTTCCACACAAGGAGTGTGTGCAATGGAACCAGCGGGAATCGAACCCACAATCTCCTACCCTCGCAAGCGATTATCAGCGTGATGCTTTGACCCTTCGGCCACTTAGACCTCGTGATTTATTTGATATTTATTTGATATTTTGAGATGATCTTTCCCAGCAAAGAGGAGATTGCTGGCCAGCAGCAAGATAGGTGCTGGCAATGATGGAGAAGTGCTGGCTGATGGTCTACCACTGCATGACCACTGCTGGACAGCTTCAGTCAACTTTGCTGTTGGAAATCATCAGATAAAATTCTGGTGGATATCCATTTTATCTCATGCGCTGGCCCAGCACTACATGGAAGTGCACGAACTTTTGCAGTATTAGTGTTGGGAACCCTTACGCTAGGCGGCGTTGCGAATATCAAAGACATTGAGTATTTGAACACAAAACTGAAATGGATATCTTAACACAATTTAAGCTGTGAAGTTAATTTTTATTGAAACTGTAAAAAATATAGCACCACTGCCACCAACAAAATAAATAAGTAAATGAATAAATAAATAAATTCTTTATTTCAACGCACTTTTTTTTCTCCTTAAATCTGGTTTTACTAAATTTCAAAGGATTTCGGTTTTCATAATTTACGCAGTTCAGAATCAATAATAATAAAAAAAGCGTATAAAATACATAGGATTTCTATACAATAGAATAATTTCTATACCAGTTTAATGATTGGGAACGTAAATCACAAAAGAAAGAAACTTGAAATAGTGTAATGAGAGCTTGAAAACTACGAGCAGTCGTAGCGTACGCTGAAAGCACTTGTTCATGTCCGATTACGAAAACCAAGCAGCATCGAGCGAGGTTAGTACTTGGGAGGGTGACCTCATGGAAACCGCTGAAAGTATATTTCTTAAGACATTTCTATTATAGACACTTCTACAGATGTTTCTATAGCTCTTGGTGAAACTAGCTTATAGAAAAAGAGCCATAATTATATAATACCTTATTATTTTATAGAATTCTTTAAGAAATTTTTGTAAGGGAAAGTGCTGGCCCAGCAAAGGAATAGCAGTGGGATGGGTGCTAGCACTGCAGGAAAAGTGCCGGATTGAAGTAATGTGATGGTATATCAATGCTGGCCTGCTGCTGGCCATCACTGATGGGCCAGCTGCATTCGACTCGGACACTTTTCGACAGGTTTAAGTAATGACACCCTTGCACTTTTCCGCTGATGGCACTGCTGGCTGCCATCTTTTTTCCTGTTGATGGCCTACTGTTTCTTTCTTTGCTGGGTGTTCAGTGAACATACATTTTTCGCAATTATTATTATTTAAGAGAAACCTTATTGATGCTAATCTAAAAGCATTTATCAATAATAAATAATAGATCATTTTCTGTGCAGACACAAATATCTACTTAATATAAACAATCCAACAGCTTCATCATTATTGTGAAATATGTTCCTTTAGCAATTAGCAATTTTGAAGCTATAATTCATATAAGTCATCTTTTCTACTTGGACATTTTCTCAGTTGTTTATAATAACTTATTTAATATCTATCAAGATACTTTTCTACTAAGAAATCATCTTTATTGCTATGAACTATTTGTGTAATACATTTCTTCTAAATAATTGCTGATAATCAGGAAAGTCATATATCATGTTTAAATATTTACTTAAAGACATTATTTATCATTTTCTTATTGAAATTACTTTGTTTATTAATATCAATAACACTTTCAAGGACACTTCCTGGTTTTCAGTGCATCTCTACATTTGAAGAGGCAGTTGAAGTGCAACCTTCAGATTAAACGCACGCAGCATTTAACTCTTTAGCTGCGATATTTTTTAATTACGCAACCGGACATCCCCAAAAGCCTGGCTCTTGTCAACATTAACACTGGGTTTCAACTATTTTTCATAGGACAGCACAAATAATATTTCATTTCTAACAAAAGTATTTTCACGTGAATATTAGAAATAGAAAGAATAGTTTGGTCAAAATTACGTCAGATTAAAAACGATACATTTAAAATGTCTTATTTAAAAGAACTTTCTTTTCGCTTTGTTAAAAAATACCGGGAGACAATGACTCTGTTTACTTAATTCATTTTATATTAGCTTATTTTGAAATGTTTAGCTGATTTTATTTAATCAAAGACGAAAACAGCCATTGTATCTTTTAACAGCTAAAATTCCCCAGAAATGAATAGAAGCCCGTGTATAGGGAGATCGACACTGTTTTTTAAATTATAATAGAATTTTCCGAAATCTTTTTAAAGCCGATCAAATAAGCGTGCTTTTAGAGTCTGCGGTGTCTGAACGGGGGTTGGCGAGCGTAGCTCGTAGGGGGCAGAGCCCCCTAGTATACAATAAATTATGAAGATTATTGAGAAATTAAATCATTTTCGTATGGAAGGCAGTTAATCAAAGATTTTCTTTTTATTTATTTGCTTTAATGGTCAGATAAATACGATTGTTTGGTTGATAGAAAAGTTTATTTGCTCTTTTTATTTTATTAACGGCTACATATCTGCGTAAATATTAAAGAAAAATATTTATTATCTGTAAAAGGAATTAAGCGAGTAATATATCTTAAAAAGGAAGGAAGTTTTGTTTAACTATATTTCTAATAGGATAATTTTACATTTAATAGGGACATAATTAATTATATGATGATTTGTTAATTGCAGCATTATGTATCTCTCCCACTTTCCCACGAAAAATGAATATAACCCTAGTACAGCTCAGCTCATTCTGCCAACTAACGGACCTTATGCACGTGACCTGAGGTCGAGGCTAAAATTCGTCTGCTGGCGGTATTTACTGGTGGTGTTTAGCATAGCAGTCTATGAAGTGTGAGTTATTAATGCTTGTTTGTTAAAAATACCGCAAAAGACTTTGTTGTATCAGCATATACTTAATATATTGTAATATAAATTCAAAATGTTGTTCTGTATGCGAGAAAATTCCCTAAGCTTGCAAATTTTCAGTTAAAATGTATGCACTTAACCTGGATCAAGGCTAAAGTCGCCTTCTAGCGCTGTTTGCGCCTGCGCATACTGGCATTCTGGCGGTGCAGTGGCTAGAATATCATATCAGCTTACCGCCAGCTCTGGCGTCTGACGTCACCTGCATAAGGTCCATTATTGAGTTATTCTTAAAGAACTAACCGCATTGCTATCTGTTTTGAAACGATTAAAAATGAATTTATCATTAGGAGTTCCGAACTTTAAACGTGTGCAATTTCTAGACTACTTGACCGAAAGACTTCCCGTTTTGTGTCTAAAAGGAAAGTTTACCGAAGAATACAAGTATGGTGTCAAAAGTAGGTGTTGGAATAAAAATTTTTAAATGTTCTGCCATTTCTATATGTAAACAACTCCCTAAGCAAATTTTAAGTTTAACATTCATTAGTAAGGCGTTATTACTAATTGATTGGCACTAGTAATAATTTTTTATGATGATTGATAGCAGAGTTAGTAGGGGTGTATAGTTTCTTTTGACACATACTCTGTATGTATGTAATTATAAATAGTTATTTATCACGAATAACCAAATTTAGTTGATTAGAAATAAAATAAGAGCGATATAAAGAAAATCGTCTAGTGAATTTAACGAAAACATTGCTGTAAAAATTGAAACAGTACCGAAAAATTGGCGATAAATCACAATTAAAATAATAAAACTTTGTGTAAATCACCATAAAATCAAAACTGTGTATTGTTTTGATCTTATGGTTATTTATACAAAATTTTATTATTTTAATCATCGGTGGAAAAGTTAATAACTCTCTAAAACATTTTATTAATTAATATACACATTTTATGTCCTGTCCTGTTAAAAATACAAAATAAACGTTATAAATTGTAAAACTACATATATTTAAAGTAATTAAATTTGAATGCACAAATAAGTCATCTCAATGTAAAATGCATAACTATCGTTACAAGTTTAAGACTCAGTAAAATGAGAAAGAGATTTTTTAAATTTTTATTTGTAAACAAAATGTTTTTTAAGCAAAGGAATTCCCAGACCAATGGATTGACTGAGGTGGTCTTATATCTTGGCTAGCTACATCACGAGACAGATCAAGTTGTGTATTTTTGTTTTCTGTGTAAATAAGTTAAAGACAGCGTGTAATGTGTACTGGTGGATAATATCGATGATAAAAAAATCACTGCTTAAATTGCAAATATTTTTTTTTTAAATGCTGCTAAGTGCTTGAAAGGAATTGAACTAGCGCTTGAATGTTTACGACCCCCCCCCCTTCCGCCTTCCTCTCTCTAAAAATAACTTCTTTTCTTACAAATAAATAATGCAATAAATAATACAAATGTGCAACATAACTTGGATATCTTATTTATTTTCTACTTTACCGAGTGTCAAAATCGTAACGATACATTCTTTGTAAAAATATCTGGAATTGTTAAATAAAACACCACAAATTAATTTATTCATCAGTTCTTTTTTTGCCGCCTTCAAAGTAAACCCCCATCGAGTTCAATACAATTATGCTCGTGCAGGACTCTGTACATTTTTTCTAGACAGATTATAATGTGACCTTTTAGCCCATTCAGCAAATTTTCTTTTATGGCTCAATTGACACAAAATGTCTTCACTGAAGTAATAATTTTAGCTTCGGGAACAGGAAAAAGTCACGCGGGCCATATCAGGCGAGTACGTTGCTTGGTCGATAAAATTCGTTGTGTTTTTAGCGAAAACCTCTTGCACAACGATTGGGCAAAATTGAGCTCTTTCGGCCTAGTAGTTAGGCCCCCGGCGAGGCATTTCATGGCCAAAATAATAGTCATAACTTTAAAAACGGATTTAAAAGATATGTTCACCTCTTGAGTTGACACTCTAAGACATATACGATGATTTTTGAGCACCAGCTTCTTGATTTTATCAATGTTAGAGTCGTTCGTAGACGTTGAAGGTCAACCAGAAGAAGGTAAATCAACTGCCACTTTGCGGCATTTTTTGAATGTTTTATACCATTTTATGTCTGTCTTTTTGACATGCGCGATTCGCCGTAGGTCAGCTGCAACATTCTCAGTGTTTCGGAACACGGAATTTTGTTTGCAACATAAAATTTAAGACAGACTCTTTGTTCAACTTGTTTTTCCCTTGTAAAAATCTCATAGCATGCAAAAGTATGTCTGAAAAAATAGCTGAAGTCAACACACTAGGTCACAGATGGTGTTTAAAATCTGCGTTTTAACTCGGTACAAGGTCCCAAATTACAAAAAAAAAGAAAAAAAGTCGTGATATTTTTATGTTGTTCTTTTAAATGCTAAACTCCGGGTATATTTACACAGAATGCATTTCTCATTTCTCATTCACCATATATTACTATGTTAAAAATATTCGTTTTAAACGTAAACGTTTATTATTTAATTTTTTTTGTTAATAATAAATATAAAATAACAACCTATTTAGATTCTTAGTAAATTCAAGCATAATAATGAGGAAAGCGAAATTGGCTTATTATTGATTAAATATTAGCAAAATATCTTACATATTAATATACATTATTGCACCAATTCACATTTCATCTATATCGATGAAATATTTATATAATATTAGAAGTACTTCCAATTAAATACAAATATTTGTGGAATATTTGGATTAAGTATGAGTAACTTCCTAACCCCTTCGGGACCGGTGGTTTATACATAAATTTTATTAGCTTGTTACGAAACTAAATATTACTTTTCTTTTTTACTGGTGCCTAAAACAAATTCTGTATGCTCTTTTTGAGGGTGCATATGTGCACTCATTCATGGTCCCGAACGGGTTAAAAGATAATGCAGATACATTTTCGCAATGAATATTTTTTATTATATTGCATGTATTTTTAACAGAAAACCGATAAATGTATAATATCGACACAACGTAGAACCGATATTGTTTGATTATGAGAGATTTTTCCAAAATTGAAGAGTTAAGTGGAAGAACATGTTATGCTACATTTTCTTAAAAATTATTTTATCTTTTGGACGAAGGTGTTATCAGGTTTTCTATCATATGGTAAAGCTAAAATACCAAAGTTCTATTTAGCCTTGAAGATTTAAGACATTATTCATTAATATTTAATATTTTAATACTTAACAATGCAAATAATATTAATATTTTTTAATATTTAAAAATTAAATACGAATAAGTTTTTTTGATAGAGTTTAGTACCACACCTGTTAATATTTTAAACACATGGTATCACACAGAAAATAAATAATTAAAATTGACAACAAAAACTTTCACATCAAATTTCTTCAAATGTAATTTTTGTTACTTAACATGTTCTTCCACTTAGCTCTTCAATTATGAATCAATTATAATATGAAAATTACCGTTTCTGTTGCCTTCCTTCAAGTAAAGTTGTAGTTTCTGTTGTCAGAATTGGGGAAGCCATTTCAGAGTATGGTGTTATTTTGTCGGAAAGAAGACGAGCTTCTGCTTTATATGCTAAACTAATAACAGTATACAGAAAAATACATAAAAAAAAATGTATGTATATACTTATGTAATTTAAATTAAACTTATATAAATATACGTAAGCAGTTTATGATCATATTTGATTGGCATTATTTACATTCAATATAAGTTTTTTTTTTTTTTTTTTTTTTTTTCTTGTCTCATAAAATGACATAAACATTTCATACTGAAGTAATCTAAGCTTCTATGCAGGCTGAATTTGTGTTTAACGCAGCTTCTAAAATTTGCATTAGAGATAAGTTTATCTTCTTTTTAAATGCTAATTCAGTTTATGACATTTTCTCGCTGTGTTAACTTAGCCTTTTAAGAACTTTTGGAAAAATAAAATCAACAACAAGGCATTATTTCATCAAGACATCATATCAAAACATTTTTTGATGTTCAATATATCAAAAATTAAAACTGATGACTTCAAAATTAATTAGTCTTTCTTTTAATGAAAACACTATAAAAATGAAATTGGACAATCTTAGCAAAATATTTAAAGAACGCACGTTCTAGGAAGTTGAAGGTTATTTAAACATAAATTAAGCATGTCTTAGAAAGAGTGGCAATCCATCGTAAAAATCGTACCATAAAGCGTAAAAATTCAAAAACTGGAAACATCATAATGGAAGTCACAATATCACAGTTTTAAATTTAGTATTTTAAGAACGTTTCAGGAAAAATTTTGTGCTTTGTTTTTCCATTATTTTTTGCTATTAAATTTTGTTTTAAATTCCATTTTAAACAGACTAATGAATGACATGCTAAACTTAAAAGAATTTGTGCGACACGCAAAATTGGAAATTTTGGCGTCCTGTGCCATGGCTCTGATGAACAGGTCTTGGAGCACGTAGAAATCGAAATATTGATAACATTAATTCTAAGTTACAAACCCAATTCGTGACTTAAGGGGGCTGGTCACTCAGCTTCGGAATTCTCCTCCGTAATGTTAAGTCTATGGACTTTTGATGCATTCGTACATTTAAAATATCTTCTCGGGAAATTCATATTTTTAACATCTTTTTTTGTGTATTCTTCTTAAAGGATGTCTCTTATTTTCTTAGTTTTCAAAATATTTTTAAAATCTGTGCTGAATTTAATATTTTTAAGTAGCTTTCATTACAAAAAGCTACCTATTGCAGCCGTTCGGAGGAAAGCGATTTCAAAAAATTTTGGTATATTTTCATGGATCATGATCCCCAGACCCCGAAACCACCCTCCGTTCAAATGTTGATATATATATATATATATATATATATATATATATATACAGTAAACTCCAGACTATCCGGCCTAATGTGGGAGAAGGGTAGGCCGGATAGAAAAAAAGCCGGATAGGCCGGAGTTCTACAAATATTTACTCATTTCCTGCACCTCCCCATTATATTAAAAACACATGTTAAGCATTTTAAGATAACTTTTTATATATACAGTAGGTACACACAGTTTCAAAATTAGCAAAACATTAACGTAAAATGTAAGCCTATAATTCGGAAAAAATGATTAAATCTTTTTTTTACTGTTTATTAATAAATGATTGCACAAATATGAAAAGTTATGCATAAGATAAAAAGAGTCAAAACTTAGTTTTTAGTTTTTAATTGCATTCTATAATCCCTTCTTCCTGCTTCTTGTCGTGTGTTAGCGCTTTCCTACGGACGAGAATCTGCCTGTCTCGGCCGCTTGCAACATTCCTCATTTTTTTACTAGGCCGGATAGTCGGCGGTTTACTGTATATATATCTGATCTTTGTCACACTGTAACTCTCGTATTTATCAACTGATTTGGATGTAACGTGGGGTATACATAGTACATACCAATGTCTCGACCGAATTCATTGGCTAGCTTCATCCGCCATCTTGTTTCAAAATGGCGTCCATTTAAATTTTTTAAAAAAAATTAAAATTTGAAATGTGGTACCAAAAAATTGAAAAATAAAAAATATTTTTTTCTCATGTGTTTGACTTTGATACACAGATTCCGGAGCAGTTTTTGTTTCGTCTATATCTTAAAAAATGGCTGAGTTATAGCACTTTGAATTTCTAGCGTGGCTGACACTTTGAAACGACCTGATTTTTGTCAGGCGATAACAGGCGTATTTATGAGCCGATTTGGATGTAACTTGGTGTGTAGTACATACCAATTTCTCGACCGAGTTCCTTGGCCGCTTCATTCGCCATCTTGTTTCAAAAAGGGCTGCCATTTAAAAAAAAAAATAATTTTAAAATAAAATTTAAAATGAGGTATCAAAAAATTGGAAAATGAAAAAGATTTTTTTTTCTATGTGTTTGACCTTGATACAAAGATTCCGGAGCAGTTTTTGTTTCATCTATATCTTTAAAAATGGTTGAATTATAGCACTTTGAATTTCTAGCATGGCTAACATTTTGAAACGATCTGATATTTGTCACGCGATAACACGCGTATTTATTAACCTATTTCGATGTAAGAAGGCATGTGGGTAGTATATAGCAATGTCTCGACCAAGTTCGCTGGCCAGCTTCATCAGCCATCTTGTTTCAAAATGGCGGCCATTAAATTAAATAATATATATTTAAAGTGAGGTGCAAAAAAATTAGAAATTGAAAAAGGTTTCTTTCTTAAGTATTTGACCTTGATATAAGTATTCCGGAGAATTTTTTGTTTTGTCTTTATCTTAAAAAAATGGCTCTGATATAGCAGTTTGAATTTCTAATGAGGGTAACATTTTGAAAAATCTGACTTTTTGCCTGCGACAGCACTCGTATATATCAACCGATTCCGATGTGAGTGAGCATGTGCACATGAATTACTAAGTGCTCGACCAAGTTCACTGGTTAGCCTCATCCACCATGTTGTCTTACAATGGCAGGCACTTCAAGATATCGCCGAATTTGGCAACCAAATATAAGTTACTTTAAATAAAAGTAGCTTGGATAAAGCTGACTAATTTCGCGAAATTCTCATTCATAATGATTTAGTATTGCTAAAAATTAGTATTGAATCCCCTATAATCAGTTTTCACCAAATTGAGCTTCGTGTGTTTGAATAATATGAGCTGACTTTTAAAAAATAAGGAATATGAATGCTACCTCTTCCTCCCGGCACTGGCCGGAACGACTTTTTGTGTTAAAAGCGGGCAAACTGTGAGTAAGGTTCTAACACTTCCTATGAAATGAAATCTATACTTTAGAAATATTTTGAGAACTAAGAAAAAAAGAGACATCTTTTAGGAAAAGTACACAAAAAATACAAGTTAAAAATATTAATTTCCCGAGGAGATATTTTAAATATACGAATGCATCAAATGCCCACAGACTTTACATTAGTAAGGGGAAATCGGAAGCTGGGTGTCCAGCCTGTCTCTCTTTTTTTTCTTAGTTCTCAAAATATTTCTAAAACATAGACTTAATTTTATATGAAGTGTTAAAATCTTACTCACAGTTCGCCTGCTTTTAACACATAAAATATTAAATTCAGCATACATTTAAAAAATATTTTGAAAACTAAGAAAAAAAGAGACATCCTTTAAGAAGAGTACACAGAAAAAAGATGTTTAAAATATGAATTTCCCGAGAAGACATTTTAAATATACGAATGCATGAAAAGTCCACAGACTTAACAGTACGGAGGAAAATTCCTAAGCTGAGTGACCAGCCCCCTTAAACAAAAACTTAGAGGTTGGGGGATTCATGGCATTTACTACAGCGCCTAGAAGATACAGTGTGGAAAACGGCTACAAAATAGTGCTAAAAAATTGAATCCCATAAATGTACAACGATGCTCAATAACAAGATGTCGATCGTAGCGCCATCGTAGTGATTTAAAAACGATAGTCATTCTAAAAGAGACTGTTTAACCTATTTCACGTCATTCCTTAACTAAATTAGCTTATAACAGACCAAAATATCTTATATTTATAGTTTTCGATATTTAACATTCTATAATTTTTGAAAACACAGTGTTTATATTGAAAAGAGTTACGAGATGGCGCTCGTATCAGCATATTGCCGCTGAGCATTGTTGGAGATTTATGGTATACAAGTTTTTAGCACTTTTTAAAGCATTATAGGAATAGCCGTTTTCCACACTGTATCTTCTAGGCGCTGTAGCATTTACCATCTCAATCACCCTATAGTTGCGCCATCGTCACTGGCAGAAAGAAAGCATAAAAAAGAAGATTTCAATTATTACTGCTACATTGCAACACAACAGTTAATTTGAATTATTCATATAATTCTCCACAGACGGCGATACTGAGTTAAATTTTCATATTAAAGTTTCATTTGCCATTTGAGCAGTTTCACTTCGTTGTTTCTAAAATGAACTTCGTAAATTTTGGGAAAATTAAAATTGTGAAAATGGTACAAAAATAGACTTTTTTACAAAGGGAAGTTCGTATACTTTACAATTTTTTATCTATAATAATAAGGAAAGAAGTATGAGTGTGAGTGTGTGAGTGTATCGACGGTGTTCTGAAGAGACCGCTGCACGTAGAGCCACAAAATTTGGGGAAAAGGTACGTCTATATATGAAGTTTTGCACCTCGAAACTCGATTCTCGATTTTTTGATTAGATTTTTTTAAATTTAATTTTGTATGCGATTTTAGCGCTTTTTTAAGTTTCGAGGCGATATTTCCACATTAGTGAAAAGAATGCGGTTTCTTTCTTTTAACCCAATCTAGTAAATTCTCTTTTCAAAAAAGTTTATTCGGAATTCATACAGCGATTTTTGAATTTTTAGCAATTTTTTTATGCGATTATTGAGCAGCAGTTAATGCATCGCCATACCTATAAGAGGAGTTATCGTAAGGGGGGGGACCCAGGTCTGTCGCCATATTCAGAAAAGTTTGTCGCCAATTTGGCGATATATCGTCGAATTTCGCGACCAAATTTAGTAGCCAAAAGTGACTACAACTTGGCGATATCTCTAATATTTCGCCAAATTCCCATAGACATCCATTGTAAACCAATAGGGTTTACCTGCTTACAGAAAATCAACAAATTGAGATATTTTAATGCAACAAAAACTAATATTAACTTAAAGGGATTATATTAATTATATTTAAGGGAGTCCAAGTAAATGAATTATGAATAAAAGTAACATGATACAATGCTTAGCATGCTTTCCCAAACATAAATTTTAAGAGAACCCACAGGTCAAAGGAATTAGATTTGAAACTTTTATCCAATTATAGTAAATTTTGACTTTCATGATTTTTGAACTTTTTGTGGTTTTTAATGCGATTTTTAATTTTCTTCGCGATCTGCTGCAATTTTTTGACTTTCCATTTTTGACCTAAAGTACATTCTGCCCTCATTCCAATAAAGTTTATTCGGATTTCGTATAGCAATTTTCGAATTTTTCGGGAATCTTGTATGTGATTTTTAGTGTATTTTAGCGATTTGCTACCATTTTTTCACATTAGTGAAAAGAATCAACTTTCAATCTTCGAACACAATATATAATTTTTTTTTTCTCTTTTCGAAATTTGTGCAGTGATTTAATATTTTTTCGCGATATCTTATTGTGATTTTCAGAGCTTTTTCGCAATTCCTGCTGTTTTTTGACGTACCCGTTCAACGCCGGGCAAGTTCGCTAGTTCGAAAATATTTATAATATTTATGAGGAATGTGTAATTTTTTTATTTATTTCAAATATGAAAAAAGCACCTATATTCAATATTTTTTTATTTTTATTTTTATGTTTTAAAAATTTAAAATTATTTTCTTTTACATTATTAAAATGATGCATTCTAACATCTGAGTATATATTTTTCAAATCGGAGTTGGTGAATCACAAAGGAGCATTTCTTATGCCCACTACTGAACAAGTCCGAAACTTTCTGACACGTTTACTGACTCATTTTTAAACGTAAAGACACAAAATTCGCAGGGCTGACTATGGAAGCGATTTGAAATCGAAAAACGTTTTCCATTTTTTGATAAATAAATTATCTATCGAGTTATGAGCAATTTTGGGTCACATGATAACGGGCTTTTCTCCTTTTGCTGACTGTTATTTCTTTCGTCCAGAAATTCGGTTCAAAATGCCAATTTTGACAGGATTTTCTGAAAGATCATCATTTGAGTTTACCAAAAAATGGAAAATGTCTTTCGATTACATAGTTTCTGAATGACAACACCTGCCACCCCCATGCGTTTCCGAAAAATCAATTAAAACTTGTGTCATAAAGTTGCCCGTTTGGATTTGTGAACAGCCTTAAGGATGTTATCAAGTTCCTTGCTCAAAAACGCGAAACTGTCTAACACATTTTCGGATTCAATTTTAAATGTAACGGCGATTTGGAATCGAAATTAGCTTTCTATTTCTTTTTTTATAAATAAATTAGTCATTGAGTTATAAGCGATTTTTATCGCGTGATAACCAGTTTTTCTCCTTTCTGTCGCTATCACATATGGAAATTCGGTTTAAAACGCCTACTTTAACAATATTTTCTGAAAGATCTTTTGTGTTTACCAAAAATGCAAAACGTCTTTCGATTACATAGTTTCTGAATAACAAAACCTACAAATTTTATACGTTACCAAAGAAAAATTAATTAAAAAATATGTTACAAAGTAACCACTTTGGAATGAAGAAAAGATGTTTATCATATGTTAACCTTTCCCAAACAAGATTCTGCTGGAAGGCATGTAGGTAGAGTTTTTTTTTTTTTTTTTTTTTTTTTTTTCCCAGCTAAGCAAACGATTAATGATTAATGTCCTTGATTTTTATACTTGTTTCAATGCCAGTTATACAACTTCAGTAAATAATCGTGTCTCGGGGGAAAGTTTTACAAAGAAAACCTGCCACTTTCTTCTTCGTACTCTTCATAAACAAATACGAATTCTTATACAGTGAAATTACTTCGAAATCCTAGAGAATGGTATCACAATTTGCGCAGTCTCTTCAATGCTTCAAATCCGCGTAAAGCTCTAAGCAATATTTTTACTCAGTGATGTCTTTATGATGTTTCCTATAAAGTATATACATTGTTTAAATTAAATATTTAAGAAGCCCACAAATGTTTGAAATGACGAACATTTACGGAAGTTTAATCGTGGATTGGGAAGCCTGTAATTTATTTAGACGATTACTTCTTTTTTGCCTTTATTTCTTTAAAATCTTATTCAGTGATGTCTTTATGATGTTTCCTGTAAAGTACATACGTTGTTTAGATTAATATTTAATGGGACCATAAAAGTTTGAAATGACACAAATTGATTCTGAATTATGAATTCATGAAGATTTCATCTTCTGAAGCATTTTTCGTGGATTTTTGAAACTACATTAGAATATTTACGTAATCATTTAAAATTTTAGAAGGATTTTAGAAAGATTTAGAAGGATTAATCAAATTTAAATTTATAGGGATTTTCTAGAATATTTATAACCCCACTCAAATCTTTTATTTTAAATCTTTTTCTTAGTATATTGTAGAGTTAGGAAATGTACAAATGTAATCTTCTTATGTTCTTACAATAAAAATATAGAAATATTTCCGAATTGAAAATCCCCCCCCCCCCCCCCAACGCCAAGAAAGATGAAAAGATGCAAAATCAAAAGAAATCATCCTTTTAAAAATATTTTTGTTCTGTGTAATCAATAATGATTTTGAAATAAGGTAAAGTAATGCATCTATAACTCATTCTAAACTGTATTACTACTAACACATGTATTAAATGAAATTTATAACAAGTTATTTTAATGGTACTTATAAGTAACGTCAGTAGATAAAGGGTTAATCGTGGATTGGGAAGCCTATAATTTGTTTAGACGATTATTTCTTTTTGCCTTTATTTATTCAAAATCTTACTCAGTGATTGATATATTTATGATGTTTCCTGTGAAGTATGTACCTTGTATACATTAAATATTTAATGGGACCACAAAACTTTGAAAAGAAAATTGACTAAAGTTTAATCGTGGATTGGGAATCCTGTAATTTCTTTAGACGATTACTTCTTGTTGCCTTTATTTATTCAAAATCTTATTCAATGATGTCTTTATGATGTTTCCTGTAAGTATGTACATTGTTTACATTAGATATTTAGGGGGCCACAAAAGTTTGAAATGAAAAGTTTAATTGCTGACTGGGAAATCTGCAGGGCCTGATTAATTCAGGGGCAGGATTTAGACAGCTCCCATTAGAGTAGTCAGGATTTTTCATGAAATGTGCCAAAATTGTTCAAAATTCATGTATTTTCTAACATTTAGGAAGAGAATGCACCTCCACCCTTCCCCTCTACTTCCCGTACCCAGTCTAACCACACACAAAAAAAAAACCAACAACAACAAAAAAAACGAACTATATCATTAGAAAACTAATGATTAAAATTTTATTATAAAAACTTAGCATTCTATTGTTTGAAAACAATAAGGAATTCTTTATTGACGCTTTCATTATAACGAGACAAGTTAAAACAATTAATTATGATAAATTTGGGGCATTTTCTCATAGACATCTTATAAAATACGTAGATAAGCGAAGTAAATTTTGCAAACAAGAACTCCTGTCAACTAATCCATCATTTTTTCGACTGTTATCCTACTAATACTTCTTCTTAAAGTTGGGACAATCTTTTTGTGATACCCTGTATACAGATGTGCGTAGTACCTGGTACAAAATTTAAGCATACATACAATATGTATGAAATTTAGTACTAGCCACTTCCACATTATTCGCTAACAATTTCTATGGATAGATAGAAGGGGGCGCCCTGAATGGTAATCGCCCCGGGATCCTATATAGCGCAAATCAGGACCTGGAAGTGTGTAATTTATTTACACGAACACTTCTTTTTGCATTTATTTATTTATGTTTTACAGGAAAACCCCCTTTAAATTATAATAATAATAATAATAATAATTAACTAAACTTTTAATATTGTTCGACAAAATTCTATTTTGTAATACTAGTTTTGCACGATTTTGAAATACAGGTTCTGTAATTTTTAGTCGTAATTTCATATTTATGCTGCTTATTGCGTTGTCTTGCGATTATAACTGAAAAATAAACAAAAATTTCTAAAAAAATAAAAATATATATATAATAAAAAATTTTAAATCCATAAAAATTGATCATATTTTTTACCATAACTTGAAAAATAATTTTTTTTTTCAAATATAGTTTGTAGATAATCAAATTTTTTTAAATTAGAAAAACAGAAGCATATCAATCCGTTAACTTGTTAAAAGTTATTGTTCAAAACTGATGAAAAACAATGTTTAGAGATGATTTTAAAGTTTTGTCTTCGCGGGTATTGCCGGTCTGCGCGGCACAACGTTTACAAATCGTACTACTGGAATTACTGGAGTTTTTTTTTTTTTTTTTATCGGACCTACTGTACGGTTCAAAAATTATAAATAATAATAATAATAATAATAATTTAAAAAAAATTCAAACCTTTCTGGTCACCTTAACTAAAAAAAAAAAAAAAAAAAAAAAAAAAAAAAAAAAAAAAAAACCCTAATATTAAGGTATAAAATAAAATTATAAATGCTGATTTTACAAAACAACATACAATGTTATTAAGCAAAAATAAAAAAAATATCTTTAAAGCGTCTCAAGGTCTCAAATCAGATGAAACGTTTTTCTTTTTTGTTCATTGTTTTTGGCCACGATAAAATAACAAATTTAAGTTTTTTCCCCCTTTCGAAGTTTATCTATATCCACATTTCTATTTTATATCGATTTGAATCAGTCTCTTTCTGCAACTTGTATTAAAACAGAAAGAAAATCAATGTCATAAATGTTTTACAGCATTGTCGTTATTTCGTATTGTTATATTTAATTCATAATACAATTGTTATAATTATATTACCAACAAAACTATAGCAATCGCTTTGGAGTAAAATTGTAAGATTTTAGTAGCAATAAATTAACACTGATAATCGCTAACTTAAGACAGTTTTTCACTTTAGGAACTATTAAAGGAACTTTTTTTTTATTACTTTAGGAAATATTAAAGGATTTTTTTTATTACTTTAGGAACTATTGCTGTTATTACTAGGATTTAAAAAGAAACTATAAAACAATATAGTACTTAAAATAGTAATTAAAATATTGCAATGAATTGTATAATATTCATATTAATATAAATACACATTGCATTGATATAACAAAAAATGTAAAGAAATTGCTAATTTAATAATAGAAATTAAACTACATCTTCAAGTACCAGTTCTTCGCATAATGAAAACTGTTATGTCACAGAACTGTCATAAAATTTCGAATTTTTTTCACGGAGGCAAATGGATCCCGTACGTGAAATTTTAATCGGCGGAGAATTTCCCGCTGTAATCGCACTCCAGATCTATTGCTATAGACATGGTTGTAAACTCTGTTGGCAGTTTTGGATGAAGTAAATAGCTTTAAAGTGTATAAATTTTACAGCTATATTTACACACTCCCTTTTTACAAGTTACTTGTATGTACGTAAAGGTTTTTTTTTTTTTTTTTTTTTTTGAAATCTTGCTATCTTTCTATGCAATCTATCTTTACATACTTAAAGATTTCCTTTCCTTTCTTTTAGTTTTCTTATTTTTTTTAAGAAATAATATTTTTACATTTAAAATTTGCCTAACAGCGAAATACTTTTCCAGTTTCATTCTTTATCAGCAGTTAATTTTGTTTGTTCGTACCAAAATGTTTAACATTTTAAAACAATAGCAGAATTAAGCGATTGCGCAGGTTGCCACTTCTTATGTTGACCAATAGCTACACGCGTTATTCTGCTTTTATTGCCAGGCAACGCTATCAATTCATAACATTCAAAGTATCAAAACTCGATATATTTTGGTTGCACAAAAATGGAATTTTTTTTGTTTTACTTAGTTCATCATGGATAAAGGTTTTTAAGTATACCTTACAAAAGGCATATAAAAATTCAAGTTTTATAACTTAACCCTTTATACCTCGACGGTACTTTAAAGTACCATTAAAGTAACTTGTTATAAAATTCATTTAATACATCGATTAATAGTAATAAAGTTTAGAACGAGTTACAGATACGTTACTTTAACTTATTCCAAAAGTATTATTGGTTGAACAAAATAAAATAAAAATATTTTTAAAAGGATGATTTCTTTTTCATTTGCATCTCTTCAACTTTCTTGACGTTGAAAGATTGTGGGTGAAAAGCTGCAGTTGGGAATTATTCCCATATTTCTATTGTAAGAGCATTATACGTGTACATTTCCTAATTCTATAAAATTCTAAAAAAATATTTTAAATAAAATATTTGAGTGAAGTTATAAATATTGCATAAAATGCATATAAATACAAATTTAATGAATTAATTAAGTTTAAATTGCAAAATTCTTTTAAAATTTATTAAATGATTGTGTAAATCTTCTAATGTGGTTTCAAAAATTCACGAAAAATGCTTTAGAAGATGAAATTTTCATAGATTTATAATTTGGGACATATAGGGTTAAAAAAACAATTACACATAATAAGCTATAATATATTTCCTGAAAATAAAATTTTCTGTTACAAAAAGTATTAACATACGTACCGCCGCATAGTATTATTCAAGTCTGTCTTTTGGTCAGGATCTGTTTTGGGTACGCTAATAGAAAACCACATCTGGAAATTAAGAACATGATGATATTCAAATAAAGAGAATCGAATCTCTTTGTAATTTAAAGATTCCATATATGCTTTCTATACATATATATTCTATATACATTCTATTACATATATATATATACATATATTTTGTACATATATTTAAAAAAAAAACTTAAAAAATTAATATAGTTTTTATTGGTAAAGGAGGGCATAGGTAAATTACTAGAAAATAAAAAAAAGTGCATACGGGGTTATTTAAAATTCCATTTACAAATTTTAAGAAGTAGTAGAGCACAAAAGAATAAATAATTTTTGCATAAAAAACAAGGATCATAATTCATTTATTTAGTCAAAAATATGGGGTGTTTCATTCCAATTTGAACATAACTATTGTTCGTAGCTTTTACACATGTAAAGAAAGCTATTTTAGTGAAATTGTCAACAGCATGCTATCTGTGAAAAGCAATGACATCTCTTAGAGTGAAATGCAAAGACGTCAATGGAAAAAAAAGGAGAGAGAGAGCGAGAGAGAGATGAACAGAAAATATCCCACATATTTTAATCACCCATACACTGTTAAAAGTTTGCAGCATTCTGTCCAGTCATTCGACCGTTTTTTGAAAAAACGGTTTCATAACCGTAATTTAACTATATTCTGACCATAAAATTACCATTAATATGGTCAGAATAGTGTTAAATTACGGTTGTGTAACCGTTTAAAAAAAAAAAAAACGGTCAAATGACTGGACAGAATGCTGCAAATTTTTAACAGTGTACCGTAGTGATGCGCAGAATGTATGATTCTATTGTTCGAATCAATCATTCTGACATGCGCAAAAGCATAACTGCCAACCTTTGTTTTTCTTTTCATTCAATTTCTACTAGAAGTTTTGTACCGAAAAAGAAGTTTCTTATTTTAACTAGGATTAATTTAGGAACCTCATAAAAATGTAAAAATTCTTTTTATCTTCAAAATTTCTGAAGATAATTTATTCAAATAATTACGAAGGCTGACAACTATGCTTTTGTTTCTTTTCTCTTTACAACATTTCTGGTGGTAATTGATTAAAAATATATACAAATTTGGAAACTATGTTTTTGCTCATGCACGAATGATTCATTCGAATAGTAAAATAATTCATTCTGCTCATCACTACCAGGAAAAGGCGAAAATAACATTCGATTTGGAATTCTGTCTTCTTTTAATTTATATTAAAAAACAACAAAAACTTAATACTTAAATTGAAAGAAACTGAGAAATTTTCAATACGAACACCCAATTTTGATGTCATATATAGATTTGTCGGTAATGTTTACCAAACGGGAAGTCATTTGGTGAAGTAGTTAAGAAACTAAGAAGGCGTCAAGTTTGGAACTCTTGATGTTAAATTCTGCTTTAACATTTTTAAAACAGGCTAGTTTTCAAAGAATATCTCAAAAACTACTAACAGAGATAAGTGGTTGGTTGATTCGTAAATTACGTAAACTACTACACGTGAGTAACTACGGTCATTTTTTTACACACGAGAGCTAAACAGACTGGGACCTCCATTTAAAGTCTAATTTCGGATTCGCATATTTAAAGCTTCTAGAAATTGAATTCTGTTAAAAAAATTATAGGTTACAAAATTACAATACATATATATTTTTTTCGAATAATTAATTTCATATATGAAATTAATATTTATTTTCGACTATTAATTTTATTTGAATTTAACATTAGGAGATTCAAACTTTGCATCTGTGTTATTCTTGAATTATTTCAACAAATGACTTCCCGTTTGGTATTCATTTTCAAAGATAAAAGTTATCGAAGAATCCAAATGTGATGTCAAAATTGGTATTTCGAAAATTTGTTAGCAATATAGAGAGACAGCCATCTCATTTTTTTTTTTTTTTTTTTTTTTTTTTTTTTTTTTTTTTAATTAAACTCTTAATTGAAGGGCTATTTTCATTATCTGGGTAACAATTTGCTGATTAAAATTTATAGGTTGCTTGTTTTTTTTCTTGTTTTTTTTTATAATTGTTTCAGTATTTCGATTAATGAGACAGTACACTGTAATAAAAGACAAATGTTTCTTAATTTACGAAAATATAAAATAACCATGAAGGAAATTATACAATAACCTTTTCCAAGTCACTCGCAATTTCAAAAAGAGTTCTTTGTAGTCAGGAACCTAAGAAACAATATATATTTTCCAGATTTAAAGAAGCGTTTATAAAAAACAAAGTTTCTTTTGCTGGCACTAATTTTCGGAAACATTTATGAATAGTTTCTATAGTGCATTAGGGTAAACGCACCGGTAGTGTGCCACTTAAGGACATTTACCTAATTATTATTAAAGTAATAAGGAATTCTGAAGGACATATATTTTTTTTAACCTAGTCTTAACCTTCAGGTATCGGAATAAACATTCAAAGTTTCAAAATATATTCTTCGGAAAAAATGAAAAATTAAAAAAGTTACCTCCCTCTATGCTCCGGTAGTGGGCCCCCCAGAAGTGGGCCACTCCAGTTTTGAGTTTAGTGTAAAAATGCTGAAGTGATACCTTTTTTACAGTTCTAAAATTGAATATACACAAAAATGAAATAATACATAGAAGTTTAGATGATTACGTAAAATAATCTCACTAGTAAATGTATAGATCAAGGGCGTCAACTTCAGTTCTGTAAATCAATTTTCACTTTATCTCACTTTACATATAAGCTGATGTTCTACAAGCTGCAAAGTAATTTTTTTAGATTATAACATGGTGTCCTTTCTTATCGTTTAAAAATAGCTAATTCCCAAAAAGCTGGTTTTAGAGCTATAATTTTAATTGCTGAACTATTTCACAGTTTTTTCATCATCTGAAAATCCATTTCCATCAAAATAGTTACATCTCCTTAATGTTACGAAATTTAATTTTTGTGCAGTTTTGTGCAGCTATGAGTTATATTTAAAAGTCTGCTTATATGCTTTCACTTGTTAAAAAGTAAATATCCCCATATTCTGTGATCAAAGCTTTCTGAATTGTGCTACAATGAATTTAATGAATTTGTAGCGATTTCTGTCATTAAAAATGCATTTTCTGTGTTTTGTACCATAATCATACAAATGGTAGAAAAAAAAATCAACAGTTTTCATCGACAATAATAGTAGACAATTTAGCAATTTTTTTTTTTTAAATCGAAATGCATAGTTTTTTTCCCTCTACATAACAGTCTCTTATATTTTGTCATTTAAAAAAAAATCTGTCCTATTTGTTATTTCGAAGTGGTGATAAATAATAAGACAAATATAATAAACAGGATAATTAAAAGTTGAAGTGATTGCAAACCAAAATGCTTTATTCCAAAACGAAAAAAATCTCAAAATGTGAGAGGGGTTTACAGCCAATTTATTACAAAGAGTACTTTAGGTTGAAACTTCCAATGAAAGAGAGGCATCAGACTCGGGCGATAATTTCCTGACTCTCCCTTTTTTTCCATCGGCTATTTTTTAACTCTTCCTTTAAAATTTTTCTTTTTTCTCTTTCGGTTTTTCTTTTTTTTCTGCATCTTTAGCATTTTTAAGACCTTCTCTTTTCTTATAATATTGAAGCATTTGGGGAGAAGTCACATCTGCAGGAAGTTTCTCTCTTTTTGTTTGCGTTACTCCTCCCCCTTCTGGTCAAAAAAGAACTCTTTTAAAGGGAGATCGTACATTTTTAGATGGGCCACGATTTGAAGACACTGAATGACTGCCAGTCTCAGTTGATTCTTCTTGAATGTAAAGGTCCACTTCAGCATCTTCAACAATTGCTCTTTGCTATTGCTCAACAGTCTCAGTATCAGCAGTGTCAATAGACTATTCAGTGTATGCCGCCTCGACAAATATGACTGGTGTACCCTATAACAAGTAAAACTAAAAATTGAATAAGTAATTGTAAAAAATATACTCAAGTGTTTTATATCCAAATTGTTTTGCGATAGATTGCCTGGGAAATTGGTTCCATGTTCAAGTCTCCTTCGTCTCCAATCATAAGTAGTAAAGATATGTGTGCTCAAAGGGCCTTTCCATTTCCCTTTATTTTCTAAGGAAGATTTAATTTTTTCATCTCCAATTTTATCTTTAAGAACTTCCAAGAAGGAAAAAATAATTCCTATCTCCTTTATTGGTGTTATTATCACTTTCTTTGATATTAGTTTGGATTCAACAGTTACTTTCTTTGGATCCCATGGAACTAGTCTACATGCTTTGAATCCATTCACAATTGTTGCAGAAGTTAAACGATCTGGTGCTGATTTCAGGATTGGTGGAAAGTCATGTTTCTGCACCTGTTTGCCTTCATGGGTTATTCTAAAGTTCACTACTTTCTGTCACCAAGCACTTTTAAGAGTATGGAAAACAGCAATGTCCATTGGTTGCATTAGGTGTGTGGAATTTGGGAGAAAACTACCATTCAATTCCATGATCAGAAAAGATGGTGCTTAGATTCAAAGATCCTTATAAGGGTCAATCCATTTCAAGTGGTCCAGCACTGGTTGCTCGACCATTTTTAAAAAATCTGAAATTTTTTGTACAACAACCCTAACATGATGCAAGTTCAAAATCACTATTATTATAATTTTATTAATTTTTGTTTGTGCATGGCGGCCATCTTTGTTTCATCGTCTGCAGCAATTTTCTCACAAGAAGGGTTTACGGAATTGTAAATAATTCATTGTTTATTTATCCAATTCAAGTGCGGATTAAAGCAATTTGTACAGAATACATTGGGCTAAAAATTTGGTAATGGAGTAGTTTCCGAAACTAACTGCTTATTGGTAAAATTTAAGCATAAAGTTTCATTTTTTTTTTCCAAAATTTGTCCGTTTACAAGAGGAAATTTTTCTAGCAAGGAAAACTGTCAATATGACATAATTTTTTTTACAAATAGGCCAAAAGTACTTGTACTCACACGCCGAGTTCCAAATCTGGGACTTGCTTTCTCTTCGCTAAAAAAAAATCCCAAATTTTTCAAAAATGACAAAAATCGCACATTTCAGGCTGTGATATCTCTAGTGGGGCACGAGATAAAAATCTGAAAAATTTTTTTATAAGAGTATTGTATGGTAGTGTTATGCACAAGAAATTTCAGGATGGAGATTTGACTACAAGCTGAGATATGGCAAGGGCAACATGTCAAAACAATACTGCCAAACTATTGTTTTGTTCTAGTCACAGCTAAGTATTTATCTCAGAGTATCATTTAAATTTATTTTTTAGATTATCTTTAAATAATAGTAACAGAAAATAAATCCTTTTGCAATTAATTAAAAAAATAATTATGCCTAAGGCCTACATTTTGTATGGTTTCAGTAATTTTTTTTTGTAATTTTAGTAACTAAAGAAACCTCAGCAGTTTTACGTAAATATATATATGTATATACACAAGACTTGAGACAAAAACAGAATAGGGAAAACGAAAAGCTGTTAATGTTGGCATACTTGTTGAGACATGATCAAACGTGTCAAAACACATCCCTGCTTGTTGGTTTAAAAACCACAATTTTAATGCTGCTTGGCAGTCCCTGAAACTTGTTCCTACCATAAGTATATTCCTGTAAATGAAACATTATGCGATGTTACCATGCATCAGCCTCAAGTAATTTTCAGAAAGTAAAGATACCCAAAGCCTTTTCAAAATTTATACTGCAGAAAAATCACATTTTTGCATAAGAAGTAAGCTAGGAGTAGCTATTAATGAACTGAGACTTGCACATAGTGATTTAAAACTATATTTCTATGAGCCAGCAGGACCAAGATCTTCAATCAAGTTATCAAGAGATGACAAGACTTGGTTCCTACAAATAAAATTTTGAGAAAGATCAAAATTGTGGTTTTTGAACCATCAAGCAAGAATGTGTTTTGACACGTTTGATCATGTTTCAACAAGTATGACAACATTAACAGCTTTTCTTTTCCCCTATGTTGTTTTTGTCTCAGGTCTAGTATAATTTTTTTTCCTTTATGTGAAAGTGCTGAGGTTTCTTTTAGTTACTAAAATTACTTACAACAAAAATTACTGAAACCATACAAAATGTATGGCCTTAGGCATAATTATTTTTTTAATTAATTGCTAAGCTTTGCAAAGGGCTTTATTTTCTGTTACTATTATTTAAAGATAATCAAAACCATAAATTTAATTGACACTCTGAGATAAATACTTAGTTGTGCCTACAACAAAACAATAGTTTGGCAGTATTGTTTTGACATGTTGCCCTTGCCATATCTCAGCTTGTAGTCAAATCTCCATCCTGAAATTTCTTGTGCATAACACTACCATACAATACCCTTATAAAAAAAATTTCAGATTTTTATCTCGTGCCCCACCAGAGATATCAAAGCCTGAAAAGTGCGATTTTTGACATTTTTTGAAAAATTTGAGATTTTTTTTAGCGAAGAGAAAGCAAGTCCGAGATCTGGAACTCGACATGTGATTACAAGTACTTTCGGCCTATTTGTAAAAACAATTATGTCATGTTGACAGTATTCCTTGCTAGAAAAATTTCCTCTTGTAAACGGACAAATTTTTGAAAAAAACTGAAACTTTATGCTTAAATTTTACCAATAAGCAGTTAGTTTCAGAAACCACTCCATTATCAAATTTTTAGCCCAATGTATTCTGTACAAATTGCTTTAATCCGCAGTTGAATTGGATAAATAAACGATGAATTATTTACAATTCCGTAAACCCTTCTTGTGAGAAAATTGCTGCAGACGATGAAACAAAGATGACCGCTATGCACAAACAAAAATTAATAAAATTAAAATAATAGTCATTTTGAACTTCCATTATGTTAGGGTTGTTGTACAAAAAATTTCAGATTTTTTAAAAATGGTCAAGCAACGAATTGATGATTCTCTGGACCACTTGAAATGGATTGACCCATAAATAAAACTTCAGGTTGCTCTATGCAATGCTTATTTAATATGGCTCAAAATTTTTAACCTTTGTCTTGAGTATTGAACCTTTGAAGTATGAATTATTTTAGATATTAATTTCTTTTAATAATCATATGTCTGATAGCTTAGTGAAGTTACATTTTCGCTGCTCCAGATGGGAGCGACTTGTGCACCAATAGTGGGCCCTTGGCCCACTACTGGTTCTACTGAACAAAAAACTAAATAAATTATATACGAAGTGAGAACCTCAAAAAATACTTAATTAAAATAAATTAAACAAAAATTATTTTTTGAGCATATGCTCAAGTAGTGGGTCCCCATGCCCACTACTGGTACAATTTAAGAAAGTGTGATCCAGAAGTACTCCACCCCTTAAGATCAATATAATACTCAATTTTTAAGTTTTCAGCTAATCTAACAAATTATTTACAATGTAATCAATCCATTATATCAATGGAACTTTAATTTTAAATAAAACATAATATTAAAGAAATAACGCTTTAAATAAAACCTTATCTCTTAATAAAATCACTAAGAATTTGTCAAAAAATCTGTGTTTGAAGACACTCTAGAATATAAACAAATATATCTACAGGAAAATAACAATTATTCCAAACTGTTTATGGAAAGTTAACATTTAAGGACTTTAGCTAATCAGATTTCTTTTAGTCGTTTTTCTGAAATGGATTGTGAGCTTGTTTTTAACCTTTGAAAATTAGTGGCCCACAACAGGTACGTGGCCCACTACGGGTGCGTTTACCTTAATCCGTTTTCTCAAACCGTAATTGTAATGAGACATCCTGTATTTTACTATACAAAAATTGTCTGAGGCAGTATGTTCTAATATCCAAATTTGTACATGGAATTTTGAATCCCTCTGCATAAAGACTTAGGAAATATAGTGACCACAGAAAAGTTTTTAAAATATTTGGCATTTGTGTTTATATTGACTCACGAAAAATCTTCAATCATGCACTTGTGAATTTTTTGAAATCTCTGACTTAAATATTTTGCGTTGCCAATAGTTTCACAATAAGAGTAAAAACTAGTCGGATGTGCCAGTCCCAAAACTTTCTAGTGTCTCATATATGTTAATACTTCAAAATTCACTATCACAGTGCCAAAATTAAATGGATTTACCTCAAAGCCTAATCAGAAACAACTTATGTCTGCGTCTAACTGAATCTGAAGTTTGATGAAAATCCGTGCATTAGTTTTTGAGATTGAGCTATTATGAAAATCGTGAAAAATCCAACTTAGCAGCACCACCTATATGGCAATTAACACAAAAAAAACCTAATTAGCAACAACGTGTGTCAATGTCTAACTGGATCTGAAGTTTGATGAAAATTCGTGCATTAGTTCTTGAGATAGAGTTATTACGGAAACCGTCAAAAATGCAGTTAGAAGCGTCACCTGTTGGGCGATTTACACCAAAACGTAATCGGCACCAATTTATATCAGGGGTTAACTGATTATAAATTTTTATTAAATTCCGTGCATTCGTTCTTGAGATAGAACGCCCACAAAAACAGAGTCACAAACAGATATTTTGTAAAAACATTTTTTTCGCGATCTCTGACTCTTAAAACGTGTAAATCCATCGAAAACCGGAAGTCGAAAATTTCCGGGAATACTTTCTTATTAAAGATAGAAAATATTAATATTAAAAATAATTGTGCAATAATATTAAAATTATTTTGAAATCAACGTCAATATTTTCACAATAAAAGTATTACATTGTAAGGGGGAAAAATCATACAATAAGCATACTACATTGTAAATATTTCGAATTCAATGCCAATTATCCACAATATGAGTTTTCATTGTGGCTTTATTAATATTTTGACTTCAATGGTAATATTTCTGCAATAATAGGATTAAGGCATAAGTATTTTTGAATTCAATGGCAATATTTTCTCACTAGTAACAGTAAATTGTAAATATTTATCAAAAAAGGCAATGCATTTTTTATTTTTGTGCAACATTATGCCCACATTTTTACAAGTATACGGCAATAGAAATTTTCAGCAATTCAAAAAATACGTTTATTTGAAAATTATCGAAAAATGCTTTTTATTCTTTGCTTCTTTTTTAATGTTACGAATAATAAAAAACAAAATTCAGTAATAAATCAAATATTTTTAAACTACAGGAATTTTAAAACGTTTTATTTATATAATTTTCTTTCAAGATTTTATCTTTAAAATATCCATTGTAAGAAATCTACATTATTTTTATTTTTCTAAAATCTACAAGAACGAAAAAGAAAAAAAAATTGAAATGTTAAATTTAAATTATGTGCAGAATATAAAAAAATTGGTTAAAAATGGCACTGTAAATTATTATTGTGATTTAAAAAATATTGAATTTTTATTTTTGTTCACTTTCTTTCGTAGTTCAACCTCTTCAGTAACGATTTTTCATGGTGAGAAAAAAAAAAAAAAAGTTACTTTTTTTTACGATTTACCCATTTTATATTACTAGAAATAATAATAAAAAAAACACAAAAAAACCAAACAAAACCCCCCCCAAAACAATAAAAAATCACAAAAAAATTATAACGTCCGCATTTGTGGCCGCTGAACGTTGATGGTAATTTAAATACTACTTGGTTATCCCGTCGACCAATTTTGCCAAATTATACAAATCGCCAAACTATTCGCCAAATTATGCAAATTGACATAATTTTTATTTTAATTAACGAAAGAACAAATAAATTATTAAAAATACAAATAAAAAGTCGAATTAAAAATAAGTTGATGACGTGACAAACTCGTGTATCGTGTTTAATGTCAAGAGATTGTGACATTAACGATCAACCATCATTGGCATTTAATCTTATAGTTTGGCGATAGTTTTGTGGTCTACGGCATAATCAAGTAGTATCGTAATTTATAAGTGAAATGATTTTTTATAAAATAAAAAAAAAGCACAGTAAATATCTTTCTTACATTTCTACAAATTATTAAATCTTATTATATTTAATATATCTAATATTATTTTTATCAAATATTAACGATTTGTCCAAATGAATAATCGGTACTTTTCGGTTAGCCGGGCGTCAGTGTTATATATACATATTTATATACATACATATATGTAAATATACATACATATATGTAAATATACATATATATACATATACACATATTGTATATACACACACATATATATTACATACATACTTATATATACATATATATATATATGTTATATATACATATATATGTATATATAACACTGGCGCCCGGCTAACCGAAAAGTACCGAATAATCCAACAACACTGACTCCCAAAAAATTACTTCACGCTTGATCTCTAACTGTACATTGGAAATAACATTATCAGTGTAGCCAAACCATACAATTTTTACTTCTCTTGTTGAGGGATCTGCAGTGAATAAGTTATTATCAATTTTTTGTTCTTTTTACCATTGACAGTAAGTATAATTTTAAAAAACTAAACATCTATATATGTGGTCAAGGGCGTGAAGAAGTTAAAACAGAAAATGTTTTCGCATCTTATATTTATGCAGTTACATTTATAAAATAATCTACATTTGATTTTCTTTTATAAAAATGACCATATGAATTAAAGAAAGAAGGCAATAAGCTGAGAACGTTTTGAAAATAGTAAAAAAAGATTAAGATATAATAGATATTACAATTAAAAAAGGGATTAATATCGCTTAATAGCTGTTTAGATGCTCATTAAAAGTCACACATAAATAAATAAAAAAAAAACCCATCTACATTTTACCTTTTTATGTTAAAATTGGCCTACAAGTTAAACAAAGAAGACAATAAACTGAAAGTGCTTTAAAACAGTAATCAAATATTTTTATTGCATTGACAATTTTAGAATAAAAAAATAGATTGGTATATTTCTATTTTATAAATTAATTCGTACACTGCAAAAAAAAAAAAAAAAAAAAAAAAAAAGGTACTGATTTTAGGGTATAATACTGGCAGCTGGGGCGCCAGTTTATAATCGTAAAATATGCAGTAGAAAATATATGGAGAAAAATGCAGTATATGCGTTGTATAAATCAATTAAAGCGTATATTACTGCAAAACGGTAATTTGCTTGCTAATTTTACTGTTTACTACTGCCAATTTTACGGTTATAAACTACCATCCCATCTGTTAGTATTATACTGTGAAATCAATTTTTTTTCTTTTGTAGTGTGGCAGCTAGGGTGACAGTTTATAAACGTAAAATAAGCAGTAATATACCGTCGTATAAATGAAACAAACGGTATATTACTTGCTAATTTTCCGCTTTATTACTGTTAATTTTACGTCTTTAAACTGGCACCCCATCTGCGAGTGTTATACTGTAAAATCAAGTATTTCTTTTACGGAGTTACTACTCTAAATTACTATGCCTTAAAATAGATTATTTTATTTTTTATCGGTATCTTTTAAAAAATCACAGTTGATATCCTTGCAATCGCATGGAAATTCTAACATTAAAAAGAAATATTTTTTTTAAAATCTGCATTTCACTTTTCAATTTTAAAGTTGGCATATGAATTAAACAAAGGAAACAATAAACTGAAATTTCTATAAATATAGCACAAAATATTTGCAAAGGAATAGATAATAATACTAATAAGATATTAGGTACCTTTTAATGGTTATCCTTAATATTTTGGATGAATTTTCTGTTTAGAAGCAATGTGAAAATTTCCCCTTCAAGGCATCTTCGTTATCCATCGTAGACTTTCAAGGTAGTCACTGACTTTGAATATGTTTTAGAAAGCACTCTTTTCCACATACCACTAAAACTTGTCGATTATATAAGAACTTTTTGTTATTTTTTGTAATCTCAAGCTGCTGTAATAGCACCATTTTGTTTCTGTAGAAGTTATTACTTCCTAATACTTTTGGTAAGTTCAAGGGTAACTCCGTTAATGAATAGTCAAGGATCTTCTCAAATGTTTTTCCCCTTTAACATCACGAAATTTTCTGACACCTTCAACAAATAATTTTTGCTCATAAATTCATGAAATCTTCAGATATTGCTATTTAAGTGCTTAAGAGTTAAACAGTGTTTTTAATTTTCTTGAAAATAAGATATATATTTTGACTTGGATTATAATCAAGTGCATTTTATTGATGACCCTTTCCGGACTGTCGAGTTCTAAAAATTAGATTAAAACTGTAACTTAACAACATTTTCTGAAAGAGATATTGCTTTTAATTGATAACGCTATTCGATTTTCCGGTATCTGGGTAAGATAACCTGAAAAATTCATGAATATACAAATGAAAATGCTTTTGTGAATGTAATTTGTTTGGATTTGAAAACAGCTTTAACACGGGTGCCTATAAATATTTGTAAAGAAAGAAAAGAAGATCAAGAAAAAGAAGAATGAAAGTGCACGTCAAGAAAAACAGTATTTCGCAATATATTTGAGACTTGAAATTTGGTGTGTTTTTAGTATGTAAGAATAAGAAGAAGCTTATCCAATTTCATTAACTTCGATTATCCGGAACTATTTTTTTCGATCTTTCGAAATATTCGTTCTGATAAAAGGATATTAATTTTTTCGAAATTGTTTATTTTATGGAATGAATATAAAAGACAATAAAAAAACATAAATTTTGCACAAAGAATGGAGTCGATCGAATAATTAGTTGCCGAGATATTTGTAATCCTATTTTCCTGAGTCTTCGATTTTTGATGACCATGTATTTCATTCAAATTTCAATTCAAAGTTATGTTTTAATTGAAAATGGGACACTTAATCCGATGCAGTAAACTTTTAGTTAATATGATTATCGTTTTTGGAGTTACAAGGATGTTTCTTTTACGCAATTCAGTAATACAGCATTTAAAGCAAGGCTAACGAAAAAGACAGGCTACCGCGGTGTATTCCACGAGTCTTTTTTTACAGATCGCTAGAGTGACGTGATGCTGTTTTCGTACAACTGGATTGGTGCATTCGAGCATCACGTGACTACAGTGGTCTGTGAAAAAATATTTGCGTAAAGCACCGCGGTAGCCTGTCTTTTTCGTTAGCCTCGATTTAAAGTTTGTGACGTCATCAAGCCATGATTCGAAACATTCTATCTACCGAACGAATTTAGGCAGAGGCTTGAAATTTGGTATGTACTTAGAATGTAATAATACGACTAAGCCTATTAAATTTCAATCTTAATTATCCCTCGATATGCATTTTATAAATAGGTTACACATGTTTTATTTTCATATTTTACATTATGCATATCCATGATGGGTAAGTATTATGGTGGCCTCCAACGACTAATTTTCGTTCGTAGTTATGTTGTATTTTCGTAGATTAAGGATCCTTTATCTGTTTTTACGGTGTGGATTAAGGGGACCGGGGAAGCGAAATTCCACCAAAAAATGGATTTTTACTTTTTTATATCATTAAATGGTTTAAACGTTTATCTTTTCAACGATGTATTACACATGTTTATGTATAAAAAAAAAAAAATGTTGGATTTTTTCATTCTTTTCCCCTTTCACAGCAGTGGGCTACTTTTTTAAAATTCAGATCTCTTGATTGGAACCACTTCTCTGAAGTGGTAAAATTCCCATTGTTTTCGCCTTAATTAATATGTTATTAAATAAGGCGAATTTTACTATTTCAAAAAGTGGTGCCAATCAAGAAATCAGAATTTAAAAAAAAGTAATCCACTGGCAACACTGCTTCACAGCTTTAATTGACTTTTTCTGAAAACTTCGATTTTTCAGGTTTGTGTTCCATTTTTTCAACATCTATTAAACTTAAGATCTCAAATTTTTCTAAATACTTATCTTATGTCACACAGGAATTTAATGATTTGCTGAGAATCATTTATTTTAGGCGGCGAAATCTTACCAAAAATAAATGCTAATTTTAAAAATGTCTTTCAATAAACAATTAATAATTACTTTTCTGTTTCACTTAGAAAGAAAATGGTCTGTTAAAATAAGTAAAGCATGTTATTCAAACTACTCTAAAGAATCTAGACCTCTATCCTGCACCATTTCAGAGAAAATGGTACATAAAGTTGATGTACTTTAACATGGCCGAGATAGAGCTTACCCGGTCCCCTTAAGAGCGAAATGTTTCCATTTAACCCTTTCCAGCGCCGAATAAATCTCTTTGTAAACTGATGAAATGATGGACTGACACCAGAATTTACAAACGAATTTATTAGAAAATAAAAGCCTGACTATGTTCACTTACGTTATAAAACGAAAATTTTAATTAAATATTCTTGGTGCCAGTTCTTTTAAAATTAGGTGTCCTTTTCTGTGGCCACCGCCCGCTAAAGGATTAAAAGCGTGTGTGCGTGCGCATTAAAAATTTAAACGTTACAGAAGAGGCTCATTTCACAAAAGTAAGAAATGCCAGAAAATTACACTCAAAAGACTCTTTTTTGGTAGTATTAGAAAAAAAGAACTCTCCCGTTTTCAGCATTATATTTAAGGCGGTTGATTCCCAATAATAATAATAATAATAAAATCTTCTCAACAATGCCAAAGCTTGACACTTACAGGCAATAATTATTGAAATGATTTTGAATCAAACAGTTGTTTTCATAAATGAATTTCATTTTAAGTTATAAGTGGTTATTGTCTCATGATGGCAGTTTTTGTTTTTCATTCCTTCTCTGTCAAGGATGAAAATTTGGTTTAAAACAATAATTTTAACAGTATTTTCAGAAATTACTTTTACTAGAAAATTAAAACATAAAACTGTTTTATTATATAGTTTCTGAATAAGAGACTTGTCAATTTCATGCATTTGCGAACAAATATGAATTTAGAAATATGACATAACAACAGATAGTTTTGATTTAAGAATAACTTCAAGAGAAGAGAATTAAAAAAAAAATTAAAAATCTTTTTATTTCAAATTATAATAATTTTTTTTAATTTCTGGTCTGTATGACTGTCCAAACTCTAACTAGCGTAAATATCGTTGAATTGATATGTATTTGATATATGTTATTCAGATTTACTATAGAAAGTTCGGTATAGAAAATGAAGCGTGTAGAATTCACAGTTCATTTACAGAGACACTCAAAAATATTTTGTTACATTATGGTCTATGGAGAAAAATCGTTTGTAATGCCTTTTAATAATGTTACACTGTTTCAAATATAATGAAATTGGTATATATCACGCGGGGCACAACAAGATGCTTACTGTTGAATATGGTGTGCATAGCATTTATCATTTAGGGAAACACAAAAGTGTTCGGCTGCAGCTACAGTACCGTTTAGGAGCGATAATTGCGGGAAGTGTGTTATCAAGTGTGGGTTGTGTTTTTAAATTTCACAAATTTGCATATTACTTGTGTATGAATTATATAGCTCGCGTACATGGCTGTACAAAAGAATTAAAATACATTTACGGTTATTGGCGGAAATTGCTCATAGGGAATTTTCGCCCGTTTTAAGCGTTTCTAACCGAGCTAAATTTTAGCATAACTAGGGGGCTCGGCCCCCTACGAGCTACGCTCGCCAACCCCGGTTCAGAAACCGCAGTCTCTAAAAGCATGCTAATTTAATCGGCTTTAAACAGATTTTGAAAGATTGAATTATAATTTATAAAACAGTGGCGATCTCCCTATAAACGGGTTTCTATTCATTTATCTTCGATTGGGGAATTTCGAGGAAAAATCAGCTGCTGTTAAAAGATACAATGGCTGTTTTCGTCTTTGATTAAATAAAATCAGTTAAACATTTTAAAATAAGCTAACATAATAAGCAAATCTGCATCAAAATGCAAATATATTCTTTTGACGGAAACGACACAGAAGGTTAACGAATCTTAACTAAACCATTTAAGCAATTTCTTTATTTTCTGCTTCAGATATTTTTCTCTTTCAAATCATATTTTTTGTCGATGACATTTCATTTTCAGCTTGTAATCTTTTTTATTTTTATTAAATTACTAAATAGTCGCTCGAAAGCAGTCTAAACGCGTTCAATAAAATTAATATTAATCTTATTAATATAATCTCAAAATATCAAAATAATGTCTCGCGCAATTTTTAAATTTAAACTGTTTTGCAATATTACTTTTTGTTCATTTTACGTAATAAGTGTAATGTGACGTAAATGTGACGTGTAATTTTTCCTATTTAAGACTTCTAACGCATGTTAATGAATTTATTATTTTACAATATTCTTTCTCTTTTAAAATTTACGTGTAAGTATAGTTTTGATGAAGTATTTTCAATAAGTTCCCGCTTTTCATACGTAATTATTTAATCCTAATTTGAAAGTTTTTTTTCTGTTAATAATAGTCACGTGTAAAATAAATTTTTAATTTGAAGCAAACATTATTATTTGCGCTGTTTATACAGTTGGCAACAGTTTAAATTAATACCAATTTCTAAAATAAGTAAAAAATATTTCTCGAAATGCTGAAAATTTGAATTTAAAATAGAAATAAAACCTCAAAAAATGAGTCGAATTAAAAAAATGAATGCAGTCTGCACACCGGGAAATTCTAACTTATAAAAGGATCTAAAAATGAATTAATTCCCATATATAGTCTTTGCTCCTATAAAATTTTTTTAATGGAACGATTTTGTTCAACTTTAGCATTAAATATCTCTTAAAATAATTATTCGATTTGAAAACTGTCTGCACCAGCGTGTTTATCAAACATTTCTCTATAATACCGCCAATTTTCATATTTTTGCATGCAGTATTTTTTTTAATATTAACGGAGAAAGACCTCCGGTCACAAAAAATGCAAAACCGGCGGCGGCGGTGACAGCGTAAGTTACTTTCTTTTAGAATAGAGAGATATGTAATACACAGAAATCGTTAGATCATATACATAGGTTCACAAAAGAATTTGAATTCTTGCCCGACTATAGATGGTAATTGCCGGAATTGAATTTTCAATTTTTTTATGCGCACATCTTTCACATTATTAAACAGTGAAGTTTTGTTACAGCATTCTGAATGTGTTGAAATATTTACATTAATCTATGTGTGACGTATGCTATTTATTTCTTGTTCTACTTACGTTGTTCCTGTATCTAAAGACGGCATTTTTTAATAGATTTGTCACTCATTTTCGGAAATGCTAGAAGTATAAAAAGTATGTGTGTATTTTCGATGACAATGCAACATTACTTAATTATAAATTCATTTTTAAAGTACTAGGGGGCTCGGCCCCCTACGTGCTACGCTCGCCAACCCCCCGTTCAGACACTGCAATCTCTAAAAGCACGCTAATGTGATCTGCTTTAAAAAGATTTTGGAAGATTGAATTATAATTAAAAAAACAAAGGCGATCTCCCTATAAACGGGTTTCTATTCATTTGCCTTTGATTGCGGAATTTTACGGAAAAATCAGTTGCTGTTAAAAGATACAATGGCATTTCAAAATCATCTAATATAAAATGAATTAAGTAAACAGAGTCTTTGTCTCCCGGTATTTTTTTACAAAGCGAAAAGAAAGTCCTTTTAAATAAGACATTTTAAATATATCGTTTTTAATCTGACGTAATTTTCACCAAACTTTTCTTTCCCTTTTTAATATTCACGTGAAAATACTTTTATTAGAAATGAAATATTATTTGCGCTGTACAAAAAAAAAAAAAAAAAAAAAAAAAAAAAAAAAAAAAAAATAGTTGAAAAGTTTATCTCAAAATATCAAGTAAATGTCTCGCGCTATTTTTAAATTTAAACTGTTTTGCAATATTATTTTTTGTTCATTTTACGTAATAAGTGTCATGTGACGTAAATGTGATGTAATTTCTCCTATTTAAGACTTCTAACGCATGTTAATGAATTTATTATTTTACAATATCCTTTCTCTGTTAAAATTCACGTGTAATTATAGATGAAGTAATTTTCAATAAGTTCCTGCTTTTTATACGTAATTATTTAATTCTAATTTGAAAGTTTTTTTTCTGTTTATAATAGTCACGTGTAAATAAATTTTTAATTTGAAGCAAACATTATTGTTTCCGTTGTTTATACAGTTGGCAACAGGTTAAATTAGTACAATTTTCTGAAATAAGTAAAAAATATCTCTCGAAATGCTGAAAATTTGAATTTAAAATAGAAATGAAACCTCAAAAAATGAGTCAAATTAAAAAAATAAATTAATTCTGCACACCGGGAAATTATAACGTATAAAATGATTTAAAAATTATTAAATTCCGATGTATAGTTTTTGCTCCTATAAACCTTTTTTAGTGGAACGATTTTGTCCAACTTTAGCATTAAATATCTCTTAAAATAATTCTTCGAATTTAAAACTGTCTGCATCAGCGTGTTTATCAAACATTTCTGTATAACACTACCAATTTTCATATTTTTGTATGCATTATTTTTCTTAATATTAACGAAGAAAGACCTCCGGTCACAAAAAATTCCAAACCGGCGGCGGCGGCGGCGGTGACAGCGGTAGTTACTTTTTTTTAGAAAAGAGAGATTTTTACGTTAGACAAGCGCAAGTGAGAAATCGCTAAATATTCCTTACTAGTATATAATCCCCATTAAAAAAATAACGGAAAGTGAATGATAAATCTTCAAAACAATAGTTTAAAAAATATTTTTCTGACTTAAAAAAGAAAGAAAAAAAAGATGCCTCATGCATTTTGTTAATCAAAAAGTATTATCCCTTGATTTGTTATGATTAGAACAAAGAAATTATGTAAACTACAATTTAGTCACCAGAGCTTAAACAAGCCATTTCCAGCTACACATTCTATGACGAAAATGCTTGTTTAGGTTCCCTCTACATTAAAAATTTGTTGTTTAGCGGGACTTTTTTTTTTTTCGCTACAAACTATGTTAAAATTAATATGATAATTTTATCAGCAAGATAATTAAAATATTTTGTACCGATAAGAAATATTCATTTTATTTGCAATGTCTTCAAATCTAATAAAATGCATTGTAAAAAAAAGTACGATTACAATAGAAAGTTGACGCCAAAAGAATTAGCAAGAAACATAAGCTCCTAATTTATTGGGAATTAACACGGCCTACAGAGGCGCTGTTCGCAGCCTTCGGTACAGAAGAAAATTGTCCCTTTAACCTTTTATCTACTGACGATACTTATAAGTACCATTAAAATAACTGGTTATAAAATTAATTTAATACATCGATTAGTAGTAATACAGTTTAGAATGATGCATTATTTTATCATGTTCTAAAAGCATTATGGGTTACACAAAACAAAAATATTTTTTAAAGGATGATTTCTTTGGCCTTTACATCTTTTCAGCTTTCTTGGCATTGGAGGGGGGGGGGGATTTTGCAATTCAGAAATATTTCTATATTTCTGTTGTAAGAACATATTATATTTGCAGATTTCCTAATTCTACAAAATACTAAGAAAAATATTTAAAATAAAAGATTTGAATGAGGTTATAAATATTACACAAAATCCCTATAAATTCAAATTTAATTAATCCTTATAAATCCTTCTAAAAATTATTAAATAATTATGTAAATCTTCTAATTTAGTTTCAAAAATTGACGAAAAAGGCTTTAGAAGATAAAATTTTCATGCATTCATAATTCAGTACATGAAAGGTTAATTTCCTTTTAAATAGCGCTAAAGTACCATTGAAATAATACTCTATTGTAAATGCATCTGAATGTTTTAGATATTCAAATTCGGATAATTTTTACTTTGTCATATAAGACAGAAAACAAATGTCACAGGAAATCGATATTGTGCAAAAGAATAATTTAAATCTCATTCTGAATAAATTAAAAATACATGTAATGCAATGTGCTTGCACGGATCTTTTTAGATCGAAAGTTATATCTTCTCTCCACCAGATGGCGATAGTTATCCGTTATTTTTCATTTAGAACTTGTTGTTGTTGATGATGATGATCATTTGGCTCTTAAATTTAAAACTTATTTGGATAGTTTTTGCAGGTTTTAAACAAAGTTAAAATATTTAAAGGTGTTATATACTATTACAAATATTTTAAGACCAGCATCGGCGTTAACCTGCTTTTTTTTTTAATGAAGCGTTCAAAGATTCATTCATTTGTTTGTAGATTTGAATGGCAATAGTATCGTTTGTTTAGATCTGATTTCTATGTTTATATTAGCTTAATTTTAATTTAGAACTTAATACATTATAAATGGATATGATACACATGTTTTATGTGAAAATATGCTGAACAGACATGATTTCAAGTAGAAAAAAAATATCATTTAGCCGTCATATGCTAGGATATGTTTTTCATTAAGCCTAACATGGCGTTTAGCTACGGTCGATTCGCAGACCAGAGTGGTTCGCACCGGCATGGTTTGACCCTTTCCTGCACTCAGATTTTATTAAAAGTAGATGGCTAGAACTTTATATGAGTTACAGAAATAATGGAGATCATTATGTGCCAAGCCATGTTCGCTAAAATACATCAACTGGCTGTGAAACTGCAACAATGAAATATTTTAAACACTGAAAAGTAG
Organism: Maratus speciosus; assembly: GCA_963932465.1. Classification (NCBI taxonomy): domain Eukaryota; kingdom Metazoa; phylum Arthropoda; class Arachnida; order Araneae; family Salticidae; genus Maratus; species Maratus speciosus. Next base: position 316,716,582 of record OZ010789.1, read on the forward strand.
AAAAAAGGAGAATGTAACAATTATCTTTAAAAATACACTTTTTTTAGTGTCTCTTGGTAACTTAACTATGAATTTAAATGTGCTGTAATTTAAGAAATGTTGAGAAACACTGATTTAATTCTTTGTATCACCGCGTTTCATATCTGAAACATACACAAAAGTCAATGTTACTTAAACAGTAGGCTTTAAAAGGCGATTTTATTTCTTGTTGCTATCTCCCAACACAGCAGTTAGTATAAATTGTTCATGTAATTCTCAATAGACGGCGATACTAAGTTAATGTTTCATTACAAAGTTTAATTTATCATTTGAGGAGTTTTGCATCTTTATTGTTGAAATGAACGTCGTAATACTTGTAAAATTAAAAAGTCTAGAGACGTCTAAACATACATTTTTACAAAGGTAATTTATCATACTTTAAAATTTTGTATTAAATCAAGAATATTTATGAGAAGTATGTATTTTTCTGTTTAATGCTGATGTAAAAAAAAGTACCTTTTACTAATTTTTTTTTCTTAAATGTTTAAAATGATATATTCTAACTTCTGAGCAAAATATTTTTGCAATCGGAGTTGTTGAGTCGGAACAGGTTATCTGTTCGGAAATTGTTTCCTTAATGTATAACTGTAATTTAATCAATATTAATCTGTTAATCGATAAACAAGTTTGGAATATGGAAAAATATTGTATTGTCGTTGCGAACTGTACACAATTTCTAAAATTTTAGCTCTCGAGGAAGCGGGTGAAAAAATGAATTACAAAATTCCATCTTTAAATATACCGGGTGTCCTAAAAAGGACTGACTGATTTTAAAATTCAATAACTTGCAAACGGTGACAGATATTTAAGAAATTCTTGCAGGAGGATTATACATAAGGTCAAAAGTTTTTTTACAGGGATTTTCGATTTTAGTTCGAATTACAAACAATAGATGGCGCTGTAAGCAATAGGCTATAGGCTCTAAATACAGGCTCGATTTTTTTAGCTTTCTCTTCTTCCATGCGGAAAAAGGAGGTTAAAATGTATTGAGTGGGTCCCTAAGGACCTAAAATCGAGCCTGAATTTAACGTCTATTGATCGCAGCGCCATCTATTGTTTGTAATTCAAACTAAAATCGAAAATCACTGTAAAAAAACTTTTGACCTTATGCATAACCCTCCTGCAAGAATTTTTTAAATATCTGTCACCGTTTGCAAGTTATTGAATTTAAAAATCAGTCAGTCCTTTTTAGGACACCCGGTATGAAGCAATTTAAGGGAGCTGGTACCCTTTGAAGAATTTTTTTAATGGGTGTACATTTACTAATTATCTACCCTATGTATATAAAATTCCGATGAAACGAATTTATGAAACGGATATATGAATCGACTGATTAAACAACTGATTATGTTTCAAGCGATTTCTCCTAAAATATGGAATACTTTGCGATGAAATTAACACCAAAAATCAGCATTGATCCGCAGATTTCAAAACTGGTATTAGAATTTTTAAATTCGAATTAGTTTTCGAAATATTAATTTTTTTCTAATTTTATATACATTTTTCTAATGATGGCAACTCAAATTTTAATCAAACAGATATATATTTTTTTATATTTCAGTAAAGGTTGACATGGTAATCCGGCTATTGTTGTTTATTTGATAATAAATGTTTATTTACTTTTATTTCTTTTTATAAATTATATAAATTATTTTGTTTTATAATTATTAATCATTTTTTTTATATTTTCTTTAGAAAAAAATAGAAAATAATTAAAAAATATGGTACTATTTAGTTATTCCGTCGACAAATTTCACCAAATTATATAAATCGCCAAAACACTCGCCAGATTATACAAATTGACATAATTTTTATTTTAAATAATGAAAGAACAAATAAATTAGTATAACATTAATAAATATACAAATATAAAGTCGAAATAAAAAAATCACTTGATGACGTAAACACGTGTAACTTGCTTAAAGTCAAGTGAATGTGACATTTACGATCAACCATTATTGGCATTTAGTCTTATAGTTTGGCGATAGATTTTTGGTCGACGGGATAACTAAGTAATACCAAAAATGCATATGTAACTGGTATTTGAAAACGAGGTTTTCGCCAAATTTTCGCAAAAAAAAGAAAAATCACGCCAAACCTGCTGTGCGTATATGACATCTGGCCAAATATTACCATTCGAAAAAGAAAAAAATGCTAACTGGCGAGTTGAAAAAAAAGCTATTGACGAGATTTGCATCCGGCTAGCGTAACAGTACCAAGAATTCTTTGCAGCCATGGCAAATTTTATGTATTTTTATTCGAAAAAAAAAAAAAAACTTTGATTTTTTAATCAAAATGGAAAACTTGCGGTCCCATATTGGGGCGATTTTTTTCTGACGCCAATGTCATACACGGAACGGGCACTTAAATGGCGCCAAAGTATCGTCATTTTGCTTGATATGCTAAGCCGGATGTTGTTGTTTATGCTGTTGATGCGTTCCCCAAATTAGCGTCGTTAAAAAATCGCGCCAATATGGGACGTATATGACATGTGTGCCAAACTTTCATACGAACGGCGGAGGGATCAGACCGTATTTGTTTATGGTAGTTGACGACTTGAACTGTTATAATATAGATGAAATGATGGCGATAGAATAATATTTGGCGACTTATCACCTGTGCCTGGCTAACATTAAAGTACCAAAATGGTACCTAGAGTATAAAAAGCGAAATGATCCGCCTGGTACTGTTGATGATAGCCACATGACTTAGGCTATTGTTATAGAGATTGTTTTAAAATACCGGGAGACAAAGACTCTGTATACTTAATTTATTTTATTTTAGCTTCTTTTCAAATGTTTAACTGATCCTCTTTAATCAAAAACGAAAAAAACCATTGGATGTCTTAACAGCAACTGATTCGCCCTGAAATTTTTACAATCAAAGGGAATTGAATGGAAACCCGTTTACAGGGAGATCTGCACAGCTTTTTTCAGTATAATTCAATCTTCTCTAATATTTTAAAAACTCATCAGGTTAGCGTGTTTTTAGATTCTGCGGTGTCTGAACGGGGGTTGGTGAGCGTAGCTTGAAGGGGGAAGAGCCCCTAGTATGCATATATTATTATAGATAATATTTAGAGAAACTGATTTTGACAAGAAAAAGAGATCCTTTTGTGGGTAAAAATTGAGAATTTTAATTAAATAAATAAAGTATTTTAAAGTTTTAAAAGACTAAATAAAATACATAAAGCAAGACAGACTTAAATACAGTTTAATATAAAATTTATAAAAAGTTTAAAATACTAAAAGCATTAAAAATACATTTAGTAGGATTTACGCCAAGTATCCGCAAGGCCTCATCAGTACAATTTAACCATTGTAAAACAAACAACAGAACAAATCAAGTACAGTTAAAGTTAAAGTTAATTTTTCTGAAACAAATAATATTCACCAGGAATGGAACAGGCTTCATTCAATGCGGGCGACCGCAATTGAGTGAATTCCTGGTGATTATTGTTTGTTTCTGAAAAAAAAACTTTAACTTTAACTGTACTTGATTGGTTCTGTTGTTTGTTTTTCAATGGTTACATTGTACTGATGAGGCCATGTGGTTGCTTGGCGAAACGTCTACTAAATATATTTTTAATGTTTTTAGTATTTTAAACTTTTTATAAAATTTATTTTAAACTGTATTCAAGTCTGTCTTACTTTAATTATTTTATTTAGTCTTTAAAAAGTTTCAAATTCAGATGTAAAATGTATGTATATTGCAAATTTTAAAATTTGCTGTTTTTTGATACATTATTGTATTTAAAACACTAAAACTTCTACAAATGTTTGCCAAATCACTTCATTCTTTTTTTGTATCCTTAATATAGTGTACTTAATAAAATTACGGATCGATTTTATAATTAATGAATTAGTTTATGAGAAAAAAAATATGTGCACAAACATAGGCAAAAATGCAGCAAAACACATTATTTCTTCAACGTTTCGATTTTTATTTATTTATTTTTTCATTCTATTGTAAAATCCATCCCTAATTTTATTAGATACACTATATTGCGGGTACAAAAAATAATGGAGTGATTTAACAAATATTTGTAGAAGTTTTAGTGTTTTAAACACAGAAATGAATCAAAAACAATAAACTTTAATATTCTTTAAATAAAAAAAATAAATAAAATTCTCAATTTTTAACCACAAAATGTTTATTTTTCTCATCAAAATCAGTTTTTCTAAGTATTATAATAATATGTGTATACAATAAGTAAATGCACATCAGTAAAAAAATTCTTCAAAGGGCCCTAAAGCCTAAGTTCCCTTAAGTTAAATAAAAGCGAGTAAAACTTTCCAGAAACAAAATGACAGACTAGAGGAGAAAACCGAGGCATTCTGGTTTGCGTTATAGTAGCTTTTAGCATCCCAATCACGGACCAGATTGCAGTGAATTATTTTTCAAAGCAATCTATGTATCTTTTTTTGAAGGTCATGTCTATACCTGTTATGTAACACGACAACTATTTAACAAGGTCTTAAAACTTTAATGCTGAATCTTTCACGTCACGTGTAGAAAGAGCAAGATCATATTCAGTTTATACTCTTCGCTTAAACGAATCTATATTATAAAACAAAAACAAGTCCATGAGTAACATTGACGTCATACCGATGCAGGCAACAGATGTCCAATAAATTTTGCCTTTACTGCAATCGTTTTAAATTCTGAACATTGTAAAATTTCAATTTTTACATCATCAAAAAAAAAAAAAAAAATGCTCTTTGGAATGCAATTTGTTTGAAAACTGTATCTTAATTTGGTTCCTTTTTATGGTTTTATAAGTAATTTTCAAGCATGGGTTTTTAAAACTTTCTTTTATCTATACAAGTAGATAAATCCGAGCTTCCCGGAATACCGAATAGAGGCGAAAAACATCATACATATTATTTACGATTTTAACACCATTTTTTCTCTGCATAATTTAAAATGCATAGCAATGAATGAGGTATTTTTCGAAAGGTTCCGTAAGCGACATTTGACGTAATACAAGGGACCTTCAAACTCATTTTTAGGTACGTTCGCAATTATATAAATACGTAGCACCTATAATTGTCATTCAGTCCGTCTGTCTGTCAGTTTGTCTGCATATAACAGAGCAAAAACTACCCAACCGAATGGTCTGAAATATTAAATATATAATTGTTGCAAAATTTTGTCGAGTCATTTCAAAATTTATGACAATCGGATGTATAGTTTAATTACAGGGACTGTCAAAAGTTTTCAGTTACATTACGGCCAATGGGAAAAAATTATTGCAAGTGCATTTTAATGATGTTACAGCCTTCCGAATGGTCTGAAATTTTAAATATATAATTGTTAGAAAATTTTGTCGAGTCATTTCAAATTTTATGAAAATCGGATGCATAGTTTAATTACAGGGACAGTCAAAAGTTTTTCGTTACATGACGGCCAATGGAAAAAAATTATTGCAGGTGCATTTTAATGATGTTACAGCCTTTCGAACAGAATGAAATTGATATGCACTTATGAAGTGCACTAAAATATACATTCAGTACAATATGCGGTGCAAAAAATATTTATAAAGCTAGTTATAGTACGAATGCACTTCATCTGCCACGTTTGACGAGCAATTTCGAACTTGTATTATTATCTTTTTTAATTTTCCCTTTAAATACCATTCAAGAGTACTGTATGCTTTTTGGCATATATTTATCACACAGGAAACAAAGAAATATTTTTTTTGGAGAAAAGTAAGGAATTTTCTTTAATAAATCAAGCATTATGAAGATTTTTTCAAAGTGTCCTCATGCGCATTCCATATCAATTAAAATACCCAACATTTTTATACAAGTTTATTTTAAATATACAAATAAAACTGTGCATCGAATTTTACATGTTTGAATATAAAGGTAACAATTTTTTTTCTAAATATTATGAAATTTTCAGAATTCTTGCATCACATTTCTCCAATTAACTACCTTTAACTTTCCCAATTATATTTAGTTTCAGAAAACGATGCAGAGTTTTATGACATATATAATGAGAAACAGCTATAAAAAATAAATTATAGTATAGTATAGCCCTTGAATAGTATTTAAAGTAAAAAAAAATAAAATAAAACTAGTCGGATGTGGCAATACAAAACTTTCTTCTATCTCGTGCATGTGAATACTTCCTGAAAAATTCGGCATATATCAAAACCATCATTTAGGGGATTTACACCAAAATCTAATCATCAACAACTTATGTAAACTTCTAACTGAATCTGAAGTCGAAAATCCGTGCATTTGTTTCTGAGATAGAGATATTGCAGAAATCGTAAAAAATTCTGCATAGCAGCGCCACCTGTTAGGCGATTTACACCAAAAACTAACTAGGACCAAATTATACCAGGGATTAACTGAATCTGAAGCTTGATGAAAATTCTTGCATTAGTTCTTGAGATACATCTATTGCAAAAATTGTAAAGTTGCAGCATAGTCACGCCACCTATTGGGAGATTTATACCAAAAACTAAACAGCACTAATTTATATCAGGGTCTAACTGAATCTGAAGTTTGATGAAAATTCGTCCATTAGTTCTTGAGATAGAGCTATTGCGATAATCATTATTAATGCAGCATAGAAGCGCCACCTGTTGTGCGATTTTTACCAAAAAGTAATCAGCGTCAAATTAAATCAAAGACTAACTGAATCTGAAATTTCATAAAAATCCGTGCATTAGTTGTTGAGATGAAGCTATTGCGGAAATCGTGGAAAATGCAGCACAGCAGCGCCACCTATTGGACGATTTACACCAAAAAGTAATTAGCATCAGTTTATATCAATGTCTAACTGAATCTAAAGTTTTGTGAAATTCCGTGGATTAGTTCTTGATAAAGAGCGCTCACAAAAGTTTTCCCACTTACAGAGTCACAGAGTGACAGACAGGGTGGCAGACTCACAGACAGACATTTTATAAAAACCATCAAATTGTGCTAGGACTTTCTAAAACGTATAAAGCCATCGAAAACCGGAAGTCGAAATTTTTCACGAATCCAATACTTTCTTCTTGTAAAGGTAGAAGAAAGTAAAAAGGAGTTTGAAGGTCCCTTGTCCCCTTAACTTCTTTGAAATTTGTTGATACTAGCTGACCCGCCCGGCGTTGCGCGGGCAGAAACTTTGCTGGGACTGTCATTGAAAACTATAACACTGCAGTAGACTTCATAAAGAAAAATACTGAAAAATATTTATTTAGCACAGATGTCATATATATATATATCCACAGTTATGTTCCGGAACGTTTAAATCAGTAATTTGGATTTCAGAACCAACGTGCTTGCCCATGGGACGGTTATTAAGCCTATTTTGGCGATCGCTTATGCTCTGTGTTTGACGCCGTTCTCGATTCAATCTATTTCAATTTTCTCTTCTTAATACGGCTTCTTGTTCGCTTTCAAGCATTCGCCGAGATCTTTTACGGGCATTTCTAACGATATTGCGAAGTTCCATAATTGCAGCGAAAGAGAGAACGTAAATAATTAACGCGAAAAGTAAGTAAATAAACCGGATTTATCTACGCCTAAATCCTGCCAAATGACTTTTACAGAATAACCATTGAGTTGCGTTTCTCGGGCGTTGCCATTAAACAATAACAAATAATCGCGATTTCTGTGCCACGTACGTTAGCGTAATATATATATAGATTTCTAACGATATTGTGGAGTTCCATAATTGCAGCGAAAGAGAGAAAAGTAAGTAAATAAACCGGATTTATCTCCGCCTAAATTCTGCCAAATGACTTTTACAGAATAACCAATGAGTTGCGTTTCTCGGGCGTTGCCATTAAACAATAACAAATAATCGCGATTTCTGTGCCACGTACGTTAGCGTAATATATATATAGATTTCTAACGATATTGTGGAGTTCCATAATTGCAGCGAAAGAGAGAATGTAAATAAATAAACGCGAAACATAAGTAAATCAACCGGATTTACCTCTGCCTAAATCCTGCCAAATGACTTTTACACAATAACCAATGAGATGCGTTTCTCGGGCGTTGCCATTAAACAATAACAAATAATCGCGATTTCTGTGCCACGTACGTTAGCGTAATATATATATAGATGCTATTCATTAGCCAAAAGAGATGGGTGGATAGACATTGAATTTTGGTGCGGAAAAGAAAACAAGAACGAAAAATCATGCGTCCAGTTTAGATTATGAAACCCATCCAGAATACGGCAACAAAACTTCACAGTTTATTAAGGGAAAAGATGATATCTAAATAAACAATTTCGAAAACGCATAACGCATTTGGAAATAAAATTTAAGCAATTGACATCTATAGTCGGAAATATATCCAAATTCTTTTGTGCAATACCCCGGTATATAATCTATAGACTATATCAAAACCAAGTAATTTCCAAAAAATTAATTAAACTTAAAAACGCATACAATATTTGAAAACCTACTTCCAGCAGTTAACCAAATTTCTGCTATTACCATCAATAGTCGGAAAAATATCCGATTTTTTTGTGCAGCCCTGTATATGATCTATAGATTTGTATGCATACTACATAGTATGCTAAAAGTTAGTTCCGTTAAACGATTAGCACAGTTGAAAATTTCCATTCAGCAATTTCTGCCAATAAACGGAAATGTACACTGCTCAAAAAAATTAGGGGAGCAAGCAAAAAAGTGAAGAGAACAGTGCAAGACAGCCATGTTTGGGCATAAAATGCATAGTACACATGTATCAATGCGCAATACAGAAAAAAAGACGCAAAAAAAATTCTAAGGGAGCTTTTGTTCTTTGAAAAAATAAAAAGAACATGAATAGATGGTTTAGGGCAACAATTTGTTTTCATGTAAATGATAAAAAAAAAAGTATTGTTTAGAAATGATGTAAGATTTTTAATATGGCGTGTGGTCTCCTCGAATACCTAGGCCTGCTACACACCTGTTTTACATGGATGTGATGAAATTATCGGTAAAATTTTGGGGAATACTGTTCCACTGCTCAAGAACTGCAATCTCCAAGTCCCGGACAGTAAAAGGAGGCCTCGGTCTCGCAGCAATGCGTCGTCTGAGTTTGTCCCAAACATGCTCGATCGGATTTAGGTCAGGAGAGCATGCCGGTCATTCCATACGCTCTATTGTTTTAGCTTCAAGCCTGTTTGCCACAAGACAAACTGTATGAAGTTTGGCATTATCATGCATGGAAAAAAAAGAAATCACTAATTTCTGTAACATAAAATACGACATGAGGTCTCAGTATCTCGTCTGTATAACTTCGGATCGTCAAAGTGTCATTCCGAATGATATGCAGACCCGTACGTCCACCTATGCTGATTCCAGCCAATAGCATCAACCCACCTCGTCTGTAATGTGATCTTTCACGATCGAATGTGGGATTATTTTGAGTGCCTCTTTCTCTCCATGCGAAAACACACCAGATGTCACATCCAGACTGAATCGAGATTCGTCTGTAAGCAGAATTTGACACCAACAGCGTTGCCTCCAAACTCGATGTTCAGTTCCCCACCTTCTTTGGGCCACACAGTAGCTTCAGGTCAACGGAATACAGACCATTGGCTTACGTGCATGGAAACCACCCTGATGAAGCCTATTTTTGGCTGTTTGGCTGGACACCCTTCGTCCTGTGGCCAAGAACAACTGTGTTTGCAGCTGAGTAGCATTGTCCGTTCCGTTTCGACGAGCTGTTAACAGGATATATCGGTCATCAGTTTCTGTTGTTAGCACATTTTCGACCTTGCACTTGTCGATGACTACCATTCCATGTGTCTTGGAATCGATTCCACAGCCTTTCATGGACACTTCTTGCGAATCCAACAGCGTCCACTACACTTCGTTGTGTTTCCCCAAATTCAACGGTCCCGGTAACACGCCAAGTCATGGATTGCGGTAAATCATGTTGTTGTGACATTTTCAAGCCACCTTTTCTCAAAACACAAGCTGAACAATTGAATTTTACAATTGAGACAGTCAAACAGACGTTTCTGCTAAATCCCGATTCCTGCACTTATCTCTTTTTTTCTAGTTTTTGACGTCATAAACTTTAATTTACATGTAAAGTTTTCTTTATCTGTTTCCTACAGCACTTTAAATTATGGATGTTTTATTTTACGTTACTTATCGGTGTAAATATTTGCGTAATTTCGTTAAAACCATGCGCTCTGTCTCCTAATTGTTTTGAGCAGTGTATTTGAGGAAATTTGTGCAGCCCTGTATATGATCCACAGAATTTAAACACATCAAGTAATGTTTAAAAAAAATAGTTAAATTTAAAAACGTGGACCATAAATGAAATACACCTCAGTGATATAAATAAATTTTAATATGTTTAAAATAGTGTAATATCGTTAAAATACACTGCAAACGATTTTCCCCCATAGACCATAATGTAACGGAATTCTTTTGAGTGTCCCGTTAAACGAACCATAAATACTGCACAATTCATTTTCAACATCGAACATGCCATACTAAACACCAATAACATACATCAATCTCATGAAAATCTGACTATATTTACGCGAGTTAGAACACGGACAGATAGACAGACGGACGGACAGACAAACCGAATTGATAAACACTTTTCAGCTATGTTGGAAAGTGTTAAAAATGACTGTCTGTTTGTCTTTCACAGCTACTCCTCCTAGAATATGAAACGTTGGGCGATCAAATTAACGCGAGTTAGCTGCATGTATCAAAAATGATGTCAAAAGGGTGCCAAAAGTGGTGTCCGAATTTTAAAATTTGAGTTAGTTTTCGAGATATTAATATTTTCTTGTCTTTATGATCTATAGAATTTATACACACCAAGTAATATTTAAAAAATAGTTAAATAAAAAAGAAAAAAGAAAAGTGCCCAGCTAAACTGATGGCATTGAGCTCACAGACTATTCACACTAATTGTATATTATACTCTTATTTTAAAGAATAATGCCACTCAAAAAATAAGTGAAGGGGAATTAGCCCCCGTTTCCCCCTTTATACTTAACCAGTAAACCTCCAAATATAATCAGGGAAGCTCCTTATCATAATAAACCGGTATACCAAATTTGAAGCAAATCGAATAATCTTGCAAAAAAAAAAACATTTATCTAAATTAAGGGGGTGGACTAACCCCCCTTTATCCTTAACCAATTAATCGCCAAAACGAATCAGGGAAGCTCCTTAACATAATAAACCGGTATACCAACTTCGGAGCAAATCGAATCATTCTGCATGAAAAACCCAATTATCTAAATTAAGAGGGGCGGGCTAACCTCCCTTTTCCCCGTTTACCCTTAACCAATGAACCCCAAAACTAATCAGGGAAGTTCCTTAACATAATAAACCGGTATACAAAATTCGGAGCAAATCGAATCATTCTGCATAAAAAACACATTTATCTGAATTAAGGGGGGTGGACTAACCCTGTTTTCCCCCCTTTATCCTTAACCAATGAACCCCCAAAACTAATCAGGGAAGTTCCTTAACATAATAAACCGGTATACCTGATTCGGAGCAAATCGAATCATTCTGCATGAAAAACACATTTATCTGAATTAAGAGGGTGGACTAACCCCGTTTTCCCTCCTTTATCCTTAACCAATGAACCCCCAAAACTAATCAGGGAAGTTCCTTAACATAATAAACCGGTATACCAAATTCAGAGCAAATCGAATCATTCTGCATGAAAAACACATTTATCTGAATTAAGGGGGGTGGACTAACCCCGTTTTTTCCCCTTTATCCATAACCAATGAACTCCCAAAACTAATCAGGGAAGTTCCTTAACTTAATAAACCTGTATACCAAATTCGGAGCAAATCGAATCATTCTGCATGAAAAACCCATTTATCTGAATTAAGGGGGGGGGGGTGGACTAACCCCGTTTTCCCCCTTTATCCTTAACCAATGAACTCCCAAAACTAATCAGGGAAGTTCCTTAACATAATAAACCGGTATACCAAATTCGGAGCAAATCGAATGATTCTGCATGAAACACCCATTTATCTGAATTAAGGGGTGGACTAACCCCCCTTTTCCCCCTTTATCCTTAACCAATGAACCCCCAAAACTAATCAGGGAAGTTCCTTAACATAATAAACCGGTATACCAAATTCGGAGCAAATTGAATGATTCTGCATGAAAAACCCTGCAATGATTCTGCATGAAATTTTGTTGTTGCCGTTACATGAAAAGTTCTAGGAATCCCAGTTTCCTAGAAAAACTTTAGTAACTTCACAGATTTTTTTTTACAGTGTACCACCACTGAAAACGCATTTCCAGCGATTATTGTTCGTAGCTTTCAATAGTTCAATCATTGTTCATTTTCTTCTATAGCCAAATTCTTTTGTGTGTCCCTGGAAATGAACGATAAGTTCTATGTACACTAGGGTGGTCACAAGAAATCAATTTTCGAATTTTTTCGGGGGGGACCCCCCAAAAAGTTGCCAATTGACTAGAAAATGAGATTGGCTAAGTTTCAGCTCATTTGGATAATATTAACCCGTGCCTCATTGAGGTTTAAGTTTGAAAAAAACGTGATTTTTCGCAAAAAAATGCTGTTTTTCCTTCATGAAATGAATACAATTGAACCTAGAACCATAATGCAGGTCTCATTTTATAAAAAAAAGTTTTGCTTTGAAGAACCACACACCATTTTTTTCTAAAAATGTATAGATTTAAAAATATGCGCATTTTTCAGGACCAGACTTCACCTGAATCCTAAAAATTGACTTTTTATGAAAAAGCGAAAAAAAAATTTGTAACATTCCATTTCATCTGCTTTCCACCTTTTGTTTTTCTTTTTTTCGTTTTGTGAAGTCCAATAAAGTGTTTGATAAAAAAAAAATCCAAAGAAAAGGAAAAAAATCGAATTTTAAACTGAAAGAATTTTTTTTAAAAAAAGGGAGGGCAAAGGAAGTATAGAAATGAGAGCAAATAATGCTCAATTGCATTTTATTATTAAAGTTGTGTTACAAGAAAGGAGGCATAATAAAGAAAATAAATTATTTTCCCTTACAACTGTCACGTTAACCCTTTCCGGCACAGAAAAATTCTGTTCGTAAAAGGATGAAATGATTGTCTACCCCGGAATTTAAAAACGACATTTTTAGAAATTAAAATCATATTACTTTAACCTTTCATGTAAAAGCAAAATTTTATTAAAATATTCTTCGTGCCGTTTGTAAGTTTGGAATTAAAATTAAGTGGTCCCGGCGTGGGACACTGCACCGGAAAGGATTGAAGTGGTAATGGTTTAGATAAGGTGGCTTGTGTTGACTTTTTTTTACCAAAGTATTATCTAAAAATGAAAATGCAACTTGATCCGAGTTAAGATACCAAAGGCGGTTTGTCATTTTAGCAAGTGCTTTGTCTGTAACCTATTTATCAAATTTTCTGTAGTGAACAAGTGATTTTATTATTTGCAGGTCTTGAATTGGGGGCTAAAGTGGCAGTGGAAGTATTGAAGCACGCTTTTGCATAAATATTGTTTAAAAATAAGAAAAGATCTCTGATACCTTCTTTTTCTAAATTTGTTATTGAAAGATGATCCCTGAAACAATATATTTTAAGAGAATGAATGGCCTGTGCCTCCATCCATCTGACACGATTAAAAGTACCAGGTGCTTTGAAAAAAAGTCTTTTGCAGGAAGGAGTTCTATAAAAATTAAACAAAGTTGGATAAACTCTTTATAATCATCCCTGAGCTGTTAATTTTTAAGAGTTCCTGTAAGAAAATTTGAAATTTCTTCTGAATTAACTATTTATACCTAGTATTTCATCTTCAGTAACATTTGTATACTTACTCTGGTTTAATTTAGACCACCCAATCAGAATTGTTTTTTTTAATATCTGGCTGAAGGGGCAGTGGTTGTGCCCATTTTACAATCAAGAACAGCTTTCTAAATTATGCTGGCGGCATGGTAAATACAGAAGACTTTTCCTTTAACAATTGCTATAGAAAAATGCAGGTTAACTCTGAGGCGACCTGTGTTTACTGCAGTTGTATCAAAAAATATTGCCTGGATTTTACCAACTTCCTCACACTCTTCAACTGCTGAAAATACAGCTTTCGTCTGAATTATTCCGATACCATTTTCAAGTTGAGGAACTCGTAGTAACTGTTCTTCATCCCCACAACTAATTAAAACTTTTATCCACTCTACATTTTCTTTATTCAAAAAATGGTGAAGCAGTTTTCCACCTCAGTGAACAACAGTTCTCTCTAAACGGGAATTTTAAAATCTGTTTTTGATGAGCTCAGTTTTTTGTTTACGAAACAGTTATTTGCAGAGTTGATGTCTGTAGTTAGCTAGTGGATGTATTCTAAGTCTAACAGCTTCTCTGGCGTTCAGTTCATTTTGCGAATATTATAAAATAAAATACATAAAACTTGACAATTACTCAGCTGCTTACTGTCGATGATTTGATGAGAAATGTGGCCAATTTAAAAAATCTTACATTTCTGCCATCATATCAAGAGGGGGAAGGGGTTTTACGGAATGTTTCGTCAATTCTAAAAATAGATAACCATAACAGATAACAAAAACAGCCTTGTAATAAAAAGAGAGATTCAGAGGTTCAACTGCAACACAAATCGAGAAGCTCTTTCTTACTAGACACAGAACTAGATAACTAATAATCAATTATAATTCGTGAAATATTTTTAAAGTTACAAAAATTGTTCACTTATTTTTGCCTATTAATAAAAATGATACAAAAAAATTATCAAAAGTAATAAAATTTTTAATTTGTCATTTTTTACCTATGTTTCAAAAATGCAGAGTTTGAGGGTATGGTTCACTAGATGTCCTGAAAACTACTAAATGTTCATTAAATATAAGTTTTCATGAGAGTAAAAGTTCAAGGCAACAACAGTTTCTATGAAATAAAACAAGAATCAGGTTTCTAAGACAAATATTTTTCACGTAAGGAAAGAAAAACGACAATTTTTTGCCAAAAATTGCAAATTTTCAAGAATTCAACCTCGATGAGGCACGGGTTAATATTATTTATTTGAGCTGAAACTTTGCCAATCTCATTTTCTAACTTATTGGCAACTTTTAGGAGAGTCCCCCCGAAGAAAACGTTAAAAAATTTTTTCCCCATGTTGCTTGTGACCACCCTAGGGTGTACATTGTACACCCTATTCTATAGTAAGAACCTTGTAATACACCTCAGTGATGTATATCAATTTCAGTACATTTGAAAAAGCGTAATGTCATTAAAATACTCTGCAAACGATTTTTCCTCATTGACCATAATGTAACGAAATTCTTTTGAGTGCTCCTGTAAATGAACTATATTAATGTTACACACGTCATATTCAATACCGAACATTCCACGGTAAACTTAAGGCTGTTCTCAAATCTAAAAGGGCAAATTTATGACATAAGTTTTAACTTATCTTTTGTTCGAAAATGCATGGAACTAGCAGGTGTTGTTGCTCGGAACTATGTAAACAAACTGGGTTTTCCGTTTTTTTTTTGTTTTTTTTTTTTCTTTTTTTTTTCTTTTTTTTTTTTTTTTTTTTGCAAACACAATACATCTTTCAGAAAATAGTGTCAAAGTTGATGTTTTGAACCGAAGTTCCCGAAGAAAGCAGAAAAACTAGTCAGCGATGGGAGAAAAACGTCTTTGTCACTTGATCAGAATCGCTAATAACTCAATGGGTAATTTATTGATCAAAAAATGTAAAACACAGTTCAATTCCAAATCGCTTCCATAGTCAGGCCTTCCAATTTTGTATCTTTTTGTTCAAAAAGGAATTTATAAATGTGTCAAAACGTTTTGCGCTTGTTGAGCAGAGCAGTTGAGAACAGCCTTAAATAACGTATATCAATTACATGGCAATCAGTGTATATTTACCCGAGTTAGAACTCGTACAGACAGACAGGCAGACGGCCAGATAAACCGAATTCATAAACACTTTTCAACTATGTTCAAAATGTATTTTTTTTACAGGTTTTTAATTGTTTTAATATAATTCATGATTAATATTTACTGTCTCTTTGACTGATGTTTGCTTGAAGATTATTTATATGTACTATAACTTAGGTTTATTTAGCAAATTTTAATAGATTTACGTTATATCAACTGGAGAATCGAATCTGGGATTCCCATGTTACAGAAAATAGCTGAAAACTGTAACAGATTTTTTACATTTAATATTACAGAGTGTCCATAAGAAAATGTCCCAGTTTCAATGGTATATTATAACAGTTTAATTTAGACTATTAACAACAAATCATACATAAAATTGAAGGTAAACTAACCTAGTTTTTCTTGCAAAGGTTCAATGTGCGCATCTTTAGTTATACCGCACATATCTAAACTAAAGTCCAATTATTCTCACACTTCGGTTAACAAGTCCGGAGTAATGGAAGCAATAGCCTCTTCAATTCTGTGTCTCAACTCTGGCAAATCATTAGGTAGTGGCGGAACGTAGACACGATCTTTCATAAAGCCTAAAGGAAAAAATCGCATGTTTCTAACGGCTTTTATATCTTCAGCCCAGCAATAACGCTTTAGGCTCAAGAGTCGCCATTTCGCGTACGCGGCACTGCAAGCGAGTCAATAACAAAGCAGTACTCGCGCATGCGCTTATCTAAAACTGTTTGAGTTACTCTTTATTTGTGGCTCTGAACCAATACTCTACAACGCTTACAGTTGATACTATTAAAATTTAAACCTGGGAATACTCCTTACAGGCACTAACCCTTACAGACACTTTTATTATTTTAGATTGCCCACTAGTAACACCAACAAGCATTTTTATACGGAGAATGTCAATAATGTATTTAAAACTAGTTGGATGTGCCAATCCCAAAACTTTCTTCTATCGTATACATCTTAATATTTCAAAAACTAGTTACACATGTTAATACTTCAATATTATTAGTTCATTAGTATACCAACTTTGATTTTCATCTTAAATTCCTACTTCGGTCAATTACATGAACTAAAAACGAGTTAATCTATATCTTGATATTTGTTAAAATTAATAGTTTTTCCTTATTCTTTTGTTATCAGACGTTTGCGAATAGCCGGCTTAGTAGGAAGTGAGTTCCCGCATTTGCACGAGCCGCCGATGGACAATAGAACTACGAAAAATCAAGAAAAGTATACAAAAATCGCTATCACAGAGCCCCTTTACCGCGTGATATTTCCAAATTCAAGGAGGACCTGTTGGCCAAAGCCAAAAACATGCAGAGAAAATTTGGTTCAATTGTATGCATATTTTATACACTTTTCGATTTTACAACAAAGAAAATGGTACAGACATCGTAATTATAGCGACCCCTTCCAGCGGAATTTTTCTAAATTCAGGGAGGACCTTCATGCCATGACCAAAAAGAAACACAAAAAATTTGGCTCAATTCTATGCATAACTTCATACACTTTTCGATGGTACAATATTCAAAATGGCACAAAAATCGCTATTAAAGCGCCCCCTACCGGCGAATTTTTTCCAAATTCAGGTAGGACATGCTTGCCATAGCCATAAACTTAAAATAAAAATTTGGTTCAATTCTATGCATAATTTCATACACTTTTCGATGGTACAATATTCAAAATGGCACAAAAATCGCTATTAAAGCGCCCCCTACCGGCGAACTTTTTTCCAAATTAAGGAAGGACCTATCTGCCATATCCAAAAACTTAAAATAAAAATTTGGTTCAATTCTATGCATAACTTCATTCATTTTTGGATGGTACAATATTCAAAATCGCACAAAAATCGCTATTACAGCGCACCCTACTGGCGAATGTTTTCCAAATTCAGGGAGGATCTGCTTGCCATATCCAAAAACTTAAAATAAAAATTTGGTTCAATTCTATGCGTAACTTCATACACTTTTGGATGTTACAATATTCAAAATCGCACAAAAAACGCTGTTACAGCGCCCCCTACCAGCGAATTTTTTCCAAATTCAGGGAGGACCTACCTGCCATATCCAAAAACTTAAAATAAAACATTTGGTTCAATTCTATGCATAACTTCATACACTTTTGGATGGTACAATATTCAAAATCGCTCAAAAATCGCTATTACAGCGCCCCCTACCGGCGAATTTTTTCCAAATTCAGGGAGGACCTACCTGCCATATCCAAAAACTTAAAATAAAAATTTGGTTCAATTCTATGCATAACTTCATACATTTTTTGATGGTACAATGGCGACAGACAGACGGACACACGGACAGACGGACAGACAGACATTTTCTATAAACTTGTTTTTTGTGATCTCTGACCCCTAAAACATGTAAATCCGTCGAAAACCGGAAGTAGAAAAAAATTTCGATTACAGTACTTTCTTCTATTGAAGATAGAAGAAAGTTTAAAGAAGAAAGTTTTTTTAAAGCGATACTTTCGCTTTAGCCGCATGTCAGAAGTTAACAGTCGATGACATCACCAAAGATTTCTCTAATTATAGCAGCTTTTTTGATTATGATAATTTTAGTGTTTCAAGCCATCCGGAAATGTGGGCGCATACATGCACCTTTAAAAAGAGAACACAGAACTTGTTTTTGGTACCAGTAAGAAAGAAAAGTAATATTTGCTTTATTTAATTAGAATATTTTCGTTATTATTTAAGTAAAGGTAACTTTTTATATAAAAAAGTGGTGCCAACCGAATAAAATTTCTGTAATAGGCACCGGTCCCGCAGCATTAAGCACGTAGTTCAATTACATGTCTGTTAAATGTGTGTTTTATTTATATTACTTTATGTATTTATTGATGAAGTTTTACTTTCGTTATGGAATATTATCCGGAAACAAATGCTCAACTCTTTATATTATTTTAATTGTAAACGGGTAGATCTTTCGTAATTGGGCTTCACGTGATGAGATAGATTAAGAAAAAAATCCATGCTTGAAAATTATTTTAAAAACCATAAAATATTATTAAATTAAGGTGCAGGTTTCAAACAAATGCAATTTGAAAGAAAATTTTTCCCTATCCGACGGTGTAAAAAATGCAATTCTGCGATGTACAGAAGATAGAAAAAGTGAAGTAAAAACGAAATGCCAAGGATTTTCACCTTCAATATGATGTCAGCGTTACTTACGGACATTGGTTTGCTTTATAATATATATTTAGTATATGTAATTACTGTCTCCTTGATTGGCGTTTGTTTGAAGATTATTTGAATAAACAAGATCAGAAACATAAGTTTATATTTACAAAATTTAATGTATTTCAATAATATCAATTTGATTTTTTTTTTTAAATATGAAGCGCTCATAACACTAGCATACACTTTACGTATGTTTTATTTTATTTTTCATATATTAACGTGTGAAAAAATTATAATGGGGTTTCGATCGCTACAGATCGAAATAAAATCAAATTTAAATACAGTACAATTTAAAAAATAAACCTTTGTTTATAATCTCGTATAACACATTTAAACATTCTTGAAACAAAAATCAATCAGAAGTCAATAAATATATAACCTATTTTAGAACAATCAAAACAACTTATAGAAAAGATTTTTTAACCCTATTGTGTATGTATGTGGGAGGGGGTTAAAAAGCATGTTTATCTACTCATATCTTTTCTTTTTTTTCTTTATGATTGTCAATAAAAAATCTTTAATTAAAAGATACTATTTTGTCTCTTTAGAAACTAAATATACACGTAACAATGGAGGCGTATTTCAAATTTATTTAAACAAAACTATAATATAAATCGTACTGATATTCAATGTGCTAAGAATGAAAAAAAATCGAATTAATGTGAAATTATAATCATAATTTTAGATTTTCAAAAATTGTAAATCGAATCATTTTTGACAAAATATCAAGTAGAAATTTTCTGAAGAATAAGTTTTCTAGCTATTTTATTCGAAATATTGATATTTAACTGAATTTAGATGTATCAATGACACATGTATCTATTTAAAAACTGTTGATATAGTTACAACTTTTGATAGCTTAATTTTTACCCAATTGGAAACTATAAATCAAACATAGATTTCATTTCTCTATATTTTATTCCATTTTTTGGAATTATATATATACACATCAAATCACTTTAAACAATAAGATTAAATACAGAAGTTGTATAAATATTAAAAGTAAAGTTTATAATTGTGATTCAATTAAATAAGTTGTTACTTGCAAAAGTCATTGGAAGGAAAAGTTTATAATTTTATCACATATCAGATAGTAAGATAAACACTAAAACTTCTTTTAATATCAAAAGTAATTTTCATGATTCTGCCGCATTAGGTAGAAAGATTAAACATAAAAAGTAGAAGTTAAGTTTATGATTTTATCAGATGAGGTAGTAAGATCGACACAAAATTTCCTTCGACGATCCCAATTAAAGTTTATGATTTCGTCTCACTAGGTAAACAAAATGTTCTTTAATTATCAAACGTAAAGTTTTAATACTGTCATAGTAAACAAACGATAAAAAAAGTGTTTTTTATATATTGAAAATTAATGATTTTTATTACTTGTTATTTGAAACTGGTTAAAACGGTACTGATTAAAAGTACTGAACGCTAGCAGTAACATGTTGTTAAAATTTTCATTTCATCATTTCATCTTCTTGAAGAGAATTCATTATGTTTTTATATTCTTTATAGATTTCCCTTGCAAACAATTCTTCATTAGCCTGGTTACTTGAAGTGGAAGAGTTTGCAGTGCTGTTTTCAGAGCTCTTTGATACCTCTGATTTGCCGGAATCATCAAAAGCTGGCAGAAATTTCTCTTTTGTTGTTTCGTTATGACTTTCATCTTCTGGTTTCATTTTCCTCCCTTGGTCTGAATTAAAATCAGTGCTGTCTTTCGATTGTTTTTTCTCCTTTTTTCTTTTCAGTTTTCTGAGATATTTATCTAAATTTTTAGCATGTTTTTTGCTTTTCATGTGCATCCCGGCATTTTCTGGTCCAGAAAAAGAAGTGGAGCACACTCTGCAGACTAAGATGTCATCTTCTATGCAGAGTGCATTTACTTTAGAAATTTCAGAATTTCCATCTTTTATAGATATGTCTGGAGTAATTTTGTGAAGGAGGTTCTTCTTTTCTACTTTTTTTGCATGGGTCTTACTCGTTAAATGTTGAGTATAAGGGATTAATCCACTAAACGTCTTTTCACATTCTTTGCATTCAAATTCTTCGTCCTCCTCTTCATCTTCGTCTTCTAAAGTTAGTGACGTAATTTTCTGTTTTGTATCTTCAAGAACACTGTCTGCCTTTTGTTTATTTTTACACAGATCTAGCAATTTATCTGCGTTTATCTTACCTTCCTCTTGAACTTGTTCTAGAATGGAAGCCTCTAAAACTTTTCGCTTGTGTTTCTTGCATTTCAGATGTTGCTCGTAAGATTCCGGTCCACCAAATTCTTTGTTGCAGATTTTACATTCAGCATAGAGTTCTTGAATAAAGTGCTCTTCTTCACTTTCGTTTGTTGATTTTATTTTCATTAACTTCTTTTCCCTTTTCTTCTTCAACACGGCTTTCGCATGTTTTTTACCTTTCAGATGTTGTTTGAAAGGCAAATAACTGGAAAAGGTTTTGTCGCAAATGTCGCATTCAAATTCAGAATCTGAATCTGAGTCACTGCTACTGCTACTATCAGAGCTGCTTTTTGAGTCAGATTCTACATCTCTGTTATCTTCTAATTCGTCAGCTGGTACGTCAGAACTAGAATGATCTTTCACTTCTTTAGCGGACACAGTTTCTTGTGGATGATTTTCTTCGCTTAATTTTTCCATGTCTTTTTTTTCTGCAATAAATAAAAAATAATGAATGAAAGAAATTATTAAGAAAGGCACACTGAATGAAAAAATATACTGCCTTCATCTAGAACGAATAGGTAGTCATTCTCTAAATCCCTAAACTAGAAATATAGATTTTCGAGTTATGCAAATAAGGTAAACAAATAAACTTAATAGGCGAAATGATCGAGAATTTCTAGTCTATAGATTTCTAGGTGATGAAACGATATATTATATTATGAATCGTTTGAATTGCTAGAAATGATCACTTGATTTCTAGAATTAATTCATAAACTAGAATTATAGTTACTAAAACTCACTTCTTGTGTTCGCATTTATTTGGAAAGATTTTTAAATAAGTTTGACCACGATACCATAGGAAAACGCCCTTGAAATTTAATAGGGATAACTAGAACTCTCTAGCGAAAGGAACTAGAACTTATAAGGATGATATGGGACTATTTTTTCTAGAACCACAATTTATTTTCTAGATGCTAGAGGCAGATATTTTTTCAGTGCATCTCAAATAGAAAACTTAATTTTTCTTTAAGCAATTTAGAGTTGTTGTATGAAAAATTAATGATCAGAATTTGAAAAGATATTAATTTTCCCTTTAGTTTGATAAACAAGAAAAGTGAAGTGTGATTTTACTTTATAAGTAGAATTATTTTATTAACTCAAATACATATATGACTTCATATATTTTATTTCTTTTGTTCTCTAATCGTTCACTAGCATACATTTTTATTATAAGCTGATTATCTCTTAATAAATATGCAATATAATATCATAATAATTATTATTCTTTTCTCTATCATCATTATATGGAGGTAATAGTGGTTGTTTGCTGCGCTTGGAAGACTAATGGAAGAATGCTTATGAGGTAGAAAACTAAAAATTAAATTAATATACTATTTTTGAAATATTGATCTTATATTTACAGATCAAGAAAAGTTTTATTGAATTTTAACGAAAACATTTCCAAAAGCACTGCTTAATTAATTGAATGCTCAAAAATCAGAAATACTGGAACATTATAAAAAAAAAATTGTGAATAATACAAATAATGATACTTCAACATATGCGATTTTTTTAGTGATATCAACAGTTAGTAATATCAACAAAATAAACAACCACAACTTTAATATGTTCTACATCAGATTTGGGAATTGCTTATATTTGCACAAAAATGTGGAGTCTAATGATATTTTCTATAAAATTTAAAATATAATCAACTATCTTTAAAATGAGTGAAATGGTTACAGGATACACTGACTTATTAATGTCAGCATTGCCTCTCAAAAGAGAACTAAACAAGAAAGAAAAACTATGCTTCAAGCATAGATTGTGAAACACTTTCCAACGCTTCCAAAATACTTTAACAAAACTTAGCTCATTAATAATTTAGATAAGATACCCAAGAAAAAAGTTAGAAAACACAGAGCACATTTGAAAATTAGATTTCAGTAATTACCGTCAATAGCCGGAAAAATACTTTAATTCTTTTGTGCTGCTCTGTATATGATCTATAAATTTGAACATATTCTACATAGTATGCTAAAATTCAGCATAGTAAGAAAACTCACAACACAGTTAAAAATTCACCTTCAGGAATTTCTACAAATAGACGGAAACTTACTTGAATTTTGTTTTGTACAGTCCTGTATATAACCCCAGTGAAATTTATGATAGATTTTTATGTATATACCATAGATTTTTATACACGTAACGCATTAAGTTGAAGTTTAATTCAGGTAAAGACACACTTAAAACTACTGAAATCATACTTCCAAAAATTATTATCCATAGGCTGTCATGTATCCATTTCTTTGCATTACCCTGTATATGATTTTATTTATATTATACAAATATTTCCCAGAATACTAAGTGTAGTTGAGCTTGAAAATGCATATCTTAAATTAAAAAACACCTTGAAGCAATTTATGCTTATACTCTGTATTGCTTTCGAATTCTTTTGCGTACCTTTGTATATGGTCTATAAAATTTATAAACCCATGTAGCATGCAAAAATTTAGTTAAACTTAAAAATGCATACCATGAATGGAAACGCACTTTCAGCAATCTATAGCCGTTATCTGTATGTATGTCCTTTATACAAATCTTCAATTTTTGACCGATTTGCACGAAACTTGATGTACATACGTTTTAGAACATGGAAAAGATCGCTGTCTACTTTAAAAAATCATCAGACCATCATTTATCCCTTTTTTCTACCACCTTCCATAATTTAACATTATAGAAAATCTCTTTTTAAATGTTATAATTCAATTATTTCTTTCCTGTTGCCACACCCTAAAAAACGGTACAATAAAAAAAAACGATAACGCGTGAACTTTTTTTTTATCTATATATATAAAAGCCGTTCTCTGTATGTATGTCCTTTATACAAATCTTCAATTTTTGACCGATTTGCACCAAACTGGATATACATACGTTTTAGAACATGGTAGAGATAGCTGTCTACTTTAAAAAAACATCAGACCGCCATTTTTCCCTTTTTCTACCACCTTCCATACTTTAACATTATAGAAAATCTCTTTTTAATTAATATAATTCAATTATTTCTTTCCTGTTGCCACACCCTAAAAAACGGTACAATAATTTAAAAAAATGATAACGCGTGAACTTTCTTTTTATAAGCTAACTAGCAAACCCCGCGGCTTTGCTCGCGTAATACTTGAAATATGCCAAGTGATATTTATATGTCTAATTTTTAATAAAAGGTACTAACTAAATTTTTACTTATTACTTTTAAGAATAATTCAAAAATTACTATTTGAAACACAGTTTGATTAAACATCATTATTACTCTGCATTAGGCAGAAAGGAGACTTAAATTAATAAAACTAAATAAATGATAATTTAGAAAATATTTTGAAACCTTTCTGATCATTTAATACGGTCATTTCAGTATTCATTTGAAGTTTTGAATTTTTTAGAAACCATCTTCTTACATCTTAAAATTAACCATCATGTGAAATTCCAAGTCCTACCACCTCTCTCAACATAAAGGGCTATGTTGAAACAGGAACTGTCACTATTAATTTGCCAACATTAATTTTGAAATCGGTTTGTTATTTCCTAATATTCCACAGAAACGTAATTAAAAAAGCTTTTAAAGGCCTTTTTTAGAACGTTTGTTGTTCCTGTGAACCCCAGGTGGTAGAATCACCGGCATAAAATATAACCTGTGTAGGATCAGAGACTATTACCATTGATTCGCAACTATTACTTTTATAATCGGTTTATATTCCCTGAAATTGGATAGAATCGTAATTTAGAACTTTTTTAGAAGGCTTTTCGCACCTCCCCTTCCCTTCACCCCTTTTTAATTCGAATTTATTTTCGACGTTCCTTTGTGGGCATTTATATTTTATAAGTAACTACCATGCAATATTTAAAGTTTCTCGCCTTTTCAGTATCACAGAAATCGAAATTTAGAAAGTTTTTAGCTCCTGCAACCCTCTGGTGGTAGTGGAACAGACATAAAATATAGCTTATGTTTGAGCAAGATCTATCACCAACAATTTTTCGTAATTATTTTTCTAATCGGTTTCGTAATTTATAAGTTTGCTTAAAAATTGTAATTTATAACGCTTTTCACTCACTTCATCTTTTTAAATTATGAATTTTCTTTCGACTGTTTTTAGAAAGCAATTGCATCTTGTAAGTAAATACCATTCCATACTTCAAAGTGTTAGACACCTCAGTTGTGCAAATAACGCAAATTATAACATGTTTTGCTTTTGCAACCCTCAGGTGGCAGTGGCAGCAACATAAAGTATAACCTATGTTATAGCAGGGACTGCCACCATTGATTTGCAACCATTACTTTTGAAATAGCTTTATATTTCCTTAGATTGAGTAGAAATCGCAATTTAGAACGTTTTTCGCTTTTCGCGCATTTTCACACCTTTTTAAATTTCAAATTTTTTCGAAACTGTTCTTAAAGATAATTTATATCTAATAAATATGTACCTTGCCTAATTTTAAGATGCTAGCCCCAACCGATCACAAAAATCGAAATTTAGAACGCTTTTTTACTCCTGCAACGATTTGGTGATAGTGATACCGACATAAAATAGCATCTATGTTAGAGCAGAGGCTGTCAGCATCAATTTCCTACCATTACGTTTGAAATCAGGTTCATTCTTCCTGAGATATTGCCGACAAATCGGCATTTAGAACGTTTTTAGTACGCTTTTCGCGCATTTTACTCCTGCATTTCCTCTGGGGTAGTGAAAACAGATATAAAATATAGCCTATCTTGGAGCAAGATCTGTCACCATCATTTTCACACCATTATATTTGAAATCAGTAAAGTACTTCCTAAGATTGCATAGAAATCGCAATTTAGAACGTTTTTTACAACGCTTTTTGCGCATTTGACCCCCTTTTTAATTTCGATTTTTTTTAGGAAATCTCCTTAGATATCTTATAGCTATAGCTATATATATAGATATCCCATAGATATCTTATAACTACCATTCAAAATTTCACGATTCTAGGCCCTTCCGTAACGCAAAAGCAACAATTTAGAACGTTTTTCTCCTGCAGCCCCTTTGTGGTAGTGGCACCGACATAAAACATCGCCTATGTTGGAGCAAGGGTTGTCACCATCATTTTGACGCCATTACTTTTTAGATCGATTTGGTATTTCCTCAGATTGTGTAGAAACCACCATTAGAACGTTTTTTAGAACGCTTTTCGCTCATTTTCACCCCTTTTAAATTTCAAATTTTTTAAGAAATGTCCTTAGAGATTATTTATATCTTATAAGTAACTACCATTCCAAATTCCATGCATCTGGGAACTTCAGTAACACAAAATTCGCAATTTCGAACGTCTTTTTGCTCCTGCACCCCCTTTAGAGGTAGTGGCACCGACTAAAATGTCGCCTATGTTGGAGCAAGGGTTGTCACCATCATTTTGACACCATTATTTTTTAAATCGGTTTGGTATTTCCTGAGATTGTGTAGAAACCACCATTTAGAACGTTTTTTAGAACAATTTTCGCACATTTTCACCCCTTTCAAAATTCGAATTGTTTAAGAACTATTCTTAGAAATCCTTAATATCTAATAAGTAGCTAATATTGCAAATTTCATATTTCTAGGACCTTCAGTAACACATAAATCGCATTTTTAGAAAGTTTTTTGCTCCTGCACCCCCTTTGGGGTAGTGTCACCGACCTAAAACATAGCCTATCTTGGAGCAAGCGTTGTCACCATCATTTTGACAACAATATGTTTTAAATCGGTTTGGTATTTCCTGAGATTGTGTAGAAACTTCCATTTAGAACGTTCTTTAGAACGCTTTTTGTGCATTTTCACCCCTTTCAAATTTCGAATTTTTTAAGAACTGTTCTTAGAAATCCTTTATATCTAATAAGTAGCTAATATTTCAAATTTCATATTTCTAGGCCCTTCAGTAACGCTAAAATCGCATTTTTAGAACGTTTTTTGCTCCTACACACTCTTTGGGGTAGTGGCACCGACATAAGATATAGCCTATGTTCTAAGTTGGTCTAACACCATCATTTTGATACCATTACTTTTGGAATCGGTTCGGTAGTTCCAGAGCTTACCTCCTACAAATAAACAATTTTTTCCTCTTTATAATAGGAGTATAGATAAAAATTCAGACTCAATCGCTATATTTTTGCATTTTCGAAACTGATGTCATTCTAATCAGAAAATGCACATTTTTCGTATATAAAATGAAAACTTTAACTAAACGTGTATTCAAATAAAGTAATATCTTCATTTGAATGTTTTCGAAGTTAAAAAATCTATTTTGATACAGGCGTTTCAATTTCAAGAAAACAATTTAGGAAAAAGATAATAATAAAAAAAATCGTTTGCTACACATGACGCCAATTTCTGTTTAACTGAAATCGCTTTTTAATGATATTTTATTCTGAAGGGAGACTCTTGATCTTCTGAAATTAATCCTTATCATCCATAAAGTGAAAGATTTATTTTTAAACCACGCGAAATAATATTTCATTTGGATGTATTTATTGCTTTTTTTCCGCGAATTGTCAGGGAAATCGTATACTTATTTTACACTTGCTGAAGAATACATGCATTCTGATTTTAAAAGCTTAAACACTTTACTGTAATTACGTCAAAATGACGTGTTTTATTTCCTGAAATTCAATTTCGCGAGTTTTAAAATTAAGTTAAAAAAAATTGAGGCCTTTCACAAACGTCAGGTTAAAAATTATTATTGCATGTTAATATTCTGTAATCGAGTCACATGTCAAGAATTCGCTAAAAACATGAATAATGCTATACTTTTGAAAGCAATAGGTTCCAGAAAAGGCATAAGTCACAATTGTTAAAGTACCCCAAATAGCGTAAAGCCTAATTATCGAAGATTAACCTATTTGCACTTACAATGAAAAAAATTGTTTAGCATTTTTTTTTTTTTTTTTTTTTTGTTGTTTATTATTAAATATTTAAATTAGAAGTTCGCGAAAAGACAAAAAAAAAAAAAAAAAAAAAAAAAAAACCCTCAAGGTTAATAGGTATGTAATTGAACTACTGAATTTTTCCTATTTAAAATAAAACTTTACCGATAAGCGCTTTGAAAAGATGTAAAAACTTCATTGAAATGTATTTTGAAGTTAAACGTTTACTATAATATAGGCATTTCTATTTGATGAAAAAATATCGGGAAACAATTCACTAAATATGGCAATGCGTTCTATAAATATGTTGTCAATTTCAATAAATATGACATCAAACTGATTTTGAAAACGGTTGCTACGTTTTATGTCCTATTTTGTTGGCATGCTATAGCTTTAATTATACCATTTAGCTAAGTGTTTTAGCCCCTTAAATGCAATGATAACTTTCCGCTGTTTATATTAAATTCGATTACATAAAATATGACTTTTCTACGATTGATATGAAATAGAAATTAAAAAATAGCAAATATTTTCTAAAAGTTTTTTTTCCCTTTTTTTTAAAAGAAAGCTTTAAGACTGGCATCAGAACTGAAAGCTTCTAAAATTTGATGTCATTTTTTAGGTTATTCGCTGTAGATTTAGTTTTTATGAATGAAAGTCTCCGTTTAAAAATAATCAGGTAATCCAGCCTGGAATGTACGTGGTTAAATATGATCCATATACCGGCCGTTAACAGAATAGAAAAAAGTATATAGTTTTTAATTTAAAACACTAGAAGATTTTTTACATTTACTATATTTTTAGAATCCGCAACAGCTACACCAAAAAGCATCTTTGTTACTTTCGTATTAACAAGCGCTCAATTGTGATTTTTTTTAATTATTTGTAGCAATTTTTATTAATCTGATAATTTTGACTATTTTGATTTCAAATCTGTTAAATTTGTCTTTTATTTTTTTGCGTGGTTTTCTTTTCGTTTGCCGATTTAGTTATGGAACACTGAACGGAAAATCTCCCAAATGATGAATTATTTAATTTTTTTTCAGAGCAATCAGGTTCATCTTTTCTAATTGGGTTGCACGAATATTTAAAAAATATTCTTGCTTAAAAATTACTATAAAATACATAAAAAGTTAGAAATTGAGAATCACTTTTCAAACAAATAGCACTGAAAGTACTTTTTGTTTTCCATTAGACGTTGAAAAAATTGAATGTGTGATGTTAGAGGTTAAACAAATTGCAGTAAAAGCAAAATTTATGCTTTAGGTCATTGCCACCAAATATATGATGACAGCAACTCATGGACATGTCTTTTCCTTATAATATTGCATTCAGAGCAAATGGGTTCATCTTTCGTAATTTTGGATTGCAAATTTAAAAAGATCCATGCTTGAAAATTAATTTAAAATCATTAAATTCAGAAAACTGTATCTCAGTTTTATGATTTTTAATGATCAGTATTAAAATCAGAACCAATTAAAATCTGGAAATTGAGATGTAATTTTTAAATAAATTTCATTTGAAAGTGCTTTTTTCTATTCAGTGTAAAAAATTAAATTGTGCATGTTTAGAAGTTAAGAAAAATTACAGTAAAGGCACAATTTATGGGTTAGGTCGTTGCCACCATCAGTATGATGTCAGCGTTACTCATTAACATATTTTTTACATTATAATATATATATATGCTATACCATCGAGAATTTTACTAAATACTACGCCAGTTGGTTGATTTTGTTTCTTCGTATTATCAGGAAAATAATATATTTTTCTGTTACACCAGCCAAGAAAACAGGTATTCTGATATTTAAAGCTGAGGGATTTTAAGATGGTTGCGATGCAATAACGTCATGTTTTCTGATTGTTTTTACAATGATTTGTGAGCGGCAATGCACAAATCTCAGTTATTATTGCCGTATCATTTCATTTTAATTTATTTTACCCGGAAGGTCCCTCATAATTGACACGGGCGAAGCCGGGTAGTTCTGCTAGTCTTCTATAAAAGACAATACTTCGGAAACGATGCAGCATTGTATCCGAAATTTCTTATGTGTCCCTGTAAATGAACAATAAATGCGATGCACATCATATTCTACTGCAAGCATCTTGTAGTAAACATCAGCAATGTGTATCAATTTCACCATGTTTGAAAAAGTGCAACAAATTAAATGGGAATAGTTTTTTCCCCCCGGAGACCAGTACATAAACGAACTCTTTTGTGTGACCCTGTAAATGAATGATAAATGTTTGCACCCCATATTCTAAAGAAATCATGTTTTAGTGCACCTTAGCAATTTATATCAATTTCATTGTATTTGTGATGGAATAACATCATTAAAATACGCCACAATCAAGTTATCTTCATTTATAATAATATAACGGAAAATTATTGAGTTCCTCGCTATACATACTGCAAATGCTGCAGATAACATATTCTATGGTAATCCTCTTCTAGTCCACCCACCCCAATAATGTAAATAAATTTCATTATTTTAAAAATATTTCTAACAGCATTAAGATGCACCGCAAATGATTTCCCCAGTAGACCATAATGTAACGGAATACTTTTGAGTGCCCATGTGAATGAAGTATAAATGCTACACGCTTCATTTCCAATACAAAACATGCCAAGGTAAACCCCAATAACGTCTATAAATTACACAGAAATCACAGTATTTTTACTCGAGTTAGAGCTCTGCCAGACAGACCGACAGACGGCAGACAAAACCATTCAAAAACACCTTTCAACTATGTTGGAAAGTTTTAAAAAGAAGAGGAAAACAAATATTTTAGATCTTCACAGGTTGTGATTGAAACCTAGATTATGATATATGAAGGATTTTCCTTTCTTTTAGTATTTTGGGAGTTAGCAGTAAATATATCTTCTGTAAACTATTGAGTCAAAGAATGGTTTAGAATACAGATACTATATGACCAATGATGATTCGTCACTTGCGATTTTAGATGTTTTGTTAAATATCTAGAAAAATACACGAGGAATTATCCTGAAACTGCAGGTATGTAAATAGAATAGTATAGGTCATATATTTCCGCGAAGATTTTTTCCCGAAACCCCATAGAGGTCCGTCAACAAACTGAAAAAGGACGAATATCTTTTGGATAAGCCTGTAAAAACTAATGTGGCAAAAGCGTTCAAACTGTAGAACATGATTAAGAGGCTTATTGTAATAAACTGTGTTCATTTTTATGAGGATAGCATGTATACTAGTAGAGAAATTAAGGTTTTTATAAAAACAATCCTAAATTTTGTCAAGTGTTTTGATTATAATTTGCAGAGTTCTTAATATAAAACTAGTTGGATGTGCCAATCCCAAAACTTTCTTCTATCTCATACATCTTAATATTTAAAAAGTATTTACACGTGTTAATACTTCAATATTATTAGTTTAATACTCCAACTTTGATTTTCATCTTAAATTTCTGCTTCAGGCAATTAATCGGACTAAAAACGAGTTAATCTATATCATAGTTTTTCCTTATTCTGTTATTATTAGGTGTTTGGAAATAGCCGGCTTAGCAGGACGCGAGTTCCCGTTGCTGCACGAGTCGATAATGGATAACAGAACTACGAAAAATCAAGAAAATTATACAAAAATCGCGCATGCGCGAATGCAATCAAAATATAATGTGCATAATGCATTAGCTAAGTGTATAGAGCAACTTTTGTGAAAGTCTCAATAACATAGCTTGAAAAGTCTGAAAATTATCGTCGATAGAATATCTCGAAATCTGTTGTTTCCAAAAGGAAGAAAAAAGATGAGGGGTTGTATCGAAATATAGTAGAACGTGCAATATTGTGTATGCTATCTTGGCACTAATCAACAGATATTTAGATACAACTCCTCATCTTTTTGTTTCCTTTCCGGAACAACGGATTTCGAGCTTATACTATCGACGATAATTTTCAGAATTTTCAAGCTATGTTATTGAGACTTTCACAAATGTTGCCCTATACACTTAGCTAATACATTATGCACATTATATTTTGATTGCACTCGTGCATGCGCAGTGAAACATTTTTTAGTAAACCTGCTCATTTTCATCCAACTTTTATTATTTTTTAATTCTAACTGCAGGGTATTGTGCACAATGCTGTTTGTCATATTTTCTGAAAAGAACATTTTTTTTATACTAAGAACTCTGCAAATTATAAGCAAAAAACTTGGCAAAATTTGGGACTGTTTTTATAAAAACCTTAATCTCTCTACTAATATACATGCTATCCTCATAAAAATGAACACAGTTTATTACAATAAGCCTTTTAATCATGTTCTACAGTTTGAACGCTTTTGCTAGGTTAGTTTTTACAGGGTTATCCAAAAGATATTCGTTCTTTTTCAATTTGTTAACGGTCTCCTATGGGGTTTCGGGAAAAAAAAATCTTCGTGGAAATATATGACCTATACTTTTCTGTTTACACACCTGTAGTTTCAGGATAATTCCTCATGCATTTTTCTATATATTTAACAAAACGTCTAAAATCGCAAATGACCAATCATCATTGGCCATATAGTGTATTCAATATTGCTAACATTCTTTCAACACGAGGATATGAGATACAGGGCGACCGTAATTATTTGGTCAAATTGAAAATAGTGTTTTCTTAAACTTTTTTTTAAAAAGAAAAGGAATATTCGTAAAGAAATATAAGGTGCCTTTCAAAATAACTAAAAGTTTTTTTTAGTGTTTTTCATTATAATATTTTATGTAATTAATAATGCTAGTATCATATTCTCGTCTCTCTTTTGGATCGTTTATGAACCATTCTTCTACTAATCCCCTCACATATAATAATACATATGTATGAAGGTCGTTCGTAGTTTACGGAAACGATTTTCAAAGTTAATTTCTATGCACAAATCGCATATTTATTAAAAGTTTTTGTTTCCATTGCATACTTTTGGCTCTTGGTTATAGCTCAAGCTTGGAATTTCCCTTATAGTATAATTTTCCTTAGTGCAGTCATGTCAATTTTTCTCTCACACCTCATGGGCAGTTTTCGGACCTTTTATTTTATAAATGGTTATGAAAAGCATCTTCTTAATACTCGCTTTAATAAACCAAATGGTGAAAATATAGAATGAATCGTAGGAAGATCAAAGATCTATGCAGGCTAATTTTAGGGTGTAGATCTTCTTTTACCGTAACAAATTAGGGGTTTAAAATTAAAGTTTATATTCAGATTTAATCTGTAGATATTTTCCTAAGAAAAAATTACGAGCATCGAATAAAATTAAACGATATTTCCAATCGAATGGATTCTTCCTTTTTTCTGAACAAACGGTGATCAAAACAGCTACGATGGTACGTTTTCTTCTCCATGGCTGATATATCGGGAACATCGGGATAATTACAAAACTTACCAGTGAAACTAGTTACTTAAAGCATTTTCATTAATTATTTGTCTTTGACAATTTTCATTAAAAAAATAAGTTCATGAAAAAAATACTGATAAAGCTAAAATAAAATTTAGAACCGAAAATTTTCGTTGCCACTGTGACATCATTAGAATAATCCTCAAATTGACGAAAAGTAGCAAAAAAAGCTCCTAAAGTAATTCGATAAAAAAAGTTAATGAACTCAACACGGGACTCAAACATTTAACTTATTTGTATTAGATTACAAAAAAGTTTTAAACCATTTTGGCGGTCATTTTCACGTGTATGCCTTTGATAATGCTTGCTAAAACTCTTTAAAGTTCATCTGTTCTCTAATTAAAATAATTACTGGGCTTCTTACAAAACTTTTAAGTGAAACTCTTTATGCAAACTATTTCTATGATTTATTGTTAGGGTGAAATCTCCAGTTATTGACACCTAACCAGTAACTGACACTTCAGTGAAAATCTAACACATATAAGCATTTTCTTGTAAAATACTACAAACTAACGTCATCTATTTATAACTTAGACACTTGTTACTTTCTTCTATCTTTAGAAGAAGGAAGTATTGGATTCGTGAAAAATTTCGACTTCCGGTTTTCAATGGATTTATACGTTTTAGAATGTCCTGAACACGATTTAATAGTTTTTAGAAAAAGTCTGTTAGTGAGTCTGTCTGTCACTCTGTGTGTCTGTATGTGACAAAACTTTTGTGGGCGCTCTATCTCAAGAACTAATGCACAGAGTTTCAGAAAACTTTAGATTCAGTTAGACCTTGATATAAACTGGTGCTGATTACTTTTTGGTGTAAATTTCCCAACAGGTGGCGCTGCTATGCTGAATTTTTCAGGATTTCCGCAATAACTCTGTCTCAAGAACAAATGCATGAATTTTCATCAAGCTTCAGATTCAGTTACTCCACGGTATAAATTGGGCCTAATTATTTTTTGGTGTAAATCGGCCAACAGGTGGCGCTGCTATGCAGAATTTTTTACAATTTCCACAATAGCTCTATCTCAAAAACTAATGCACGGATTTTCATCAAACTTCAGATTCAGTTAGAAGTTGACATAAGTTGTTGATAATTAGATTTTGGTGTAAATCATCTATCCGGTGGCCCTGATATGCTGAATTTTTCAGGAAGTATTAACATGTATGATATAGAAGAAAGTGTTGGGATTGCCACATCTCACTAGTTTTTATTTTGGAGTCAATTTATTCACTACTAGTAGGCCAGCAACATATTCAACGAGGAAGGAACTTTTGTGAACACAAAAATTGTCATTTTGAGGAAACCGCCTTCTATCTAAAATTTAAGGTAGTGTTTCTTTTAACCTATTTGTAATGCAACCATCCTAAACTTTTTCTTAGAGTTATTCTTGAAGAAATTAGTTAAAAGATGCCTCTGATACAACAGGACTATGATTTATAGTTTATAATTATTTAATTTAGCTTAACGGTTAGGGGATGCCAGTTATTGGTTCCAGGAATTTCATTATATATTATATTAAATAAACTTTAAATCCATTATTTAAACTGCTCCAAAAATATAATAGTAAATTAAATTTATCTGGCATAATTTTTTTAATTATAAAAAAACTGAAAAAAAATTCTTTGCAAATAAAGTGTCAGACACTGGTTCACTTTGTGTCAGTTATTGGTTTTTCAAAATGTGGTTGGTGTCAATTACTGGAGTTATTGACTATATTTATTTTAAAATAATTATTTTTAATAATACGATGAATAATTTTTCAAAATTTTACCAAGAATAATTTTTTAACGTATTTCTACTATATCCTTTCAAAAAGAAAGACAAGTATAAAATAGGTTTAACATTTTGTAATAGTGATTTTAACGAGAAAAAATTCTTAAGGGGAGTCTTCTTACTGGGAGTTTCACACTATTTATTTTTTTTCTTAACATAATTTTTACCAAATAAAAAAAAAGAGATACTGACAAAATTGAAATAGGATTTTAAAACAAATAAAAAAATTTATTAAGCTCTGTGACATTTTAAAAATAATTCTAAAATCTACGAAAACTAGGGAAAAAAAACCCTTAAGCTTTTCGATAAAATAAATAATTAGACATAAAAACAGAAACATTTAAGAGGACAGTTTACCTCAAAATTGGTTAAAAAGTCGATTAAAAAATATTAAATGAAAGCCTGTTTAATTGTGAATATTTTGATACCTCATTTTTACTTATACGACAATTATATCGCTACACATTGTAAATTTAGTTAATGCACCAAGCGCAATTATCCATACTAATTAAAATTTGAAATGGCTTTTTCTCCATGTTCATATTTTCTGCACTTTCATGTTTTAAAAATGCTAAGGTTTTTTTTTTTGTATTTGAGATAAAGATTTAAACTTTTTTATTCTCGCTCTTCATTATACCTACATTATATGTGATAAATCTGCGTATGGAATAAGCCTTTAGGTTTTTTGTTATTTTTTTAAAAGTAAAAGTATATGAAGATGTGTTAGATTTCACCGTTTTACACTATATATGTCAGTAAAAAAATTATATTAAATGTAATATTAGATGTATCTAAAAATCCATTCGCAGTCTTACGTAATACACATTTGAATTTTTTTTTTTTTTAAATTGGTCAAAAATACCGATGTTTTAAAAAATAGTAGGGATTTAAAAAAATTAAACTTTTTAAAAATTTTAATTAAATATGCAGTTTTTTTTTCAAAATGTACTTTTAATTGAAAATTGAAATGCAGTGAGTTCACCATTTGAATCATATTTTATAAAATAAACAAAATTGTTGAAAACATAAACTGTCCCTTTAACCTATTGTTAAATGTTTATTATGATTTTTCCCAAACTTTTTACGCAAACCTTTTACATTAATTATTAATTTTTGATAATTTTAACTAAAATAACAACAAAAATAGGTACTAGCAAAGTCAAATTGAATTTTAGGACAATTGAAAGTTTTCATAGACTTTATGATATTAAATTGCTCCTGAAGTTTTGAGAAAACAATATGAAACATTAAATATTTTCGAAACATTAAACTTGATTAAGTATATGAACCTCAGATATTAAACCTGCTGGTAAGATACTTATCGGGATTCTGTGAAAGTTCATCAATTAAAATATTTGTAGCAGAATGCATAGGTACTCTTTTATAAGCGTACTGTAATGGACAAATGAGTTTTGAGGTTTCGCTTGCGATCTTGGTTTCCTGAATTCCAACATTTTGTCCGTGAATGAAATCTATTCTCTCATATCTTTAAATTTAGCAAAATGCATGTGTAATTTCCAAGAATCTGGTTGTCACGGTTATTTTTGCAGTGATATGTTAATTAGGTAACTGTGGTTGCGTAGTATCCAAATATAGTGCGGTAGCAGATGAATTCAGTGAATTTTGGAACGCATCCTGACCTCAGTTTTTTGAGCTCTTATGAAACTGTGTCATGTGTTAACTTCAAGAGGAGTTTTCGACTAGCAGTTTCGACTAGAGTCACCGGCTGTGGGCTTTCGTCACTTTGCTAAGAAGTTTTGTTTTCTATTTCGAATAAAGAGCAGCATCGCAATCCACGGGATTCCGTTTATAGTGCTATTATCTACTAAAGTGACATTACTTTTCTTCAGAACGAACGACAAGGTCATTTTGGAACTGAGTTAAATGAGTAAAATTTAATGTGTTTTGGGAAAGGATTTTAAAGAATAAAATTGAATTTATTTTTTGATAGTTTGCACTTAAGTACATAAACTCTACTGCTAATTTCTTGCTTACTTTTATAGATAAATTGTTATGTTTTTAGTAAAAGCTACGTCATGGCGTTATTTCCAGAGGAAAATCTATGTCATAACTGGTGTTGCCAGGTAAATCAGGTCTGCAAAATCCCCTGGATACCACTAATTGTTTACAGTTTATTTCGCCATCTTTAATCGCAGGTAATTCTGACATTAGATAAGGCAATACAATTACTTTAAAATACTGGTGCCCAGAGCATTTAGAGCCCCCATTTACGCGGAACACCTGGTAACACACTTTATCAAAATTTTCTTATTTTAACAAAAACGAAAAAGTAAGTGATAATGTGAAAAGTAAAATAGGCCACAAAAGAAGAAATTGAGCTAAAACACTGTAAAAAAAAATCTGTTAAGTTACTAAAGTTTTTCTAGGAAACTTGGATTCCTAGAACTTTTCATGTAACGACAACAACAAAATTTCATGTAACAGACACACTTTTGCGCCGAAAATCAAAAAATCTGTAAGGTTACTAAGAATTTTTTTGGAAACTGGGATTCCGAGAACTTTTCATGTAACTGCAGCCAGGGTTACAAATAAAAGTTTAGTAAGATTACTGAAATTTTAGCAGATTCATTTGTAAAGTTACAGATTTTTGTAGCTTTACAAAAACTAGTTTTGTAGATTTGCAGCTTTTTTCGTACAGTTACAGGTGAAAGTTTAGTAAGCATGTAACTTTAGATCTGTAGAACTACAGATTTTTTTTTACAGTGAAGAACTTTCTAAAAAAGATTGAAAGAAAAAAAAAATAAAATAAAAGTTCATTCTTGACCTGGCATTAGAGAACTCAGTTGATGATGAAAATGTACATAGTTATTCCAAGCATTTGAACTTTTTTTTTTTTTTTTAACTACACAAATGATCAAAATATCGGTTAATTCTTGATAATTGGGAAGTTTTTTGATAAAAAAAATGGGTATAGGGAACGATATCACAAAATACGAAAATCGCAGTCCGCACAATAAAATGTCTATTAAATGTTAGATAATGCAATTTTCTTTTTTACATTCTAATAAAACATATTCGTAGACGTATTTTCAAGAGATATTATATTCATAATAATACAAAAATAAAGCAATTACAAGACTTAAACTTTCAGACTGTCATTTTCCTGGAATGTCACACTGTGATGTGTGGAAAGTAAAAAGCTTTCTGCTATACTGTACAAATATATTTTTATGGGTTTTGTTAATTTCTAATTATTAATTATACCTTATATAACACATATATGAGGAAGGTAACAAATTCTGTATTTTACAAATAATTTTCCATAATTAAAATATGATTGTTACTGAAAATTAATGTCATTTTCCTGGCCTGCTCATTTTAGTTCTTTATGAGGTATAAAGATGGCGCTGCAGAATAATTCTTCTTGTTCTTGACATAGTTCAAGCCAGAAGTAATAAAATAATTGCTACCAGCAAGATCTTTACACTTCTTTGAAAATAATGGGTTTAAAGGCTTTGTAAAAATTGAGTAGACTTTTATTATGTCATTTTCCTGGTTTCAATAATTTTCAAATAAAACTGAACATTACACAGAATTTGAGGAAACATGTTCCTTTAAACGAAGTTAAAATGTTAGATCTAAGAATAAAAAAAAAACAAGAATGTGAAAAATGTTTTAGAATGAAATTATCACTATCCTGACGTACATATGCCAAGAAAATTACATATAATTACAGGGTTCGTACGGGTACCGTTATTTTCAAGGCAAAATATCAATAATTTTTATGGATAAATAAATCTAGTTTAAACTCGCGAAAATTTCGCCTTCTTTAAGGGGATATTTTCTATAAGAAAATACTGGTACCGAAGAATTTCTTAGTTTGGAAATTCAAGCACCCGTACGAGCCCTGTAATTATAATTACATAAAAAGGAACTTAAGCTCTTCAAACTTTTATCAATTTTATGTTTAAATTCCTTTATTCAGCTGTTCAAAAAACATTTTAAAAAGAATAAGAAGCTTTGAAACAATTTAAATTTTCAAAAATTTTTGTTTCAAAATCTCACATTTCGTGATATTCACCCATAGGCAGTACTTCTAAATAGTTGAACATAATAAACATTACAAATATATTTTTTTGGATGCAGCAATAAAAAGCAACAAAAAAAAGTTAAATTTTATTTTTAAAATACAGAGCGTGAAATTAGGTACACTGTGAAAAAAAAGACAAATGTTTCTTAATTTTGGAAAATATTATATAACCACAAACGAAAATACACAATAACTTCTTCCAAAGTACCCAAGATTCT
This sequence comes from Maratus speciosus, assembly GCA_963932465.1. NCBI lineage: Eukaryota > Metazoa > Arthropoda > Arachnida > Araneae > Salticidae > Maratus > Maratus speciosus. Next base: position 316,756,180 of record OZ010789.1, read on the forward strand.
AAAAAGCGTCCTTTCATCTTTAGAAGCTTCAGAAACTAATATATTTTGAAGATTTAAATAAGCATTTACAGGGCTGCCACAGGCGACTGTTCTTTAATTATAACTCCCACCACTTTCTCAAAACAAAAATTAATGGCATACTGTTCGAGAACATTTGCAAAAGAAATATATTACAAAATCTGTTTTTATTTCAAATAGTGGTGCGAATAGAATAGAAAAATACTCGCCTGTGGCAACCTTGCATTTATAAAAACAAAATTTCTTTTGCTCCCACTGATTTTCGAAAACATTTCCGATTATTTTTCATAGTGTATTAGTCAGTTTTCTCAATCCGAAATGTAGTTTTTTGGATGCTGTCAAAGTTCAAGTAAATGTTTTCATGTACAAAAGGCATGTTTTTTAGACAAACATGGTAAATTAACAGCATTAACATTCACGTTAAAATTAATATTATTTTGTCATTCTTCCCTTTCAAGGGCGATGGTCACACGGCGTGACCACTTAATTTTAATTCCAAACTTACAAACGGCACCAAGAATATTTTAATAAAATTTTGCTTTTGCAATAAAACTTTAGAATAACAAGTTTTTATTTTCTAAGAAATTCGTTTGTAAATTCTAGTGTCTGTCAATCATTTCATCATTTTATGAACAGAATTTTTCTGAGCCTGAAAGATTTGAGCGTGTATCAAATTCACTTACGCATCTGAAAATGTTTAATTGAGGATTAATAGAATCCTAAAACCGATAATCCGGTTTCAGAAAACTGATTAAAACACTATAAAAATTACTCGGAAACGTTTCGTGAAATCCGTAGCAGCAGCAAAAAAAAAAAAAAAAAAAAAAAAACTTTGTTTTTATAAATGCTTCTTTAAATATTGAAAATATATTGATTTCTGAGATTCTAAAAATAAAGAACCGTTTTCGGAATCATGGGTAAATCGGAAGAAGTGATTGAATATTTTCGTTCGTGGGTATATTATATTTCCGTATATTAAACAAGAAAGGAAAAGGTCATGCGTAAAGCGTAGATTATGTAACACTTTCCAACACATCCAGACTGCTGTAACAAAACTTCACCTTTTAACACTTTGAAAGATAATATCTAAATAGAAAATTTTTAAATCTCATAAAACATTTGAAGGCTCAATTTCGGCAATTACTATCTATAGTCGTAAAATAATTCAAATTCCTCTGTGAATCTCTGTATCTTTGTACATTTATATACATTCTACATTAATCTACGAGTAAAATTTAGTTCAGCTAGGAAATACTTAACACCGTTGAAAATACTCTTTTAGCTGTTTCTTTCAATAATCAGAAATGTATCCCAATTCGTTTTTACAGCCTTGTATATGATCTATATATTTTATAAACACGAAGTCATATGCAAAATATGTTTTAATTTATAAATGCATACCACAACTGAAAACGCTTTTCCAACAATTATTGCTTACAGACGGTACATAATCGAACAATTTATTGTGTCTCTGGATATGAATGATAATTGCTAAGCACACCATGTTCAACTTTAAGGATCTTGTTGTGCACCTCAGTGATATATATCAATTTCAATTTGAAATAGAGTAACATTATTAAAATACATTGCAAAAGATATTTCTCCAATAGGCCATAATGTAACGGAATAATTTTGAGTCTTTGAGTGCCCCTGTAAATAAACTATGAAAACTACACACTTCATTTTCAATACCGAACATGCCATAGCAAATCTCAATAACCTATATCAATTACAGAACAATCCGATTATATTAACCCGAAAAAGAGCTTGAACAGACAGACTTTTCAACTATGTTGGAAAGTGTTAAAAACATGATTTTTCAACTATGTTGGAAAGGGTTAAAAACATGACTTTTTTTCACAATGCATGATGGAATTTTTAAGATGTATTTTTGATTTTTAATGCGTGAAATCCGCTTGTAGATATGTAAAATATATCTTTGACAAATACATAGTAAGAAAACATGTATCATAAAACATACAAAATGTAAAGAACATACATTACAAAATATAGAATAACAGTTTGAGTAATTAAAAAAATATATAATTCAAAAATAAACTTGTTACAGCAGTTATTTATAAAGATTACTTCAATAATTATTAGTGGAAAATATTTAATTTTTATATTTTTTTTGGCTAAAAAGAAAAGAAAAAAATTCAAATAAACAATAAAAGCAATACGATTCTAATATCGATTTTAAAATACAACAATTGATTTTTCTAACAGTGCAGTTAAAAATAAAATGGCACATGTGAAACAGACTTACCAAAATATATCTGATTTCACTTGGGGTAATTTTCAAATCCGTTCAACGTAATTGCAGCGGACAAGACAGCTAATATTGAATTCCAGATATTGATACACCTGTAACTCTTTTTATACTTTATTTTGGTTTGAGTTCAGGTGATAACAAAATCGAAACTTAAACTTTATATTCTTATCTCTAATTGTTTGCTTCTACCTGGAAGTCATTTTGCGTCGCGTCAAACTTCAAATATTGTTATTATATTTGAGATTGACACATTTCAAAAGAGAACTTCAAATAAATATTAATTGATTAAAAATAATTAACAAATATATTTTACATTTAAAATAAAAAGTATTATTCTTCTTTAAAAGAAAATTGATTATAAATTGTTTGTTAATTGTTTATATCGCATGTTAAGGGATTTTTATATATTTATTTATTTTCAGATAGCTACCATTTCTATATATAGGGATTGCCTCACTGTAAAATTATGGTTCGAAGAATAATCATTCTCTCTTATTATGCCAGTTTAACTTCGTACATACATTATTATGTATTGCGTGTATTAAAATTAATATATTTTTGGTAGAATACGTTAAAAGTTTTAGTAAGCATGTAGTCAATTTGAAAAAAAAAAAAAAAAAAAAAAAAAAATAGTCAGATGCGCCAATCACAAAACTTTCTTCTATCTCGTACATGTTAACACTTCAAAACACGTTATTACTGTGCCAAAATTAAATAACAATTTATGCCCGTCATAAGGATTCTAAAGATATGAAATTCCGTGCATTAGTTCTTGAGCTATGACTATCTCTAAAATCGTGTAAATCCTGAAAAATGCAGCATAGAAGCGCCACCTGTTGGGTGATTTACACCAAAACCTAATCGGTGTATATTTAGGTCAAGTTTTGACAGAATATAAAGTTTGATGGAATTCCATCCAATAGTTCTTGAGATATAGCTATCGCGGAAATCATAAAAAATGTCACCTATTGGGCGATTTACACGAAAAAGTAATCCGCACCAAATTATATCAATGTATAACTGAAATTGTCGTTTGATGAAAATCTGTGCAGTAGTTCTTGAGATATAGCTATTGCGGAAATCACGAATAATACAGCATAGAAGCTATAGCACAAAATTAGCACTCGCCACTCGCCAGGCGTCGAGTAACACTTAAAACGTGGCGATTAACTTTATTGTCCTTACTCGCCAAACGCAATGGGTACCACTCGAAAAACGCGATGGTTGAAAGATCGATGCCAGGGAGGAAAGGGGTGAAATTTGTTCGGAATTTACGGCGTCTAGATCGGCGATTCTCTCGAACGTAAGAAAAAAAAGTAGCAGGGGTGATTCTGCCTCGAATTTTCCGAAAATTTAAGGCATTCGGCTCCGAAAAAAAAACCGGTCATCAGTCCGAAAATTCGGACACAAAAATATCGCTAATTTCGATATAGTCGCCGAAAAAAATCAATTTCGTCAATCGTTCGCAGAAAAAAATCACCAATTCCGTCAAAGAATTGCAAAAAAAACGTGAATTTCGCCCCAAAACCACGTAAAAAACGCGAATTTCGTCAAAAAATCGCGGAAAAAACGCAAATTTCGTCAAAGAATCGCAAAATTCTTACTGGTATCACGAAAAAACGCAAATTTCGTAAAAAGATCGCGGAAAAAATCAACTTTCGTGACAAAATCGTGGAAAAAACACAAATTTCGTGAAATAATCGCGGAAAAAACGCAAATTTAGTCAAAGAATCGCGAAAAAGAATCACAAAATTCCTCAAAGTATCGCGGAAAAATTGCAAATTTCGTGAACAGATCACGGAAAAACGCAAATTTTGTGAAAAAATCGCAGAAAAAATGCAAAATTCGTGAAAAGACCGCGGAAAAAACGCAAATTTTGTGACAAGATCGTGGGAAAAACACAAAATTCGTGAAAAGGTCGCGGAAAAAACGCAAGTTTCGTGAAAAGATCGCGGAAAAAACGCAACTTTCGTGAAAAGATCGTGGAAAAAACGCAAATTTCGTGAAAAGATCGCGGAAAAAACGTAACTTTCGTCAAAAGATTGCGGAAAAATATAAATTTCGTCAAAAGATTGTGAAAAAAACATAAATTTCATCAAAAGATCGCGGAAGAAACGCAAATTTCGCCAAAAGATCGCGGAAAAAACGCAAATTTCGTCAAAAGATCGTCTAAAAACGCAAATTTTGTCAAAAAATCTCGAAAAAATGCAAATATTTTCAAGGAATGGCGAAAAGCCCCACAAATTTCGTGAAAAGATCGCGGAAAAAACGCAGATTTTGTCAAAAGATCTCGAAAAAACGCGAAATTCGTTAAATGGTAGCAGAAAAATGTATATTAGTTAGTGCCAGGGGAGGGGTCCCCCTCTGCTGTAACCTTTCTGAAAATTTCCTGTGAATTTATTTCATTGCAATTAATAGTACAAATAAATTTTTTTAGCTGAGTGTAATCATATCGAATGGTAAGTAATATATATTAGTAAATTACAACGTTGATTGTTAGAAAAAACACAATTTTGTATGGAGCGTACATAACTTTGTTACTGGCCAGTGAAAAAAATCAGTGTACTGGCCAGTGGCCAGTGGGTAAAAATGTTAATTTTGACCTATAATAGAAGTGCTAGATCTGTTGTGCTATTTGCACTAAAAAGCAATCAGCACCAATTTATATGAGGGACTAACTGAATCTCAAGTTTGGTGAAATTCCGTGCATTAGTTCTTGAGATAGAGAGCCCACAAAATTTGTGTCACATACAGACAGACTTACAGACAGACATTTACTAAAAACTGTCAAATTGTGTTCAAGATCTTCTAATGTATGAATCCACCGAAAACCGGAAGTCGAAATTTTTCATGAAAGCAATACTTTCTTCTTGTTACAGGGACGGCGAACCTACGGCACGCGTGCCATAAAGGGCACGCTTCAGATTATTTTTGGTACGACATAGTTTCAGGTTCTACATCAAAATATAGTAGAATATCACAAAATGCATCAATTAATCTAGATGTTGTCTCTGTTTATCTGAATTCTATTAGTTCGGTTGGTTGTCATTGTCATACAGATTGAAGAAACTGAAATATAACTTAACGTATCACAATCTAGATCAATATTGGCTCACAAAATTTTAAGAACAAGAGAGAAATAGGAGATTATCGCAAAAGAAAGATTAAAAGCCATTATAAGCAAAAATGCCGATGATAAAATTGTAACAACTTGGAATTCAATTCCAGTTTCTAAAAGCTATAGATTTTGGCGCTTCCTCTTTTGACAATTTTTTTCTGCGAGACATTCTTATCGGAAATAAGTAAAATGAAAAATTCACTAAAAACATTTTACCAAATGAATCCAGTTCAACTTGCATTCTCTTAAAAATAACTTAGTACGAAGCTGGTATAAATTATTTGGCATCTAACAAGGGAACCACTTTAGGTGTTGCTCGCACCTAGAATCGAGACCTGGTGCATTTTGTAGCCCTATGCATAAAAGTTAGAAGTAGAAGGAAAAAGACAGTTCTGCTTCACCAGGAGCCAAGAGCTGAGGTGGAGGGCGTGGCCAAAGATGAGTGACAGATGGGCGGAGTCGAATGATTGACAGGTTAGGGGAGATAAGAAAGTGATGGACAGGTGGGCGGAGTCGAGACAGATAGGCGCCCACACGACATGCTATAGTAGAGGGGTTAAAACAAAGAAGCGATAATGAAAAGTGTACTGTAAGAGAGGGATTAAACAAAGGATAATGAATGAAAGTCTACTGTAAGAGAGGGATTAGAACAAAGGAAAATGTTAATGAGGATGATTAATGAAGGAAAGTCTACTGTTAGAGAGGGATTAGAACAAAGGAAAGATAATGATGAGGTGATTATAAAAGATCGCATGCAATTAAAAAATACTTACCACGGAGCAGCGCAGAGACACGTCCTACCTGTATGACATCCACCGGGCTAATGAACGAAGAAGCGTGCAACAACCGGCTTCATCAAGATAAGGAGCTTGCTTCTGATTGGACGAGAGACGAACCTAGGTGGCAGCACAATCGCTTTCACCCGAGGGCATGAACACGAGCGCCCTCTCTTGATAGGATTTTAAACTCACCTGTGATGATATCATCCTATTTCGAACTGAATTAAAAAGGTTAATACATTTTTAAGTTTTAACGAAATAAGTTATAATTTTTAGACATTTATTAATTTTACGAAACATGTTTCAATTAATTTAGTCATTGCAAATAAAGTTTTAATTTTAAACTGAATAAAAAAGGTTAATACATTTTTAAGTTTTAACGAAATAAGTTATAATTTTTTTAGTCATTTGTTAATTTTACGAAACATGTTTCAATTAATTTAGTCATTGCAAATAAAGTTTTAAATAAATTAGTTAATATTTTTTAATCATTTGTTAATTTCCGAAACAAGTTTTTTTCTGTAAGTCATGTGCTAATAAAACTTTTTAATAAATTAGTTATTTTTTTTATTTGTTAATATATTAATTTCGATACATTAATTTTCGAAACAAGTTTTTCCTAAATAAAGCTTTTTTAATAAACAATTTTACATATATTTTCATTTAATTATTATTTAAAAGAATATAAATTATTTTTACTAATCAAAAGAACGCGAATTAGTTTTTGACAACAATGATTTTTTTAATTATTGTCAAGGATGAATGTTAACTGAAATACAAGCTGAATGCGAAAACAGTTTTTTTTTCAAACTAAGAAAAGAACTTTTTTAAATTAATGAACAACTCTGTTTTTGGAAAAACTATGAAAAACTTAAGAAAGTGGCGGAATATTGTGCTTTGCAATAACGAAAAAAGAGCAAAAAATTGGTAGCCTCACCCACATTTAAGTCATTTGAAACATAGGATGAAGACCTGTGTACCGTAGAAAGGATGAAGACTCATGAATCAACCGATTTATGTTGGATTCACAATCTAAGAACTATCCAAGTTACTAATGTATCAATTCCATTACGGTTTCGAACCCATAAACACATAACCAGACTTTACATTATTTTAACTCATCACGCTCACCACTGAGCCACCGAGGACCCGTTGTTTTATCTTACTTTTAACTACTTATTTGATATATATATATATATTTTTTTTTTTTTATCGAAAAGAATGCAAGTTATTTTCAGTATTTTAACTAATACATTTCAGTGACTTATGAAGTAAAGTTTTATTTTCTTAAAAAAGTGGTGTGAATTGAATATATTTTTTACCGTGTTAGTTCTTTTAAAATTTTATTTTGAATTAGAAAACACTTACTTTTGTCAAATAGTATAGATAAAGATTCGGTTTTTTTTTCTAAGATCAACAGAATTCATTGATTTTCAATTGAATATATTTTTTTAACGTGTTAGTTCATTTAAAATTTTATTTTGAATTAGAAAACACTTACTTTTGTCAAATAGTATAGTTAAAGATTCGATTTTTTTTTCTAAGATCAACAGAATTCATTGATTTTCAAAACAAGATCTATTGAATAAGTATAGTTAATATTACCGTTTTTATCTTAGTTTTAACTACTTATTTTCAAAACAGATTTATTCACTTTTAAATGTAAAACACTTTCTGTAAAAGCATATCTTTAACTGTAATAATTTTAATCCATCTTTAATTAGACATATATTTTTATCACAAATGAAAATACAAAAAGATTCAACAATTATACTCTTACCTGACTAAAATTAAACTTCTTCATTGCGAATAACAAACTCTCACACACAACATCAGTTTTTTACCGATATATAAACAAGACAATTTTGGAAATGAAGGTTAAATATATATATATATATATATATATTTATATTTCCTTTCTATTAAGTTTACATTATTTGAAAAGATGCATATTGGATATCGAGGACTGCACATCTCCATGATTTCATTCGCTACTTATGACATCAGATCCCTTCGTTTTTATTGGTAGATGATTAGGTCACTTTAGTTTATTTTTCTTTTTACATGTAAGTGTTGCTATATTGCTTTTAACAGTGAAACATCTACTATCTGATATACAACTACCGTTCACTTAAGTGGTTGAAATGTCGTACAATAAGCATGCATTTCCTTATCGAAGGAAATATCTGTACGAGATCTACCCTACATGCATGTTTCTTTAGCAATGCAATCTTTTCAATCTATAAGGAGATCTTTATCTTACGGTTGCAGACACCCTCCTCTGTAGACAGATAACAAAAACATGCAATTTCCATTTCATGTCTAAAGGCTAACGAAATCTTAGTGCAATTTTTTAAAGAATGATATTTCCTATTATTGACCGAAAGCAACAGGTTTTTTGTTTTAAGAAAGATTGTTAATTCACTGTTTTCAAAAATTAAAATCAGAAAAAGAATTCCCCATTTTTTCTTTTAAGTTTTTAAAGAGATGTGTTTTTTTTCTTTGAATTAGTATTTAAAGGGGTTTTTTTTCTTTTCTTTGGCTGAATTTGAAATCAACTTTTAACTAAAATATTTTAATGATTGACGAAGTAAAGTTTTATTTTCTAGAAAAGTGGTATAAACTTAATATTTTTTTATTAATTACTAACGAAGGAATATATTTTGTCTAGGTAATATAAAATTTAGGTTAAAGCTGTGAATTTTCTTAAGAAGATTAAACTTATCTACTCGTTTTGGAGAAAGTATTTGTAATGCCCGAGCTACTGTATTCTTTTCAATTAGAATGAACAAGATCTTACGATAGTTTGAATATTAAACCAAAAAAGATTAATAGCAATTTAGTTTAACAAATACCAATGAAGAATGAAAATGATATATGAAACATAAACTCAGTTTAAAAATAAGTTTTAATGTCAGAACTAATTGGACACTTTGTTTTCCTAATCATAGATGTTAAAAAAACTTTCTTAGGAAAGTTTTTTACTTTGATTCGAACTGAAGATAAAATACTTTACTAATTTAGGATATTTTTTCCATATCTCGTTTCAAAATTTTATTTAACTAAAAAATAATTTATGTTGCATTGTTTTAACAATTTTTTTCTAATCAAAGAACGTGCATTAGTTTCAACTGATAATAAAGGGTTTATTACCTATTAGCAAAAAAAAAAAAAAAATAATTAGGAGTTACACTTACATTTAAGTTATTGAAAACATATGATGAACATCTCTGCTGTTGAAAGGATGAAAACTAACATACATACATAGGAATCGACTGATTTATGTTGCACTGGTTGTGATGTATATAATAGATGTGATTATATATTGAAAATGATATATACGATGGTTGTGATGTATCCAAAGTAGATGTCTTTAAACTAAGTTATCAAACATATGAGTGAGGATTGCTACGTGACAAAAATCGCCTTTAACAGTGAATTTTGAGTCAGTTTTAATTTAGAAAAAAGTAAATGGTTAACTTTAATGACATATTTTTAGTTTTGTTGTTAGAAATAATATGTTAAACAAATCACACTGTTTGAAAATATATTTTTTCGAGTTTATTTTCAACAATTGTTTTTTTAAATGAAATCACATATATTAATACTAAACTTGTGAAACACAAGTTGAATATCGAGAATGACAGAACATGTTTTGAATTAAGTAACGTAGAATGTGCAAACTTTTGAATTCATTCATTCACAGTAACAGAAAGTGTGAAATTTTAAGTTCAGTTTAATAAAGCAAATAATTAAATTGAAAGATACATTTAAAAAGGATTGTTAAAAGTTTGTTAAAACTTTTTTGTTTTAAGAAATACTAGACAAACATTACACTTAAAAGACAAAATAATTATACATACCTTTTGTTGATTGAAGCAAGCAGACTCATTGAAAATAGCAAGAAGCTGAAAAGTCGACGGTAACTTTAGCTAACCAGACACCGTAAAATGTTCGATAAGGTACCGCAGAGCACTAAGCTAAATGTACGGTAAACGGGAGCTAAGGAACATACGACCTTCATCGACGAAATCCAAGACACGACTGACGTGTGCGGGGTCTACACCCGTAGATGAATGTTACTGATAAGAGATCACGTGACCGCTATCAACCAATCAGAAGCGAGCTTGCAGGTGTGACGTCATCGACTGTGCTGTCCTCCCCCATCGCAAACGAGGATGATGACATCGTATGGCAATACCTATAGACAACCTGGCGTCATTTGATTGACAGGAGACGTGGTGGAATGTCAGGAATGCAGACAGAGTGGCGCCTACCTTCTGCATCATAGTATTTTAGGAAAAATATATATTACGTTGATGTAAAAGACATTATTTTTTAAACTAACTGTTAATATTTTTTGAAATAACATACTTTTCTCATACAAGCCAAAAAAAGAATGTTTCAGAACATGTCTCTTATCATGATTAAACATAACTTTAAGCATAGTTAACCATCTCAGAGTATGATTAAACAAATTCGAACATAACTTTGGGCATGTTTAAACAATCCGAACTATATTTGAACATACCCGAACATGTTCATTCATAACTTTGACAGTTTTTAATCTTTCAGAATTTGAAAAAAACATATTTAAAACTATTTTATTTTAAAAACTTTTGTAAAAATTTTAATTTATAATTTCTTTTTAAGGTTTTAACTTTTTTTTGTTAAAACTTTTTTAACGTTTTTTTTGTTAAAACTTTTTTAACTTTTTAACTTTTTTGTTAAAACTTTTTTTAACTTTTTTTTGTTAAAACTTTTTTTAACTTTTTAACTTTTTGTTGTTAAATATTTTTTTTTAAATTTTGTTAAAACTTTTTTTTTACTTTTGTTAAAAAAAATTTTTTTTTACAAACTTTTTTTTAAATTTTGTTAAAACTTTTCTTTTACTTTTGTTAAAACTTTTTTTGTAAAACTTTTTTTATAAAACTTTTTTTATAAAACTTTTTTTCTTAAAACTTTTTTTTACTTTTGTTAAAATTTTTTTTGTTAAAACTTTTTTTACATTTGTTAAAACTTTTTTTTGTAAAACTTTTTTACTTTGTTAAAAAAATTTCTGTTAAACCTTTTTTTTTACAAACTTTTTTTTTAATTTTGTTAAAACTTTTTTTTACTTTTGTTAAAACTTTTTATATATTTTTTGTAAAACTTTTTTGTTAAAACTTTTTTAAATTTTGTTAAAACTTTTTATCATCTTTGTAAACTTTCTATAATTTTTAAAACTAATAAATTTTATACATACATATGTGTATATATATACATATATATAAATATACATATACATATATATATATATACATATATATATACATGTACATATATGCATATACATATACATACATATGTATGTTATATATATATACATACATACATATATATATATATATATATACATCATATATACATATATATATCTATATATGTATTTTACACAAGAACCCATACATAAACATTTAACTTTCATATATTTAGAGACACGTAGACGTGGATGTATGCTTTTACTTAAACATTTATATAGATAGATACTACCCTTAAATTTACGTTCATGCAAAAAACATTATTTTTCTTAAACTGTTAATATTTTTGAAATAACATACTTTTCTCATGCAAGTGAAAGGAATGTTTCAGAACATGTCTCTGGCCATGGTTAAACATAACTTTAAGCATAGTTAACCATCTCAGAATATGATTAAACATGTTCGAACATGACTTTGAACACGGTTAAACATATATCCTGACAATATTTGAACCTACCCAAACATGGTTAAACATGTTTGAACAAACTTTGAGCATATACGAACATTGTTAAATATATCCCAACTAACTTTGAGCATGATTAAATATACTCGAACTATCTTTGAGCGTATCCGAACATGGTTAAACATGTTCGAACATAACTTTGGTCATGGTTAAACATATCTTGAAGAAAGTGCGAGCTACCGAACAAAATTCATTAAGAAAGACAAACTCATGAATTTGATAATCACAAGCCAGTTCCAACTTTTAAAAATCAACTGATTAACTAAATTTGGAAGAATTGTTATTAGTTTTTTTAAAACACTTTGTTAGAAACTGACGAATGAGTTTAACAAATTTTTGGAAAGAATAGAGTATGATAATACTCTTAGAGTATAATATATACTACTTAGAGTATAATAATACATTTGATGTCAGAACATGTTTTGAATGAAATCGTGAATTCATAGTATGCAGAAAACGCGAACTTTGAAATTTATAGTTAGGTTAAATGAAGAAAAATAAAGCAAATTACTAAATTGAAAGACACATTTTGAAAGGATCGTTATAAGTTTGTTAAAACTGTTGTTGTATTAAACACTATATTAGACAAAAAAATTTACATACCTTTTGGAAAGAAGTTTCCCTAAGCTTTTGATGATTCGAACAAGCAGACTCATTGAAAAGTAGCAAGAAGCTTAAAATTCGACGGCAGTTTTACTCAATCTTATGCCGTAAAAGGTTCGATAAGGTACTTCATAGCACTAAGCCAAATGTACGGAAACGGGAGCTGTGAAACATGCGACCTACCTCCACCAGATCCAAGCCTCGACTGACGTGCGCGGGGTCTAACACCTGTAGATGAAGGTCACTGATTAGAGATCAAGGTCACTGATAACAGATCACGTGACCGCTAACAACCAATCAGAAGCAAGCTTTCAGGTATGACGACATCCTGTGGCAATACCAGTAGACGAAGTGACGCCCTCCGCCTGCAAGAAACGATCATGTCGAAGCATGTACCGTCTTTCTGGCGCCAGTTGATTGACAGGTGGGCGGGGGAATGCAAGGAATGCAGACATAATGGCGCCCTCCTCCACCGCCTACTCCTTTCACATGTCAGGTGATCTTCGCATCCAATCACATACAAGTATTAGATGATAGAGGGCGCTCGTGTTGTCTTCAAGTACGACGTCATCACTTGTTTTGTGCTTTGTCATCAACCATTTCCCCTTCAGTTGATGTCCTGGGCAGATGCTTCACAGTAAGTAACACCATTTAAATTTTATGTTTTTTTGTTAGTAATATTTTTATGTATAAAAAATAACAAAAAAGGCATTTTGTTTAAAATAACAAGTGTCTTTCATCACTTTTTCGAATATCAAGTTTAACTTTATCGAATAACACACTACTTAAATTATCACAATTAGAAATATCCACTTAACAAGTTGTTGAACAAGTTTATTGTTCCAACGAATTTAGTCATGTTTTAGCATGATCTAAGAATGATTAGTCATGCTTAGATAATCTTTTTCTGTTTAAAAAAATTAGATTTAAAAATCTATTTAAGTAAAATATTTATCGGAGAAAAAATTTTACTTATATATATATATGTATATGTATATTTATATATATGTATATATATACACATATGTATGTATAAAATTTATTAGTTTTAAAAATTATAGAAAGTTTACAAAGATGATAAAAAGTTTTAACAAAATTTAAAAAAGTTTTAACAAAAAAGTTTTACAAAAAATATATAAAAAGTTTTAACAAAATTTTAAAAAAAGTTTGTAAGAAAAAAGGTTTAACAGAAATTTTTTTAACAAAGTAAAAAAGTTTTACAAAAAAAAGATTTAACAAATGTAAAGAAAGTTTTAACAAAAAAAATTTTAACAAAAGTAAAAAAAAGTTTTAAGAAAAAATGTTTTATAAAAAAAGTTTTAACAAACTTTTAACAATCCTTTTTAAATGTATCTTTCAATTTAATTATTTGCTTTATTAAACTGAACTTAAAATTTCACACTTTCTGTTACTGTGAATGAATGAATTCAAAAGTTTGCACATTCTACATTACTTAATTCAAAACATGTTCTGTCATTCTCGATATTCAACTTGTGTTTCACAAGTTTAGTATTAATATATGTGATTTCATTTAAAAAAACAATTGTTGAAAATAAACTCGAAAAAATATATTTTCAAACAGTGTGATTTGTTTAACATATTATTTCTAACAACAAAACTAAAAATATGTCATTAAAGTTAACCATTTACTTTTTTATAAATTAAAACTGACTCAAAATTCACTGTTAAAGGCGATTTTTGTCACGTAGCAATCCTCACTCATATGTTTGATAATTTAGTTTAAAGACATCTACTTTGGATACATCACAACCATCGTATATATCATTTTCAATATATAATCACATCTATTATATACATCACAACCAGTGCAACATAAATCAGTCGATTCCTATGTATGTAAGTTAGTTTTCATCCTTTCAACAGCAGAGATGTTCATCATATGTTTTCAATAACTTAAATGTAAGTGTGACTACTAATTATTTTTTTTTTGCTAATAGGTAATAAACCCTTTATTATCAGTTGAAACTAATGCACGTTCTTTGATTAGAAAAAATTGTTAAAACAATGCAACATAAATTATTTTTATTTAAATAAAATTTTGAAACGAGATATGGAAAAAATATCCTAAATTAGTAAAGTATTTTATCTTCAGTTCGAATCAAAGTAAAAAACTTTCCTAAGAAAGTTTTTTTAACATCTATGATTAGGAAAACAAAGTGTCCAATTAGTTCTGACATTAAAACTTATTTGTAAACTGAGATTATGTTTCATATAGTTGTCTTCATTGGTATTTGTTAAACTAAATTGCTATTAATCTTTTTTGGTTTAATACTCAAACTATCGTAAGATCTTGTTCATTCTAATTGAAAAGAATACAGTAGCTCGGGCATTACAAATACTTTCTCCAAAACGAGTAGATAAGTTTAATCTTCTTAAGAAAATTCACAGCTTTAACCTAAATTTTATATTACCTAGACAAAATATATTCCTTCGTTAGTAATTAATAAAAAAATATTAAGTTTATACCACTTTTCTAGAAAATAAAACTTTACTTCGTCAATCATTAAAATATTTTAGTTAAAAGTTGATTTCAGATTCAACCCCAAAAAAAGAAAAAAACCCTTTAAATACTAATTCAAAGAAAAAAAACACATCTCTTTAAAAACTTAAAAGAAAAAATGGGGAATTCTTTTTCTGATTTTAATTTTTGAAAACAGTGAATTAACAATCTTTCTTAAAACAAAAAACCTGTTGCTTTCGGTCAATAATAGGAAATATCATTCTTTAAAAAATTGCACTAAGATTTCGTTAGCCTTTAGACATGAAATGGAAATTGCATGTTTTTGTTATCTGTCTACAGAGGAGGGTGTCTGCAACCGTAAGATAAAGATCTCCTTATAGATTGAAAAGATTGCATTGCTAAAGAAACATGCATGTAGGGTAGATCTCGTACAGATATTTCCTTCGATAAGGAAATGCATGCTTATTGTACGACATTTCAACTACTTAAGTGAACGGTAGTTGTATATCAGATAGTAGATGTTTCACTGTTAAAAGCAATATAGCAACACTTAAATGTAAAAAGAAAAATAAACTAAAGTGACCTAATCATCTACCAATAAAAACGAAGGGGTCTGATGTCATAAGTAGCGAATGAAATCACGGAGATGTGCAGTCCTCGATATCCAATATGCATCTTTTCAGATAATGTAAACTTAATAGAAAGGAAATATAAATATATATATATATATATATATTTAACCTTCATTTCCAAAATTGTCTTGTTTATATATCGGTAAAAAACTGATGTTGTGTGTGAGAGTTTGTTATTCGCAATGAAAAAGTTTAATTTTAGTCCGGTAAGAGTATAATTGTTAAATCTTTTTGTATTTTCATTTGTGATAAAAATATATGTCTAATTAAAGATGGATTAAAATTATTACAGTTAAAGATATGCTTTTACAGAAAGTGTTTTACATTTAAAAGTGAATAAATCTGTTTTGAAAATAAGTAGTTAAAACTAAGATAAAAACGGTAATATTAACTATACTTATTCAATAGATCTTGTTTTGAAAATCAATGAATTCTGTTGATCTTAGAAAAAAAAAAATCGAATCTTTAACTATACTATTTGACAAAAGTAAGTGTTTTCTAATTCAAAATAAAATTTTAAATGAACTAACACGTTAAAAAAATATATTCAATTGAAAATCAATGAATTCTGTTGATCTTAGAAAAAAAAAAACAAAAAAAAAACGAATCTTTATCTATACTATTTGACAAAAGTAAGTGTTTTCTAATTCAAAATAAAATTTTAAAAGAACTAACACGGTAAAAAATATATTCAATTCACACCACTTTTTTAAGAAAATAAAACTTTACTTCATAAGTCACTGAAATGTATTAGTTAAAATACTGAAAATAACTTGCATTCTTTTCGATAAAAAAAAATATATATATATATCAAATAAGTAGTTAAAAGTAAGATAAAACAACGGGGCCTCGGTGGCTCAGTGGTGAGCGTGATGAGTTAAAATAATGTAAAGTCTGGTTATGTGTTTATGGGTTCGAAACCGTAATGGAATTGATACATTAGTAACTTGGATAGTTCTAAGATTGTGAATCCAACATAAATCGGTTGATTCATGAGTCTTCATCCTTTCTACGGTACACAGGTCTTCATCCTGTGTTTCAAATGACTTAAATGTGGGTGAGGCTACCAATTTTTTGCTCTTTTTTCGTTATTGCAAAGCACAATATTCCGCCACTTTCTTAAGTTTTCCATAGTTTTTCCAAAAACAGAGTTGTTCATTAATTTAAAAAAGTTCTTTTCTTAGTTTGAAAAAAAAAAACTGTTTTCGCATTCAGCTTGTATTTCAGTTAACATTCATCCTTGACAATAATTAAAAAAATCATTGTTGTCAAAAACTAATTCGCGTTCTTTTGATTAGTAAAAATAATTTATATTCTTTTAAATAATAATTAAATGAAATTATATGTAAAATTGTTTATTAAAAAAGCTTTAATTAGGAAAAACTTGTTTCGAAAATTAATGTATCGAAATTAATATATTAACAAATAAAAAAAATAACTAATTTATTAAAAAGTTTTATTAGCACATGACTTACAGAAAAAAACTTGTTTCGGAAATTAACAAATGATTAAAAAATATTAACTAATTTATTTAAAACTTTATTTGCAATGACTAAATTAATTGAAACATGTTTCGTAAAATTAACAAATGACTAAAAAAATTATAACTTATTTCGTTAAAACTTAAAAATGTATTAACCTTTTTTATTCAGTTTAAAATTAAAACTTTATTTGCAATGACTAAATTAATTGAAACATGCTTCGTAAAATTAATAAATGTCTAAAAATTATAACTTATTTCGTTAAAACTTAAAAATGTATTAACCTTTTTAATTCAGTTCGAAATAGGATGACACAGGTCATCACAGGTGAGTTTAAAATCCTATCAAGAGAGGGCGCTCGTGTTCATGCCCTCGGGTGAAAGCGATTGTGCTGCCACCTAGGTTCGTCTCTCGTCCAATCAGAAGCAAGCTCCTTATCTTGATGAAGCTGGTTGTTGCACGCTTCTTCGTTCATTAGCCCGGTGGATGTCATACAGGTAGGACATGTCTCTGCGCTACTCCGTGGTAAGTATTTTTTAATTGCATTCGATCTTTTCTAATCACCTCATCATTACCTTTCCTTTGTTCTAATCCCTCTCTAACAGTAGACTTTCCTTCATTAATCATCCTCATTAACATTTTCCTTTGTTCTAATCCCTCTCTTACAGTACACTTTTCATTATAGCTTCTTTGTTTTAACCCCTCTACTATAGCATGTCGTGTGGGCGCCTATCTGTCTCGACTCCGCCCACCTGTCCAGCACTTTCTTATCTCCCCTAACCTGTCAATCATTCGACTCCGCCCACCTGTCACTCAACTTTGGCCACGCCCTCCACCTCAGCTCTTGGCTCCTGGTGAAGCAGAACTGTCTTTTTCCTTCTACTGTTAGAGAACCGATAAAAATTCTTTGTTAAAATCATATTTTATATATATTTTTATATTTATAATTTTTAATTATTGGATTTTTATTTGTTAATTTTACACCAAAAGAGAGTTAAGTCGCCAGATATGGCACTTCAAAATTTTCACTAGCTTTATGCCTGTAATAGGTTTCTGTCTAAACCATTACAACACGGTACGTAGCGAAAATACTGAGCTAGCGTTTCCGGAAAACTGTACGGGACGAAAAAGACGCCTATCTTTCCCCGCCAAATATGTAAATATGATATTGTATTTTTTGTAAATCAAATTCGTAGGTTCTTGAAGGAATTTTAAAACTTTTTTCAACACTTTATAGTTATTATTGACTAATTTATCTTTTTAACTATTTTTTTTAAACTTATGTTAAAAGCCCGAAAAGTGGTTTAGAAAATTGCATTTTCAGAAAGTTAATCTGCTGTAAAATCAAAAAAAATTATTTTAACAAAAAAATTGTATCGATTCCCAAACTTCCTAATACAGAGCTTTAAAATGCACCAGGTTTCAATACTAGGTGCGAGCAACACCTAAAGTGGTTCCCTTGTAAGATGAGACAACAGAAATAATATTTAAAATATAAATTTCTAAAATATAACATAAAATATTACCCGTATTTTTTTAATGCTAAAAACAAAATTTTAAGTAATTTTGATTCATTATTATTTGATCAATCGATCAAGATTTTATTTACCATCCATAATCCGGGAATCAATAGAGATATTTATTTTTACGCAACGAGAATATTTGCAATGGTTCAGTATCCCTTGATTTACCTAAAATTTGGAAAGAAATGCTATGTAATATTAGTAACAATAGTAAAAATTAATCCTAGCTCGCAAATATCCAAGTTAATTTTATTTTTATTTTATGTTTTGCAATGTTTTTCATTATGCTGATGTCTCGTGACATTGTTTACCATGTTATTATTTTTCAAATTATGAAATTAATCCACGCTCGCAAATAGCTAATTTAATTTTTATGTTTGCAATATTTTTCATCATGCATCATGTCTCGTGACATTGTTTACTATGTTATTTATTGTTTTAAATTATGTGAAAATATTTTCTATCGTGAATGATTTTGAAAAGGTCGGCGTTTGTGCAATGAAACGATTGTCAATCTTAATAAAGATATTTTATCACTTTTTATAGCATTATTTATAGCCCAGTGGTAGGGGAGGGAAAAAAGGCCGAATTCGGAATTAATTAGAGGAAAGCTGGAAATTGTTTTAATCCATTTAGTTTAGGTCTAGAATGAACATGCTAAGTTTTTCCCCTTGTAGTAGGTGAGCGTTACAAAATATGCGCAGATTTATAGAAAAAAAAAACACTTTTTTTTTTTTTTAAATACCATAACAATATCTCAAAAGAGCTAACTCTGTCAAAAACATTGCTGATACAATTGATGCAGAGCTTAAAATTCGAAGTAAAATGAGTACGTACACTTAATATTTTTGTTGAACATTAAGGTCACAATTCTACTTTAAAATTTTAGACACGTGGTCAGGGAGGTTGAACTCATAATTAACTAGGAGAAAACTGGAAATTGTTTTAATCCCTTCAGTTTAGGTCTAAAATGACCGTACTATGTTTTCTTCCTCGTACTTGGGTGAATGTTAGAAAATACATACATATTTATTTTTGAAAAACACTTTTTTTTATTACCTTAACAATATCTCAAAACAGCTAACTCTATAAAAAACATTGTCAATACAAATGTTGTAGAGCTTAAAATTCTGAATAAAATTAGTACCATCATTAATATTTTTGTTCAACATTAAGGTCGCAATTCTATTTCAAAAAATTTCAAATCAAGAGCTTGAAGCCAGGAGAGACCAAGTTAACTTAACAATATCTCAAAATTGCGGTCTTAATATTGAACAAAAATATTAAGTGTAGGTACTCATTTTATTCAGAATTTTAGGCTCTACAACTTTTGTATTGACAATGTTTTTTACAGAGTTAGCTGTTTTGAGATTTTGTTAAGGTAATTAAAAAAAAGTGTTTTTCGAAAATAAATATGTACATATTTTCTAACATTCACCCAAGTACGAGGAAGAAAACATAGTACGTTCATTTTAGACCAAAACTGAAGGGATTAAAACAATTTCCAGTTCTCACCTAATTAATTATGAGTTCAATCCTCTGACCACGGGTCTAAAACTTTAAAGTCGAATTGTGACCTTAATGTCGAATAAAAATATTAAGTGTAAGTACTCATTTTACTCAGAATTTTAAGCTCTACAACATTTGTACTGACAATGTTTTCGACAGAGTTAGCTGTTTGGAGATACTGTTATGGTGTGTAAAAAATCGTGTTTTTTGACTATAAATCTATACATATTTCCTAACGCTCACCTAGTACGAGGAGGAAAACATAGCATATTCATTCTAGACCTAAACAAAAGGATTAAAACAATTTCCAGCTTTCCCCTAATTAATTCAGAATTCAACTCCCTAACTACTGGGCTATTAACTTATTCTAATTATTTGATCCGTTAAAATTCTTTATTGTTGGCACGTTATGATCACGTAAAATATATTTTTGGATAAATTTGGTACGTGGATGTGAAAAGGTTCGCCGCCCCTAAGATAGAAGAAAGTAATAAATGAAACGAAATATTAGCTTACCTTATATGTTTTATATTATTTGAAATATTAATCTCTTCAGAGAAAAGAAATCATAAATCTCCTCAAGTAATTATTATTACATCCTGTATTTAGAAATATCAATAACTGTCAACACCTCACAATTCCCAAATCATTTTAAAGAAATAGTACTTCCTGATTAGCTCCAACAAATCATATAAATAAACGTTTATCTTTCAATGCAGAAAATCTTTACAAGGACATTTCACTTAAGTGTATAATAACTAATGTTTAAGTGAAGTGTTTATTCCAGATATAAATAAACTTTATTATGGACTAAAATAAATTAAACCAAATAACAATTTATGACTCTAAAAACCCATTATTTACGCAGATATTTTATTTGCATTAATTGTATAATGTAATTCAGAGTGAAAGGAGCTGAGTTGTTGAAAATATCCAGAAGGTATACAGCCTATAACTCCGTATACCTTCCACTACACCCCTACATATAACCAAGAAAGTCGCATTGGGTAGAAGTCAGGGTAATTTGTAAGTTTTATATTTTAAATATATATTGGAAAAATGATTACTCATGTGCGGAATTGTTAAGATATAGTTCCTAAAAGATAACAGAATAAAACTCCGGAAAATCATGCATTAAGCATAGTGTGATGTCTGGAGGCGTCTAGATAATTTTTCTTTTCGATTCTTTTCTTACGTCACGTGATGCGTGAGCGCGCGCAGAGAGAGAGGGGGAGACACTGTTTATTCAGAGTGTGGAAGGAGGAAGGGTAAGAGTAGCCGCGCATGGTTTGCCGGCTTGTTGTTTTTTTGATTTGTGAAAACGGAAGTATGTCAGGTGCTAGGGGCACCAAAGGATTATAATTTGAGTAGTTTGTATTATAACTTAATAATATTGTGAAGTGTAGTTCGTGGAGTGAAATATAAAAGTGTCGTGCATCTTTTGAAACCATTCATTCATTGTAAATAATTGTATCATCATTTGTGTCGTCTTGTAATGTCTTCATGTTCCTTGTAAATGAACTTAATAATCTGTGTTTAAAGAAGAAGTGCTATCTTTACGAGGAATACACACGTTGGGAAGGTCAGCGGAGCTCGGCGGCGGTATTACACGCTCTCTTACGAAGAACGAGAGCTCTTATAAAAAGTAAGATGCATGTTTACGTATTTTTAATTGAAGATAGTGTTTGAAGATATTTTGAGTAGATAAATAGAATGCAATTTATTATTAAGAGTTTATATATTTATAAGTTGACGAAAGGAAAGTAAATAATTTATTATTTATGAGTTTGATTTAAGCATATAAGAAGAAATATGGTATTTATAGCATGACATTTATTGCTTGATTTATTTATTTAAGATGATAGTATCGGTTATAAGTAGAATTTATTATAAAAGTGTTTGAAATTGAAAAAGAAAAATGTTTAGCATTAAAAGGCTGAAAATGAATATTTATTTGTGGTCGCAACGGAATCAGGTTTAAAAGTAGAGGTTGAGCATAGAATTGTAGATTTGAAAACACTCATTGAGGGAAGCGACCAATTTGCTAAGGATGCTGAATTTGTAAAAGAATTTTTAATTACCACGGTATCAGATAGAATAGAAAAAGAAAAACGTGAAGCCGAGTTACTAAAAATTGAGAAAGAAAATGTGAAATCGGAACAGAACACTGCTCTAGAATTAGAGAGAACAAAATTAGAAGTCATTAAAGCCCAATTAGAAATGGCGAAGATAACAGATGATAAGAATTTGGATTCGGGGGGGGGGATGAACAAAAATCCCATACTAATTCGTTAGAATCTTTAATTAAAAGTGTTAGAACTCTGAGCATGCCAGTCCCGACTAAACCGGAAGCGTGGAATTTATTTTTTAGTTCGCTCGAAAAAGCATTCGAAATGAAAAATGTTGCGGAGGAGTTAAAAGTTGAAATTTTACTAAATTTAGTAGGTGAACGAGCGGCACATTTATTAGTTTATGTAAATACAAATGAAATGAAGAGTTATCCGAAGGTTAAGGCTTTAATTTTAAAAGAATTTCAACCTACCCGAAGCTTGTCTAGAAAATTTTCTTACGGCAAAAAGAATGAAAAATGAAAACCATTTACAATTTGCAAGCAGAATCCGAGCTAATTGGGATTTTTATTGTCAGCTTAGAAAAGTAAATGATTTCGATACGCTTAATGAATTAATTGTTACTGATAGATTATTGAGTTCATTAGATTCAGAAACGAGGAGTTATGTTAAATTAAAGCAAATGGATGACTGGTTAAAACCACGAAAAATCGCGGAATTATGCGATAATTGGTTTACTTCAAAAGGTAGAACCTTTTCGGAATTATATGATAGACCGATAAAATCCTTTCGCAACTATGATGAAACCGGAAGTGTGAATCATGGGAAATATATACCACCTCATATAAGAAATAATGTTCTTTCTCGGGTTAGGAAAACTAATGACATTTGTAGGCTATGAAACAAACAATTCATTTACGTTTCTGTCTGAATAATAAAGATAAAAATAAAACGGGGATTTTCGAAATCAAACGAAAAAGGAATCGGGTATTGAGAAAAATAAACATGATGAAAAGTTAGTTGCTAAAGTGACAGCGTTAGGTTCTGGGAATGAGGTAATAAATACGCAAGCCTTGCAATATCAGGATGTGTGGTTAGGGGGGCGGAAAATTAATACATTAATCGATACTGCGGCCGAAATTCCAGTAGTTAATTCAAATCAAATACCGGATTCATTTAGAACTAATGAAAATTCAAAAATTCAGTTGATATCTGCTTTTGGAGAAAAAATAACCGCTGACCTTATAACTTTACCCACAGCTTTAGATTCCGGAGAGTCGAATAGTGTAGTTAATAGTGTAGATATTTTGTTCGCAGCAACAGATAAATTATATGGGTCATGTATTATCACGCCTACGATTTATGAGTTATTTCGATCAGCTCAGAGTGGAGGGAAAGAAAATATATTATGTGATGTGTCGGTGCCTACGGAGGAGATGCAGTCAGAAAGGGGGGAAGAAACTAAATATCAAAATTGAGGGGGTAGTGAAATGGGACAACAAAGCATGAATGATGAGAATTTATGTTTATTAAGTCAAAATGAAACTGCAAAAAAAGAGTTAATGATTAGGTGTATTGAAAGGAAAAATAATAGCGAAGATTTAAATGTGGGTCGTCAATCAGATGCGAGTATTTACAGGGCGCAACAGAAAAGTTGCGAATCGTTACAGGGACTTTTCAAAGATGCAGAAAAAGAGAAAAACGGGTTTGTTATGGTAGACAATTTGCTTTATCATAGGGAAAGAGTTTCGGGAGATCAAGTTATGCAATTAGTGGTACCAAAGGTGAGGAGGGGGGAAATTTTAAAAATTGCGCACGAATCGATTTTTGCTAATCATCTCGGCATGAAACAAAGAAAGAGAGAATTCGTTATTCATTTTTTTGGCCAGGTATGTCACGGGATGTGGAAGAATATTGTGCGTCGTGTAAGGATTGCCAACTACGGAGCAGGGAGAGGGCTAGCGATCGGATACCCATTGTCCCAATTGAGAAACCGGAACTTCCGTTCGACGTTGTAAATATTGACATAATTGGGAAAATTGATCCTCCTTCAGCGCGTAGGCATCAATACGTACTTACTTTGGTAGACCAACATTCGCGATGGCTCGAGGCAGTTCCGTTACGGACAATTACGGCTAAAGCTACGTGCGATGCATTGTTAGAGATATTTATGCGGACAGGAATACCCCGCGTAATAGCGAGTGATCAGGGGAGAAATTTTGTATCAGGGTTAATACAAGAGTTTCATGCTAGGCTGGGGGCGGCTCCTAGGTTTGCTACGCCGGGTCACCCACAGAGCTCGGGACTTGTTGAACGATATAATCAGGTACTGAAATGTATGTTGCACCATATAATTCGTAGCGACCCTAAAAATTGGGATAAACACATTCCCTATCTATTATTTGCGTACAGAGAAATTCCGAATAGCACTACGGGCGTATCGCCATTCAAATTAATGTACGGAAGGGAGGCCAGGGGGCCACTAACGGTATTGAAATCTACATGGGCAGGCGAAATCCCACTACCTATAAATCTAGGAAAGAGCGCGACCGAATACCTCCAGGAGTTAAAAATTAATTTAGAAAGGGCGGCGGAACAAGCGGCAATAGTGTCGGAGGTTAAGCAAAGCTCGTATGCAAAGTACGCTAATCGAAGAGCGATTTACAAGGAGTTTAGACCGGGGGAGCAGGTATATTTATTAATCCCAGACTCTACGAACAAACTTTACGCGAGGTGGACAGGGCCAGCCGAAATAGTGGCACGTTGTAACCCTGATTCTTACAAAGTGAAATTAATGAACGGGAATGTTAGGAATGTCCACGTAAATAAGATCAGAAAATTTACTCCTAGGGTACAGGCGGTGGGGGTGATCTTCGAAAATGAGGAAGAATTAGGGGAGGTCCATCCCACCCCCAGTACGAAAGATAACTCCGACCTATTCAATATAGAAGAAGTTGATCTAAGTCATTTAGGAAAGGTGGAGAAAGAAAAAATGTTAGATTCATTGTATAAATATAAAGAATTATTTTCTAGAAAAGTGCAAATAGCTAAGGTAGGAGAGCATAAAATACGAATAAATGACGCAGAAAAGAAAAAGCCCTATGCTTACAGAATCCCAGAGGCCTTGAAACCTCAAGTAGATAAACAAATTGAGGAGTTATTGGAACTAGGTCTGATTGAAGAAAGTGAGGCAGAGACGCCACACCCAGTAGTGTGTGTAATGAAGAAGGATGGGGCCTTGCGCCTATGCGTAGATTTTCGAGCACTAAATGCTGTTACAGTGACTGATGATATCCCAATGGAAAATGCCACCGATTTGTTGATCATTATTGGCAGGGCCAATGTGATAACCACAATAGACTTACTCAAAGGGTATTGGGCGATACCACTAGAAGAAGAGAGTCAAAATTTAGCATGTTTCAAAACTCACAGGGCTCAGTATCGCTTCAAAGTAATGGCCTCCCTGCTCAAAAACGCAGCTGCGACTTTTCAACGAGAAATGAACAGAACACTGTCCGAATACAAGGAGTTAGCCAGAGCATATATAGACGACATAACCGTCTTTTCTGAAACATTTTCTGAACACCTGATGCATCTGGAAAAGATATTTTCTAAATTGTCAGATTTAAGATTTTCAGTCAACTTGAAAAAATGCGAATTCGCAAAACCGCAGATCAAGTACTTAGGACATATCATCGGGTCCGGCAGCCATCGGACCGACCCCGGAAAAGTGGAGGCTATTCGAAGGCTAGCTGTGCCTCAAACGAAAAAACAGTTGAAAAGTGTTCTTGGTCTCTCTAATTATTACAGAGATTACATTCCTAAATATGCTGAAGTAGCATATCCTCTAACTGAACTGACGAAAGAGAAGAGTCCAGAACAGTTGTGTTGGTCAGAAGACCATGATCGGGCGTTTAATGAGTTGAAAAGAGGTCTTATCGAAGCACCTAGTCTACATACTCCCGTCATAGGAGTACCATTTGTCATCGAGTGCGACGCATCTGCAGTCGGCATCGGCACGTGTTTATCGCAGCGAAAAGATGGAGTACTGTACCCAGTGAGCTATGCCAGTCAAAAGCTCACTAAAACTCAACAGGCTTGGCCGACGATCGAAAGGGAGGTCTATGCGGTCATCTGGAGTCTCAAGATGTTCGAAACGTGGATTTTTGGATCACTTGTGGAACTTATCACCGATCACAACCCACTAACTTTCATCACCAAAAATGCACCCCAATCTTCCAAACTGCAACGATGGGCATTAGTACTGCAAAAATATGACATTCAGATTTCGCACAGACCTGGTGCCAAGTTGATAAATGCAGACGCACTGTCTAGACTGGAGACTATTGGATAAGAAAATAAACTTAAAAAAAAAAAAACTTTCACGAACTGATTGATAAAGAACTATGTTTTTTTAGTGACTTTAAAAGATTGATTTAGTGTGTTACTACAGCTTTTGTTTCCTTTTACATATGTTTTATTTGTTATTGCATTTATTATTGTTATTATTAAGTATTAATTCTGTTTTGTATTAGTAGGTAAGACGAGTTTTAGGCAGTGTGCCCAGATACTTCAGACATGTAGTTTGTATACTTTTTTTTATATGTATTTATTAATTTGTATTTTCATTTGGGTAATTTGTTTAAAAAAAATTAAGTATGATGACTTCTCCAGGCTAAATTTCAGATAGAAAGTGAGGGACCCCGTCCCCCATTTTCAATCTTGGGTGGGGGGTGTGATGTCTGGAGGCGTCTAGATAATTTTTCTATTCGATTCTTTTCGTACGTCACGTGATGCGCGAGCGCGCGCAGAGAGAGAGGGGGAGACACTGTTTATTCAGAGTGTGGAAGGAGGAAGGGTAAGAGTAGCCGCGCATGGTTTGCCGGCTTGTTGTTTTTTTTATTTGTGAAAACGGAAGTATGTCGGGTGCTAGGGGCACCAAAGGATTATAATTTGAGTAGTTTGTATTATAACTTAATAATATTGTGAAGTGTAGTTCGTGGAGTGAAATAAAAAAGTGTCGTGCATCTTTTGAAACCATTCATTCATTGTAAATAATTGTATCATCATTTGTGTCGTCTTGTAATGTCTTCATGTTCCTTGTAAATAAACTTAATAATCTGTGTTTAAAGAAGAAGTGCTATCTTTACGAGGAATACACACGTTGGAAAGGTCAGCGGAGCTCGGCGGCGGTATTACACATAGATTATGAAACATTTTCCAATACTAAAAAACAAAACAAAACAAAAAAAAAATCACATTTTCTTAAGATATTTAGACTTTTTGGTATGCCCCTCTTAGCACTGGCTAGGGAACGTTCCCAGGTGCAAGTTGTGGATTTGGACGAGAGTGGTATCAAAAGAAAGGTCTCGCCATGTACATTAAAAAGTCCAATGGAACTACCCGTCCGAATCCAACGAGATATCCTCACTTGAAGTGTGAATAAGTAAATAAATAAATTGGCAGGCAGGCATATAAATTGCTCGCAAGTTAAAAGTTTCTTTGCATTGTTTTAATCTTCTACCAATACCTTTTCCCGAGCTACGAGCAAAATCCTTTACACCCACACATTGCCGAAAAATTTGCATAAAACAAGGTGCTGGAAATAGCAAAAATAGATGGAAAAACTCACCGAATGCAGTCGTACGCGAAAACTTCGTAGAATGCGAAGTGCCTGTCTAAAAGAGGCGAAATAACCGGCAGTGTGTGGGTGTAAAAGATTTTGCTCGTAGCTCGGGAAAAGGTATTGGTAGAGGAGTAAAACAATGCAAAGAAACTTTTAACTTGCGAACAGTTTATGTGCCTGCCTGCCAATTTATTTATTTACTTATTCGCACTGCAAGTGATTATATCTCGAAAACGGTTGGATTCGGACGGGTAGTTCCATTGGACTTTTTAATGTACATGACGAGACCTTTCTTTTGATACCACTCTCATCGAAATCCACAACTTGCACCTGGGAACGTTCCCTAGTGAGTTCTGTTCCAGAACATGTAATTATTTAAACAAGAAATCATGTATCAGGCATAGTTTATGAAACTTTCCAACAATAACCAAATATTGTTAAGAAATTTCATGTTTTCGTTTTATGAAATATCTATATAAACAATTTAAAAAACGCATATTTCAATAAAAATGCATTTTTAGTAATGGTGTCCATATCCGGTAATTTGTGCAAGTTATTTAGTGCAGCCCTGTATATGATCCATATAATTTATAGACACACTGTTAAAAATTTCATTTCTGAAAACACAGAAAAAAAGCGAGACTCTCTGTAAATTTACACTAGTTCTTAATTAAATCCATGCGATTGAGTTTCTCGGTCATCATTTTACAGACATTTCCCGTTTCTTACATCAAATTCCTTTTAGGGATTTTCTTGTCTTTATTTAACGATATTTCTATGTTTGTTATAACGTGTATTTCAAAATACAAAATTTTAGAATTCTTTTAGAATTTTATAAGAAATATTAGAGAATACAACCAGGTTAAAAATTGTTTTATTAAAAATTAGAGATTAAGTTAAATAATGCTATAAAAAGTGATAAAATATCTTTATTAAGATTGACGATCGTTTTATCGCACAAACGGCGACATTTTCAAAATCATTCACGATAGAAAATATTCTCAAATAATTTAAAAACCATAAACATAGTAAACAATGTCACGAGACATGATGCATAATAAAAAACAGTGCAAACACAAAATAAAATTAAAATTAACTATTTGCGAGCGTGGATTAATTTTCACATAATTTAAAAAACAATAACATGGTCACGGACATCATGCATAATAAAAGACATTGCAAAAAAAAAAAAAAAAAAAAAAAAATGTAACTTGGCCATTTGCGGGCGTGGATTAATTTTTACTATTGCTACTAAAATTACATAGCATCTCTTTCCAACTTTTAGGTAAATCAAGGGACACTGAATCATTGCAAATATTTTCGTAGCGTAAAAATATCTCTATTGATTCCAGGATTATGGATGGTAAATAAAATCTTGATGGATAAATTAACTTGCTATTTTTAAATTCGATCTGTAAAGGTTCCTCGCTACATAATCTGGCCAAAGCTGTGTTTCTACTATTGTTACAACTTATGTTAAAAAATTAGAGTATTTTGGAAAGGGAAAATTAGTTTTTGCGGAGTTTTTTTTATCGACAATCACTTTCCTATTCATTCATTCCCCATATGCTGCACAGTTCAGTAATATTAAAAGTATTTCCTCGCTGAATCATAAAAGACATCCTTTGCACACAATAGTAACAGCTCCTATAGCACAGCCAGTAAAATGTTCATCTCCAACACAGAGGAGTCTGGATCAAACCCCGGGCCGGCTCGGAAAAATTATTTTAAAAATTAAATGGTACAGCAGTTCAACTTCACTCGAAAAATGCTCCCTGAATTTAAAAAAAATCTGCCGGAAGGGGCGCTGTAATAGCGATGTTTGTGCCATTTTCTTTATTGTACAATCGAAAAGTGTATAAAATTATGCATCCAATTGAACCAGATTTTTTGTGCATGTTTTTGGCTTTGGCCAACAGGTCCTTCTTGAATTTGGAAATATCGCGCGGTAAAGGGTCTGTGTCATAGCGATTTTTGTATACTTTTCTTGATTTTTCGTAGTTTATTGTCCATCGGCGGCTCGTGCAAAGGCGGGAACTCGCTTCTTGCTAAGACGGCTATTCGAAAACATCTGATAACAACATAATAAGGAAAAACTATTAATTTTAACTAATATCATGATATAGATTAACTCGTTTTTAGTTCGTTTAATTGACTGAAGCAGAAATGTAAGATGAAAATCAAAGTTGGTATTGTATTGAACTAATAATATTGAAGTATTAACAAGTGTAACTAGTTTTTGGAATATTAAGATGTATAAAATAGAAGAAAGTTTTGGGATTGGCACATCCAACTAGTTATATTAAATAACGAAAGAACAAATAAATTAGTAAAAAATTAATAAAAATACAAATAAAACGTCAAAATAAAAATCACTTGATGACGTAAACACGTGTAACTTGCTTAAAGTCAAGTGAATGTGACATTTGCGATCAACCATTGTTGGCATTTAATCTTATTGTTTGGCGATAGACTTTTGGTCGACGGGATAACCAAGTAGTACCCAAATTTTCACCAAACTTCACATTCAGTTAGTCCCTGGTATAAATTAGTGCTTTTTATGTTTTGATGTAAATCTCCCAACAGGTGGCGCTGCTATGCTGCATTATTCATGATTATCGCAATAGCTGTATCTCAAGAACTAATGTCCGAATTTTCATCAAACTTAAGATTCAGTTAGTCCCTAATATAAATTGGTCCTGATTAGATTTTGGTGTAAATTGCCCTACAGGTGGCGCTGCTATGCAGAATTTTTTACGATCTCCGAAATAGCTCTATCTCAAAAACTAATGCACGGATTTTCATCAAACTTCAGATTCAGTTAAATCAGGGATGGCCAACCTTTTTGGGAAGAGTGCCACTATCTGATGAAAAAAAAATATGCGTGCCACTTCCAATTTTTTCAACATACTAAAAAATATAAAAATGCGAAAACATGTTATTTATAGGCTTATGTGATTTTTACGCAAATAGCACATGTTTTCCTGTAAGTCTGAGTAGTGGAGATATAAAAAACAATATAATAAATAAAAACAAAGTATAAAACATTTTTTCTGCCAGATTATTATATGTGTAAAATAAAAATGAATAACTTGAAAGATTTAATTCTAAACAGTTATTAAACAAACAGTCAATACAGTGAAATTCAGACGAAATGGAAAATTTGTGGAATAGAGTGCCTGTATATTTTTAGATTGTGTGCAGCTAAGATAGATTGAGATTGATTGATAGATTGATTTAGATTGTTGTAGTGCAGCGCTGCTAATGTTTTTTAATTGGTGATATCAGGTGCTTATTAGGTTAATGTAGAGACTTCTTTTAAGTTTATTGCGAACGAGGAACATTTCTATCTGGATTTCTACCTATTATTTTTTTCAATTTTTCAATAAGTCTTCGCGTGCCACTGTTAAAACTGTGCTGTGCCACACTGTGGCACGAATACCGCGGGTTGGCTATCTCTGAGTTAAATGTTGACAAAAGTTGATGCTGATTAGATTTTGATGTAAATCACCTAACCGGTGGCGCTGCTATGCTGCATTTTTCAGAAGGTATTAACGTGTATGAGTTTCTGGATTTCCACATCCGACTAATTTTTCTTGTCTCTGAATAATTGAACGACATAGGTTATGCACTCCATAACATATAGAAAACATGTTGTGTTGCATGTCAGTAATCCATACAAATTTCATTATGTTTGAAGTATAGTAACATCATTAAAATGCACTGCAAATGGCTTTTCCCTATAAAGTATAATGTAGTGGAATTCTTTTGCAGAATAAAGCTGTTTATGCAAACATTATTAGTAATTTTTTTTTTTTTATAATTCTAATAGACATTTGTTGTCTTAATGTATGCAATATTTATTACTTCAAGTAATTTTGAAATTTTTAATACAAGGGCCATATTTTCCGTTTCTATTTGATGTGCTTTATTTGTAATAAATATAAATTTTCACTGATATATCTTGAGAAACTGATGATATATATGAATTAAAATGTGCTAAAAAGTTTTTACGTTATAATCCATAACCATACATTTTTTTTTCTTTAAGTGCTGTGTTTACGATAATTTGCAAAAAGAGAATTGATATTTTTAAACAATTTATCGTTAATATAATGAGAACGATAATTCGGATAATTTTTCCGAAGCCTTTATGAAGGCCTCCATCCTATGGCACAGTGTCGAATTCAGGCATTTTTCTCTAGGATGGAATTTTACGTCTCCTAGGGAGGAATTTTTAGAGTTAAGGGGGGGATTGCACATTTGTCCATTAAAAAGCATAAAATCCGGGGAAAAGCACCTTCCGGGAGGGGGGGGGGGTATTTCAATGTTCCGCGAGGAATGTCCCCCCCCCCCGGGCCGCACCCCTGAATTCAACACTGCTATAGCAATATGGCCAAAATATGCCCCATGATACTAAAAACCCTCTCACACATTCAAACGCGAAAGTGCACTTGTTGTATAATATTACTTTTATCTCTTTTACTAACATGGACTTTAGTAGCGCGCCCTATCGGCAAAATTTTCACGAATCCAATACTTTCTTCTTGTAAAGATGGAAGAAAATAAAAATTCAGAAAAAATTAACAAACTGTCGTATTGAAGTGCGTTTTCTATTATTCGCTGTTATTAGTCTAGCATTGATTGGAGAATAAGAAATTGCGTTCACTAATAAATGGATATAATCAGAACCGATATACCGCTATTTACTGAAGATTGAAATCGATTGGCACGATACGTTATAAAAATCGATATTTGATGACATATCGATACATCGGCCAGCCCTAGTGGGCACATCTACAAATGAAGAGCTTGCATTAACCCGCTCACTGTCTAGCAAAAGGGCAAAATTGTAATGTTGTTTTCTTTGTATTTTGTTTTAAAGGGACAGCTTACCTTTTCAACAATTTTGTTTATTTTAAAAGACTATGGAGGCCCCTCCCCCTACTCGCTACGCTCCCCCCCCCTCCCCCCGAGTAATCGCTTCGTGATTCCATTCTGTATCGCGAAGCAATCCCTATTTTCTAGCCAACCCCAGACATAATTGTTTCGTTCATTCTGGATCGCTTCCCGATCCCTTATTTTCTATGCATTCAATTTTTAGATCCCACTTGAAAAAACGCACTCCTCCCCAACTCCTGACAATTTTATTTCCTTATCTCCAAGCATATAATCATTAGAGCTTACAGAGTTTCATAATTATAAGAATTATTAAATATATAATTATATATATATATAGTGTTACGTATATTGTAAATAGTTAATATTTGTGCTTAAAAATAATGTAAATAGTTCAATTAAGATCTATTCATAAGCTAATATTAATGTCTGTTGCATTGAAATATCTCAATTTGTTGATATTCTGCAAGCAAGTAAATCCTATTGGATTTCAATGGGTGTCTAAGGAAATTTGGCGAAATACTGGAAATAGCGCCAAGTTAGCGTCACTTTAAGCGACTAATTTTGGTTGCCGAATTTGGCGACATATCTCCAAGTTGGCGACAAACTTGGTGACGTTTGGCGACAGAGCCGCTCCCCTCCCCCCCTTGGTAACCCCCTTATAGCGTCAGAAAGCTCTGACCAATCAGATGCGTTTCACGGTATCTACGCAGATTTTCATTGGCCCATTTTCAAATCGTTACTTTTTTTTATATATAGAAGGAAGAAGGATAGGGTTCAAATTGTGAACTCACTGCATTTCAATGTTCAAATGAAAGTACATTTTGAAAAAAAAATTACCTACATATTTAATTAAAATTTTAATTTATATCTTTTTAAATTTTAATATTCCCTATTACATTTTTAAATAATGATATTTTTGCCCAATTTCTTATTTTAAGATTTTCAAATGTGTATTACACAAGATTGAGCATGGATTTTTAGATACATTTAATATCATTCTTTTACTGATGTATATATAGTATACAACGATGAAATCTAACGCATCTTTATATATATATATATATATATATTATTTTTTAAATAACAAAAAATCTGAAGACTAATTCCATGCGCAGAAATATTACATATATAATAAAGAACATTCATAAAAAAGTTTAAATCTCTATCTCAAGTACAAAAAAAGTCTTAGCATTTTTAAAACATGAAAGTGAAGAAAATATGAACATGGAGAAAAAGACATTTAAAGTTTTAATTTGTGTGGGTGATTGAGTTGGGCGTATTAACAAAATGTACGATATCTCGCGATATAATTGCCGTGTGGGTAAAAAGGAGGTGTCAAAATATTCACAATTAAACAGGCTTTCATTTAATAATAATTATTTTTTTAAAAAAAATAGATTTTTGACAAATTTTGAGGTAAATTGTCCCCTTAAATGCTAAAAAAAAGATGATTCTTTCAGCATTATATAAGAAAACTTAATTATGAATAGGAATGTAGTCCTTGGGAATATCAATAATCGTTTAATGTATTAAAAACGCATTAAATCAATGGAATTATATCACTTTAAAAAATGCTTATATTGCAGGGAAACCTGGAGCTTTATTAACACGGGCTTGTCCAATAATTAGTAAAATTGGTTCAACAGAGAACTCAGTGCAGATAACTAAAAAAAAAAAAAAAAAAAAAAAAACCCAAAAAACCAAACTTGTGTTTTAAATATACAGATGTTTGTTTAGACAATGATATTGCATCTGACTAACCATGTTTTATCAGACAAGATGATTTATATTGCGATAAGTTTAATCCATTATTAGATAATGATGTCACAAGCTGATCATTTGCTTTTAAATTGTGATGTTTTTGCTTCTGGTTCGTGTTCTACTTCTACGAATAGAAACAGTAAATATTGATAAGTAGGTTTAGAAATCGATCGAAATGGAAGAAATTATCTCGCCTGTTTCTTTTAGTATTATTATCTTTGGAGTATGAATTTTAAAACAAAACAAGAATGGAAAATAAAAGTTGTCTTATTAACATACATTATTTATTCCGAGAGGTTTAGATCTACAAATAAATAAAATAATACTTATCTTTATTTAAAATATTCTTTGAAATCCCTCTTTTGTAACATACAATTCGTTTGCAGAAAACCGAATCATTCGCCTCTATTCACTGATGAAGCTGTAAAAGCACATAGATATGTTAGATATTGAATGACTTTATATGAAAAATAATGTAGATCATAATTTATATTTTTTTAAATATGAAATTATTAATAATTTCACACTATTTCATTTTTCCTTTTTCAAAATAAATTTTGAATCTTAAAAATGACAAGATTGTGTTTGAGCCCTTTCAATGTATCTTATTTAAAAAAGCAACATTCCATCGGGTAATTTTTTTGAGAAGTTATAAATTAAAGTTTGTCATTTGAATTTAATACGCTATATGGCCAACGGTGATCGGTCACTTGCGATTTTAGACGTTTTGTTAAATATCTAAAAAAATACATGAGGAATTAACCTGAAAATGCAGGTGTGGAAGCAGTATAGTATAGGTCATATATTTCCGCGAAGATTTTTTCCCAAAGCCCCATAGGGGGCCGTCAACAAATTGAAAAAGAATGAATATATTTTGGATAACCCTGTAAAAACTAATGTAGCAAAAGCGTTTAAATTTAATAAGGCAGCCCCCTCTCTCCCCGTTTATCCTACGTCATAATGTCATATATCCTATTTGTTGCAAATTTTGTCTAGTTTCTGAATTTCGTAATGCTTTTCCCCTAAAACAATAAGAAATTTAAGTCAAAAACAACTATTTTGGGGATTTTTTTCGGGGGGGGGGGGGAATTTTTGGGTGAAGTTAAAAATTCGTATTCAACGACCCAAAAAACTTAAAGTAAACCTTATAGAGAAAGTTCGGAGGGAAGATGGGAGGGCGAATGTAAATGTGTGAGTGGTTAAGTGGAATTGCGCAACTTAGTCCACGCAGCACCACGGCGCATGTTCCGAGGCAGATCCCCCCTTTCCCTTCATCCTAAGTCATAATGTCATATATCTAATTGTTGAAAATTTTGTCTACTTTCAGAATTTTTAGATACTTATTTTCTAAAACAATAAAAAAATTGATTTTTTTAATAAAAACCTTTTTTGGGGGCTTTTTACCAAAATTTGGGGGGGGGGGGGTTGCCGGGGGAAATTTTGGTGGGAAGTTACAAATTCGGATTCAGCAACCCAAAAAACATAAAGTAAGCCAATTTCAAGAACTTCCATTAATTTTGCTAGGTAGAGCCCCTATACGGTCTCTATTGCCTGGACTAATAGGAAATCAAACTATAATTGTGTAACTATTAAGTAAAGTTGTTCCCCCTTAGAGATCGAATTTTAGAAAATCAATTTCCAGTTCATGTATTGCCCTCAGGAATACACATATATTCCAAATTTCAAAGCTCTGTGTCAACCGGTAGTGGGTGAAAAATGAGTCGCAAGATTTGACTGCCACATATAAACATAATTGTAACTTTAAAAAAAAGCATGTAAAAAAATAGAGACTTTTCTCACACACACAATTCTGCAATTCAGTTTTTATTACAAAAACTTTGTACAATGAATATACATGTAATGAATGACTATGCAAATATTTCAGAGTCACGTGTATTTCCTTTTTGATTTGTATGTTTTTACAGTTGGTCTCGTGGAAGTTTTTCTCGATTCAAAAATACTGCGGACAAGTCTCTTGTTACGCCTTTGGCGTTTCACCTTTCCGAAAGCAAATATGAGAGTAGACACCAGTATTTCAAACATTTCGTAAACAGTGAGAAGAGAAAATCCCAACCAAACTCCGCTGTATCCTCCTAAGAAACTGAAGCATTCCATGGTCTGAAATAGAAAAATAAAATCCGTAATAGAATAAAATGTACTATAAAATAAATTTGATTATTATGATCAATAGGCATTCAATTTACACTCTAAGCTTTGTATTTCAGAGTTATGTGATAACTTTTTACACGCTTAAGCAGCTTAATGTGCTATCATCAAAATACATAGAATAATGTGTATTTTGAAATTGTCACACCAAGCGTGTATTTGGAAATTTACATGCATAGATAGATCGTTTTTGTATGATCAGTATACCTGTTTTAATGCAAAATTTACGCTTTTATTTATTTTATTTTTTTTTGTGCATTATGCGTGTTCAAATGAAACCCGTTCGAGAGTTTCAGTAAGCGGAACATGAACAAAGGAAGCACAGAACTGAATGAAATAGAAAGAATAGTATATATTTAAACTTACAGCATACACATTTGTTTAGAAAAAGTCACCCATGGCGTTGAGGCATGCATCTCATTGTTTGGAAAGGCGTCAAATGCCGTCGGCGATTTAGACTGTTGCTTGAATCCATGGAAACTTGTCAAGTCCGGAATGTTTCGTCGACGGTTCATCTTGACCACAGTGTCAATTTCCGTAATTAGTGTCTCAGTAACAACTTTGTACACCTGACCACGACGCACCAAATCCACCATTTCCTCTCGGTCGTCGCGGAACATTTGCGACATATCCGTAACAGTTGTCTTTGATAACCGCTTTTCTTCATACACAGCGACCATTCTCCGATATATCTCAACAGACTTGACAATACGAACTGTCGTCGTGGCTGTGATATTCCAGAGACGTTAAACCATATCCTACAGCAATCTTACGCAACACATACCTCTGAAATTAAACGACATGATAATATAGTTGATTACCTCCATAGAATTCTTACAGCTCGCAATAACACTGTCCATAAAGAACCTGTATTCAACATAAACAATAGCAATTTAAAAGTTGGACCTAGTAATCTACAATAACGACAGAACAGTCCTGTTTGACGTCCAAATAATCAATGATCAATTCCCGTTGTCCACCACTCACCAATACAAAGTCAACAAATATGAAGTTTTACGAAATCAACTTGCTGGTCTTCGTCCGGGTGGCTACCATGGAAGCACCCTGAAAATAAATTGGAGGGGTGTTGTCGCTGGTCAGTCCTACAAAGAACTAACTGCCTTGGGTCTTTTGAAGAAAGGAGACTTTAAGATCATCGCATTTCGAGTTCTCCTGGGTGGCATCCTCGCTCACTTCGTGTTCCATCGCATGACGGTGACTTGATGTCACCAGAAGGAGGTGGTCGGGTGAGCCGTCTCAGCCGTCTTGGGTTTTGTTGTACCACTGCAGCTGTGGGTTTCTCCGCCAGTGGAAAGTGACCGGGGTGGTCAGAAAAAAAAATCTGCACGGGACTGGGATTGGCCCGAGGCCCGTGCCCGGCCCTGCGGATTAAAGAAAAATTTTTAACGGGCCAGGACGGGCCGAGCTGATAAAAAATTCCGCCCGTTATAAAAATTTAAAAGGATCAAACTAAGCCAATATAATGTAAACAGTTTTCAATGGATGTGACTGAGGCGAGGATAAGTATAATTATGTTGCACAAGCCGATGCTAGATCGACAACATCCGTACAGAAATATAACATGTCCAGCGTAGAGATCGGCATTGGCAGTTGCATCATATCGGATCCAGGGCTTAATTATTTCAGCAGACTTCGTTCGGGCTTAATTTTCTTTCTACACACTGGGTTTACGTGTCGGGCCGATAATGATGCTATTCTGCATTCTATGGCTTTTGCGAACATAAAGTAATCTAAAATATATAGTAATCTATAATGTTAAATATCTATGCAGTATTCAAGAAAAATATTTTAATTGCATGTTAAGAAAAAATTGTTTTTTTCTGTGGGAATTGAGTCAGTTCTGATTTCATTGATTTTTGCACGGACCGGGCTGAACTTTTAGCTTTTGTAACGGGCAGGGCCTGGAAATTCCGGCCCGCCTAGACCTCTACAACAGGCTTTCCTCAACAGGCTTACCGTCTACCGATAAAAAGTATATTACTGCAGGTTGATCTTGTTTGGACGGGTTCGTATTCACTTCAGCCATTTTGAACGGACTGTCATCTTGAAACAGTAAAAGTAGAAGGACCGTTTTGAAACGTAATGCATGCTCCACATCCATGTATATGACGTGGCTTGTTCATGCGCATTTCCCACCTTAAGCACCAACTCGTCAATTTGCACGCTTCCAAAGACTTTTATTTGAAAATGCCTCATACGAGTGGAATACAACACGAATGATGGCGATGGGGAAAAACATCCGTCGATTTATCACCTCCAACAGTTCAAGGGCGGATCTGGAGAGTCTTCAAGGGGGGAGGGGGATTTTAGAAATTCGAAGACTCCAATCTGATGCGCGGGTCGGGGCTAATTTTTTTCACTGTGAGTCGTGTTACTTCTACTTTTTGCTGCGGGTCGGGTTTTGGGTCCAGTCGACTTCAATTTTTTGCTGCTGGTCGGGTTAACTTATACTTTTTTGCTGTGGATCGCGTTTGGGTCCGGTTGACTTCTACTTTTTGCAGCGAGTCGGGTTGGGTCCGGTTAACTTCTACTTTTCTGCTGCGGGTCGGGTTGAATTCTACTTTTTAGCTACGCTCGAGAGCGTTGGGTTTAGGGCAGATTGACATTAATTATTTCGGGTCTGGGTCAGTTTCGGATTGGGTTTTCACTCTTGTGAGAAGGGTTCGGACCGACCTGAATTTTGAAAGAAAGTCGAAATATTTTTGTAGATAAAAACTATGTACCGTAAAAGCTCCATAACGGGCACGCCCAAACACTTATTTAATAATACTTTTTAATCTTCAGGATTATGTAAAAAATACTAATTTGGTATAAGACTGCTTGTCTCTTTATAGCTAAGATGAGTTGTAATTAAGTAAAGAATGCTTTGAAACTTATTAAAAAACATACCGGGTGTCCTAAAATGGGCTGACTGATTTTAAAATTCAGTAACTTGCAGATGGTGACAGCAATTAAAAATAAATCTTCCAGGAGGGTTATGTAAGATGTCAAGATATTTTTCACTGCGATTCTTAATTTTATTTTACAATAGCAGTGATAGATGGCGCTGTAAACAATAGCTCTTAAATCGTGTACCGATTTAGTGCCTATATTGCTTGCAGTGCCATCTGTCGTTGCTATTTTAAACTAGAATTAAGAATCGCAGTAAAAAAAAAAAACCCTCTTGATCAGGGTTGATTCTCAGTAAAAAAAAAAAAAAATCTGAAATTCAAAGCAAATTTTCTGAAATGTTACAGCAGAGGGGTGGAGGGGATTCCCTCCTGGAGTGTACTGCAAGCTGGGTTCGGGTTAACCCATTTTCTTCAAAAATTAGTTCAGTATATTATTTCAGATTAAAATCTATACCTATAATAATAAACATAGGAGTACTTATGTGTGCTGTTTTCTAAAGAGACCACTGTACTCTTTGATAAAATTCGCATTTCTTCCACCACTCTTTGACGAAATTCGCATTTTTTCGCAGCCCTTTGATAAAATTCGCGTTTTTTTCCGTAGCTGTTAGATGAAATTCGCATTTCTTCCATTACCCTTTGATGAAATTTACGTTTCTTCCGCAACCCTTTGAATAACATAATTTTGCAGCCCTATGATAAAATTCGCGTTTTTTCACCCGCGATCCTTTCACAAAATTCGCGTTTTTTCCGCGATCCTTTGACGAAAATCGCGTTTTTTCCGCCATCCTTTGACGAAAATCGCGTTTTTCAGCGATTCTTTGACGAAAATAGTGTTTTTTCAGCGATTATTTGATAAAATTAGCTTATTTCAGCGATTATTTGAAGAAATTCGCGTTTTCTCCGCGATCCTTTGACAAAATTTGAGTTTTTTTCACGACCCTTTAACGAAATTCGCATTTCTTTCGCGACGCTTTGATGTAATTCGCGTTTCTTTCGGGATTCTTTGATATAATTTGAAGTTTCTTTCGATCCTTTGATGAAATTGCGAGGTTATTTGAGAAAATTCGCGTTTTCTGTGCGATCGTTTGACGAAATTTGCGTTTTCCATGATCATTTGAAGAATTTCGTGTTTTTCCATGTCTTCTTGACAAAATTCGAAATTTTTCCGCGATTTTTTGGCGAAATTGAAGTTATTTTCTGCGAACGATTGACGAAATGAATTTTTTCTGGCGACCATGTCTCAAAATTCCCGATTATTTTTATGTCCGAATTTTCGGATTGTTGAATTTTTTTAATTTTCGGAACCGAATGCCTTTACCCTCTCGCTGTGTATAGATATATATATTATGAAAATAGGTTCAAAAATTAATTTTATTACATATTTAAAATCTGCGCATATTTTAGAGTTCAAATATGTCCAAAATCTTTGTGAAAGAGTTTCTTTCTTAAATAGAATTAGATCACAAAAAAGAGATTTGCTGCGGAAATTGCGGGTTGCGCAAATTTTGCCACTTTTGCTTTGGCCGGTAAAATCGCCGGATGCCCAGCGACAGGATTAAATTTTCGGAAAATTCGGAACAGAATCACCCCTGCTCCTGCGATCTTATATATAACACTCTTTCAAGTATTTTTTTAATAGCTGTCGCCATTTGCAAATTATTGAATTGTATTTAAAATCAGTCAGTCCTTTTTAGGACACCCGGTATGTTCAGTAGCTATGGTATGATAGCTGAAAGAAGCATTTGAAAAAAAAAATAAATAAAGCTGGCTTCGATATGTCAGTTAGAGGTTTACCCGGGCTGAAATTTTCAGGTCCAAACCCAGGTCCAACCCACATACAAAAAAATTATTGGCCCGGTATAAAAGCAAAAAAATCTACTCCAGCCCAGCCTGCATTTTGCGATTAAAATTATTCATAAAGCACACTTACTTATGCTCATATTTTATTTTAGTATGTTCGAAATACATGAATACAGAAAAACATTAATATTAATGACTATTTAGGCTATTATGTACATAAAGACTACGTAAAAAGCATTACTTAAGACAAATTCATTCAAATGAAAATCCAGTAAGAAAATCAGTTTAGAATGAAAGAAACGGATGATAAAAGAAAATCACGATTTTAAAGCTCTACAAAGAAAAAAAAAGGAGATTTATAAAAATGGATCTCTGTAATTTATCAAATCAAATTAAATTTTGAAAGATTTCGCTAAACAAATGTACAACATAAATATAATTTTTACGAATAATAAATAAGTAACATGACAGACCAACAAGGGCTCGGGGAGAAGAATTTAGAGAAGTGAACTGGTCGCGGTAGAGCCAATACTGCTTATCATACGGGCTGACACGGACCGAACGTTCAGCTTTTATTCCGGGACGAGCCCCGACTGGAAATTTTGGACCTCTAGGAAGAAGGAAGTCCAGGCCAGGCTCGACCCGGAAGAAAAAGAAGTCTGGCCCGACCCGAATTTGCAGAAAAATTTAAGATCAGGTCACGGTCCAGCTCTAAAGGAGAGTAGACCCAGGCCGAGTCTCGTGGATTTAATCTGGTGCGGCCCGGGTCGGGTCGCGCTGGGCTCGAGCTTCGCCTCAAGCCATTTCCCGTGAAGATGCATAATGTCGTTTTGCAAACCCTTTATGTGCCAGGGGGGGGGGGGACGATCTTAGATCCGCCATTGCTTGTGGGTCGCAACCACAGAAGTAAGAGACAGATGGAGATGAAGTGTTTTGATTTGACGTGATGTTAAAAATTAAACCCTGAAACCATCAAAATTCAGTCTAAATCTAAATACTTACGGCTCCACAGAATCTGTGTGCAGCTCGCTTTGAAAACCTCTCGCCATTCACTGAAATTCAGCCGCAGTTCCACTTGCTTGCCTTGTTTGAGCCGAATGAGGACATTTAAATTTGAGCGATAACGGGCTTCATATTGCAAATCATTTTTACGGTATACTGCGTCTCTATTATTACTTACAACTCCATGGGTCACGGCCCTTAGTTTAGAAAACGCTGTACTAATTGGTTGTAAAAATAATTCTGCATGGATAGTTACATTAAAGATTTTTTCGATCTTTAGTCATAAGAAAGTCGCTATAATGGGCAATGGTTATATTGAGCATCGACAGTATACATTACAGAGTTGATCTTTGTTCAGGGAGATTTTAAATCCATCCTTACATGAAAGTCCTACATTTCTAGCATCAGCTTCTCCTTGAAGACTACCTAGATCAGGTCACACTCAACCTTTTTTTCTTGTGGGTCACAAACATATGCTTGTAATGCTAGGCAGGCAGCAACACATTTATATAATACAGTCTAACCTCGTTAAGACGAAGTCGAAGAGCAGCAAAAATCTTTTCGTATTAACCGATAAAACAGCAAAAGGCATTTAGGATAATTTTTAAAATAAATCATTAAAACAACGATAGCCGTTTTGCAAACTCTTTATGTGCCCAAGGGGGGGGAGGAGGAATCGCCCCTCTCGTCCCCCCCGCCCTTAGATCCGCCATTGCAACAGCTAACAAAAAAGTAACTATTATTTATACCATAAACGAGTAAATCTGCAGATCAATGGCCTCAACGTCATCTATATAAGTCATTATTTAATAATCTCATTTTGCATAGTATTTAATAACCTTCAATCCGCAATTTATATTTATTAGTTCTATGTAATAAGAATATAAGATTTTTCGAAGCCACCGGGATATTAGAAGTGCCAGATTAAACATGATTTAATGCAATGATATTCTGATGAATTGCTTATTTTTGTAATTTTCCAAAACGAAAAGTACATTTCTTCAGGAGGGCTCTGCTTCTCTGAACCCCTCCCCCCATCGTTGTCACTTCAATTTTATTTTCTTAATTTCCAGTAATTGTGCTATTTCTCGATTCGAGTATATGTAATGGATGCCTTTACTATTGTAATTTCATTAGATTAACCATCTTCTTTATAGACTATTTTATCCTATTCTTAAGGGCCCCACCAGTGGCTGAGAGGTTCTGCTCTCGAAGCTGGTAGACGGGAGGTGCTGGGCTCGAACCCAATCGCGCCCGTCGGCCTAATCGTTCGGAGTTTTCGTGGCTTTCTTCGAACCGTGGGTTTCCATGCCTTAATACGGATTAGGTTCCCTTAGAAAGACCTCCACGGAAGGCACTCCCCCTAGGGCCCATATCCCTCGTGTAGATAATTGGCCGTCAACAATCAACCCAACCCTATTCTTAAGGCTCCTGTTCCCGGCAGGCGAAGACACTCGCGAGCTAATGCTAAACCTATGGGGAGGTTATTTTCTAATATCTCGTATGCATTTCGATATTTTTATTTTTTATTTATTTATTTTTTTATTTTTTTTATTTTTTTTTTTTTTTGCGTTGGATAGCTTATGTGCATTTTTTCATCCCCTTATTTTACTTTTTCAATTTTAGTTGCAGATATTTTTTTATAATGACACTTTCCTTTTAGGAACTGGTTTCGAAAGTGAAAGTAACTTTATAAAAAACATCTGCAACCAAAATAAAAAAAGTAAAAAAAAAGGGCGTTGTAGAGATGGATCTCAGCTATCCAATGCAAAAAAAAAATATTTAAAAATGTCGAAATACAAAAACGATATTAGGAAATAGCCTCCCCATATAAGTTTAGCATTAGCTCGCGAGTGTCTTTGCCTGATGGGTATAGGAGCCTTAAGGGGCCGTGGACCTTTATTTGAGCTAAAATCGA
The DNA here is from genome assembly GCA_963932465.1 of Maratus speciosus. Lineage (NCBI taxonomy): Eukaryota > Metazoa > Arthropoda > Arachnida > Araneae > Salticidae > Maratus > Maratus speciosus. The sequence goes on from OZ010789.1 coordinate 316,800,519, forward strand.
TCCAAAAATCGAAATTTCTGTTTGAGTGTATTGTTATTCTCCAATTTGTCCTGAGTTATGTGTGAAAAACCGTATGCAGATGCGATGATTTTTCGAACAATTACAAGAGCTTTAATTTTGTACACAAACAACTTTTTGGCCTTTTAATAGGATGATCGCGCCAGTAGTTGATACCCCTCCAGTAGTTGATCGAATTTCTGAAATATTGCGCCATTTCAGGCGGAAATGAGTTTTACCCATGGCACTAGACATAATATTTTTGTTTGAATGTTGGAGTACCTGCTGTCACATTGTTGTCAGCTGCTTGCTGTAAGAGAAGCCATTTTATGAATCGTTTTTGCTAGAAAATGTAAAAATTTAGTTTTTGATTAGTTGGAGACAACTGAAGAGCTAAGTGGAAGAATATATTAAGTAATAAAAATTACATTTGAAGAAATTTGATGTGAAAGTTTTTGTTGTCAATTTTAATGATTTATTTTCTGTTTGATACCACGTGTTTAAAATATTAATAGGTGTGGCACTGAACTTTATCAAAAAAAAACTTATTCCTATTTAATTTTTAAAGATTAAAAAATATTAATATTATTTACGTTATTAAATAATAAAATATTAAATATTAATGAATAATGTCTTAAATCTTCAAGGCTAAATAGAATTTTGGTATTTTAGCTTTACCATGTGATAGAATACCTGATAACGCCTTCGTACAAAAGATAAAATAATTTTTAAGAACATGTAGCATAACATGTTCTTCCACTCAGCTCTTCAATTACGGTAAGTTAAAATAATCCACTTCCATCTTGCTTCTTTCAAATAATAGTTTTATATGAATTATTGTTAATCACAGCTTAAGCATGATATTTTAAAGATTACTTTTTGAATTTTCGACTGATTTCTTCGATTGATCAACTACCGGGAAAATGGTAATTAAAAAACTATGTACTTACAATTTTGTTGCTATTCAACTTCAGCAGATTTCATTTATGTTCATTATAGGACATTTATTAAGAGTTGTAGCAATTATGTTAGTTTACTTCTAAAACTTAAAAAGGAAGGAAATATAATAAAAACCCCGTAGCACGGACCTTATTTGATCAACTACTGGATCGGTCACCCTATATACTTTAAATCTGTTATGCTCAAAACAGTTTTAACAAGCAAGTTTTTATATTTTTGAAATCCTCCATGCGTCTTAATTCTGATCAAAATTCATGAAATTGATGAGGAAGAATCCTGATGTTGCTTACAAAGGAACTGTGTATGTATTTTAAAATTTCTCTTCATTAAGATAACTAAATGCGATTTAACTTGTTAAAAGGCAAAATTTTGATGAAAATCGATATGGAATTAAACAAATTCTCTAAAACATTAACTGTTCAAGGGATTAAAATGTCGATACACAGTTTTGTTCGTAATGGAGTTTTAAGTGATTAAAACGTAAAATCGAGGAAATATCTCAAAAATTAAGACGCATAGAGCATTTTAAAATTCAATTTAAAAAACAATCTTAAAATTATAATAAAACTGGAAATCTCTTTTAAGATGCTCGATATACTTATGGTGAAATGTATATGTGTACAAAATTTCATATCTATATGCTGAAAATTAAAGAAAAAAAACTTTAACGTCTACCGTCCCCTTAAAAGAATACTTACTTTCCACCCACGAAACATCAACATTTGATCAATTGAATAAAATTTTATGTAAAAAGTAAAGTATACTTATGCAAATGTCGACTCTCCTTACGAGAGTTATATCCAATTTACACGTCAAACGTTCTTATGAGTTTCGTTTGGAAAAAACCGTTTTCGTGATCATTTTATAGAAGTTAAAATTTAGCTTTTATCCAAATAAATGCTCATTATTTCGATAGAAAAAGCATACGAAAATCGCTGGAAAATAAGCTGTTTTACTGATAAAATATTGCTTCAAAATATTTCGATCTTCTTCTTTTTTTTTTTTTTTTTTTTTTTTTTTTTTTTTGATACGCTTTGAAATAGAGTTGATAAACAACGATTAAATTAAAAAAGAGAAAAAAAAGAGATGCATTTAAAAATTTTCAAAATGTGAAAGTCAAATAAATGTTTTATACAGGGTGTCCCAAATGTCACTGACACATTTTAAAAATCAATAAAAAATCAAGTAATTGTCGTGCAGGAGTGCCGTTTGGACTAAAATGCTTCTCATGATGAAAAGTTTTTTTTCAAGCGAATAAAAAAATTAGTTCCTATCATCTACCATAGATGCCTCTGTACCTTTACTAATAAGAAAGAAGCATAAAAAAAAAACTCAAGACAATCAGTTACAGATCATTTAATTTTGTCAAAATCAGTTAAAGAGTAATAATTTCTGCAATCCATTAGCATAGTTCAGGGTCGGCGAACCTTTTTATATCCGCGTGCCCAATTTTTTTCAAAAAAGTTTTACTTGACCATGACGTGCCAAGCACCAAAAATAATTTAGTAGATCAACATTTCTGGATTTTTATTCATTGGGATTTCAAAATATGGGACAATATACATCTAGTAATTAGATTAACATATATTATAAAGTAATAAAATGGTGAATGCGACGTCGGTTATGCTAAATATTAGTATGGTATTCTGCCTACTAATTCGAGTTATCTAAGAAGTGGTTTGTGTTTCTAATATTTAAGGTTTTCGTATCATTTCTGAAAATAATGACCGAAGGAATAAATAGAGCGAACAATTATGAAAACTATATTTTATACTAAGTCGCTTTAGTTTCATCACTGGAAGTTTTACTTGTAATGCCTGATATTTTTCTTTTTGATATTCTCCCACCCTTCTCTTAATTTGACAACTTATTGAGCCCACATTGGAATAATTTAGAAATTCAATTAGTTTCTTTCCAATAAAAAAAAAAAGAAAGAAAAGCCCAGTTTGTATAAGTTTGCGCGTTTTGTTTAGCTTAATTCTATTTTGTTTTGGGATTTCAATCAACGCCGTGCCGAAAATATTCTATCGCGTGCCAAGTTTGGCACGCGTGCCATAGGTTCGCCGACCCTGGCATAGATCAAGTTTTATAGTTCGAGCTATATTCAAACAGAACTCCAGTTCAATCCACGTGTTCGCTAGCATTGATTATGAAATTGACTGTATCCTATGCGTGATTCTCGTCTTCAGAACTTTAATCTCAGCCACAGCAGAAGCACAGACTTTGTATTTTTTCGCTGGGAGTCGTCACTTCTGTGTCACAGTCTCAAATGGAATCTTAAAATCAGAAAAAAACCCGCATATTTGAAAACATTAAAACCAAGTATACTGACAAGTGGTGTCATCTATACTCGAAGTTTGGAACTAATTATTTTTATTCGCTTGAAGAAAACTTTTCATCTTGAGAAGCATTTTAGTCCAAACCACACTCCCTGAGAGGTTCTGCTCTCGAAGCTGGTAGACGGGAGGTGCTGGGTTCAAACCCAATCGCGCCCGTCGGCCTAATCGTTCGGAGTTTTCGTGGTTTTCTTCGAGCCATGGATTTCCATGCGTAAATACGGGTTAGGTTCCCTTAGAAAGACACCCCACGAAGGGCACCCCCCCCCCCTCGGGCCTATATCCCTAGTGTAGATAATCGGCCTTCAAAAATCAACCAACCAACCAACCAAACCACACTCCTGTACGACAATTATTTGATTTTATATTGAATTTTAAAATATGTCAAAGACTTTTGGGACACCCTATATTTCTCGAATATCTGCATAAAATTTCCCAAAAAGTTATAGAATTCATTTCGAATGTCTGATAAATGCATTGGTAAATTTTCAAAGCGATCGGATTAATTCAAAATTACCATGTCGAAAATTTAGCATCCATAAATTAATGTTTAAATCAGTTATTAAAATGTGCCACTTTTTTCAGTAAGTAATGAAACTTTAAAATCGGCTAAATTCTCAAAGATAAGCGTTATGAGACGAAAAGAAATATTTTATGTTTTTTGAATAAATCAACCAAATTTAACGAAAACCACAGCAGCTAATTTAGGATACTTCAGCAACATAGCTATTTCATTGCAAGCTAATTAGACGGTTTTTGCTGCAGTTATCAGACCGTCTGACAGATAGACAACCAAAAACCAAAAGATTTTCGAGTCTCTACAGTCTCAACTGACGTTTCGACAATTGTAATATTTTTATTATATAATGATTTTAATGCCTGCTTGATTGAACATTTCCATTATACTATTTTTTAAATTGTAAATACTCTTTTAATAAACCGTTTCGCACGTTTCTAAGGTAAATGACCTATGTATTAAAAAAATAATAATAATAAATGAAGGATGATTTTGAAATAAATCTTACGTCATATTTTGGAGTATGTTTATAGACCTTGTGTTCGAAAGTTGAATAAAATATTTCTGCATGAATTATGGATCTGAAATGAGACAAAAGTTTGTTTTATGAAATAAGCATTAAAAGTAGAAATTTTTTTTCAAGGAATAATACCGCTTTGACGCACTGAAATTTAAGGCATTTTTTAGAAATTCTGTTAAACGAAATGCTACGTGTTTATAAAATTCCATTTAAATTAATTTGCAATGCATATATTAAAGTAGGAACCCATATTTTTGTTTAGTTCATATATTAAAACATGGCGGCTTGACAGCTGACGGACGGAAGCGCTTCGAAAAAGAAAATCAAGCGGTGGGCATGCAAAGTCATTGACTTGACCTACAAAAATGTAGCAAAAAAAAAAAAAAAAAAAAAAAAAAAAAAGTTTTCTTAGCCTAAAAGCAAGTGAAATTTGTAGCTATTTTCTTTAAACATGCCTTTTTAATTAAATGCCGTGGAATCAAAGTAAAATGTAAGTTTACAACAACAAACATTGTTACTTAAAGTTACACAGAACAGCGAGATCGCCATACTTCGAAAAAAATCCAGCGTATTTATTCAGAAAACTAAGCAATGATTAATCTTCAAAAAGGACAAGTTGATTGTTTGAAAATTGGAGGAGTTAGAGAGTCCATAGATTTTGAAAATGCTGTTCTCAGAGAGAGAGAAAAGATGAATATGCTTAAAATTTGTCTTTACTGTTCACTCGCTTGTGGCGTGCTCTATATCCTATAGCTCCAAAATTATCCTTTCACTTTTGATATAGATTTTCAACTCATACAATATAGATTTCATGTGTATAAAGGGTATTTTAAACGATAAAACAGAAAAACATAGAATTTTTCAAGTGGTCAAAGTGGTGTTGCTCCTTAAAAAAATTTAATTTTGTAAAACTAATTTTTATTATAAAACCTTACTTTGATATTGATCTATTTGTATATTCTTTCTGGAGCAGGTTATATCGAGACTGAAATAATGATAAAAAGCATTGTGAATTCAATGAAAAAAAAAAAAAAAGAAAAAGAAAAAGAAATACAGTAGCCTTCCTCTTAACCGGAAATCCGCTTTAACCGACCGACTTTTTTTTCCCAACATCAGGCAAAATTCAGAAAGGAAAATTTCGGTTGTCATTTCTTTATGGTTAATAACTCAAATTTGCATAATGTAGAATAATTTCAACTTCTTATAAAGGTATGTGTCAAGATTTTTAACAATTTAATTTGCAATAAATATTGTTCATTATTTGTTATTAGTGATTATTTTTATTTCAATGCAGTTAATTACAACTAGTATTTGGTATTTATTTCACAAAATATAGAAAATATGTACTTTTTAAAAAACTAAATGCATCCTACGCATTTAATCTATATAATAAAAGCCTAAGTCATGTGACTGTCATCAACAGTTCCCGGTTGACCGCTTCGCTTTTTATATGCTAGGTGGCCAATTTGATAATTTTATATTAGCCGGGCGCAGGTAATAAATCATCAAATATTGTTTCATCGTCATCATGGCTTCAGTATTATAATAGTCCATTTCATGCGATTGGAACAATAAACAATTTTTCGCATGGTAAATTAAAACAAAGCTTTGATGTTGAAATTAAATTTCATGGTTTATGGTATTATTTATTTATTTTCTTTTTTATTTATTTTTTTTTAATGAAATAATTGAGAGTTATACATTTTAGATATTTCAGTTTTAAATTAATGTACTTTAAATAAATGAGTGAATGTATTATATTTTAAATAAAATTAATGAAATGCGAAAAAATAGGACGGGAAGAATGCTTGGCGATTTATCACCTGTACCCGGCTAACATAAAAATACCGAGTTCATGATTTCTGTATCAGAATCTTCCGATTTGGCAAGGGATTGAGCAACTAAATTAAATTATGATTAAAAGTAACATGATACATTGTTCGCGTACATATAAAGAAGACCAAATTGGTCGCCAAGGGCGGCTAGTTAATTAAATATGCAGTTATTTATTTAATTTTTTTTACTTCTCCGATTTAACCGTTTTTTCTCTTAACCGACTAACCCCCGGTCCCGTTTAGGCCGGTTAAGTGGGAGGCTACTGTAATTTAAAAAAAAATTATAAGTAATTAAAAAAAAAATTACTTACTACAAGTTTCTCTGAAATTGGAGAACTTTCCTCTCTTGTTGAAAACATTGGATCTCTAAAATAAATTCAAAGAAAATGTTTTCATGGGTACCATAATTATATTGTTAAAGATTATACATTGTGGAAACGACAGAAAAATTTACGAAAACTTAATAAAACTTCGTAACTATCCATAATCCGGGATGTTGTAACATCTTTATAACATCTTTTGTTGTCTTTATAAAGTTTAATTTCATTCTATAATTGCATTATTTAAATGCAGTATCACATTAACAATGTTCTTATGTTATATAAAATATCTCTATCAATGCTCTAAATATTAAATAAGTTGTTCTGTGTATTTTGAAGTTTGCAAAATAAAACTGGACGTATTTCCTTAAAAAATTCTATAAAATGTAAAAAAAAAAAAAAAAAAAAAAAAAACAACAACAAAAAAAAAAAAAGCCGCAAAAGAGTATTACCTGCAGGGTAATCCACATATACTACGACAATATTCCAAGGTTCTTTCTTCTGTTGCTATAGCACAACTTTTAGCTTCTGAAATGATTTATTTAGCAATAAAAAAATGTAAGCAACTTGGATCTAATAAAGCAATTGTATAAAGAATTTTAATGTATTTGTTATTTGTGAAATTTTTACAAAATAGTTCCTAAATTAATCAGCGATTTTTTAAAAATTAATTAAAATTAGTATATTGTGGCCAATGCAAAACTTCCTTCTATTTATGTCAAATCGTCTGCAACAAATATTAAATGGCAATCGATTCGTTTTTTAGGTATGGCTATCGCAGGAAGCATAAAAAACAGAGCCTACTAGCGACGCCTATTGGGCGATATACATCCATATCTAACAAGGATCTATTTATGCCACGGTCTAATAGAATATGAAGCCTGATGAAATTCCTTGCAGCAGTCTTTGAGATATAGCTATCATGGAAATCCTGAAAAATGCAGCATAGCAACGCCATCTGTTGGACGATTTACACCAAAATCTATCAGTGTATATTTATGTTAAGTTCTAACAGAAAGTAAAGTTTGATGAAATTCCATCCATTAGCTCTTGAGATATAGCTGCCACGGAAATCATGAAGAATGCAGTATAGCATCTGCATCTGTTGGGCGATTTATACCAAAACCTGTGCACATATTTTTACACGTTATTCATAATTTTTAGCTATATTCTATAATATAAGGCACATAAGTAGGCGATTTTTCGAATATTAAAAAAAATCCCTTCCGAAGGTAGGCAGGCACCTTAAGGGGGTAAAGCTGAGTTACATTTTAAAATAATCTGACTTAATAAACAAAATCAAAGTCAAAAGGATTGCTATAAATAACTTCTACTCTCATAGATTTCTAATTTTTAAAAATGTCCAGTCTGAATAAAGTTCCGTGAAATAAAGATAAAAAAGTTTTATTGAAGTAAACTAATGCTTCAAATCTTACCACTGGAGCTCCACCATTATTGCTTTTTCTTTAAATCAGCCTAAAATAGCTCACTCGCAAAAACTAAGATGATCCACAGCTTCCATGCAGGAAAAGATTCAGGCGGAAATCTATTCGCAAATTGCTGAAACTCGTTTGGCTATTTCAGCAACCCGCTCTTATAAGCGAAGACATCACATTTCATAGCAAACAACCACGTACAATACTAATTAACATAAATTCGAAAACTACTTGGAATATTCCAAGAATTTCGCCAGAACGCTTACAACAACAACAAAAAATAGTCGGATGTGCTAATTCCAAAACGTTCTTCTATCTCATACATGTTAATACTTTAAAATTCGCTACCACGGTGCCAAAATTAAATGACAATCTATGTTCAGCATGAGAATTCTAAAGTTATAGGTTCCTTGAATAGTGTGCATTTAAAAATTAGATATAAGCATCGCATTATTCAAACAAACTATCGATTTTAGGAGTCTATCCCTTAGCTGCCTGCAACCGAAATTCCCAACCTAAAGAGTAAAAATGCGAAAGCTTTGGACAGTATGCACCTAAGCCTAATAAAGATCTATATATGTGAAAGTGTAACAGATTATTTATTAAATTCCGTGCATTGATTTTTGAGAATAAATCAATGAAATAAATCAATAAATCGATGAAATAGCGAAAATCGTGAAACATGCAGCATAGCAGTGCCACTTGTTATATGATTTGCACGAAAATCTAATTAGCACCAACTTATGTCAAGGTCTAACAGAATATGGAGTTTCATGAAATTTCGTGCATTAATCCTTGAGATATGACTATCACTAAATACTGAAAAATGGCGCATAGAAGCGCCATCTGTTGGGAGATTTACACCAAAACCTAATAAGCAACAATTTATATCAAGGTCTAACTGAATCTGAAGTTTCATAAAAATCTGTGCGTTAGTTCTTGAGATAGAACTGTTGCAGAAATCTTGAAAAATGCAGCATATCAGAACGACCTAATAGTCGATTTACGCAAAAAACTAATCAGCTCAAATTTATATCAAGGTATAACTGAATCCGAAGTTTGATGAAAATCCGTGCATCAATTCTTGAGATAGAGCTGTTGATAAAATCGTGAAAAATGCGACATAGCAGCGATACCTGTGGGGCGATTTGCACCAAAAACTTATCATCATTAATTTATATCAAGGTATAACTAAATCTTATAAACTATTAAATTGCGGACATTATTTTTTGAGATGCAGCACCCACAAAATTCATGTCACATACAGACAGACGCTTTCTAAAAATAGTCAAATCGGGTTCAAGACCTTCTAAAACGTATAAATCCGTCGAAAACCAGAAGTCAAATTTTTTCACGAATCGAATACTTTCGTGTAAAGATAGAATAAAGTAAAAAGTTAAAATGTTCAACAGCACAGATTTCATCAAACATGCATATTTTGCTAGTTCACAAAGACTAAACGGCCACATACGTAAGAAACATTTGCAAAATGAGCACCTTTATCTCAGAATAACGAATGCTTCCGATACAAAAGGGAGAACACTCTACAATTATACATCGTTATGAATTAAATTCTATATATGTACTATTTCACATTCAAATGCCTAGTTCACATAAGGCAAAATATATGTCACTTTATCTTAAAACATTGTGTGCCGTATGACACCCTCCTTTCGCCAAAAAAATTTGAGTTAGTCCGACCCAAACACTATTTTGCATTTCAGAGTTACATACCATGTATCGCGCCTTACTATGGTCATCTTGAATATACATAACATTAACAGATTTAGACATACAAAATGTTATGTATGTTTTTTGCTATTTGTATTTTAGATATTAACGTTTAATTAAAAAATTAAAAAACTCGACTGCGTAAAAAGCGAACTAATTAATTACTTCTCATCAATGTGAAACAATTTTTTTTTCAATTCCTACTATTAGCTCACACTCTCGCTATATATATCTTGTTCTAATTATCAATCGTTAATAAAATACTTCCAATTCATCCAATCAAGTTCAAATATTTTTTTTTAAACTTGTAGATTAACACTTGGTGTTAATCCAGTTTTTTCAAATATTAATTCATTGATTAAATTAAATTAATTAATTTTCAATAATCGAGAGAGCCCCCTTCTTGATCAAGGTATTTTAAGACCGAGAGAAAAAAAAATTCTCTTATTGACCTAAGTAGGAATTGACTTAAAATATTTTTTATATTACTTTTTTATATTAATTACCTATTTTTTTATTTACTTGTATTGATGACTTTTAAGTTGTGTTTAACTGTTAGTTCCCATCTATAAACACTGTTTTGACGAGGTCTATAGATGTCTATGATGGTTAGAGTTGCGGTAAAGCTAGAGATCCACAATACATACACAACTTCCAGGTTGTATAATATTTTAACGGAGCTTCTGACTGTGAAATAGTCAATGAACCATCGTCTTCATTTTGAAAGACCTATCCAATGTTATGCCACTCAATAGGGTACGTAAATGTTTTTCGTCTCTACCGCCATTTTGAATTTATAAAAACAAAACCAGGCCTATAACCATCGGGCCGTTAAGACGAATTGATAGAGACCTCATTCATTAAAATCCATCCAGCCGTTCGGACGTTTCTATGGTATAAAGAAATCCACATACACAGATACGCGTGAAACCCATAACCCTTCTTTTCAGTCGGGTAAAAAGTAAACATTAAATTAGAATTCTCTGTATTTTACCAATGTTATTTAAATATGGCTGAATACAGAAAACATACCTGGAGTTATGTCATTTCTGTCATAGGGAAGGACATCATAAAACAAGCTGAGATTTTTCGAGACATATTTACATTCTCTGTTTTGAAAATATTGGGAACATCCGACTGTACACATCTAAAATATAAACATTAAAGCTTTTCTACATTTCATTTGGCTTAAAAAAAAACAAAAAAAAAAACAAAAAAAAAAAAAAAAAAAACAAAAAACAAAACAAAATAAAACAAAAAAACGAATGACATATTTAGAAACCACTAAATCTCAGTAAATAACATTTAAAATCCAGAGACACGTTTCTAAAAATTATATCAGATTCAACTTACTCGCGAAGTTAGCCTTCTTCGATAGTTTTTCTGCCAAGGAAGTATTCGGTAATCTGTGCAGTTCGTCTTATATGGGAGTGGTAATAGCACCACTGTCGACTGAAAAGAAACAAGAAATTAATATACTGGCCATTTTCAGTGGTATAAAATGTTGTATTTCTCAGCATTGATAGCATAAAAAACATGTTCAAAGAGCCGTTACAATGACATTTGTGAAATACAGACTGGATAGAAATTGCGTAAAAAATTTAAAAATTCATAAAAGAGAAAAAAGGATAAAGAATAGCAGACCGGGAGCAGCTACACCGACCATCACCTCAATTATTTGACAGCTGAAATTTCCGATGAGAAAGAACTCGTTTAGCATATTAAAATGCAATTGGTCTGCTAAGTCATATCATGGTGGAAACTACCTGCAGACCCGATTTTAGTGGTTGATCGGTATGTTTATCATTGTGTTTTCCTGCACCCAAAGGTATGAAAACATGGAGGACTGGGAGTAGGAAAACTCATTGGTAAACCTACCAGTTAACCACTAAAATCGGGTTTGCAGGTGTTTTCCACCAAGCTCTGACATGGCAGACCAGCTACATTTTAATATGCGAATCGAGTTTTAATTAATTCTCGAATTTCAGCCATGAACTCGATGAGGTTATAGTTTATGCAACCGCCTTCCTGTTTATAGTTAGCACTAGAAGCATATGAGGTATATAGAAGTAGGAGGAATTTTTTAAAGAGTAAATATAGTTGCAGTTGAAAAATTCATCAGCAGGAGGCGCTAATACGATTTCATCTTTCATAAATACGCAAATGAGGATAGTTATAAAAGAACTGACTACTGGGTAGATCCTTTTATTTCGTTGACATCAATTTGGAAGATTAAGCAAGTTATCTGATATCAATTTCTTCTTAAGATGATTCCTGGTCAGAATTTTCAAAGCATTTGTTGTCGTTTCTTCCTTTATGAAATTCACATGCAACACTCACTTAGCAGTTAGCCTTACATACAAAATTGCTGCTGTAATAGAATAAGGAATCCACAGAGTATTCCATTCTTTTGTAATAACCATCATTTGCATACTTCCGGAAAGTGAATTTACTTTAATTTTAGAGTTTCACGTCCTAAATTTTGTCTAGAGGGATCATAGAAAAATTCAATAAGTGTAGCTTTTTTGAGAATGAATGGCAAGATAATTCCATTAATAAAACCTTATCTCCCTTTTTTAATAAGTATTTTTACACTTTTTATTGTCTTCTAATCTCCAACAGGTAAATACAAATACAATTAAAGTGCTTTTCAAGCTTTTTGGGACACCTTGTATAGGAGATGGCGCATAAATTTAAACTCATTTTAAAAAAGGAAAACAAATCAACAAATCAGTGTGCAATTTGAAGCTTAAGACTTGTGAAAAGGTGGGCTTTTTCAATGTATTTAGAACCACATACAAAAATATACTTCTATTTGGTGAGATAACCGTTTACGTTTGTTTATAGCATGCCGGCGTTAATAGCACAATCCTCGCAGCATCGCAATCGTTGAATGAAACACAATAATTCAACAAAAGCAGTAATTTAATTTGTACAAGCTAAAGAAATTTCTCATAAGCTTAATCTGTCGTTGGTTCACATCTTCTTTTAAACAGATAAAGTTTGTAGTTAGGAAAATTAAGTGTGCAGTGCTTTCTATATATAGAAATTTTAAGTATTTTTAATTGCACCCCCCCCCCCTCCCTCATTAAAAAAATAGACTATTGACAAGTTTTAGGGAGCAAACTGCACTTTGATTCCACGGAGTTAAGAGATAGATGGAGATGAATGTTTTGGTTTGGCGTGACGATAAAAATGCAATCATGAAAACGTTTAAAATCATGGAACTATGAAAGAAGAGGAGTAGGCTTATCAATCTTTCTCCTGGAAAGCTTTGAAGTATAGCGCCTAGAATATATAGTGTGGAAATTAGCTATCCTTGTAACACTTAAAAAAGTGCTAAAATATTGTATCCCTTAAATGTGCAACGATGCTGCTGAAATATACAGATCGCAGAGACACCTGCAGGATATTTTCTACAACTGCAAGATTTTGCTAGTCTATACAATGTAATACGAAAATCCCGCTGATGTCGCTGCGATCGACACTTGGGATTTTAGCAGTATCGTCGCACATTTAAGGGATACAAATTTTTAGCGTTGTTTGGATAACATATTTCCACACTAGGTATTCTAGACGCTGTACTTTGAAGTACAGTGCCTAGAATAAATAGTGTGGAAATCTGCTATCCAAACGGCGCTAGAAATTTGTATCTCTTAATTGTGCAACGATGCTCATATCCAAAGAGTCGATCGCAGCGACATCTACGGTATATTTTCAAATTTCAAGTTAAAAATCGTATTATTATAGCGTCTAAACCAAATGGTCTTACAGTTTCAGAAAATATCCTGAAGATGTCGCTGCGTCGACTCTTTGGATTTTAGCATCGTTTGACATTTAAGGGATCCAATATTTTAGCACTTTTTTAAGTATTACTGGAATAGCAGATTTCCGCACTATATATTCTAGATGCTGTACTTTGAAGTCGAAAAACTATTCTTTACCCCTCACTTGCGTCCACCATATTTAACTTTGACCGACACCAGTCCAATCAGCATTCTCCATTGCAAGGCGTAGCTAAATATGACGGATGTAGGAGGGGGGTAGGAACTGCTTCAAATGACGTCACTTATGTCTACTCCTGTCTTTGGATTGCTCCGTGGTTAAAACCGGTCAAAATTCAGCCCAGATACTTGTTTTTTTGGGCAGAATGAGGGCATTTAAATTTGAGCGATAATCCTCTTCATGCAAACTGTTTTGACGGCTTACTGTATCTCTATTGTATTAGAACTCTGTGTTGCGATGCACCAAATTATTTGATATTATAAAATTTTATTTGTTTTTTTAATTTTCTAGATTTTTGGTGCATACGGTGAGCGCGTTCAGAGACCGAAACACGGTAACTCGGAAAATTGGGGAATGACGTCATACTGGTTTCTCGGTGTAAGGTTGGGTAAAAACGGCTCTGAACGCTTTCGGGTAAAGTTGCGGGATTTTTTTATTTACATTTACAAACATGGCGGCAGCTGCATTTTCGACAGTGCAAATAGATTCAATTATCACTTTTTTTTTAGATGGGAAACTGTTCCAAAAGTTAATTTTTATGGGGAATACTATCGCAACAAATATGTATCACACACTGTTAAAAATATCGTGAAAAATTACCTCTGTTTTTAAAGGCTATTTATTTTCTGACCAATGAGAGCGCTTTATAGGCGTTTATGTAGCTTTCTCATTGGTCAGAAAATTGATAGCCTTTAAAAACAGAGGTAATCTTTCACGATATTTTTAACAGTGTAGGTTTTGCTAGCCATTTTAGGCTTCCAAGCGTGAACTGATTTTTCATATGCAAAATTTACATTTATCTTCTAACTTATCTAAAAGTTAAACTTAGACCAGATATGTTTTTATTATTATTTTTGTAAAATGAAAAAACAGTAACAATGTGCGATAAAACTGATCAAAACAGTGCTATTCCAATTAACAGTCACAGTTAAGCTATAAAATGGTAAACAAATCAGATTTCCCAACCACGTGAACACTTTACCCAACAAAATTTTTCAGGTAATGTGGGTTCCCCGAAATCTGGGTAATCTCCGGCTCTGAACGCTACGGGGAACTCGGAAAAAGTCACGTGATGTCGGTCTCTGAACGCTTCGGGTTACCCGTGGTAAACCTGGGGAACCCAGGGTGCGGTCCGTGAACGCGCTCGGTATCGCAAGCAACATATGATGAAAAAGAAATCCTCGTCCACTTCCTATACCCCATCACCACAAAAAATTAAAACAAAAGTTTAATTGCACTACATCTATCGGTATAAAATATACATGCATACATAATAAATATTTAGTAAATGCACCCTATGAAAATGTGCTAAAATATATATTAATGCTTATTGATCTGACTTGTTCATTAATAAATTTTACTTTATTTTGTTAATAAATAAGTTAAAAGATAATAAACTTAATTTTCTAAAAAAATAATTTATCACTTGATAATAGAGAAAAAGAAAACAAAAGAATATCGTTTTTATTTTTTATTTTATTTACTTTTCGCACGCCAATGTGATATGAATGTCCAGGTATTAAAGTTAGACCATCCGTGTGTATATCTGGCAACACGCTTTCGTCGTGGATTACCATGAAAATGCCAGCTTCGCGATCTTCCTCCATGTATTCTTCTGGTTCTACATCAAGAACTACTGACATATCTGAAATTTATATAAAATATGTGTTACTTAATTTTACAAAAATGTAGCCCACATTATCTGAAATATCTAGAAAAATTAAATAATAAGGTACTATATATATAATTTGTAGAAATGGCATACACCATTAGAAATAGCAATTGAATTTTTAATTGTTTGAATTTTTTAAATTCAAATTGCTTAAAAGCCATGAAGCTAACAGCGTGAAAAAGTACTGAAGCCAGGATTTGAATCTGGGTGCGCCATCGCTCTTTCAACTGAGCTATCCGGACGATATCTAGGCTGGCACTCCTCATTCTTATATGTTAGCAAGACCACACCTGCAGCACAAGATGGAATATCTTCACTAACCACAACTCTATAGCAAGTATGTAACAAAAGAGAATTAATTTGTCAAAATTTTATCCAGCATCGAAAAAAATGGTTTATATACGCTATATAGCCATTAATCATCGGACACATTCAGTTTTATACAATATTTAAAGATATACTTGCCTGATTTTTTTTGGAACTTCAGGATTACAAAGACTATGTTTGACCTCATATTTATCAACGTCGATTTGATAAGTAGGACAATTAGGTGGCCAACAAAAAAATCAAAGGAAAATAATAATATTTGGGATCACCTTGTAAAATACAATGCGCAAAGTGATCTATTGCTACAACATGCAAATATGTGGATATTGCAAAATAGGTGTATTTATTTGAGTAAGAATAGCACGCATATTCATGGATATATAGAGATTTTTTTTTAAAGTTCAACAAATTCGTGCGTGTCTTTTGGTTATATAATGCAGAGTTTTCAACCAAATTTAACGCCAATTTCAGAAGATTTGTCAAAAGGTAGTGCAAACTATATAGTGCAATTGGAATATAAATAATTAAAAAAATTGAGGAAATATGGAAATATGAGCAGTTCTATGAAATATTTTTTATCTGCGCATGCGTCAAATATCATAAAAATTCAGAAAGGTATCGGCGATACAGAGAGCTGATTTTTAGATGTTATCTAAAAACGGCTGAATGGCAAGAGAATTTCCATAAATTGTCATTTTTGTTTATCATTTCTTTTTTATTCTCATTTTTTTATGCTCTCTTCTTCGGAAACCACCAGAACGAGCCTATTCCAAGTAAAAAAGAAGTATCAAAATCGAAGCATTTGCTCCAAATCTATTCGTTGATATACATTAAATACACCATAAAAAGTGGCACACCAAGAAAGATTATCCGAATGGAACGAAATTTTATATATGTGATTACAACGTTGATATTAGTAAGCGATTACAAAATTAAAGCAAAAGGATAATTACATTATAACACAAATTACAAATGAATGGCGATTCAGTATCCTGTTGGGCCACCTCTAGCTTGAATACAGGATGTGGTACGGATGGACATTGTTGCTTACAGGTTTCGTATGGTGTCCTGAGTGATCTCATTCCACAATTCCTGTAATAGTGGCTCAAGTTCAGCAAAACTCGTAGATTTCCCAACCTGCCACCCAAAGGATTCCAGACATGCTCGATTGATGACAAATATGGGGATTGTGCAGGCCAGGGTGTCACATTGGACTTGTTGAAAGACTAAATATTGTTCTAAATATAAAGAGTCCGATGTAACGTGAAGAGATGTTTTGCACGTGGTCTTGCATGTGGAGATTCCCAAGTTCATTCCAACACAGAGTTGGGGGAAAAATTACCTTCGCTGGTGACGTTACTCACAATTTTTAATTAAAAATAAAAAGTATTCTTCATACCTGGTTTTTCTTGAAAGTAAAAAATGACAAACCATTGTGGTTGCGCTGTTGTGTGTAGATCGTGTTCCAATGACGACATCAATATATGTTGCAGAAAAAAAGGGTTTTTATTAGGGAATAACCCCTTTTCTTATTAAGATAAGGCGGGATATCACGAGTACTAACTAATTGGTTAAAAAAATGAGAATCTGCACAAGTTACATTTAACGTATCAACAACAACAACAACAAAAAAAATTTTACGCGGGCTCCGATGTGCCGCTCTCCGATTATAGACGGGAAAATACTTAAAAAAAAAACCTACTCAGGAGGACTCCGAAACGCTACTGATACGAACCGAAGATCGCGAGGAGAAAAATTGGCGAGAGGAACTGCGCAAAAGGAAGAGAAAACGCCCGCGAATGAGCACGGCAGAAACGTGCTCCAAGTGTGACGTCCGCACATCACGCCTATAGACTAAGGCTACTAAAGGCTGTATTTAGAAGCTCTACTACAGACGATTGCTCGGGAAAAGACATCAGGAGGAAGCCCCTACAACATGGCGATGACGATATCGAAATAACGTGGTGTGCAATAATTAAAAAGCTTAAAATTAAGATCGCTGGCAGGAAAGGGAGAAATAGAAAGAATTGTCCAAAATTAATGAGAGATGTATCAAATTAAAGCTAATGGATTGAAACTAACGAACGTGTCGACGAAATAAGAAAACATTAGCTAGAAAAAAAATAATTAAAAGTTAAACTATGACTTAATAGAGCCTGTCCTATTGTGACACAGGATACTGTGGTAATATGGCGGAGTCATTCCTGTGACACCCTTGCTGTGTGTGGGGCCGAGCACTATCCTGTTGAAAAATGTCTGCTTGAAGCGCTGCCATGAGTCGCAACACTAATGGTTCAAGGTCATTCCGGACGTACCGCTGGGCTGTCAAGGTGTTCGTTGATCAATATTAGAAGTGACCGAGTGTCGTATCTGATTGACCCCACATCATCACACCAGGTGTGGGAGTGGTGTGCCTCTTTAAACCAAAGACAAGATTAAGGCGTTCACCACGGGTCCCCCTCCCCACACGCACACTGTTGTCATCACTACCGATATTGAATCTTAATTCGTCTCTGAAGACAACCTGATTCCTTCGGTTGCGGGCCAATCCCGTCGAGCGCGACACCACTCCAAACGCAGGCGACGATGAGCGGGTGTCATTGGTAGCATATGTAATGGGCGCCGCGATACCAAATGTCCTTTAGCAAGGTGCCTTGCAACGTTACGGACAGACACAGGGCCTGTAATGAAGGTGTTACCTATGTTTGGATAGTGGATAGTAATGGAGTTTGTGCTACACGTGCGTGACGGATGATGTGAAGGTCCACCGGCGTCCTGAAGCTGGACGACATGTATACGCCACTCTCTTATCCAATCGTCCAATCTAAATTTCTTCGCAGTGGAGTCAGAAAGGCCTAGCGGATCACTACTCGCTGAGCTGGCAACCCACGGAAGAATCATCCCAATGATTCTTCCCTTCTCATGAACTCTGACAGCTGATCGTATTCTCTTCGATGGTAGTGTAGAGGCATCCTTAATATAAAAAAAAGTACCCCTCTGCAACAGAGTAAGTACAGGCAAAATGCTTTTGCGTACTCTTTTTATACACCAGAGCAGTGGCGCACCCTGGCCCCCTCCAAAAGGAAAGAGAGAAAACACTAGAAAAATATCTAAAATATTTACGAGACCGAAGTTCGTTTATTGTGTGTGTGCGTTTGTGTAAAAAGTCAATTGACGCCCTATAAATACGCGGGTCTCCCCAGCCAATTTCAAAGGTGCACAACCAGGGAAACGCATTTGCATGAGATCACATTTCTATATATCATTGGTGACTCTCATAACATGGCTGGCTACTCTTATACGTATTCTGAAAAAACTGCGATGTTACCATGCAGTTAAAAAAAAAAAACGGACATTTTCTCCCGACCTCCCTGGACATTTTCCCTTCGAATGAGGACTATTTATTTTTGTCATTTGGCAACAGAAACTTTTTGTTTTGTAGATCGAACGAAAGATCGATTTTGAGATGTGGGTTTTTTTCCCCATCAAACATGTTTTTAACGAATTCGAGATTAATTCATCGTATGTATATAATGTAAATATTTTTTTTGTATAAGTGAGCCATATAAATAATCTAAAATGAAAGAGATGTTTCTTCATTTCCGACTACTTGATGTGAATTATTTTTAATTGCCGAATCTATCCTGGAATGAATAAGTTCTGATTCTAAAGAAGGCGGCCTACCTTGGATCGGTAAGTATTTTTTACTTACCTTTATAGATTTATATCATATGTTTTATTGTGTATCTGATATTTTCTGGTGCCAGAACAGGGACTGCCTAAAATATTTGAGTCAGAATAAGAATTTCGTTGAATTAGAATCTTTATTGAAGTTCTTTGTTTATATACGATAATTGCAACCATTTTTGTTTTTTATAAATTTTATTAGTTATAATATTGATTTAAGAGAATGGATGCAGTTAATAAAACAAAACGCACTACTGTTAGGTCTCAAACTACGAAATTAATTAATAGAATAGAAGCGGCAATTTCAGAAAATAGTGCCGATGAAGATACATTAGAACAGTTTCTCGCTGAGTTAGATTTGAAAGAAAAAGAGCTTAATTATCTAGATATTGAAATTCAAAAATCTAGTAAATTAGATGAATTAGAAGCTGAAGTTTTGAAATGTGATGAGTATAATTCGAATTTGGTAATTTCGAAAACGAAAGTAAAAAGGGCTAAATTAAAATTAGAAACTAAATCTAATTCGAATGTTTGTACTACGACAATAAACAAATCCAACGAAACAGTTGTAATTCGGGGGTTGGAATCCATTCGCATAAATTTACCCAAGCTAATAATTGAAAAATTTGACGGCGATCCTTCGGATTGGCAAAGATTTTGAGACCAATTCGAATCTAGGATTCATAAAAATGCAGAATTGTCTGAAGTAGAAAAATTCAATTATTTAAAGTCATATCTGACTTCAAATGCTGCTAACTCTATAAAAGGTTATAGTTTAACTAATAGTAACTATTTATCTGCAATAGAAACTCTAAAAGAACGTTTCGGTAAGAAACAATTGGTAATTAGCTCACACCTTCATAAACTTTTATCACTTAATTCAGTAAAGAAATCCAGTGACGTTTATGCACTCCGCAAATTGCTGGACACTTGCCAGACCGAAATCAGAAATCTGAAATCTCTCGGATTGGAGATTGAAAATTATTCAGCGTTACTCTCTCCCATTCTAATTAAATTATTACCTTCTGACATAGTGTTACAAATAACAAAAAAATGTGGTAACGATGAAGAATTAAAAGTTACGGAAATAATTGATTATTTGAAAATCGAAGTTATTTCCCGAGAAAGAACTGCTTTTTTAATTTCTAATCAAGAGTCTTCAAACGCAGACATTACATCTGGGAGGCCAGTGCGCGACAAGCAGTCGCCGAAAATAATTCCTTCAGCATCTGGCTTAATAAATGAAACGGTATCATTTTCTAAACAAAGTAAATGCCCGGAATGTAAAGAAAAACATTTTTTGATCGAATGTGAGTTATTTAAAAATAAATCATTACAGGATAAAAAGGAAACTTTAAAGCAGTACGGTTACTGTTTTGTTTGTCTCAAAAATGCAGGGCACATAGCAAAATATTGTAAAAAATTTGTTAAATGCAGCAATTGTTTTAAACGGCATTATAAAATTTTATGTCCCGAAAAAGAAAATGCCAGATCACAAGAAAATAATGAAAGCACGACATTATCAAATAAAACTTGTAATCGCGCAGTATTAATGCAGACTTTAACTGTCCGTTTAGAATCAAAGGATCAAGATAAACACTTGTTAGTACGCTGTTTGATAGACACAGGTAGTCAACGTTCTTATCTGAGTAAAGATATTATTAATCGAATGGGATACGAAGCAATAGGAGAAGAAAAAATGATTCACGGTCTTTTTGGTGGTATTCAAGAAACACACTTTCATAAGCGATATAAAATATATTTAAGTAATTTAGAAGATACTTTTAAATGTAATTTTGATATCTATGATCAAGACAAAATATGTACTGAGGTTCCAAAAATAAAAAATGGGCCTTGGATAAAGGAAGCTAAAAAATATGGGATAAAATTCACAGATTACGATGCATATACAGGGAAGCAAAAAGTTACAAATGCACAAGAAATAAGTTTACTTATCGGAGCAGATATTTATGGAAAGTTATTAACGGGGAAAATTAAATCCTTGGATAGTAATTTAACTGCTATACAGACCAAATTGGGGTGGACATTGATGGGTAAAACTAATGAAAAAGATACAAACGATTCCACAAAAGTTGTTTTATCCTTACATGTAAATGAAGCAAAACTCACAGATTTATGGCGATTAGACACTTTAGGAATTCTTGATCCAGGTGACAAAGGGTCTAGTTTAGAACTCGAACAAGCCGTAAAAGAACATTTCAATAAAAATATTCATATAAACAATGAAGGACGTTATCAGGTTAGTCTTCCATGGATTGTTGGTCACCCCCCTCTCCCCAGTGCTCGGAAAATTGCAGAACGTAGATTAAAAAACTGCGTAGATTCATTAAAGAAATCCGGCAATTTAGCTGCCTATGAAGCAGTATTTAATGAGTCGCTTCAAGAGGGCATTATTGAGGAAGTCGAATCAACTCCAGGAACGGAAGCTGAATTTTTTCTGCCACACAGGGCAGTAATAAAAGAAAATTCCACTACCCGAATACGCCCTGTTTTTGATGGGTCCGCTAGGGAAAAAGGCTCACCCTCTATTAACGATTGTTTGTTGAAAGGCCCCAATTTAGTAGAACTTATCCCTTCATTGATAAATCGGTTCCGATTGAAGAAAATTGGTGTAATATCAGACATAAGAAAAGCATTTTTACAGATTTGCTTAAATGAAAATGACAGAGCATTTTTAAAATTTTTATGGTGGAAGGAGGGAAATTCTGAAGAAACGAAAATTTTCCAACATCGAAGAGTTGTTTTCGGGCTTACATGCAGTCCCTATTTATTGGGAGCAACTTTGCAACACCACTTAAAAAAGTCACCTCCCTCTATGCAGGAAACAGCTTCTAAACTTTCAGAATCCTTTTATATTGACAATTGTGTCACTAGTGTTGACAATGAAAAGCAACTCAATAATTTTATAACAGAGTCAAAATACATTCTCAGCCAAGCTAAATTTGACCTCAGAGGTTGGGAACACAGTTACTCTAACTCCTCAATGAAACCAGATTTTTCCTTAGAAAACAAAATTGTCCCAGTTTTAGGCCTACGATGGCTGTTGCCCTCAGATGTTCTTTCCATAGATGTAAGAGAAATTAATAAAGATGATTAACTTATCACTAAAAGGAAAATATTGTCGGAAGTTCATAAAATTTTTGACCCCATCGGTTATACCTGTCCAGTAACTCTTTTCCCCAAAATACTTCTACAAGATTTGTGGAAAAAGAAAATAACTTGGTATTCTGAATTACCAACTCCGATTGCCCAAAAATTTCAGTAATGGAAAAATCAATTGAGCTCACTTAAAGATATTGCTATACCTAGATGTTTAATAAGCAACCCAGATAACATCGGTGATTTAAGTTTGCATGTATTCTGTGACGCGAGCAAGGTAGCTTATGCTACATGCATATATTTACGAAATGAGAACGAAAAATCAACATCATGTCAACTGATCCAAGCACGATGCAGAGTAGCACCGCTAAAATGTGTTACCATCCCCAGACTTGAACTCCTCGCATGTACGATTGGTGCACGATTATCTAAAGGGGTTAAGTCCGACTTAAAATTAGAAAATCTTCCAACTTTTTTCTGGACAGATTCTAGTAATGCGCTGTACTGGATACTGGGCTCCATTCGTATACAATCGTGTTAAAGAAATTCGATCTCTTAGTAATCCAGAAAATTGGCACTATGTGCCTGGAACTCTTAATCCAGCCGATCTACCTTCCCGAGGATGTTCCGCGGAATCCCTTAAACAATCCCTCTGGTGGGAGGGACCTGATTGGTTGAAAAAACCTCAAGAATTTTGGCCAAAAAGTAGTTTGAATCCCGATTTTGAAATAATTAACTCTGAAAAAAGAAAGACAGTTGTCAGTGCAGTAAATATCTCTCAAACTCCAATTGAGTTATATGAAAATACATCTTCATATTTGAAAATGATAAAAGTTACTGCCTGGATGTATAGATTTTTTGGAAATATCAGAAAGACACCGAATGAGCGAAATTTAGAGAAAATTTTAACATCTGAGGAAATAAATCACGCAGAACACGTCGTATTGAAATATGCTCAGAGATATTTATTAAGTGAATCTAAACCATGTTATACCTCTTTACAGACTTTTACTGATGAGGAAGGTCTAATTCGAGTAAAAACACGAATCTCTATGCGAAAAGATTTCCATTCTTTCCGGTATCCGATAGTTCTGCCTTTCGATCATAATATTACCTATTCGCTCATAAGAAGAAAACATATTGAACTTTTTCATGCAGGGATACAAATTGTAATGTCAGTTTTGCGCGAACAATTTTGGGTATTAAGATGCAGGCGTACAGTTCGAAAAATTATAAAAAGTTGCATGACATGTAGACGATTCACTGCCTCACCTGCTGAGACACCTACTGCCCCTCTCCCTGAAGAACGAGTCAAAGATGCTTCAATTTTTGAAAGTGTTGGTCTCGATTTATGCGGACCGTTATTTTTAAGAAATGGCTCGAAAGTTTGGATAGTTCTTTTTACGTGCGCCATATTTCGCGCAATTCATCTTGAATTGGTATCTTCACTTTCAACGGAAAATCTTCTATTAACTATGAGAAGATTTATCTCAAGAAGAGGGCGACCCTCTATTATTATTTCTGATAACGGAAGAAATCTAGTGAAAGCATCATCAGAATTGAAGTCTATAAATTTTGAACGCTTGCAAAATTTTGCTATTGAACGAAAAATACAGTGGAAATTTAATCCACCTTCAGCTCCCTGGTGGGGAGGTTTTTTTGAACGCATGATAGGAATGTTAAAAGGTATTTTACGAAGAGTGCTTGGAAAGGCCAGCCTAAATTATGAAGAATTATACACCGTGTTATGTGACGCGGAAAGTGTAATCAATTCTACACCGCTGACATATATCGCAGATGATGATGATCTTGACCCTCTTACCCCCGCGATGTTCTTGCAAGATATCAAAGATTCGAGAGTTCCTGAATTTGACATAATTGATTCAACAAAAATGAAAAGAAGATTTGCTTACCAGCAAAGAATCCGAGAAGATCTTAGAAAACGCTTTAGAATAGAATACCTGGGGCAACTTCGAGAAAATGCGGGAAGAAATAGGGAAACTGAGTTAAAAAAAGACGATATTGTCTTAATTGGGGACGATAATTCAAAACGTATTAATTGGCCTTTGGGAAAAATTGAAGAACTATATCCCGGCAAAGACGGAAAATTCCGGGTAGCCAAAGTTAAAACCAAAACGGGTTCTTTTTTGAGACCCCTTAAAAGACTATATCCTCTTGAAATCAATAATGAACTAATGCCTCCTTTTTTAGTAGACAGAATTCCTGCTCCTGTAGACGACGATTCTGTTCCTGCTCCTGTGCCAGAGTCTTCAGATCCTGCCTCTGTAGTTGAACCTTTGGATAGGGTCTCTGTTCCTGCTCCGGAGCCCGAGTCATCAGATCCTGTCTCCGTAGCTGAACCTTTGGATAGCGTTCCTGCTCCACTGCCAGTGTCTTCAGATTCCCCTTCTGTAGCTGATCCTCTGGATATCACTCCTGCTCCTGTGCACCAGTCTTCCATACCTGAGGATGGCAATCGACGATCTCGAGCTGGTAGAAAACTGAAACAGCCGCAACGACTAAATTTATGAAGTTTTGAGTTTCACTATACTGAACCTCAAAGGTGGGAGGATATTACAAAACACGACCTCCACGGACATTTTCTCCCGACCTCCCTGGACATTTTCCCTTCGAATGAGGACTATTTATTTTTGTCGTTTGGAAACAGAAACTTTTTGTTTTGTAGATCGAACGAAAGAACGATTTTGAGATGTGGGTTTTTTTCCCCATCAAACATGTTTTTAACGAATTCGAGATTAATTCATCGTATGTATATAATGTAAATATTTTTTTTGTATAAGTGAGCCATATAAATAATCTAAAATGAAAGAGATGTTTCTTCATTTCCGACTACTTGATGTGAATTATTTTTAATTGCCGAATCTATCCTGGAATGAATAAGTTCTGATTCTAAAGAAGGCGGCCTACCTTGTATCGGTAAGTATTTTTTACTTACCTTTATAGATTTATATCATATGTTTTATTGTGTATCTGATAGGTAGCATATGTAATGGGCGCCGCGATACCAAATGTCCTTTAGCAAGGTGCCTTGCAACGTTACGGACAGACACAGGGCCTGTAGTGAAGGTGTTACCTATGTTTGGATAGTGGATAGTAATGAAGTTTGTGCTACACGTGCGTGACGGATGATGTGAAGGTCCACCGGCGTCCTGAAGCTGGACGACATGTATACGCCACTCTCTTATCCAATCGTCCAATCTAAATTTCTTCGCAGTGGAGTCAGAAAGGCCTAGCGGATCACTACTCGCTGAGCTGGCAACCCACGGAAGAATCATCCCAATGATTCTTCCCTTCTCATGAACTCTGACAGCTGATCGTATTCTCTTCGATGGTAGTGTAGAGGCATCCTTAATATAAAAAAAAGTACCCCTCTGCAACAGAGTAAGTACAGGCAAAATGCTTTTGCGTACTCTTTTTATACACCAGAGCAGTGGCGCACCCTGGCCCCCTCCAAAAGGAAAGAGAGAAAACACTAGAAAAATATCTAAAATATTTACGAGACCGAAGTTCGTTTATTGTGTGTGTGCGTTTGTGTAAAAAGTCAATTGACGCTCTATAAATACGCGGGTCTCCCCAGCCAATTTCAAAGGTGCACAACCAGGGAAACGCATTTGCATGAGATCACATTTCTATATATCATTGGTGACTCTCATAACATGGCTGGCTACTGTTATACGTATTCTGAAAAAACTGCGATGTTACCATGCAGTTAAAAAAAAAAGACTTCTACAGTTTTTTCCTCATTATTGCATGCAGTTTTAGAAACTTTTTTTTTAAATTGCGAGAATGAAAACAGAAAGTTACCAAGAAAGCTATCACCGCCAAAAAATGACATTATTTTGGTGGTTAAAGCTGAATCATGTTTGTTTTAAGTTTCTCCCGGTCGAACAATTGAAATCCAGCGTCTAGATTCAGAATGGTCCAGATGTAATATAGTGAACTTCGATTTGGATCATTATAGTGCAAAACCCTCACTTGGTTCGGTTGCATCCTTACCCACCCCTTTTCCTTTTGCTTGGACCATGAATACCGTACAGAATTATATACGAGTACACAAAAGTTACGCACAA
This sequence comes from Maratus speciosus, assembly GCA_963932465.1. Classification (NCBI taxonomy): domain Eukaryota; kingdom Metazoa; phylum Arthropoda; class Arachnida; order Araneae; family Salticidae; genus Maratus; species Maratus speciosus. Next base: position 316,827,073 of record OZ010789.1, read on the forward strand.
ATCCATTTTGTATTTTACATGGCTATTTTGCAGTCACTTTATTGACTACCCTATATTAATCTTCAAACACGTTTTTCAGCTGTTATAAGTAATCTGCATGGAAACTCTTCAGTGACATTTGCAAATTAAATTTGTAAAATATTTTTTATTTTTATTTATTTATTTACTTATTAGATTTTGTCTTAAAATCATGGCTGAAAAACGTAAACAGAGTAGTTTACTGAAATTGAATTATTTCAAAATATAAAAAAAGGATGATTTAAATGCTAGTAGTAATGACGTTATTAACACTATAAATACCGATTTGGATTCGGTTTCCCCAGTCGCAAATCACCCAAAGCCATCGAATAACCTAGAAGAATAGTATCTCCTGATAGCAATTAGCAAGATATCGTATTGTTGAAAGAACAAACATTCAATACTGACGATAATTTAAATATTATGAAAAAGTTGTGGTAACTAGAAACAAATTTTAATTTCCCAGCAAGCTGTGCTACAGCTTCAAATCACAAACAAAGTTTTCAATACACATGGCTTTAAAAATATACTTGGCTCGTGTATTCTCAAGTTGAAAATAGTGCACGTTATAAATATTACGTAATTTTTGCACCTCCTAACGTTGAAAAATCTAAATCGGAAGTAGCTGGGTAGTTGGTCACGCAAGGTTATAATTATTGGAAGAAAGCTATTGAGAAATTTAATAATAATAAAAAAACAATATCATTTCAGGGCTATTGCAACTTACGAAAAGCTACCGAATATTCGAGAAAGAAAATACATTTCAGTCGATCGACAAATTTATGAGGGTCAGGCATCACAAGCTGCATTAAATCGGAACCGATTATAAAAACTGTAATTTTATGCGGTTGAGCAGGAGGCAATCGCCAATTAAGGCAAATTTCGAACTTTACTAAGAACAAGAGTCGATGCGGTGGATGAAAACCTCACTGAACATTTTAAACATTCTGCCAAAAACGCTACCTTTATTAGCAGGAATATACAAAACCAAAGTATTAACGCGTGTAACAATATCATCTTGAATCGTTTGGTAAAAAAAATTTAATTCGGCAAAATGTTTCTTATTTCTTGATGATGAACCTTGTGACATTTCTATTTCTGAACATCTTTCCTTGTGTGTCTGATATATAGATGAAGAGAATGCCAACAAAATTTGGGAAGAATTCTTACAATTTATTCCTGTAGCAAGCACTGCAGGAAAAAACTTGCCTGTCAAAATATTAGAAGGATTAAAGACATATGATATCAATTTGTCCTATTTATGTATGGGTAAGGTTATGATTGTGTCCCATCAATGAGCGGAACGTTTAATGGATTTAAGCCTCAAATATAAGTATATATCCGCAAGATTTATATGTTCATTGTGCCTCACATAGTTTAAATTTAGCACTTGAAATGTTGTATCTGGGACAGAAATAAGAAACTGCATTAGCATAATTGAAATGACACATAATTTTTCAACACTCCTAATACACAAGACGTCCTCCTCAACAATATTGACAAACATACACCGGAAATTAATAACCAAAAACTACAAAAAGTTTGTCCAACTAGGTGGGTGGGTCGCCATGAAGCCATCATGATCATGGTAGAATTAATTATATGATGCAGTGATTGATCGCTTTGAAATAATCGCAACTTGGAAAGACAGAGATTCGTCTTCTAAGGCCAAAACTTTTAAAAAATTCGTTATGTGAATTTGGTTTCTAAATTTCTTTATTTAGCTTACAATATATATTTGCATACACTTTATCATTGTCTAAATTATAGCAAAAATCTGCCAGTGTCCTTTTAATTGCCTGAAATTTCGTTGACAATGTTGTGGCTCACTTAAATACTATTCCTAAAGACCCAGATATTTCTTTCAAGGATATTTATGATGAAGCCTGTATGAAAGCCAATAACTTTCATATTGACATTAAAATGCCACAAACTGCATCAAAACAAACACAAAGACCCAATGTTCCAGCGGATTCTATCGAAGAACATTTCAGGAAAAATATTTTTATTCCATTCGTTGATCAAACATTCACTCACCTTAATGAACGTTTCACTCGGTACCGCATTTTGATTTTTTTTTCTACATAATGGAAAAAATGCTCCAACAGCTAGTGAAATAAAAGATTTTCGTCAACTGTGTGAATTTTATGTGCACGATTTGCTTTCTACAAATTCAGAAATTTTGAATGCCGAATTCAAGTACAGCTACAGAAAATTGGAGAAATAGCTTTCAATAACTCGATGCAAGAATGCCATTGAAGCAGTTCCCAAATGGGGCAAAATGTTGTACCCCAACATCTACAAATAACTAAAGATATTTGCAACGCTTACCGTTACAACCTGTCTCAGCGAAAGGTAATTTTTGACATTACACATTTTAAAATTTACTTAAGATCCGCAATGACAGAATCAAGATTAAATGAGCTGGCTTTTTTATACATACACAGAGAGATTAATGTACATGCGACTGAAGTAATTCAAGAGCTTTGTAAAAAAAAATATATATAGATTTTATTGTGTAACAATATTTTTAATTGAATTTTACTGAATTTTTCAAGTAATTTTTTTATCCGTTTAACTTGCCCCCATAGACGGTTAAGCCACAGGGGAAGTAGGGGCATCTACCGTTTCCACAACTAGAGACAATGTCTCTACAAGAATTTACTGTCATGCCCCACAAGAGATTAAATTCTCTATTAGTTTATTAATTCCCATAGAATTCTGAGTGATGAATTAAATTTAGATGAACTAGCCCAAAAATTTGCATCCAATAATTTATCTCGTCAAGGATATTTTTCTTAAACTGCAATATGCCTGGCAATCATATAGATATAAATAGGAAATTCTATAAATATTTATTTATGAGCCCTTTAAATGTTTAACTTCTGCACATTCAAAAATTAGTACTTTTATAAATTATTAATTAAATTAAATTTTAAGTATATAATAATTTTAAGGGGTCTTGTATCTTTTAAACGCATCGAAAAGAAACGAAAAACTTCAAAGTTTGAATTAGTCTATCTTCAAAACCTTTTTATGTATAAACATGAAATTTTGGATGTTGATTAAACAGATTGTGCTTTGTAATATACTACCAACAGAAATTTATTAACCCTGTACAGAATGTGTCTACTTCTGAAATCAAAATAGCTGTTTTTTTTACCCCATAAGTCATTGCGCGCATGATATCTTGAGAAAGTACGTATGGATTGTCATGTAATTTGGTAAATATACTAAAAAAACATGTGTGTTTAAAATGATCTACTTTTAAGTAGTTACAATGGTAATATTTTTAGTTATGACTATTTTTATTCATTAAAAATACAAAATTTTTAATTTTTTTTTACGAAAATATATTTTTTATATAGTTAATGAAATAATTTTAGCCTAAGAGTAGATCATTTTAAACACACATATATGATTAGAATCTTTACCGAATTTCATGTGAATTCATACATACTTTCTCAAGATATCATGCGCGCAATGACTTATGGGGTAAAAAAAAGAGCTATTTTGATTTCAACAATACCCAAATTCTGTAAAGGGTTAATAAATTTCTAATGGTAGCATATTACAGAGACAACCTGTTTAAACAATATCCAAAATTTCATGTTTATACATAAAAAGCCTTTGAAGATAGACTAATTCAAACTTTGAAGTTTTTCGTTTCTTTTCGACGCGTTTAAAAGGTACAAGACCCCTTAATTTTCATTAAAATAAATAACCAATTAATTGATACTAAATTAATTACGGTAATTTTATGATTAATTAGTGTCTCTTTGTAATTTCCTACTCTAATCAAAACTAGAGAAATTTTGAACCCACTATTTTTTTTTTTTTTCGTTGCCAATGTTCGGCCCCCTCCAAGATAAAATCCTGGGTGCGCCACTGCACCAGAGAAATCAAAGTTCAATGCCCTTTGGTGGCATTACATTAATGCGCAGTCACGTTGTATTGTTAATCATTTGCATATCTGCCAGAAACGTACCCACTCGCCGAGTTTCGTTACGATCCAACTGTATTTCTTGGTGTGCCAGTTTTTATGGTAGTGAGTGTACTAACTACTTTGTCGAAAATCTAATAAAAAATGACAATTTGTGAAAAATTTCTTATCATTCAACTGCTTTTAGAGCGCAACTGAAAATAAGCTCACTTTATCGCCGATATCTTTCTGAATTTTCATGATATTTGACTGGCTTTTTTATATGGATTGCTCCATAAAGTTGACTGTTAAATCATGAAAAATATTTGTTATCGTTCGCGCATGCGCGAATAAAAAATATTTCATACAACTGCTCATATTTCATAAAATGTTTAATATATTTATATTCCAATTGCACTATATTGTTTCTACTGCATTTTGCCAAATTTTCTGAAACTGGTGCTAAATTTGGTTGAAAACCCTGCATGATATAAACAAAAAAACATGCAAAAATTTTTTAAACTTTTCATGTAAAATTGCTATATCTCCATGAATATACCTGTTATTCTTACACAAATGAATACACATATTGTACTATATCCACATGTTTGTATGATGTAGCCGTAGCTCATTTTCTGCATTTTATTTTAGAGGGTGATCCCAAATATTATTATTTTTCTTTGATTTCTTGTTGGCCTCCTAACTGTCCTCCTTATAAAATCGACGTTGATAAATATGAGCTCAAAAATATTCTTTGTAATCCTGAAGTTCCAGAAGATTCCGACAAGTATATCTTTAAATATTCGACAAAATGCCTAAAATTGAAAGTGTCCGGTGATTAATGGCTATATAATGTATATAATTTGTAGAAATGACATACGACTTTAGAAATCATAATTGAATTTTTACTTGCTTGAAAATTGCTTATAAGGCATGAACCAATAGAGTGAATAAGTCTTATAAGCAATTTGAATAAACAAATTCAAGCTATTAAAAATTCAATTACTATATTTAAAGGCGCATGTCATTTCTAGAAATAATATATACAGTAGACTCGCGATTTTACGATCACCGATTTAGCGACTTCTCGCAATTTAACGACCATTGGATCAGGTCCCGACTGTTTTCCAATACTCACAATGTTTTTCCCCGCTCGTTTTAACAACTCGTAAATGATTCGAATCTTGATTTAGCGACCTTTTCCAAGAACACTGACAATGAAACTAAAGATTTGAATCATCTAATGCAAGCATTACGAAAACGTTGTTGTTTGGCCGGAAAATCTAACATTTGAGGATTTTGTTGCCTTTGACGATAAATTAGAAATTGAGTGGAGGGGGGGGGGGGGGGTCGGAAGATGATTTAATCTTGAACAGGACATTCCAAATAATTCTTCCGACGAGAAAATTAACGATGTTCCAGAAAGACCTCCTACATCAAAAGAAGCGAAGGATGCCATCAAGATTGTATGTAAAAATTTTGGAACAGAAGAAAATTCTAACGATTACTTACAGATGATCAGTGATAAAGATTCTGGAAGTTTCCATCCGCCTTTTAAAGCAAAAAAGTGCAACATCATTTTTCAAAAAATGTTAATTAACTAGTGTCAGTCTTTTTTTTTTTTTTTTTTTTTGTAAAATGTTTAAATTAATTCTTATAAAATTATTCCATAATTTTTATGAATTTTTCTATTCTAAATATTAAGACAAATTACAACAAATATATATATTTTTAATTTGTATAAATCAATAGTCTTTATTACATTAGAATGTTAGGTATTATTGAATTGCATTAAAAAAGCCCCAATATTGTTAACTTTTGATTTAACGACCATTCGATTTAACTGCCGATTTGCTGCAGTTCAGCGATGGTCGTTAAATCGCCAGTCTACTGTATATTCATTTCATGGATGCTGGATAAAATAGCGGCAAATTAATTCCCTTTCGTCTCATGCTTGTTACAGAGTTGTGGTTCATGAAGATATTCCAACTTTTGCTGCAGGTACAGTCTTGCCAACATATAAGATTGAGAAGTGCCAGCCTAGATATCGTCCGAATAGCTCAGTTAGTAGAGCGTTCTCATCATGGTAAATTCTTTCCTTTTTCTATTTTTAAAAATTGTTTAGTAAAAGGTTGAAAGATAAAACAAACTTCCCACGCCATGTGCCCTTTAACAGGATATTTCCATCTGTATTCATTCATTCCTGACATTCATTTATCACTCGCTTAGTGATTTTAGAACTTTAAACTTTGCATTCGAAAACAGATTGAAGAATTTTTGAAGAAGGTGTAAAGTTGCCCTCTGTAAAATGGAATTGCCTACTGAACATTTTTAGAGGGGGCACGTGTCCCTGTGAATACCCGTAGTTGCTGCCTTTGATCCCCACATTTTATTACAAAATGAAAATCAATCCATTACATATTTTTTAAAGGTATAATGCGGGTCTTTGTTTCTTTTAGGTAGATTTCATAAGAAATACTACCTATTACAGCCCATGGTAAGACTTTTAAAAAATTCCATCATCACTTTTCATTATAAGACCCCAGGAACCCAAAACCATCCCCCCACCTAAAGTGTTTATATATATACTAAGAGGCTCTGCCCGCTGCAAGCTACGCTCGCCAACCCTCGTTCAGACACCGCAAAACCTAAAAGCACGCTAATTTGATCGGTTTTAAAAAGATTAGAGAAGATTAAATCATAATGAAAAAACCTATAGCGATCTCCCCTGCAAATGTGTTTCCATTCAATTCCCTTTGATTGCGAAAATTTAAGGCCGAATCAGATGGTTGTTTTCGTGTTTGATTAAAGAAGATCAGTTAAACATTTGAAAAGAAGCTAAAATAAAATGGATTAAGTAAACGGAGTCTTTGCCTCCCCGTATTTTTTAACAGCGTTATAAAACGATTGACATAATACAATTTACTACAATTGCTAAATTTACTGCTTTAATCCCTTCAAGGGCGGTGGTTCATTTTCGGACCACTTAATTTTAATTCTTAAATGCCACATTGGCACCAGAATATTGGAATGAAATTTTTCCTTTTATTAAGTAAGTGAACAAAAGCATTTCCGTATTTCAAAACTTGTGTGTAAATTCTTGTACCATTCACTGATTTCAACATTTTACGAATAGAAGTACTTTGCCCCTGAAAGGGTTAAACACATATTAATGTATTTATTATTTTAAAGTTTTCCTTCTCTTTTAATATTCACGTGTAAATACAATTTTCAAAACATAATTTTCAATATTTTCCTGCTTTTAACACGTACTCATTTAATAGTAATTTTAAAGTTTTTTCTGTTTTTAATAGTCACGTGTAAATTTAATTTTTAATGGTTAGGAAATATTATTCTTTTTGCTGTTTTTAGAATTGAAAACCATCTCTATAATAGATAATAAGTCACCAAATATATTCTCTCGCCATCATTTCCCCTTTTCATAAGAAAGGTTTCCGTTTTGATTAAAGAATCAAAGTTATTTTTTCGAATAAAACTGCATAAAAGTTGTCATGATCGCAGAGAATTCTTGGTACTTTTATGTTAACCAGGTTCAAATCTCGCCAATAGCTTTTTTTTTTCTTTTCTTTTTTTTTTTTTTTTTTAACTCGCCAGTTAGCATTTTTTCATTTTTTGAGTGGTAAATTAAAACGGTACTACTTGGTTATCCCATCGACCAAAAATCTATCGCCAGACTATAAGATTAAATGCTAATAATGGGTGATTGTAAATGTCACATTCACTTGACTATAACGAAGTTACACGTGTTTACGTTATCAACTGATTTTTATTTCGCCGTTTTATTTGTATTTTTATTAATGTTACACTAATTTATTTGTTGTTTCGTTATTTAAAATAAAAATTACGTCAACTTGTATAATTTGGCGATATTGGTCGACGGGATAACTAAGTAGTACCATTAAAAGATTGCTTTGAATTTGAAATTAAATGTCATGATTTGTTGCGTTATTTAATATTTAACACAGATGTCATATACGCACCGGGTTTGGCAGGATTTTTTTTTATGACGATTTGGCGAAAACCTCGTTTTCGAATACCAGTTACATATTTATTTTTAAATTATTTTCTATTATTTTTAAAATGAAATAACAATAAATAAAGAAAAAAATAGTTAATAACTATAGAACAAAACAATATATAACATTTTTTTTAAATACAAAGAAAATAAATGTAATTAAACATTTATTAATAAATAAGCAACAATAGCCGGGTTACCATGCCAGGCAAAATAACGCCATTTTGGCGCCAATTAGGTACCCTGGTACGTATGTCACATTTGCGCCTAGTATTTTTCTTTTCGTTTCGTTTAAAAAAAGGAAAGAAGTGAAAGGCATTAATTTTAAAAGTTTCAATTTTAAATGAAAGTTTGTATTAAATAAAATGATAATGAAATAAAAAAAAGCATTGTTCTTAGCATACATTTAAGGGAGGCCAAACTGGTCGCCAAATTAGTTTAAAGTAATAACCTTTCCTAAAGTATGAAGAAAAAATATCTGTTATGATTAAAATTTGAGTTGCCATCATTAGAAAAAAGCATTTAAAATTAGAAAAATAAATTACTATTTCGAAAACTAATTCGAATTAAAGAATTCTAATTCCAGTTTTGATATCTGCGGATCAATACGGATTTTTGGTGTTAATTTCATCGCAAAGTAGTCCATATTTTATTAGAAATCGCCGTGAAACATAATCAATTGTCTAATCAGCCGTTTCAAAAAATCTTTTAATTTCAGCCGTTTCATAAATTCGTTTAATTAGTATTTTATATATATATAGGGTAGATATATTAAATTTTGCCTGCAGAATAAAAGTCGCAATTATGCACGGATCGTCTTCAAACTCACCAGAAACACTGAGATGGCAAATATCTCGGCCGGAATTACAAATTGGCAAAATCGGTCCAAGGAAGCAAAAATAGGGAAGGTTTTGTGAAAACAGAAAAAAAAAACCCCATAACCTTTTAATTATAATACATATCAAATCCATTTAAAGTTATTATTACTTCAAGAAAAAGGGCCAAAAACTTATGTATGACAGATATGTTGACATGCAGCAAGATTACATTGCAAAAATAAATAAATAAATGTACAGGCGAACTTTGTTATGGAAAGTCCATGAAATAAAGCGTTAGATTTAAAATAGTATTTCATTCTAAAACAAAACATATTTTTATTCTGCTAATAAATCTGCAGATCAGAGGTCTCAACTTTAGCTCTGCAAGTCATTGTTTTTTATTCTCACTCAGTAATTTTAAATATTTTGCAATCTGCAATTTAAATTTTTAAGTTATATATATGTATATTTATGAGTATATAAAAATTTTCGAAGCTTCAAGCTAATCACACTATATACTATATACTAAACATACTCGAAAGCATGCTATTTTATTTATATAAAATATTGTGTCAAAACACTGCAGTTTTCTTGAATTTTTTGTATGTTATGAAATGCAGTTGCTAGGCAATGGTTAAATGAAAGAGGAAAAGCAAAGAAATACTTAGAAAATTTGTAAAAACTGAGAAGGTATATTTTTTAAATATTTTTTGAACAGATGCATGCAATTTTACAATACGTCATATAATTAATTTCGAAATTCTGATAAATGTATGGACAAATTTCAAACCAATCGGGTTAATTTAAGCCTTTCATAAAAAAAAAAAAATTAGCATCCATAATTTAACATTTAAATCAGCTATTCAAATGTGCCATTTTCTTTTCAGGGAATGATGAAATTTTAAAATTGTCTGAATTTTTTAAGTTTGTCTGAATTTTCTGAATTCCATAGAAAACTATAATGACATAAAAGGAAATTATCCATATTTTTCGAACGGCAAATCGTTCGGATCAAACACTATGCGTGACAATTTAACCACCTTTTGCAAGTAACATGTGGTTAGATTCTGGTGTGCAGTGTTCAAGTTTTTATTAAATTTGTCTAGGTTTTTTTTTTAAATTCAAAATTACAGTGTCTGAATAGAGAAAAGAAAGAAAACTAAATTTAATTAAAATTAATTAAATTATTACGTGCAAAAAGCATTGAATGGTGAAAATTGTTATATTTAAATTGATATATCTAAAATGCCATTTAAAAAACGATATATTTCGAACTTCATATTTAGCACTATTTCCTTATAGCGTCCAAAAGAAAATTTTAATTTTAGACGTTATAAATGTTCGTGAGGCAGCGACATTTTTTAATTATCCATTTTATACAAACTGATTTCAAATGTGTAATTCATGTTACTTAATGAATCTCAAAAGCAGCCTTCAGCTGTCGCCAAGCGGTGTGTGCAGCCTTTAGAAGCCAAAAAGTCCCCCCAATCAAAGGAAAATTAATAGCATCCCGATTGCAGCAGATCGCCACTGATCGTGATAATATCATTAAATTTTTCCTAATCTGATAATAATTTTAAAAAGAGCAAATTAGTGCAGTTTTAGAGCCTGTGGCATCCTTGCGGGAGTTAAGCCTCCTAGTTTATTTTATTCTGAATCAATTTTGGCTTGGTTTAGTCAATAAAGATTTTGCTACGCTATTTTATGCGATGAACATTACAGCTGTATCTCAGATTCTATTGGGTAGAAATGCACTAGATTTTATATTTGAAGTTATTATTTAAAAATAAATATGTTTTCCCAATTTTGTATTTTGTAGCTATAAGGGGGCACTATTGAACAATGCTCTTTTTATTCGCTGATTACGGTAACTCCAAAAATAAATTTAAATAAATGCGCTTTACTTCAATAACAGTTGGAGTATAGCAGCGCTTTTTAAATTGATATTAGAGCTCGACGGTAAATTCGTTTTCGTTTTCGGCCTAAAATCTGAGTTTTTCTGTTTCCAAAAATTCTTTTCCGTTGAAAATACTGACGAAAATTCTGCCCGTCCGAAACTCTTCCGAAAGTATCGCTATTCCAAAATTCTCGTTTCTTCCTTCAGAAATTTTCAACGTTACTCATTGATTTGAGCTGTATCGGCTCAAATGAGATACTCTTTATTTATTGCTATGAACGACTCTGTTTGTAATTATCAGTCATTACTGACTCAAGATGTGAGTGCAAATTATAAAGAGAGCAATGCATATATTACTGAACTTTGAAGACGCTTTTCACGTGCTTATTAAAAGCTGCAGACTTAACAGCAATAGAAAATTTTTAGTTTGAAACCGCTGAATTGTTTCGAATACTCTTTGAGAAAGTTCTAATATAACAGATGATCATTTACAAAAATCATTATAAAAGATAAATCGAGGTCTGTATACCTAAAGCATTTTTTAATTAGAGGAAATTCATATAATTAGAAAATCATTCTGTGTCGTAGATGAATTAATTACATTTCATTTTATATGAAAATAAAATGCTTTGGTCAGAGGCACAGAGAGCCAACTTCGGCCACACTTAAAAAACACGTATAATTAATTAATAATTCTGTATATTTATGTATGTATTAATTACTTTTTTTTTTTTTTTTTTTTTTTTTTTTTTTTTTCCGAAAATAGGAAGATTAACGAAATTTCGTTTCGGTTTTAAAAACCTGTTTCGGTCGATTCTTAATTAATATATTAGAAAATATAGAAGAAAGTTTTGTGATATGTACAGCATAATAGTCATTTTACAAAATTGGTAAAAGACATTAAAAATCAGTAATCTGAGATATAGTTTTTAGGCAAATTGCAATTGAAAGTACATATTTTTTGCCTATCACGCGGTTTAAAAATTGAAATTGTAAGATGGTTAGAAGTTAAGTAAAGTAATTGTGGCACAAACATTACAAATAGATAGACAGACAAACAGAACCCAAAAACTTTTCGAGTCACCCCAGTAAGCCACAACTGATGTTTCTGCAATTACGAGATTAAAGGATTATACTAAATGCTCTTTTATTTGAAGAAATAGAAACAAGAAAGAAAAAGTCGCATAGATTATGAAACACTTTCCAACACATTTAGAATAATGTAAAACAAGTAATATATATATATATTTTAAGTCAATTCCTACTTAGGTCAACAAGAGAATTTTTTCTCTCTCCCATTCTTCTTTCCTCCAGAGTGGCGCTTAAAATGCCTTGATCAAGAAGATGGCTCTCTCGGTCTTAAGATGCCTTGATCAAGAAGAGGGCTCTCTCGGTTATTGAAAATTAATTAATTTAATTTAATTAACGAATTAATATTTGAAAGAAACTGGATTAACATCAATTGTCATCCACTACAAGTTTAGAAAAAAAATTTGAACTTGATTGGATGAATAATAAGCATTTTATTAACGATTGAAAATTTGAACAACATATATAAATATATAAATATATAAATATATAAATATATAAATAAATAAATATAGGGAGAGTGTGAAGTAATAGTAGGAATTGAAAAAAACTGCACCGTTTAATAAGTTGAAATGTCTAATTCAACCGTATGGAAACGCATAACACATTTGAAAACCCAATTTCAACTGTTCCCATCTACAATCGGCAAATTATCCGAATTCTTTGAGTTTATGATACAGTATAGCTTCAAAAATCAGGCATCATCGGGACTGAGACTATACCGGATTTTTGAAGGAATATCAAAGGTTGTAACTAGGAATGTCAAAAGTAGTACTATATTCTTAATGGTGCATTTAGCCATAATTTAACTCATTAATAAATGATACGTAAAAAAAAAGAGAAAATTAAATATTCAATAAACTTACTTTAATTTATATTTTCTATGTTACAGAAAAAAAATCTAATAAAGAGTGAAATTATTTTTTCTCGTGTAATTTTGGAAACATCGATGTCAATTTTATTTGTTTCAATTTTTTTGGCCTTTTACAAGCTTTTCTTGCGTTTTATACAAACGAAGAATGTCTATTTCGGAAATACAGCCTTGTTTCTCTAAAGCAGATATTAATTCCCCAGTCATATTTATTCATTTTTCTGGTGACACTTTCCTTCAGCCGGTTGTTCATCTTCGTCTTCTGAGCAGCTACTAGCGTTATCGCGGGTCTGTTTAGCATAGCATTAGCGATCTCGCTGTCTGTTAAATTGTGTGTTTTCGTCAATGCTTAGCCAATGTTCTATATCCTTTTTTTCGAAGCTTAATACATTTTCAGATTTTGCGTGTTCAATCAACTCATAAATGGCGGTCTTTTCACGGGAAATGTGAAATCCTGAAAATTCTTCCGAATCTTTTATGTCACCCTTGCCGAAAGTTCGTTCCGGCTATATATTACGCCATGCATTCGCCAAAGTCTTTGGCGTTACTTGTTTCCGATAAAATTTGTTGAGAAATTAATCGCCTCTGACAAATAAAAAAGAAAAAAGCCAAATATTCTTTTTTTGCTTTTTTACTTTCGATCTTGAAGTTTTTAATTCATAAACAATTGCTTTTTTTTCTTAAGCAATTGTTTATGAAGATTATGAGAATTATCTTTTACACTTTCTTTTAACTTGAATGTGTAAAAGAAAAAGAAACGGAAAAGATGGTTTTGATACAGGATTTTTGAAATTGCCGGATTTCTGAATGCCAGATTTTTGAAGTCACACTGTATATAGATTTGTATCTAATAACTACATGCATACAAAAATTTAGTTCGGTTAAGAAATACATACCTTAGTTGAAAATTCCCTTGCAGCAATTTCGGATAATAAGGAGAATGGTACGTGAATTCTTTTGTGTACTTCTGTATACGAGGTATAGAATTTATACATAACGAGTAAAATGCAAAAAAAGAGTTCAATTTAAAAGCGCATACGGAATTTGAAAACGCACTCCCAGCAATCACTGCTCAAAGGCAAGCGATTCTTTTGTGTGTTCCTATACATATGAATGCCCTATTCTATCGTAATCATGTAGTGAAATTTAGAGATTTATATCAGTTTAAATGCATTTGGAATAGCGTAATGTCATTAACTCTGCAAACGATTTTTCCCCATGTATCATAATAAAATGGAATTCTTTTGAGTGACCCTGTAAATGGACTGTTACTGCTACACACTTCATATACAATACCGAACATACCATGGTAAGCATAATTAACATATTTCATTCGCATGAAAATCCTAGCATATTTACGTGAGTTAGAGAGTGGGCAGACGGACAGACAAAATGAATGCATAAACACTTTTCAACTTTGTTGGAAAGTGTTAAAAATGAGAATATGTGAGTAGTGATGATTATCAATTTATAACAAGAGTATGTAAAATGTTTCGTCGAGATAAGTAAATAACCCTAATTCCGTATGTTGTCTTCGCCAACATCAGAGCATTTTTTAAAGTTAGAGCGCATGTCGACAAATACAAACAAAACAGTGGGGAGCTACGCCCGGTTAAAATTAAAAACATTCTATCGACTCTGTTTGGTTGAATCATGTATCTGAGCTCCTATAAGAAATTCCTAGAAAATTCGTTCAGATTGTAAAGTCCAATTTTTTCGCCAAATATCGCCAACTTTTGGCGAAAAATTGCAAACTTAGCAATATTCTTTAATTTAGCACCAGTGTTTTGTGATTAGTAATCTTGAAAGTGAATTTTCCCGCCCAAATCTGGTCAATGTCGTTATTGTCGCCAACATTTTACCAAATATCTGCAAATTTCGAGAAATGTTGATAACTTTGCGACTTCATTTATTGCCAATTGTTCAACAACTTAACTATTTCAACCTTAATTCCCACTGACATGCACTGACCGGTAGTGACCCCAAAATAACCCACTAATTGAATTTTCTCGAACATATGACTAAGCCGATTGGTCTTCCCCTACCCCAAAACGATAGGATACAAAATTTAGTAAAAATCGCTTAGTCAAATGGACTCTGATTGGTTGAATCATTTATCTCGGCTGCTATTGGCAATTTCAAGAAAATGCCTCCGGATTCTGAAAGCCAATTTTTTCGCCAAAATGCCGCCAAGTATCACCAAATTTGTTGACAATCTTTCATTTGGCACCAAACATGTGTTTTGACATTGGTAATCTTGAAAGTCGATTTGCCCTTCACAAATTTTGCTAATGTCGTCAATATTTCGCCAAATGTTGCCAAATTTGGTGAAATGTTGCCAACTTTGCGACACCTTTTACTGTCAACAGTTCAACAACTTAATAACTGTTTCAATCTTCATTCCCATTGAAATGCATTGGTCCGAACTCCGCAGTGACCCCAAAATGATCCACTAATCGAATTTTCTCGAACATGTGATCTAGCCCAATGGTCTTCTCATATCCCAAAACGGAAGGATACAAAATTAAGTCAAAATCGTTAGAGCCGTTTTTTAGATAAAATTTTCATACACACATGTATAAACATACACAAGATTTGCTCGTATTACAATATAGGATTAAAGTCAAAAGACGAATCAAGTATAATTTACTTATGATAATAAGTTCAAACAAAACGCTATTCTGTAATATGTAAAATGTAACAGCGCAAATTGTGTTTTCATACACTACGGAAGCATGAATTCATCGAAATATATAATAATATAATAAAATTAGAATTCATTTTAAGGAAAGATTTCTAACTTGGAAAAAAAAGGGAGGGGGCGGGGGGGATATGAAAGAATTACTCACCATTACTTTCTTGCCAGAAATCCCCTTCTCTGGCCTCCAAAGGTAAACCGTCTGCATTTTTAGCTGGAATAGTGAAACAGTTTCCGAAATCTGGATCATAGAAGTTTTCTATTATGCTAAAAATAACAAAAAATTATAATACAGTGCGTGTCAAAAATTAAAGCGCAACAGCAAATTTTCAAATTAAATTATTAATTTTCACTCTTATTTAAGTCTACGTTCTTGTGTGTTACAAATTATAGTTTTAAATATATATTTAACACAATTATGCTTTAAACTTTATTTTAAATTACCCAATTTATCAAAAGAACAAATATTAGCGTATCAATAATTTAAACACATTGGTTAATCATTCCTTAAGAAGGATAATAATAAAAAGAAGCTAGCAATTCAAGACTGCTCCTTTACATTTAATTAGCTCAAATGTATGCTGTTCTGTTGATAAAACTAGATTCTCTATTGTTTTCTGGTTTGATTCAAACCAAATGCTCCAACGGCAGATTTCATTTATTTAACTGAAGAATACTCCTTACAAGGCTAAACTGCACGGGTGAGAAAACTTCATACGTTTTGTATCAGATTTAACATTGAAGAGTAATTGAAGAGAAAGGGATTAAAGCATTGTCATGTTAAGTCCATTTTTTTTCTCCTAAAATTTTTCCATCAGGAAGCAGATGATTAGAAAGTGAATCTTTATAATTTTAAAATTTTTGGTGACCATTGACGAATGCTGGGAACATCTGAGCATTTCAGTTATTCCCACATACCATTACAAAACTACCACCATATTGTCTACAAAACATATTGACAGGTTCTTTTCGGATGTCATGCCAATAGTATAAAAAACCAATCAGAACCGTCTAAATTCTAATTTTTTCAACGCTGAATCTGACACTCGACCACTTGTCACCAAATAACATGTACTATGTGGCCCACTGCAATAGAATTTTTTATGGTGTTGCTTCAAGCAGGATAATCGAGCCATCTTATTATTTTTCATGAACCCCGGTTCTTCAACTCTTCTATGAATTTTTTTCCGACATTTCTACTCTCGCGGAATTTTTACTTTTAGAAAGATAATAATTCCCAGTTGAAGCCATGCTTCTAATGCGTCGATCTTCTCAGAAGCTGGTCACTCGTGACTAGTGTTGCCAGGTGTCCCGTGTAAATCAGGTCTGCAAATGCTCTGGATACCACTAATTTCTTACAGTTTATTTTGCCATCTTTAATCGCAGACAATTTTGCCATTAGATAAGGTGAAGGTGATTACTTTAAAATAGTGGTGTCCAGAGCATTTAGAGCCCCGATTTAAGCGGGGCACCTGGCAACACTACTCGTAACTGTCTTGAACAAGATTTTTGCTTTAAATCTTCGACAAAATCCCCTTTTTGCAACTGCATGTTCAGAAACTCACATGTTTCACACTCATACTCTAGATTTTATATACCTGATCATGTGAGAATTCATTCGACTTTGCCCTTTTATTTTGCGATTTTACCAACGTAACAAGTCAGACATTATACGCCAAACATGACAAATGGGGTGCGTTCATTCTATAACTAGTTTTATAAATATTCAGATATCGGTGCAACAGCTATTGCACTCTTATGCAAAAGTGCATGAATACAAAATTTATTACGATTATATATATTAAATTCAGTAATACGGAAATAATATGACTCCATCTTAAATAGGACTTAATTTCCTATCATGGGCTATCATTCAATTAATTACGTGTGGTAGGATTTAGTGGAATGAAGAAAACTTCAATTAATATCTTTTTAAGTTTTGATTTGATTTTCATAAAATTTAAAATGACTCGACAAAATTCTGCAACGATTATATATATTAAACTTCAAACAATTCAGTTTGTAAGCTTTTGCGTTCTTATATGCGGACAGACAGACAGACAGACAGGCAGACGGACCAGACGGCGATTATAGGTGCTATGTATTTATATAATTACTAACGTACCTAAAAGCAGCAACCCAATACATTTTTATTCCAAAAATCATATGCGTGAGAAATTCCTTGCATGACTTTTTTTTTTTTTCTAATTTGTTTAAGAAACAATTTTGAGCTTAAACTTTTGACATGGTTATTTTTGTTCCATCCTTAAAATCGATGGTTTAGAATAAAATACAAAGCATAATTTTGTCAAATATGGTTCTAAAACTGCAAATTTTAAAGAATGTATAAAATATATTTAAAACGTGAATATTTAAAGTAGTATTTAAAAAAAAGTTCTAGCACTTAAAATCTTGACACCTACTGTGAGCAGTTTTACTAAATCCCTTAATCAAAATTATAAGAAAAATCTAACAATGAAAATAAAAGTTTTATATGAACGAAAACAGAGCTCATTTGTTGTAAATTGCTTAAGAAAAATGTTTAAAGCTTTGCAAACCAGATTAACTTTTATTTTATTTATTTATTTATTTATTTATTGGAAAAATCAAAATTAGAGATAAAAGCAAAATACACTGAATCATACTTTTATTTATTAAGGATTTTCTAAAGATTCCCTCTTTTCGAACATATCTTAGAAAAATACACCTTTAAATAAATAATTTTATTATATGTATAATGTTCAAGCCTTTTGAAATATTTTTTTCAAAAATCGTCTGGGTATTTGGACCATCTCTATAACAACAATAATTTAAAATAAAAGCTCCAGTATTTTATATCAGTACTTAGAGTAGGGAGAGCTAACCTTTTCTCGTGGCGTACCAAATTAAAAAAAAAAAAGTTGTTTGCGGCTGCTAATATTTGTTTACTAATTTTAGCATACCCCACCACTTTCTCGCAACCGGTGAATAAAAAAGAAAAAAAATGCAATTGCGTATAAAAATATGAGTTTAAATATTTAAACGGATGCCTTGTAAAATTCAAGTTGGGCTTAAACGCTGTATAATACGAAAAACACCATTAAAATATTTCAAATCGTAAATATTCGAAATAATATTGAACTCATCTGACTGGCTACTTTCCAGTGCCGGAACAAGAGTGGTGTAGGTAGATAATACTGTGGTACAAGGCGCCGCGTCGAGCGGGTAGGGATATCATTGATATATAATCACTAATATCGTATTGATAATTGGTAGAAAAAGTCCCAAAACCTTTCCCATCATGTATCAAATAGCGTATTCTTCGTCGCTGCTACTTACACTATTATAAAATTACGTATCAATATTTGAATTCAGTAGTTTAACTTACCTTATAGAATGTAGCAAGAACAAAATGAAGAAAAAAAAGTTTATAAATGAGACACTAGACCTACGGTCGGCAACTGGCGGACCACGGTTCACATCAAGACCGCGGAAGATGGAAATCTGTCAAGTGAACCGTCAAGTGAAGTATTTATTCATTTTCTAACAATTCTTGAATATAAAAAGAAGAATTCCGAATTACACACCCTGCAGAGTTCTAAGTTTTATGTCAGATCTTGTGCAGGAATTTCAAGCAAGATTCTAAAACTTTGCAGAGATAGGTTGTCTCAATTATTTAAATCGTCTTATGGAGTTGCTCCAGTTACAGAATGGAGTGATGTGCCTGCTATGTTGTTCAGTCTTCAGAAACCTTTACTTCAAATGGAGATATTTGACTTGAAGTAGATATTTCCTTGCAAATGTATAAAACTGCATCACTTGAAGAATTTTGGTGTAAACATGCCTTAAAAAAGTAGGAAAATTGCAAAAAACTAGCTATTATCCCGGCTACTATGTTTGGCTCCCTATATATATGTGAAAGAACTTTCTATAAAAAGAATTTCTTGAAGAACAAATATCGTTCGAGATTAACGGACGCCATTCTTGAAGATACTTTTCGCATTAGCTGTTCACGACATGAACCAAACTTAAAAAGCTGATTTAAGACCACAAGTGTAATTTTTTGCATGAATTTTTCAAAGTATACCTGCTTTTTCTATTTTATTATGCGTATGCAAAATTTTCAGAGCGCATACTTGTGCATGTAGTAATTTTTCAGAATGTATACCTCATTTTTCCATTTCATATTATATGTATGTGTATGTAAAAATAACAATTTAAACGTAGTAAGTACTTATATTACTTATGTGGTTTTTTTTATCTGGACCTCGATAGTTTTTTTCAAAAGTATTCGGATCCTGCTTAAATTCATTTGCCGACCCCTGCACTAGACATTGTTTGGCAGAACAAAGTGTATACAAATCGTCCATTCGTTCTGTGGTTGGAAATTGCAGACGCTTCCTATAATTGGCAACCAATCGATCTTTTGATAATTTGTATTTTATTTTTATCGCGATTTTAATGAATTTTACATTTTCGATATTGATGTTTTCTGTATTAATGTTTTCCATTTTGATGGAAGGGGTGTTATGGTCTTTATAAATGTAAGAAAAAATTGCATAATTAATTAACAGAATGATTAAAAATATATACAAATTAAATTAATTTTTAATATTTTGTTAAATGTTAATATTTAGCTTTTAACTTTTTATATTTTTTAAACTTTGAAAGTTAAATATTCTATAAGTTATCTTTTAATTTTTTTTAATATTTAAATTTGAAATTTTTTTACTATTCAAAGTTAAATATTCCAGTTATATTTAACTACTATTTCTTGTTGCATTATTCTAGTTGTCAGGTTTTATTAGTATACTTTTATTATAATTTAGATATAGTCTTATATAGTTTTATTATTATTATTTCATTTTTTATTAAAAATTAAACATTCTATTAGTTATCTTCTATTTTTTTTTAATATTTAAATTTGAACTTTTTTTTACTCTTCAAAGTTAAATATTCTAGTTATATTTAACTACTATTTCTTGTTACATTATTCTAGTTGTCAGGTTTTATTAGTATAATTTTATTATAATTTAGATTTATTCTTATATAGTTTTATTATTATTCTAGTTATATTTCATTTTTTATTAAAAATTAAACATTCTATTAGTTATCTTTAGACTTTAATACATTTTTTATCTTCTGTTTAATTTTTAATTAACTTTTAATATTTTTTGAAATTTCAGTTAATTTTTAATTATTTTTTATTTAAATAACTTTAATTTTCCATTTAAGCTAGTTTTATTATTATTCTAGTTATATTTCATTTTTTATTAAAAATTAAACATTCTATTAGTTATCTTTAGACTTTAATACATTTTTTATCTTCTGTTTAATTTTTAATTAACTTTTAATATTTTTTGAAATTTCAGTTAATTTTTAATTTTTAATTATTTTTTATTTAAATAAATTTAATTTTCCATCTAAGCTATCCTTTTAAATTTTCTTTCACTTTGATAAAAAAAAATATCTTTATTTCCTTATAATTTCTGCATTGGAAACGAAAAATCCTAATACTCATAATTTATTTAAAGCCCACTAAAACACAAAACCTTAAGAGTCCCATTACAACTAAACATTTAAAATGAAAATGACAAATAAAAAACAAAAACAAATCCCCCCCCTCCCGAAAAAAAAAATTACGAATAAACTTAGCAAACTAAATTTTTCTCTCAGCACCACGCAACCAGAGTACCCAATCAGAAAATGAATATGCCGACGAGAAAATTCCATGTGCTTGTATAGCTACGCCCGATGGTGCCTGGCGCTGATGAGTATTCAATTCCCGGAAATGGATACTCAAAATTTCGTTCCTGGTTATGACGGATTTGTTTTCGAACACCCATTATTGCGGATTAGGTGAGTCAGTGAAACGTGCACGATTCGTTGATTGTAGCTTTTTGGTTGAGAGCAACCTCAGGTGGGAGTCACAAATAAAATGTCTCCGCCGCTGCAGATTTCATTATTTATGAGACTGGTAGGAAAATTTACAAACTTCAGCTTTCAATTTCAGTTGGTATATTTTCTTTTCAAAAAAGTTAAAATTTAAAATATTCTTGCTATTGTGGTAAAAGGCCACATGGTGAGGCTTATCGGGCCCGCCTGTTGTTCAGTCTATCTCTGCTGTTCTCATAAGATTGTAACGTTTTCTAAAGGCAGCCTGACAGGACTTGTCCCTGTTGCACAATGGCAAAGTATTAAAAACTTGTTTTATTCCTGTTTTCATATAAGGATGTAGTTTGGCATCTACAACATTACCTTTCTTTTAAATTTCCATATCGATTCTGAAAATCATGCAGTGAAATAATGTTAATGCATTGTAAAGGGAAATCATAAATTAAAACCTTTGAATAAAAAAACTGTACTGCATTTCTGGGAGAAAAATACCAATTTTAACACTTTTTAAAGTTTCTGCTATGCGTTAGTTATTAGAAACATTGCATCTACAAACAAGTCGGAAATTATACGTCAAACGTGACAAATGAGTGCATTCGTTAACTAGTTTCATAAATATTCAGATCTTGGTGCAATAGCTGTTCCACTCTTATGAAAAAATGCATGAACACAAAATTTATTACGATTATATATATTAAATTCAGTAATAAGGAAATAGTATGACTCCACCTTAAATATGATGTAACCACCATATTGTAACTTAGAATCATTACCTATCATAGAATACCATTGAATTAATTACGCATGGTAGAATTTAATAGGATGAAGAAAACTTTTATTAATATATTTTTTAAGTTTTGATTCAATTTTCATAAAATTTGAAATGACTTGACGAATAGACAGACGAACGGACCAGACGGCGACTATAGGTGCTGCGTATTCATATAATTACGAAAGCACTTAAAAACGACAATAAATTTTTCAATCAATTATAATTTGACAATTTTCAGCTGATTTTTATAAATATTACTGCCTACGTGTCGTTTCACACACACCCACTCACAATGAACAATTGTGAAAAAAGGACATTGTAAGTTTTACGAAATGATATTTTGTGGTTAAAAATATAACAATCACAAATAATATCAGTATCATGAATTTTTGTAACTCTTCATCCGACCAAATACAGCGTTTTTTTATATTACTAAATGATTATTTAACGTAAATGAAAAAAAAGTAGGCTTTTTAAAGAATTTACAGAGGTACGCCGTAAACAAAACTGTAATTATTCACATAAATTTCCCAAAGCTGATTTTCGCGAAACGGAAGCGCCCTTTAGTATTTCGTATGAATTAATTCTTTGACTACGGAGCCGGGACATACATGTGCTTTAGAACTCAACTTGTCTTTTGGTAGTTAAATTTTTTTCTGGACCCAATCATGGCGGAAATTGAACTTTTCAATGATTTTTAAGATCAATTTTAAAAAGTGCTCTGCGATAATTCAGAAGGGAAAAAGAAATTAAGATTAAGATAAAAATTTAAATAAATAAACAGAATTCCTTCAGTCTTCTTCATTTTTTTTTCTGCACACCAAAGTTTGATAGTAGACGCATTAAATGTGATCAGTTCAGAGTTTCCTGATTTATAATTTTATTTAACAGAAAAAAATGTGTATGATCTTATGTAAAGTATTTTTTAATATTTTAAACCAGTTCGATGTAAAGTAATGAATAATGAGAACAGTTTTATTTCTTCATTCAAAGAATTGTAAAATAATTTGTATGATCTTATATAAAACCATTCAAATTATTTTTGATAATTCAAATTAGTGTAATGTAAGGGAAAAAGCGTTCGGAATTAGTGGTTTAAAATATACCGTCATACATAAGTTAAAATTAAAACCCTAAGCCTTAAAAATTAAAAATGGCAAAATAAGTTTCGCAGAAGAAGCTGGACTTATTATAGAGAGTTTATGAACATATTATAAAATACTTATTTATAAAGGTAAGGCATTTAATAAAAATACAAACAGTTTTTAATCCTATAACGCAGAATGAGAAAATATTTATGTTGTAAAATACATCAAATTTGAAATATGGAGACTTTAAAATTTCCTTCTTTGCCTGCATTTAAATTCAAACTATATACATAATAAAAAATAAGGATGGAAAAACACTTTACGTAGAAGAAGTTGAACTAATCAAACTTGAAATATGAAGACTTTAAAATTTGCTTCGTTACCTTCATTTAAATTCAAACCATACGCCCTAACAAATAAGGATGGAAAAACACTTTACGTGGAAGAAGCTGAACTAATACGCCTTGTTTCAGAAAGTCTTCGTGTTCCTTATGAAGTGATGATTCCTGAAGATGAAGCATATGGTATAAAACTACCAAATGGGAATTGGACTGGAATGATTGGAATGCTGGAACGTTCTGAAGTTGATTTAGCATTGGGTTATATAGAAATAAATGAAGAACTACCTCCAGGGGTTAATTACATTTATCCCCACGTTATATCTGAAACTACTTTTATGGGAAATAAACCAAAGCCACTTATAGCTAAGGAAGCCATATTTTATCCATTTTCATACGAAGTATGGATTATAATAGTATCATATTTAATTATTGTAACATTCCTTCTTTATTTCTTTATGAAGAAAAAGCGAACATTTCTAGATATCTTATTTAATCTTTTTGGCAGCTTATTAGGCATGCCACTTGATTCTAAAATGTACAGCTCCAGTCTCAAACTTCTTGTATTTTCTTGGCTTGTTGCAGCATTCGTCCTTTCCAATTGCTATAAGGGTATTCTTTTATCATTTTTAACTTTTCCTACCTTGTTTGGTATACAAGATATTTCGGATCTGTCCAGAGCTGCAATGGAAAATTCAGTCGAATGTTACTCATACAGACAAACTTCAGTGAGCCGAAGACTCATTGAATCACACACAGACCCTTGGAAGACTGCTGGTGAATGCCTAAAACGAAATGATTTGGTTGGGAAAATGGAAAATTATACTCCAGAGCAAATTTTTCTTAATGCTACCGGAAAAAAGGTATTTATCACAGCAAAAACTTTTTTGAATCCATATAAAGAACTATATTTTATTTCTAAAGACTCATTTTTTGTAGAAATGTTTTTCATTTATTACTCAAACAAATTTTGTTGTCCTGAACGTTTGAATAGCCTGATTTCTCGTTTTATTGATGCAGGATTAATTGAAAAGTATAGGAGAGAGGAGACTTTTTTTACAGAGTACTTTGCGATTTCGCGGTTTCTGAAATTAGAATCTTCAGGTAGTTTGAACACGATTCATTTGTCTGATATTTCAGGAGCTTTTACCTTATTGTTATGTGGATGGATTCTAGGATTTCTGACACTGCTGACTGAATTTGCAGTGAAATAATTTCTACTTCGAAACACTACAGGGTTCGCAGCCCGCACTACGGGAAAAATAAACTAGACTTTTCTCACCTCAATAAAAATGTTCAATGATATTTTGAAAATTTAATTAACGAGTACGATCCCTCCAGAATTATGCTGATTGAGTTGTAATACCTTAGAACGAGTTTTTCTTAGTGATATAGGGAAAGCATTTTTTAATTCATGTGAAAAAATACATTTTATTTTTAAAGGCTGTTTTTTTGTGGAAATGTCCTTTATTTATAACTCAAAAACATTTTGCTGCCTAGAAAGGTTGAATAGCCTGATTTTTCGTTTGGACGCTACAAGATTAATTGAGGATTATTTGTTTTTTTGAATCTGAGTCATAAGGGATGTTGGAGAAAATTCCTATGTCTGATATTTCAGGAGTGTTTGTTTTACTGTAATTTGGATGTATTCTAGGTTTTCTTACACTGCTGATTGAATTCGAAGGGAAATATTTTTTCTTCGAAGCACTACGGGGTTCGGAGTTCACACTAGGGAAAAAGAGTAAGATCACCCTAATAAAGCTTTTAAATTTGATTTTAAAAATTTAATTGAGAACTACGAACCTTCTGCAACAAGGCTGATTATGTTGTTATACATTAGAACATTTTTTTTGCTACAGAATGCTACAGGAAAAACCTTTGTGAAATTCATATAAAACACTGTATTTTATTTCTAAAGACTCTTTTTTTGTAGAAATGTTCTTCATTTATTACTCAAAAACTTTTTGCTATCTAGTACTTTTGAATAGCTTGATTTCCCGTTTTAATGCTGTAGGATTAATTGAGAATATAGCAGAGAAAATACATTTTTTATACAGAGAATTGTGCTATTTTGTGTTTTACCGAATTCAAATCAACAGGGATACTATTAAAGAAGATTTATTTGCCTGATATTTTCAGAGCGCTTATCTTACTCTTATTATGATATATTCTAGAATTTCTTACACTCCTGGCTGAATTATCATCGAGAAAAAAATTCTTCTTCGAAGCACTAAAGAATTCACGTGGAAAAGACTCACAAAGGGCACCTTTTTTGTGGAAATGTTCTTCATTTATTACTCAAAATTTTTTTCTGTCTAGTACTTTCGAATAGCTTGATTTCTCGTTTTAATGCTGTAGGATTAATTGAGAATATAGCAGATAAAATACATTTTTTATACAGATAAATATGCTATTTTGTGTTTTACAGAATCCAAGTCATTAGGGATACTGGTAAAGAAGATTTATTTGCCTGATATTTTCGGAGCGTTTATCTTACTCTTATTTGGAGGTATTCTAGAATTTCTTACACTCCTGACTAAATTAGTAGCGAGAAAAAAAAA
The DNA here is from genome assembly GCA_963932465.1 of Maratus speciosus. Classification (NCBI taxonomy): domain Eukaryota; kingdom Metazoa; phylum Arthropoda; class Arachnida; order Araneae; family Salticidae; genus Maratus; species Maratus speciosus. The sequence goes on from OZ010789.1 coordinate 316,853,055, forward strand.
TTTCTTCGAAGAACTAAAGAATTCGAGTGGAAAAGGCTCACAAAAAGCACTTTTTTGTTAATACGTTCTTGATTTATTACACAAAAATTTTTGCTGTCTAGTACTTCCAAATACCTGACTTTTCATTTTAATGCTGTAGGATTAATTGAGAATACAGCAGAGAAAAAATATTTTTTTTTTAAACTGAGAAATATGTTATTTTGTGTTTTACTTAATCCAAGCCACCAGGGATGTTAAAGGAGATATATTTGTCTGATACTTTTGCAGCGTTTATTTTAGTTTTATCTGGATATGTTCTAGGATTTCTGCTTGATTGAATTAGCAGCGAGAAAAAAAAATATCTTCTTCGAAACACTAAAGATTTCGCGCGGAAAAAAAAGGATGGTGAGTTTTTCCGACTCTAATAAAAATTTCAAGAGATAGTTCAAAATTTTAACTGAGAACTGCAATCACTCTACAAACACAAAACATTTTTCTTTTTAATTTTTACAATTATGATAATTCAATAGTAACTGAAGAGTCACTGACACTAGATGTTTAAGGGGGGTTTTCCGGTAAATTGTTGATAAAGACTACATTTCCTTAAGATACACAAATTGTGTGTGTGGAATTTGTGGAAAATTTAACATGTTAACTACCATACGACGAGCCGGTTGTCGTATGCATTTTGAATGAATGGGTATACAACGGTCAGATGTCATAGTTTTGCCGCAATTCTTATCGGAATTTTTATACCCTTTTATTTATTTAATATAAGACATTCCAAGAACTTTTAAAGAGAAAATTTCTGTTACATTTTTTGAAAAAAAAGTACGCTCTAATCTTTTAATTATTTTGTTGTTTCAGATCACTGAATTTCATATTTATATTATTGAGTTATTAGTGCAGAAAATTATCTATAATGTAAGTCGCGATTCAGAAGCCGCTTTATCGCAAGTTACGACCTAGATCAGGCAACATTACTATTGATTCACATATAGTAATGAATTATAAATTGTTTATAAAGTTACATAATGAGTAATAAGTTATTTATAAATGCTTAAAATTTGTCCTTATAAACATACATGTTTTAACTGTGCTTACCTGAGGCATTCTTTTTCGGAGACTGATGGATAACCGTGAAATTCGCAACTCTCTATGATAGTTTTCTGATGGCCCAATTGTTTCTTCACCTGCCCTCGTTTTTGCAGTAAGAGTTCGAAAATAATGTCGCTCATCTGAGATTCTGAAATGGTCTAGTATGAAAAATAAAGAACTTTTTCAAACTTTTATTTTAATTACAAATGAAATGCATTTTTTAAAAATAATGTAAGTTACTACACAATAAGATTTTCCAAGAAATGTGGATTCATTGCCCATATATTTTATAATCGCTTTAAAACTTATCTGGAATATAAAAAAAGTCCATTAAATTACAAAGATTTCGTTCGACCAGAGGTAAGAAATTATAGTTCAGAAACGGAACAGTAAATTTGTAATGTAACCGTAATTTTATATCTATCATGACCAATGAGAACACTTCATAATATAGTTAAGTAACCGTTCAATACGGTGGAATGATTGAACAATTTGCTGCTTTTAAAATGACCGTTTTCTTACGGAGAAATTTTTTAGAGTGTATATTTGTTTTGCGAAATTTATTATATTTCTCTGATGTATAGTCAAATTATGCTATATAACAGTTATTGCACAAGGAAAAGCTAAAATAGTGTTTTTCACAATCAGATTGGCTTTTAAAAAACCCTTAAGACTATAAGTATTTAAAAAAGCGTAATGTTCATTTTAAAAACTATTTGAATATTATAAAAGCATAATTTATTTACAAAGATTTTATTCTACCAGTGATAAAAAATTATCATTCAGAAAAAGAACAGTAAATTTCTAAAGCAACTATAATTTTATATTTTTCCTCATCAATGAGACCTCTTCAAATATGGTTAAGTAACCGTTTAATACATGTAAGTGATTAAATAGTTTGCTACCGTTAAAATGGGCGTTTCCTTATAAGACATTTTCTTCAGTGCATGATTTGCTCTTGAAACTTATTACATTTATCTGCAAATCTGCTGATTTATAGTCAAATTACGCTATATAATAGTTATTGACCACTGAAAAATAAAATAGATAAAAAAAAAGCCCGAAGATTATAAGTATTTCAAAAAATGTATTACATACAACTGGACATTTTTTCCGCATTGTGAGAGAAATGCTTTTTTAGTTCAATTATTCTATTCTAATTTTCTTGAATTACTAAAAGGAACTGAAATACAAATTAATTCTATGAAAATTAAAAGAATTATTGACGTAGTTATTGTTTCAAAATGAAAAATAAAGTTTAAAATCTAATGTTTGCGAGATCATTTACTGATGGTATTAAAACTCTTGTTTTGTATGTTGTTTTGTGTAAAAAGAGTTCTTTGAAATCAAAGCAAAGTTCATTTCTTAAAACACTTTTTGATATATTTTAATTTTTAGCAAGTATAATTTAAATTTTATGACAAACAGGATTCACCTGCCATTAATTACAACTTCTTCTTATGTTTGCACCTTCATGACACAACGCTGTATGAGTTGTTCGAATCGTTGCTACCACCGGATGTGATTTTTATACAATGTTAACAGAATTCTATAACGATTTTAATACCGGGATTTACCTTAATATTCAGTGGCGTAGTCAGAATTGTTTTTCAGCGGGGAAGGGAGATTTTTTCGCCAGATTATGTATACAAAAAACCTGTTAAGATAACAAGTTGAAAATTGTACGTCAAACGTGGCAAATGTTCGTAATATAACTAGTTTTATAAATATCCAGATACTGGTATAATATGTTGCACTCTTATGCAAAAATTAATTAATGCAAAATTTATTACGATTATAATAAAAAATCAGTAATACGAAAATATTATGTCTACATCTTAAATGTAAAGTTATCACCATGGCAACCTAGAATCACTATCTATCATGGGATATCATTGAATTAATTATGTATGATAGGATTTAATAGAAGGGAGAAAACTTTATTAATATCTTTTTAAGTTTTGATACGATTTTCATAAAATTTAAAATGACTCGACAATTTGCAACAATTATATAAATTAAATTTCAAATCATTTGGTTGGGTAGTTTTTGCGCTGTTATATGCGGGTAGTCGGACGGACCAGATGACGACTATACATGCTATGTATTTATATAATTATGAACGCACCTAAAAAGCAATAAAATGATTTAAAACTTCGATATTTTTGTTATGGAAGATATAATACCATGCTTGTTTTGCTCAAAACTGAACCTATGTAAAAGTGTGTGCGTGCACATACGCGCGCATGCTTTTGTTAAACTAATTAGCAATAGAAGAATTTGAATCATTAAAATTTATTTTATATTTTCTTAATAATCAGATAATTCATCAAACACTGTTGTGATCCAAGTATACTTCAAATAAAACATGTTTATATGATGAATACTCAGTGACTAACTACAATTTTTTTTTCAAATTATACGAGTATTTATTTCATAGTGATTACAGAGAGATTATCTGTCTGGTATATTTCATTGGAGAAAGCATTATTAATTTGAATCTTACTCTAAAATGGATATTTCTAAATTTTCAAATCATTTATGTTACTGAGTAATTTAAAATGTTGCGAATTTTTTATCCGAGTTTTTAAAAAAAATGCGAAATAGAATACATATTAATTTTATAATTTGAATTTTGTTATTTGATGTTCAAAATAATGTCGAAGCACGAAGGTTCAATTAGGTAAGATTTCATAAGAAATACTACCTGTTACATTCTCCCCTATGTTGGAATTTCTGAAATTATTTTGCAGATCTACGTCAATCATGACCCCTAGAGCCCAAAACCACCCCATTTCAAAACATTATCTATCTAGCTATTTATTTATATGTATCACTTTTTTATGGAGACGATAACTTCCATAATTCTGCACAAATCTCTTCCAAACTGACACATAAAATCAAGGGGCAGTAAATATCGGACATCATTAATGGGCAAAATCAGACCAAGGGGCTGGAAATACTGACCGGTTTTGGGAAAACCGAAAAAACCCTATAACTTCTTAATTATAATGCATATCAAATCAGTTTAAAGTTATTATTAATTCTAAGAAAAGGGTCAAAAATTTATGTATCACAGATTTTTTATAAAATTAAAAATGGGCTGAAGGGGCGAAAAAATGGAGGGGGGGGGGTGTTGAAGAAGAAACAAAATCACAACTTCGTCAATTCACAAGATATCCAGTCCGCTTAAATTTATTATATATCTTCTTAATATTTTACGTACGTATAATACGTATACTTGTACGAGCTGACGTAGATGCAGCTTCATATTACCAAGTTTTTGATAGCACCAACTCTTACAGCAAAAGCAAACTAACAAAAAATAGGGGTTGACGAATAAGTTATCGTATTAAGAGTGTACTCGAATTCAAACTGTTATTTTCTGACTCATTTTTAAATTCATTTTTGCTCTTAAACGCTTCGAATTGGTAGGCTCTATTATTCAGAAACTATATAATGTGCCGTATTATTTGATTTTTCGATGAAGCATTTTAAAAAAGGCTGTCAAAGTGGGCATTTTGAACCGAATTTCCCGAAGCGTTAGTACTGGAAATGAAAAAAAAAATGATCGTACTTTGAAAATGATTGTATATAAATCAAGTTCTAATTAACTGAGCGAAAAATAAAAGCTCTCGTCGCGTATAACTTTTTTTTTAAATGCGTATGTATCTATACTATATATATAAAATCCTAATGAAACGAATTTATGAAACGAATTTATGAAACGGATATATGAATCGACTGATTAAACAACTGATTATGTTTCAAGCGATTTCTCCTAAAATATGGTGCGATGAAATTAGCACCAAAAACCAGCATTGATCCGCAGATCTCAAGACTGGTATTAGAATTTTTAAATTCGAATTAGTTTTCGAAATATTAATTTTTTTCTAATTTTATATACATTTTTCTAATGATGGTAACTCAAATTTTAATCAAACAGATATTTTTTTTCATATTTCAGAAAAATTGATTGCTATTGTTGCTTTTGTTGGCTATTGTTGTTTATTTTGTAATAAATGTTTATTTACTTTTGTTTCTTTTTATAAATTATGTAAATTATTTTGTTCTATAATTATTAAATATTTTTTAGGGTTCCGTACTTAAAAAGTAAAAACAGAACCATTATAAGATCACTCCTGTTTCTGTCCGTCTCTCTGTCTGTCTGTCACAGCCATTTTACTCGTAAACTATGGAACGGGGAAAGTTCAAATTCGGGGAAGTAATAAAGACCATTGACCCACATATTTTCAGATTAATAAACATTCATAAATATATTTAGTAAAAAAGTAGAAGGGCTAATTATGCTACTTGAAAAAAAAAATCTTTTCTTTGTATATCATGTGGGGTATCCTGTGAAAGCTTTTGTAACGCTGAACTCAAAAATAGATTCCTTTTAATTTTAGGTATTATATTTTCAAAGATAATGTTGAAAATGTAGCGCAAAAATATGTTTCTCCCCATCTAATTCCGAATCTACTAAACTAAAATTGTGAAAAAATTAGGGTAGTAGACGTTAATATAAACCTTGCCGGAAAATTATAGCGATTACCCTAGGTCACATAGTTTTTGAATAATTAGCATTTTTCTCTTATACACAAATTTCGATTTACGGGCATTCAGAAAAATTGTTGAGCATCACTGAATATACCTATCGTTGCAGAAGAAAAAAAGCATTGTTGATAATGATTTTCGAAAAAAATCATCGGTAATTAGCCGAGATATTAACCCTTAAAGGTACGGTCAGTTTGGACATACACAAGGACAGGGACGGTGTACTCTATGCCTAGTTATCAACTTTTAATGATATATATTTGTAATGTAATATCCAATAACAGTATAAAAGCAATAAACGTCAAATTGTTAAAAACATACTAATTTAAGGGGTCTCGGGACTCTAAAAAGTGGAAAAAATGAAAAAAAAGACTATTTTCAACATTTAATGTCTTAAAATGTATATGATTTTAAAACACAATTTTAATTGGGATAAAAGATATAAGTATGTTATTTCGTTTCATGTATTTAAAAAATGGCAAGATACAGAATTAGTATTTATAGGGGGCTCGAAACTGTTAGACATTTGTCGAACAAAAAATTGGCATAACAGTTTACGCGGAGGATTACAAAATAAATATTGCAACTAGAATGAAAATTTTGGTGCTTACTTATACTTCAGATTGTAATAATTTCCCTGAACTTAAATAAATTTGTATCTAAAGCATTTCTATATTTTTAATGCAATGTTGCATTTAGCTAATACAAAATTTTGAGAATTTCAACAGTAAAATCACCTAAAAAAATATTTTTTTGAACAATAAAAAGGCTATTTTAGGTTCAGTTTATACAGACTAACATGAAATATATGTTTTCAAAATTTCATGAAAAAATATCCAGAAGTTTTTGAGGTATCCTGCGCGTTATGCCCAAAAAAACGCCATTTGGAAAATAATTACTTTAAAGTTTTGGAAACGCCGCTTCAGCTATTGAGCGGGTATAATTCTAAAAGCTAAAACTTCTGTTCTAATGGGAATTTCAAGGAAACAATTATATCAAAATATTCAGAAAATATAGGAGTTTAACATCTAAAAAATTTAAAAATTCTTAAATTTTGAAGTTTTAAGAGTCCTGCGACCACTTAATCCTTTCCGGCACGGAGTAATTCTATTTATAAACTTATGAAATAATGGACTGACACCAGAATTTATAAACAAATTTATCAGAAAATGCGAACTTACTTATTTTCACGTACATGATAAAAAGAAAATTTTAATTAAATATTCTTGGCGCCGTTTGTCTGGTTTGTAATTAAAATTAGGTGTCCGTTTTTTAAGGGCATCGCCCTCGAAAGATTTAATTAGAATGAATTGCATAAATACTGTGGGATTCGCAATAGTTTGCATTGATTGTATCTCTCAATACGCCTCGAGTGATTTTAAAAGTTAATTAAACACCTATCTGGAAAAACGCGGCACTGACCAAGGCGGCGTTGCAACTTTGAGACCTCAATTCGAAGCGCGCTTAGCACAATGCTAAATTTAAACTTTGAACAAAGGTTTTGTTTTAGCTACAGTGTAGAAATAAAGGTTATTACTACGCTGAATTTAGTTTCATGAATTGCCAAATGAAGTTTAACTATGCACTGCTTTTATTGTCAGTACCGAATTAAGTTCATCATAAAGAGAATAGGATAATATTAAAAAAAAAGAGATACACGAATAGCTATATTTGATATTATTTAGGTTCCATACCTCATTGAACGTTCATGGTATACCCATTTACACTTTTCTAATATATACAGTTATACCCAACCCTATGTTGTATGGTTTTTTACAAAGTCTTGGTACTCTTTTAGCAACGTTTTTTTTTTTTTTTTTTTTTTTTTTTTTTTTTTTTTTTAAATAATACAATTACAAATTCATATTTTTATTCTACGGAACCCTCTGTACGCGAGTAAGGCTCGCACTTGACCGTTTATTTATATTTCATTTAGAAAATAATAGAAAATAATTAAAAAATACGGTACTACTTAGTTATTTCGTCGACCAATTGCGCCAAATTATATAAATCACCAAACCACTAGCCAAATTGTACAAATTGACATAATTTTTAGGGTTCCATACTTGAAAAGTAAAAACGAAACCATTATAAGATCACTCCTGTGTCTGTCCATCTGTCTGTCTGTCACAGCCATTATAATCTTAAACTATAGAATGTGGAAAGATCAAATTCGGGGAAGTAATAAAGACCATTGACCCACATATTTTCAGTTTAATAAACATTCATAAATATATTTAGTAAAAAAGTAGAGGCGCTAATTATGCTACTTGAAAAAAAAAATATTTTCTTTGTATATCATGTGGGGTATCCTGTGAAAGCTTTTGTAACGCTGAACTCAAAAATACATTTCTTTTAATTTTAAGCATTATATTTTCAAAGATATTCTTGAAAATGTAGCGCAAAAATATGTTCCCCCGCCATCTAATTCCGAATCTACTGAAACTAAACTTATGAAAAAATTAGAGGTAGTAGACGTTAATATAAACCTTGCCGGAAAATTATAGCGATTACCCTAGGTCACATAGTTTTTGAGTAATTAGCATTTTTCTGTTATACACAAATTTCGATTTACGGGCATTCAGAAAAATTGTTGAGCAACGCTGAATATACCTATCGTTGCAGAAGAATAAAAGCATTGTTGATAATGATTTTCGAAAAAAATCATCGATAATTAGCTGAGATATTAACCCTTAAATTACGGTCAGTTTGGACATACACAAGGACAGGGCGGCGTACACTATGCCTAGTTAACGACTTTTAATGATATATATGTGTAATCTAATGTCCAGTAACTATAAAAGCAATGAACGTCAAATTGTTAAAAACATACTAATTTAAGGGGTCTCGGGACTCTAAAAAGTGGAAAAAAGGAAAAAAAAGACCATTTTCAACATTTAATGTCTTAAAATGTATATGATTTTAAGACACAATTTTAATTGGAATGAAAGATATAAATATGTTCTTTCGTTTCATGTATTTAAAAAACTGCAAGATACAGAATTAATATTTATAGGGGGCTCGAAACTGTTAGACATTTGTCGAACAAAAAATTGGCATAACAGTTTACGCGGAGGATTACAAAATAAATATTGCAACTAGAATGAAAATTTTGGTGCTTACTTATACTTCAGATTGTAATAATTTCCCTGAACTTAAATAAATTTGCATTTAAAGCATTTTTATATTTTTAATGCAATGCTGCATTTAGCTAGTACAAAATTTTGAAAATTTCAACAGTAAAAGCACCTAAAAAAATATTTTTTTGAACAATAAAAAGGAAATTTTAGGTTCAGCTTATACAGAATAACATGGAATATATGTTTTGAAAATTTCATGAAAAGATATTCAGAAGTTTTTGAGGTATCCTGCGCGTTATACCCAAAAACGCCATTTGGAAAATAATGACTTTAAATTTTCGGAAACGCCGCTTCAGCTATTGAGCTGGTATAATTCTAAAAGCCAAAACTTCTGTTCTAATGGGAATTTCAAGGAAACAATTATATCAAAATATTCAGAAAAGATAGGAGTTTAACATCTAAAAAAATTAAAATTTCTTAAATTTTGAAGCTTTAAGAGTCCTGCGACCACTTAATCCTTTCCGGCACGGAGTAATTCCGTTTATAAACTATGAAATAATGAACTGACACCAGAATTTATAAACGAATTTATTAGAAAATGCGAACTTGCTTATTTTCACGTACATGATAAAAATAAAATTTTAATTAAATATTCTTGGTGTCATTTGTCTGTTTTGGAATTAAAATTAGGTGTCTGTTTTTTTAACGGCATCGCCCTCGAAATATTTAATTAGAATGAATCGCATAAATACTGTGAGATTCGCGATTGTCTGCATTCATTGTATCTCTCAATACGCGTCGAGTGACTTTAAAAGTTAATTAAACACCTATCTGGATAAACGCGGCACTGACCAAGGCGGCGTTGCAACTTTGAGACCTCAATTCGAAGCGCGCTTAGCACAATGTCAAATTTAAACTTTGAACAAAGGTTTTGTTTTAGATACACTATAGAAATAAAGGTTATTACTACGCTGAATTTAGTTTCATGAAATGCCAAATGAAGTTTAACTATGCACTGCCTTTATTGTCAGTAACGAATTAAGTTCATCATAAACAGATTAGGATAATATTTAAAAAAAGAGTTAGACGAATAGCTATATTTGATATTGTTCCATATATCTCTTTGAACTTTCATGGTATACCCGATTACACTTTTCTAATATATACAGTTATACCCAACCCTACGTTATATAGTTTTTTATAAAGCCTTAGTATTCTTTTAGCAGCTTTTTTTTTTTTTCTATAATACAATTACAAATTCATATATTTATTCTGCGGAACCCTCTGTGCGCGAGTAATGCTCGCACTTGACCGTTTATTATTTTAAATAACGAAAGAACAAATAAATTAGTATAACATTAATATATATACAAATAAAAAGTCGAAATAAAAATCACTTGATGACGTAAACACGTGTAACTTGCTTAAAGTCAAGTGAATGTGACATTTAGGATCAACCATTATTGGCATTTAATCTTATAGTTTGGCGATAGATTTTTGGTCGACGGGATAACTAAGTAATACCAAAAATGCATATGTAACTGGTATTTGAAAACGAGGTTTCAAAAAAAAAAAAAAAAAAGAAATCACGCCAAACCTGCTGTTCGCATATGACATCTGGCCAAATATTACCACTCGAAAAAAAAAATGCTAACTGGCGAGTTGAAAAAAGCTATTGACGAGATTTGCATCCGGCTAGGGTAACAGTGCCAAGAATTCTTTGCAACCATGGCCAATTTTATGTAGTTTTATTCGAAAAAAAAAATTGATTTTTTAATCAAAATGGAAAACTTACGGTCCCATATTGGCGCGATTGTTTTCTGGCACCAATGTCATATACAGAACGGGCACTTAACTCGCGCCAATGTATTGTTATTTTGCTTGATATGGTAAGCCGGATGCTGTTGTTTGTGCTGTTGATGCGTTCCCCAAATTGGCGTCGCTAAAAAATCGCGCCAATATGGGACGTATATGACATCTGTGCCAAACTTTCATATGAACGGCGAAGAGATCAGACCGTATTTTTTTATGGCAGTTGATAACTTGAACTGTTATAATACAGATGAAATGATGGCGATAGAATAATATTTGGCGACTTATCACCTGTGCTTGGCTAACATTAAAGTACCAAAATGGCACCTAGAGTATAAAAATCGAAGTGGTCCGCCTGGAACTGTTGATGATAGTCACATGACTTAGGCTATTGTTATAGAGATTGTTTTAAAATACCGGGAGACAAAGACTCTGTATACTTAATTTATTTTATTTTAGCTTCTTTTCAAATGTTTAACTGATTCTCTTTAATCAAAAACGAAAACAACCATTGGATGTCTTAACAGCAACTGATTCGCCCTTAAGTTTTTACAAGCAAGGGGAATTGAATGGAAACCCGTTTACAGGGAGATCTGCACAGCATTTTTCAGTATAATTAAATCTTCTCTAATATTTTTAAAACCCATCAGATTAGCGTGTTTTTAGATTCTGCGGTGTCTGAACGGGGGTTGGTGAGCGTAGCTTGCAGGGGGCAGAGACCCCTAGTTAACATTACAAATTTTCGTATTGGATTTAATCAGGTTTCATATATCAAATTAATAGTCTGAAATATCAAGGCATCAAAATGTAATAAATGTTGGATTGACGAGTAATATTTGTAGGGTAAATATTGTATTTTTATCCAGCGATTGCTCCACAAATTCGAAAATTTTCTGGACATGCTGTTTCTTATATTTTGAACGTATCGGAACGTGAAATGTTTGAAACAGAACTGAACAGCGATCTGGATTATCTTTTATTATTATTAAAAGGAAAACTAATTCAATTATTTCCATGGATTTGAAGATGTCTAGCAAACTAGTATATATAAAAGTGCACTAGACACAATATATTACTTATTATCTGGTGTAATTATCTTATTTTTTTTAATTAAGAAAAAATCGTAGGGAATTGTTTCATTTTGTCCCAAAATTTTCTGGTTATGACAACTTCAAGCATGAAAGAAGAAACATGTCTAGACATTTTCCCATTTTAAATTCTCCAAATTTGTAGAATAATTGCTGGATTTGTATGATAATTTCTGGATAATTTATTGTCGGAAATTGTTGGAACTTTGTAGGAATACTGCACTGGGTCTTGCTAGAAATGAGGCGTTAAGAACTAGAGTGGACCAAACTCGTCATCTGTGATTTCAAGAAAAATGATTTCGAAAATTTGTAAAAATTTTGTCAAACTCTTTTAGGCCAGTGCTAAAGGAGGCAAAGCTTCTTCAGCAAGAATATGGTGATTAAGTAGGCAATGCCAGAGTTGACCAAGCCACTTGATCTACGCTTGCACTCTCGCAACTTGATATACAAGTTACATTGAACAATCTACTAAACTAGCTCTATCACTTGAATAGTTTTGAAATAATAAAATTCATTATACAGCCAATAGATGCCATAACATACAGTGTTTTGATACTTTAAATTCATTTTCCACAAAAATGCGACGCCTGAAATATATGGATGGGTCTTTGTAGGATTAGATCGTCGGTTCTTTGTTGGCAAATGGTTCGTTGGACAATGATACGGCAAGGTGGATATTTCGATAGCTGCTAACTATTACGCTTTCTTCCTACCACTAAAATTTTATAGTAACTATTGTCTTATTTAAGCATCGAAATCTCGCGATTAAACAAGGCAAAAATCTCTGTTAAATTTCAGTGGTAGCAAAAAAGCATAAACGTTGGCAGCTATGATTAGAGTTGGCCAACCGTGGAACTCCACAATTTTTCAACGTTGACCCAAACACTTTTTACTACTTGGGATTACAGTACTATAATTATGATATGCTAACTATAACTAAATAGCATTATACGTCTCCGTACGGAAAGAAATTAAAAATAGCACATTTAATAAACATTTTAATTAAATTTTAAAAATAAAAAAACTCGACTGCGTAAAAAGCGAACTAATTAATTATTTCTCATCAATGTGAAACTATTTCTTATATTACTTACCTTTTATTTATTTACTTGATGACTTTGAAGTTGTGTTTAATTGTTAGTCCCTATATATAAACACTGTTTTGATGTGGCCTATAGATCCTCTATAGCCATCTATGATGGTTAGAGTTGCAATAAAGCTAGATATCCTAACTACACAACTTCCTGGTTGTGTAATAATTAAACAGAGCTTCTGACTGTAAAATAGCCAATAAAATATCGTCTCCATTTTAAAAGACCTATACAATGATATGCCACTCAATATGGTGCGTAAATTTTTTTTCCGTCTCTATCGCCATTTTGAATTTATAAAAGCAAAACTTAGCCTATAACCACCGAACGGTTAAGACGAATCGATAGAGACATCATTCATTAAAATCCATCCAGGCGTTGGGATGTTTCAGGGGTATAAAGAAATCCACATACCCAGATACACGTGAAACACATAACCCTTCTTGGTAGTCGTGTAAAGAGTAGATGATTGATATATTTATATCGACAGACAACATTGCATTTTAAAACCCGAGACAAACATAAGAATATTTATACAATATTCCTCTTTTTATTCAAATCATTTTAGTAAAATCAATATAATGAATAAAAAATAGCAATAGTGTAGCATTAACTCAGTGTATATTTATGAACGAATGCACAAGAAAATGTTATTAAATTGAAATGAGACAGAATGTTTAAATATGAAAATAATAAATGTTCTAGTAAAATAGCGAGGAAATACGTACTAAATCTTCTATGTTGCCTGTGCATTTCTCAGAAAAAAGAGCACAAAATTCTGTTTTTCGAAATCTGTAATAATATTTACATGTTGTTATTAATGTTTAATTAGCAGTTTTTAAATGGAACAAAACAATAACCCTTACCTATTAAATTTTATATAAAAAAGAAATGTGGTTTCAAAATCACAAATTATTATGATACACTCATTATCAAAAAATCTTAATTAGTATGGTTTTGTAGTTTGTTAAAGGAACTTTATCTGCGTTCCTAATAATTAAGTCATTAATGATTTATGCTTATTATTTTATGCTTATTTTATGTCTTTTTATGATATTACAAAATTCTTTTAAAAATTAACTTGTCTTCTTTTGTAACTTTATCTCTTGCATTTTCGTGTCTTGACTTTTGACTGAAGTTAATTATACCATTTATTTTGTATACAGTTTAAATACTTAACTTTACTAAAGTAGAAAGGTTTTTTTTTTAGAATAAATCTTCACAAACTGTTTTACGTTATAGGATAACTTAAATATCGCGAAGAAACTGGAAAATGAAATTATCTTAAATTATTTCTCAATATCACCTAGTGGTATTGTCTTTATACTTATTTATGATGTATTGATTTGAAGAAAAAAAATACAGTGTTATTAGTTTAATGAAATATGAAATTTATTTTTTCATCTCTGTTAATTATTAATATAAAGTTTTTTTCTTCTTATAGGAGAAAAGGTAGTTTCAGTATTCCATTAAAATAACCACAATATTTAATTTTTTTTTTATTGTGAATATGATATAATGCAATAAAAATTTTACGTTTAAATTCATATACACGGGAAAATCTTTTTGTAGGACACGGGAATAACTTATGCTTATTATTTTATGCTTATTTCTGTGTCCTTTTATGATATTCCATCTATGATAATATCTTTCACCAAATAAATAAACGAAAATTCTTTTAAATTTTTACCTGCCTTATTTTGTAAGTTTATTTATCGCATTTTCATGTCTTGAAAGCCTTAGGTTATAATTTAATTATATCATTTGTTTTATAGGTAGTTGAAAAACTTGAATATATATATATATATATATATTTTAAAGGACGAAAAAACAAGAGCAAAAATTATACTTTAAGCATAATTTCAAGAATAATAACAAGACTATTCAATAAACGATGTTTACATAGAGTACACACATGTCTTGGAAGTCTTAAGTTATAATTTAATTATATCATTTGTTTTATAGGTAGTTGAAAAACTTGAATATATTTTTTTTTTAAACGACGAAAAAACAAGAGCAAAAATTATACTTTAAGCATAATTTCAAGAATAATAACAAGACTATTCAATAAACGATGTTTACATAGAGTACACACATGTCTTGAAAGTCTTAAGTTGTAATTTAATTATATCATTTGTTTTATAGGTAGTTGAAAAACTTGAATATATATTTTTTAAAAGGACGAAAAAACAAGAGCAAAAATTATACTTTAAGCATAATTTCAAGAATGACAAGACTATTCAATAAACGATGTTTACATAGAGTACACAAATTCTCACCTGTTAGCGTTGCAAATAGTTACAGCGGGAAATTCTACCTGTCCATCATTTTCAACTTGTAGATGAACTATTGTAGGTTTACTTCTAAATCGGGTATAAAATGTGAATGTTTGATAGCCGTAACCAGCTGCACAAGCAAAAATTACAAGAAACCAAAGATATTTCCAAATTCCTGATTTAGATTTTGCCCAATTGCTGATGCCGTTAATGGAAGACATGGCAAGTTCTCTCATGAAGTACTGATAAACACTTATATTTTGATCTGTCCTTTTACTTTTGGATGTATTGCTTTTCCTGATAGATTTTTGAAAAGGGTAACCTTTCACATTGGTCGGATAAGATAATCTGTTGTCCAATTCGTTCAAGTAATCAAGTAAAAGGCACACATCACAATCAGACGTAGAAGAAGCGTTAATCTGCTGTATATCTCTATAAGAATTAATTGTACTAGTACAAAGAGAACAGCGGGATTTACTCATACCCTGGAGAAAAAAAAATCAGTTACTAACAAAATTGTGAAGTACATTTTCTTTATAATAAATAATGAATTTTCAATACTGCTTTACTATTTACGAAATATCTCTAATTTTTATAAATATTTTAGGTAATAATGTACTCGGTCAAGATATTGAATTAACTCAATTGAATTAATTCAATACTGCTTTACTATTCACGAAATCTCTCAATTTTTTTAAATATTTTATTTGATAGAGTACTCAGCCAAAATATCGAATTAATCATAAGTAGACTTTATTATTTTTTAACTCATACATAAGGATTCGTAAAGATATTTTATGAATTTACATTTTCCTCATCGGAGCGAAAAAATGTTCTTGCCGATGGTTGAACTAAGAACGTCTGGCTTAAATCGTCAATGCTTTGCCTTTTGAGACATCTATCTCTGATATTCTTAGTGCAGTGTGGCGCAAAAGTTTAAGCACAATGCAAATATTTTAATAAAAGTAAAATTTTACAACGAAATGCTTTCAAATATCCACTGTAGGTGAATACTATGATCATAAATATATATCTCAAGTTTCGAAAAAATTCATCATTACGAAATTCAGAAATTACAAGAAAACAGTTTTTGTGGTGTCGCAAACGTTTATACACAAACGAGATTTTATGCAAATATCTCCTTCAACATGATAGGTGAAGGATCGGCGAGACTTTTTTCCTAGAGTATAAAGTGTAGAGATCCCTGTACGAGTTATATCAAAATGCCGAAATCTCTGCAGTTATCGCCTGAAGAAGTTGTAGAAGTTTGGAAGCTTAAAGCTGAAGGTAAATCTTTTTTGCAAATTTCGCTTATTTTAAATCGGTCTAAACGGGGTGTTTATAGTGTTTTGCAACGTGGAAAACAATTAAAAAATGCATAGTGTTCGGAGAAGTCGAGTAAAACCACATTTTGTGAGGATAGAAGAATTAAAAGATTCGCTGTAACTAGCTATTTGTCTCTTAGTGAGATAAAAAATCGACTTCGATCAAAAATATCACCTGACACCATATGCAGACGAATAACAAGATCTGGAGTAATCTAATAACAAAAATTATCTCGTAAGCCTTTTCTAAAACAGTATCACAAACAAGCAAGACTTGAATGGGCAAAATAGCACATGGATTATCGTGACGAATGGATTAGTGTTATTTTTTCTGATGAAAAAAAAAATGGAATTTGGATGGTTCAAATGGCTTCTCATTCCATTGTCATGCCTCGTGTAAAGATCCGAAGAGCATATTCAGCCGGCAACAACGTGGTGATTAGCTCATGGTATGGGGCGCTTTTGGCTGTAATGTACAAACGTCTCTTTGCTTCCTAAATGGCAGACAAAATTCATAAAAGTATCTGGAAACTCTGATTGAGCATTTGTGACCGTTTAGAGAACTCATAGGTGGTCCCAACAGGACCTTTCAGCAAGACAACGCATCAATACTCACTTCCCGTTGCACAAAAGAATGGCTTAGATCTCCAAATATCAGTGTGATGAACTGGCCAGCACTCAGACCAGATCTCAATCCGATAGCGAACATTTGGGGAATCCTCTCACGAGACGGCTACAAGAATGGGAAGCAGTATTACCCAGTGCAAAAGCTCAAAGCAGCGATTGAAGAAGCGTGGTACAAACTCGCTCCCAAAACTTTCCATACTCTCGTGTTATCAATAGAAAATCGAGTATTCGATCTCCTCAGATGCAATGGAAACACCTTAGACTACAAAAGGACTTTTGTGCCTTGTGAAATGTATACATTTCGTTTTTGTGCATAAACTTTTGCGACATCACGATTTTCAATTTTTTATAATTTATTATTTTCCTTAGAATGAATTGTTTCCGAATTCGAAACATGAATTTGTAATAAAAAAAATTTCAAAGCATTCCAGTGTATATTTTTTAATTTATAAAAATATTTAACTTGTGCATAAACTTTTGCGCCGCACTGTATATTGAAGTTCCATTACCTGCGATGCATCCTGTTTAGATGATTCAGATAACAGAGCAGATGCTATTGTCTAAAGGCTCTCTGTGTGAATTGCATTGGCCAGGTAGCATTGTAGGAAGAGTATTGAGAGTTCAAACCAGAAGTCTTGGGTTCGACTCACGGCCTGGAAACTTTTTCACTCAGGTAGGAAAAAATATAAATCTGCATAAACATAAGTAACCTAAACTCTTTAACAAATGTCTGACTTAAGATATTCAGATTTCACACACAATAGCAATAAAATATTTGCTAAAACTGATTTTGTGATTGCCTCAAAATAAGAAAAAAAATTACTACGATACGAAGTTCATTTACATTATAAGTAAAGCAGCAGTTTCAAAACAAATTTATTTTGAAGAGAATAATTCGAATTTCATTAATATTTTACACGAATACTGTGCTTTTAACGTCAGTAGAGAGTACAGACAAGTAAATTTGGTTTTTGAAACAATAGAAAATATTCATGTTAAGGAGCCACTGCAATGAAACTCTCCGATCGCGAAATCCCATGCTAAACTATGGGAAAATTTTGAAGCGCGATGACTCATTACCTAATATAATTATTAAAATACCGTTTTCGCCATCAGAAAGTAGACGTCAGATGCCGAAGATGTGCGTTTTTAAAAACTGTCTACGTAAATTTTAAGTATTTTTAAGAAGATGATAAAATTTAAGGAAATGGAAATTTCAAAGTTTAAAGGGATTTTTTATGTGCTTAAAATTTACGGAAATAATTTTTAAAAACGCACATCATCGGCATCTGATGTCTACTTTCTGATGGTTAAAACGGCATTTTAATAATTATATTAGGTAATGAGTCATCGCGCTCCAAAGTTTTCCCATAGGCTAACATGGAATTTCGCGATGCGGGAGTTTCAGTGCAGTGGAGCCTTAATGAAAACTAAACTTCCAAAATTAATTTTAAAAATATAGCATTTTATGAAAAGCTCATATAAAAAAAAATTTATATGTTTATTCCATTTTTTTTGTATTTTATAAAATTAGTTGTTATCTTTGAAATGTTTGTTTCTGTTTCAATATGTGACCTTATCTGTAACTCATTTTCTTTGCATCGATTTAAAATAAAACTCAACATTTAATAAAATTGTGTTTTCCACTTATCTCTGTAATAACACTAGTAACCAGATTTTAACATTTTTTCTTTATCTGGCTCATAAATGAGTGCATTTAACTAATTTTAGGGTGCTGAATTCAGTAGAATAATCAGATTCTCTCAATCACGCCACATTTATTAGATTGAGGACAGTTACGTAAAAACAAAAGTTGAAAATTTGATAAAAATTTACCGTTTGAAATACAAACAAAACATAATAAAAAAGTAAAAAAAAATTCTTCAATAAGTAAAAAAATTTTCATAAGTAAAAAAAAATTCTTCATTACTTAACAGAAACTATGAACTAATACGAGCACGAAAATGTTGTACTGAACACATAATGTTAATATTAACAATGTTCTAATTTTAATTGCTAAAAGGTGTAAATTAAAACTTTAAAAACAGTTAAAATAGGTTTATTTGACTGTTTACATGTTTCGACTCTACCCGAGTCATTTTCAAAACAAATAAATAAAAATATTTGTTGATTATATTATTTGCCTTGAAAATGACTTGGGTAGAGTCGATACATGTAAACAGTCAAATAAACCAATTTTTACTATTTTTAAAGTTTTAATTTACACCTTTTAGCAATTAAAATTAGTATATTATTACAAGGCGTTATTTTTCTATATATTAACAATGTTATTTTTCAAAACAGCAGGATGTATTTCTTGATGATAGTGCTGAGTGTTTTGATAGATACTTTTTACAGCAGAGTGAATCAAAATAAAGGTTTTAACCTACATAGCCATTCATCTCCTTGTTATTTAACCCCAAAATGTAAATTATAATTAAAATTTCACCACGTATTTTACCATGTATGAAAAAATTAAATTCTAAAATTTTGTAAAATCCTGACGTGATAGAAAATTTCTGATTCGGATTCTACATGGAAAAGTACAGAAAAAAATGTTTATTACAAAATGGATAGATACAAAATGGCTGTTGACTAGTATTATTGTCTCTGTTTTCTTGATGTCTAAATAAACAATATTACATTAAAGTTTCTTTAAAAAAAATTTACAAAAGCAGTTTCGAATCTTCACGGTCATTTAATGACAAAAAAAAAAAAAAATGTTCGCAATATCTGATGAGTAGTACGGTTTAACCCTTTGTGTACTGAATTATGAATTCATGAAAATTTCATCTTCTAAAGCATTTTTCATGAATTTTTTAAACTAAATTAGAGGATTTATATAATCATTTAATAAATTTTAGAAGGATTGAAGGATTTAGAAGGATGCATTAAATTTGAATTTATAGGATTTTGTGTAATATTTATAACCCCACTGAAATTTTTTATTTTAAATATTTTTCTTAATATTTTATAGAATTAGGAAATCTACAAATATAATGTTCTTACAATAGAAATATAGAAATATTTCTGAATTGAAAAATCCCCACCCCCCTCCCGCCAAGAAAGCTGAAAAAATGCAAAGACCAAAGAAATCATCCTTTAAAAAATATTTTTCTTTTGTGTAACCCAAAATGCTTTTGGAACATGATAAAGTAATGCATCTAGAACTCATTCTAAACTGTGTTACTACTAATCGATGTATTAAATGAATTTTATAACAAGTTATTTTAATGGTACTTATAAGTACCGCCAGTAGATAAAGTGTTAAACGATGTCTTTAACATTAATTGCAAATGGGAAGTGATGAGGAAAACGAAATTGTCTTCATTAAACGGAGGTAATCTTAAACGGAAACACATTAACGAGAGTTCACTGTATTAATATATTATATTAGACCATATTGTCAATTCATATTACTCAAATTATAATATTTTCTGTTTTGCACAAAAAAGTAAAAATAATAATAATAATTTATCCAAAAAGTAAGCAGTTATTTGAAAATCAAATATTACTGCTGTGTCATAAAATTAATTCTCATTTTTAGCTAATTATATTGCAGACGCGGGGGAAATTTTTGAATGTAGAAATTAGTATTGCACAATTTTACCTTTTCATTGTTGAAACGTTCAATTTTAAAGAACATTTTACAAATTAAGATTAAAATTTATGGATATTCTGAGCTAAATATAGAGGAAGATGCAGGAAAAAAATTAAATAAGAAATTAATGTTGCACAATTTCTATATTTTCGTAATTAAAAATTTGCATTCTGAAGAACTTTTTACAAATTAACATAAAATTTAAGCATATTCTGAGCTGATTATATTGCAGATGCAGGAAAAAAATTAAATAATAAATTAGTGTTGCACAATTTTCATATTTTCATAATTAAAAAGTTGCATTTTGAAGAACTTTTTACAAATTAACATAAAATTTAAGCATATTCTGAGCTGATTATATTGCAGATGCATGAAAAAAAAATTTAATAAGAAATTATTGTTGCACAATTTCCATATTTTCATAGTTAAAAAGTTGCATTTTGAAGAACATTTTACAAATTAACATAAAATTTATGCATATTCTGAGCTGATTACATTGCAGATCAGAAAAAAAAATAATAAGAAATTAGTGTTGCACAATTTCTATATTTTCATAATTAAAAAGTTGAATTTTGAAGAACATTTTACAAATTAACATAAAATTTATGCATGTTCTGAGCTGATTATATTGAAGATGCAAGAAAAAATATTAAATAAGAAATTAGTGTGGCACAATATCTATATTTTCCTAATTAAAAAGTTGAATTTTGAAGAACTTTTTACAAATTAACACAAAATTATTTTATACTTACAAAATGAGCTTTCTATTTAAAAACAATCCAAGAAAAGTTCACGGCCAATTTTTACGTAATAAAAAATAAATTATTGGCATCAAAATTTTATGAATTTTTATTCTAGTTCGGAGTTTTCACTAAACATGTTTACTTAAAACAAGTGTTTCATGGAAGAATGCGTGTGTGCGTCGATTTGTTTTCTTTTGTATGTATTAGAAAGCAAATTTGCTTTTATATAGTATGATTTATGGTAAATGAGCTATGAATTTTAATGATATTGTAGATTAAAAACACAGAGTAAAGAATAGAAAAGAGAGTGACAAGCAAAAAATTAGCTGTTGAGTGCTATTGACTATATTCTTTAGCTTATGGCAGCAATCACGCACAGAAAGAAAGTGCATCAAGTTGTGTGTCTGTCAATAAATAAATCTTTAACAGTTTTAGATCTACAGGCACATTTTATCTTAATATCCAAACACCATTAATAAAAAGCTTCTAAAGTTAACAAAAGAAAAAAAAAGAAAAAAGAAAAAAAAAAGAAACTTCTCATGCATATATAAGATTAAAAAAAAAATGAAACGGGAAAATAATCCTAATGGAATCAGTACGTCATAAAGATTTCGCTGATTTATTTATATACCATTGACGCTTTTAGTTTTAAAGAGCTCACTTCAATCACGGGATAAAGGAAAACGGTAATGTTAAGTCTATGGGGGCGTTATTTTCGAATTTCTCACTTTGATTTTAATATTTTTGAATGATGTTTTTTGTATAGGATAGCTGAGGACGATCTACAACCGGGCTAGTTTTCACTTTTTCGATTTTGGCTTCAAATTTAAAAACAAAAATTACTTTCACTTTCGGAACCGGATTGGACCGGTTCTAAAATTGAAACTATCGTAATATAAAAAAAAACTATATCAAAATCGAAAAAGTAAAAATTAGCCCGGTTGTAGTTCGTCCTCAGCAACCAACGCAATCCAACGCAAAAAAAAAAAAAAAAAAAAAAAAAAAAAATCATCCAAGAATATTAAAATTTAAGCGAGATATTTCAGTTCATTCAAGAACATTCAAGTTTTTCTTCGTGACTGGGGTGGCCTCTTAACATTTAGTATTTTTTGCTAATATTATATGAAAAATAATTTTTCACTATTTTTATCTCTCGTGTGTATAAATAATTTTTATACTATTTCTTCAACAAACATGAAAAGAAACTCTTATTTAGCTTATTTTTAATTTCGCTTATCCAACACGATTTTCAGAACCACTTATCTAGACGATTTCCGGAACAGATAAGTCATTGAATGTTGTATAAATTATTTTTAATTCTGATACAGGAAATGTAATTAAAAATGCTCTATAACATGTTTTTTCTAGTTATATAAATAAGAAATTCTATATAATGTACTATAATAGTATCATGAATGAAATCAATAGAAACATAAGAAATGGATGGAGTGCTGTTGGCAAGAACGATATTATTCTGAAGAGTAACATGCCTCTTTGTTGGAAAAGAAATGTGTTTAACCAATGTGTTTTGCCAGCACTAACTTATGGAGCAGAAGCATGAATGCTAACAAAACGAATGGTACAAAGATTACAAACAACACAGCGAAGTATGGAAAGATGTATGCTAGGCATAACTAGAAGAGACAGAAAGAGAATAACCTGGATAAGAAGTCAGATGAAAGTGTTTGACATCATTGAAAGAATTAAACGGATAAAATGGAAATGGGCTGGGCACATTGTAACAAGACAAGACAATAGATGGAGCACGAACACTGTACAGTAGTATCCCAGGGATGTAAAAGGACCAAGAAGACGACCTCAAGTAAGATGGAGTGACGAAATCAGAAAAGTGGCCGGTGTTAATTGGATGACTAAAGCACTAGACAGGAAACATTGGAAAAACCTGGGGGAGGCCAAGGGATTGAAAACGGTTGATGATGATGAAGATATATTCGACAGGGTGTTGCCGAATTCGACCGACAAATTCAGAGAGGTTGTAGTAGGTATCAAGAGGATGAAAAATTGCCATAGAACATAGGGTCGTAAAACCACTTATTTAGTCACAAATACAGGGTGTTTCATCCTAACTGAACTTTGGTTGAATGTAATAATTTTGGAAAAACTGAAAATATTACTTTGAAAATGTAATTATATGTACCTTGTTTCGTATGAAATGTGATAACATCATGAAAAATTCTAGAAAAGCAGGATACCCACGTGATCGGTGATACCGTATGAACTGGTAATCGCAGTCCAAAATGTAAAGAGTCGAGTACATACTGCTGGTGCTTATAATGGAAACTTCTACCACTTTTTTAGGATTTTACTACACTTACAACAAAGGTGAGTATGTCTATTAAAAGTTTCCTTATAAATATACTTCAGTTTTCTGAAAGTTATTACCGACAACCCAAGTTGAGTTTGTGTAGACATAGATTAATATACAAGACGGGACATTTACGGCAAAATCTGTAATGACAACAGTACTAGCGTCACTAAAGACAAGGGGAAGAATTAACAAACCTCCGAAATTTACCTATGTTGATGAAATATGTTTACGCTCTGTGGTTTATCTATTCTTTCCTAAACGAATTTATTTAACTGCTTTTTCTTTTTTATCTTACTTGTTCGTTCACCTTTAACTTCAATTTGATAATTATAATGATAATATAAAAGAAAAACTCCAGAAAATTCTGTTGAAAACGTAAATATGTAAGTTTATGAGATAAAATTGTAAGAAATCAAATTCGGGTATTGTGTTAATTTATTCACATCGAATGAAATTTTATCAAGTGTAATATCAGTATCTCTATGTTTTTTTTTAACTTTTAGATTTGTATCATTCTAAAAATTCGTAAAAAGGAGTTTTTCCCCATCTGTAATTTTATTATTATTTCTTATATGTTAACTAGGGGGCTCTGCCCCCTGCAAGCTACGCTCGCCAATCCCCGTTCAGACACTGCAGAATCTAAAAGCACTTTAATCTGGTCGGTTTTAAAAAGATTAGAGAAGATTGAATTATACTGAAAAAACCTGTAGTGATCTCCCTGTAAACGGGTTTCCATTCAATTCCCTTTGATTGCAAAGAAATTAAGGTAAAATCAGTTGCTGTTAAGACATCCAATGGTTGTTTTCGTGTTTGGTTAAAGAAGATCAGTTAAACATTTGAAAAGAAGCTAAAATAAAAAGAATTAAGTAAACAGAGTCTTTGTCTCTCGGTATTTTTTAACAGCGTTATAAAACGATTAACATAATACAATTTACTACAATTACTAAAATTTGCTGCTTTAACCCTTTCAAGGGCGGTGGTTCATTTTTGGACCACTTAATTTTAATTCTTAAATGCCACATTAGCACCAGAATATTGGGATGAAAATTTCCCTTTTATTAATTAAGTGAATAAAAGCATTTTTGTATATCGAAATTTGTTTGTAAATTCTGGTGCCATTCACTGATTTCAAGATTTTACGAATAGAAGTGCCTTGTCCGTGAAAGAGTTAAACGCATATTAATGTATTTATTATTTTAAAGTTTCCTTTCCCTTTTAATATTCACGTGTAAATACAATTTTCAAGACACAATTTTCAATATTTTCCTGCTTTTAACACGTACTCATTTAATAGTAATTTTAAAGTTTTTTTTTCTGTTTTCAATAGTCACGTGAAAATAAATTTTTAATCGGTAGGAAATATTATTCTTTGCGCTATTTTTTTTTTTAGAATTGAAAACAATCTCTATAATAATAGCCTAAGTCATGTGATTATCATCATCAGCTCCAGGCGGATCCCTTCGCTTTGTATATTCCAGGCGGCCATTTTGGTACTTTAATGTTAGCCAGCCACAGGTGTGATAAGTCGCCGAATATTAATCTATCGCCATTATTTCGTTTATATTATAATAGTCTAAGTCATGTAACTGCCATAAACAACGGGCTGATTCCTTCGCTTTTCATAAGAAAGGTTTCCATTTTGTTTAAAGAATCAAAATTATTTTTTCGAATAAAACTACATAAAAGTTGCTATGATCGCAAAGAATTCCTGGTACTTTTATGTTAGCCGGGTGAAAATCTCGCCAATAGCTTTTTTTTAAACTCGCCAGTTAGCATTGTTTTACTTTTCGAGTGGTAAATTAAAACGGTGCTACTTGGTTATCCAATCGACCAAAAATCTGTCGCCAAACTATAAGATTAAATGCCAATAATGGTTGATCGTAAATGTCAAATTCACTTGACTTTACGGAAGTTACACATGTTCACGCCATCAAGTGATTTTTATTTCGACGTTTTATTTCTATTTTTATTAATGTTATACTAATTTATTTGTTCTTTTGTTATTTAAAATAAAAAAATATGTCAATTTGTATAATTTGGCTATTTATATAATTTGGCGAAATTGGTCGACGGGAGAAGTAATAACATTAAAACGTTACTTTGAAGTGGAAATTAAATCTCATGATTTGTTGCATTGTCACGTACGCACCGGGCTTGGCGTGATTATTTTACGACAATTTGGCGAAAACCTCGTTTTCAAATACCTGTTACATATGTATTTTTAAATCATTTTCTGTTATTTTTAAAATGAAATAACAATAAATAAAAAAAATTAATTAATAACTATAGAACAAAACAATTTATAAAATTTTTTTGTAAATAAAAAGGAAACAAATTCAAATAAACATTTATTAATAAATAAGCAACAATAGCCGGGTTACCATGTCAGGCAAAATAACGCCATTTTGGCGCCAATTAAGTACCCTGTTGCGTATATGACATCTGTGCCTAATATTTTTCTTTTTCGTTTCGTTTAAAAAAAAAGAATGAAGCATAATAATTAACTATAGAACAAAACAATATATGTAATTTAAAAGGAAAATAAAGTAAATAAACATTTATTATTAAATAAACAACAATGACCGGGTTATCATATCAACCAAAATAATGTCATTTTGGCGCCAATAGGTACCCCGTTGCGTATATGACATATGTGCCTAATATTTTTCTTTTCGTTTCGTTTAAAAAAAAGAATGAAGTGAAAGCCATTTATTTTAAAGGTTTCAATTTTAAATGAAAGTTTTCTATTAAATAAAATGATAATGAAATACAAATTTAATTATGAATAAAAGTAACAGGATGCATTTCTTAGCGTACATTTAAGGGAGGACAAACTCGTCGTCAAATTAATTTAAAATAACCTTTTCTAAAATTTGAAAAAAAATATCTGTTATGATTAAAATTTGAGTTGCTATCATTACAAAAAGTATTTGAAATTAGAAGAAAATTAATATTTCGATAACTAATTCGAATTTTAAAATTCTAATACCAGTTTTGAAATCTGCGGATCAATATTGATTTTTGGTGTTAACCTCATCGCAAAGTATTCCATATTTTTGGAGAAATCGCCGTGAAACATAATCAGTTGTTTAATCAGTCGGTTCATACTTCCGTTTCATACTTCCGTTTCATAAATTCGTTTCATTAGGCTTTTATATATATATGGTAGATATTATAAATATTATTGAATTGTTTGTACGTTATTTATATTAAAACATTATTTTTATTTTATCTTTAAGAAAGTGAAAATGCGTAAATTTTTTAAAAGATTGTTGTAACGATTTTTTAATGTATCACACTTTATAAATTAATAAAACTTCGGCTGTAATTTTTTTTTTACCAAATGGGAATATTTATGAAATTTTCTGGGACTTGTAGAGTGTAATATTTCGTATATTTTTACATTACAACATCGTTTTATGTAGCTTTAAATACAATTATATTATATTTACTTGAGATATAACATTCAAGACGAAATTTTTAGTTTGTTTTTCGTTGCACTTAAATCGGTCAACCATCATGTACGAAAAAAAAAATTTATATCCATGCAGGATCATAGAACAGATATTAGATATATAGAATAGAATATCTATTCTATGTTCATGTATAGGTGTAAAATTATGTTGGAAACGTAAACATGCAACATTAAAAAAAGAAAGATCACAGTAAATTAGATGCTCAAACACAAAAATATTTCAAGGATATAACAAAATATAACAAAAATATTACAGGAATGGAAAGTTTCTACCCCATTGTCGCTAAAGGCGCTGCGATAAAAATCGCATTATCATTACACTCTATGGAAGTGTCCGATCTTGTATATTAATCTATGGGCTAGAACACCCTGTATTTTTTGTTAAATAGGTGGTTTGCGATCCCATGTTCTACGGTAACTTTTCATTCTCTTGATGCCTACTATCATCCTTCCTGTATTTGTTGGTCAAATTTGGCAACAACCTACATAATGTACTTATATATATTCTATTATGATATTTATGGCACATAATAGAAAAGACTTGCATTTGTTATTTTTTTTAAAGGGATAGTAACACGGGACGATTAAATAATGAGTCATCCATCCGGAATCAATGAACAACATTTTAACTATTGTGTCATCCTCGCGTACCCTGTTTGAAATCGCGGACTCTGTCCTTGCAGCGGTTGCCTTTGCTGGATGTGGTCGTAAGGTAATCCATATTAAATTTTGCGAGTTCAGTAAGCGTCCTATACTTCTTTCAGTTACGCAAATATAGTTAATTTCATTATGCACCAATAAACTTTGCAACTTTGCAAATTTTATGCTTTTCAAGATGGCATAGCAAAAATATCATACATGATGGAAAAACCTCACTTCAGTTTCAGATTACGCGCATACAAAAGCATAAAATAAAATAAGTGCTGTTTCTATTCTGATAATCAGATTTCAATTTACAGACTAGTGTCATCTTTCACATTGACATTTTTCTACAGCGTAAAAAAAAGCATCTAGGCCGGAAAACGTAGGATTGAAAAGGATGCTCAATGCTCCAACTATTAAGCCACCTTGACTGAAAACCAGCTGACACGTTTCACTCAGGCATCATTCTAGCAATAGCATCTCGTCTGTTATCCGAAACAGCTTAACATAATAAACTGCAGGTAATGGAACTCCGTTAAAAAAAATGATACTTAGATACACTTTATTATTTTATAACTTAATCATACTGATTGATAAAGCTATCATAGTAGTTATCCAGGTAGTTTAAAAAGTATCCTGACCCAGAATCGAACACACAACTTCAGACTTTAATTGCCGATGCTCTTCTTATTAAGCTACCTCGGTCGAAAACAAGGGAGAGGGACACGCTTCGTTCTGACGTCACGAAACGTGACATGAAGCAGGGAAAACAAAGAAAAAAATTCTAACAACTTGCATGTTTCGATTTTGTTGGCTCGTGAAATTAATAATTATTAGTAGTAAATATTAATTAATAATTCCACAATCCAACGAAATCGAAACACACAAGTTGTTCGATTTTTTTTCTTTGTTTTCCCCGCATCGTCTGACATTTCCTGACATCAGAATAATCAGTGTCACGGCTTTTTTCCTTATCTAGGGGGGCGTTACCGAAAACCGGGCGGTAAAATTCACTAAGAAAATTTTTGGCAATAGCATCTGGTCTGTTATCTGAAACAAAGGTGCTGGCAGGGTCTGGGATTCAAAGTTTTGAGTTTAGAGATAGGTTCTGTGTTCAATACCCCGCCTGGACACTTTTCGCTCAGGAAAAAGTCGAGTAAATTGCTCTACTTCGTAAGCGGTACGATATACGGAAAAAAATGGAGATTACGAAGTTGTAGAGTATTCTCTATTTATAGTATAACCGCAAAAAATCCGGCATCGTTGGGACAGAGGCTAAGCCGGATTTTTAAAAATTCCGGATTTCTGAAAAAATATCAAAGCACTTCCGATATTCTTAATGGTGCATTTATTCGTAGTTTAATTCATAGCCAAGTGATAGTTATGTGAGAAAAAGAGAAAATTAAATATTTAGAAAAAATCTAACATTAATTGTTATTTTCCATATTAGAAACTTTTTTTTTAATAAACAGTGAAGTCACTTTTTCTTGTGTAATTTCCGAAACAATTTTATTTGCTTCAATTTTGTTGTCCGTTCTTTAACCTTTTAAGACCCGATGAGCTGTATTCCTTGTACTAGTAAACAAAGCTATTCATGGTGGCTGAAAGTAAAACATGTACTATAATCGCTATCTGTTGATAAAAATTATACTTTACTCTTTCTGCAAACCAGAACTGTCGTTCGATTCGGATTTTTATTACATACGGTTGTTACATACGACTCGGAAGCAAAAATTTATATGAATAACCCGCACGATCGTGCGGTCTGGGTCTTAAAGGGTTAATAGGTTTTCTTTGATTCCATACAAGTGAAGAATATCAATTTCGGAAATACAGTCTTGTTTTTCTAAAACAGATATTAATTTTCCAATCAAATTTACGCATTTTTCCAGTGACACCTTTTTTTCTGCCGGCTCCTCTTCACCGTTCCTCTGAGCTGCTACCAGCGTTATCGGCGATACTATTTAGTGTAGCGTCAGCAATCTCGCTGTCCACTAATCCTTCGCTTTTGATTTCATCGTTTTTAATTCGTAAACAATTGCTATTATTCTTTCATCTTAAGTTTGGAAGTGTAAAAAGAAGGAAGATAGGGTGGAGAGGAATTGGATCAGATGCTGGCGGATTTCCGAATGCCGAATTTTTGAGGCCACAGTGTACTATGAAATGGCATTTTACATGTAAAAATAACTTTAATTAAAACTTTGAAATGTAAACTGTTTACATCCTATTACGAGATTAAATACACCACTAATTGCATGCAGAATTGAGGCATTATAAGGCAGATGCACAATTACCAAATAAACTAACAAATGTAAGTAATTTTAATAAGAAAATTAAATTAAGTGCACTAAATGTGAATACCATCCGAACATATGCAAAGTGCATAAGACATTTCTGCCGATGGTAGACACCTGGATTTTCTTATCTTATACTATAATGGGAGCAAAAATTGTGTGTGAATGTGTGTGTGTGTGTGTGTAAATTTTATCTTAAAAACGGCTCTAAAGATTTTGACGAAATTTTGTATAGAGCACGATAAGACCATTGGGCTAGGTCACGTGTTCTCGAAAATTCGATTAGTGGGTTATTTTAGGTCATAATGGGTCAAAGTCAAGCTAATTATATCTAAAAAACGGCTCAATCGATTTTGACTAAATTTTATATCCAACCGTTTTTAGGCACGGGAAAACTATTGGGCTAGGTCACATGTTAGAAAAATTCCTATTAGTGGGTCATTTTTGGGTCACTATGGATCAAGCCAATTTTATCTAAAAAACGGCTCTAACGATTTTGACTAAATTTTGCATTCTGTAGTTTTGGATTACGAGAAGACCAATGGGCTAAGTCACATATTAGAGAAAATTACATTAGTGGGTCATTTTTGGGTCACTCTGGGTCAAGCAAAGTTTATCTAGAAAACCGCTCTAACGATATTGACGAAATTTTGTATGTTACCATTTTTGGCACAGGGATACAATTGAGCTAGGTCACGTGTTCGAGAAAATTCGATTAGTGGGTCATTTTGGGTCATAATGGGTCAAGGTCAAGTTAATTATATCTAAAAAACGGCTCAATCGATTTTGACTAAATTTTATATCCAACCATTTTTCGGCACGAGAAAACTATTGGGTTATGTCACATGTTCGAGAAATTTCGATTAGTAGGTCATTTTTGGGTCCTTATGGGTCAAGCCAATTTTATCTAAAAAATGGCTGTAACGATTTTGACTAAATTTTGTATTTTGTCGTTTTTGAATACGAGAAGACCAATGGGATAAGTCACATGTTGGAGAAAATTTGATTAGTGGGTTATTTTTGGGTCACTGTGGGTCAAGCAAAGTTTATCTAGAAAACGGCTCTAACGATTTTGACTAAATTTTGTATTTTGTCGTTTTCGATTACGAGAAGATCAATGGGATAAGTTCACATGTTACAGAAAATTTGATTAGTGGATACTTTTTGGGTCACTGTGGGTCAAGCTAAATTTATCTAGAAAAAGGCTCTAACGATTTTGACTAAATTTTGTATTTTGTCGTTTTCGATTACGAGAAGACCAATAGGATAAGTCACATGTTAGAGAAAATTTAATTAGTGGGTCCTTTTTGGGTCACTGTGGGTCAAGCTAAATTTATATAGAAAAATTCTCTAACGATTTTGACGAAATTTTGTATTTTATCGTTTTCGGGCGCGAAAATACCATTGGGCTTGGTTGCATGTTCAAGAAAATTTGATTAGTGCGTCATTTTGGGTCACAATGAGTCAGGGTCAAGCTAATCGAATCTAAAAAAGGTCCAAAACATTTTGACGAAATTCTCTAATATACCGTTTCCGCCCATGAGATGACCATTGAGCTAGGCCACATGTTCGAGAAAAATCGATTAGTGGGTCATTTTTGAGTAACTGTGGGCCAAGCTATTTGTATCTAAAAAAACGACTCAAACGATTTTGTCAAAATTTTGTATTATACAGTTTCTGGGCATGAGAAGACCGTTGGGCTATGTCACATGATCGAGAAAATTCAATTAGTGGATCATTTTTGGGTCACTGTGGGTCAAGATAAGTGTATCTAAAATAAAAGCTCAAAGCATTATGGCAAAATGTTGTATTATACCGTTTCTGAGCATGAGAATACCATTGAGCTAAGTCACATGTTCGGGAAAATTCGAGTAGTGGGTCATTTTTGGGTCATTGTGGGTCAAGCTAATTGTATCTTTAAAAAAGACTCAAGCGATTTTGACAAAATTTTGTATTATACTGTTTCCGGGCACGAGAAGATCATTGGGTTCAGTCACATGTTCGTGAAAATTCGATTAATGGGTCATTTTGGGGTCACTGTGGGTCAAGTTAATTTTATCTAGAAAACAGCTTTTTTGATTTTGATTAAATTTTGTTTTCTATCGTTTTCGGGTTCGAGAAGACCATTGGTCTAGATCGCATGCTCAAGAAAATTCGATTAACCTGACATTTTGGGTTACTATGGGTCAAGGTTTAGCTAATTTTATCTAAAAAATGGCTCAAACGATTTTGACAAAATTTCTTATTACACCGTTTCCTAGCACGAAAAGACCATTGGGATAGGTCAGATGTTCGATAAATTTAGATTAGTAGGTCCTTTTTGGGTTACCGTGGGTCAAGCTAATTTTATCTATAAAATGACTTTAGCGATTTTGACTAAATTGTGTATTCTATCGTTTTCGCGTTCGAGAAGAACATTGGTTAGGTCGTGTGTTCGAAAAATTTCGGTTCAGTTTAGTATCATGCCAATTTTATCTAAACAGCAAGAATTATACATTGAGTATGAAATATCGAACTGTACACAAGGCTAATTTTGACCGCGCTTAGCTCGGTGATGCCCGCTAGTTAAAATAAACTGTATATTGATTACATGTGCGATAGGATGTAAAATGTTTACATTTGAGAGATTCTAAAAATATTTATATGTAAGAGATAATTTTATGCGAACTCGAGGTAGCTTTACAAATTTACAATTGACTTTTCCCCTGCATCTCATGCACTTGATTAGGTGGCATTGTAAACTGTTTAGTTGCGCAGTAAATAGTCACGTTACTAAACCTAGACATGACATGTATGACTATAGCTTTCACTGTCCTGAAATTAATAGATGGGATAGGATTATAGTTTGCTGCTTTTATTAAGAATTTTCTATGTTATGTCTGTAAAATAAATAAATAAATAAATAAAAATTAAATCGCATTTTAAGCGTTTCAGTCAATTTTGAAATGTTTTTGGCCTGCATCAATAACGTTTAAAAATTATCAGAATGAAACTTTACCTTCTAAATCGCATAACAGTCATCATGAGAGTAAAATTTCACACTATAAATGGTCACTATCTAAATAAAACTTTCTCTACAAAGAGATTACTACCTATCTAAAACTTCACTCGTGTTTCATTTTACTAAGACACACATGCACATATATTGTTAAACGTTTTTAATACGTTGTTAAATATGTAAAATACAAGGAAAACCCGAGGATTGCTCTCGTAATACTTGAAAAATGTCAAGTGGTATTTGTATGCCTAATTCTATTAGAAGAAATTAAACTGCTACTGATAATTCAAAATGACTAATTAAGCGACAGTCTGGCTAAACTTAATTGTTACACTGCATTAAGCGAAAATGAGACTTAAATTAATGAGAACTAAAACTTATTATAAATAAAGGATAATTTATAATGTATTTTGAAGCTTTTACGCTCCTTTCAGTTTTCATTGGAAGTTTTGAATTTTTTAGAAAGCTAAAAAAATTTAAAATTAGTTAAAACAGAAATTTTAAATTTTTTAGAAAGCTATAGTTATATATGTAGACCGTTTTTAGAATGCATTTACATCTTAAAAGTAAACATAATGCCATATTCCAAGCTTCTAGTGTAACGGTCTACAACCCCCATGGTGGTAGTGGCACCAACATAAAATATAGTCTATGTTGGAACAGGGATTGTCACCATTAATTTACAAATATTAATTTTGAAATCGATTTGGTATTTCCTGAGATTCCATAGAAATCATAATTTAGAAAGTTTTTAAAGGCTTTTCGCTCATTTTACCTCTTTAAATTTCAAATTCAATTTTCTTTTAGAATCCTTCTTAGAGAGCATTTACATTTTATAAATATCTATCATACCAAATTTTCAAGCTCTATCTTTAACAATTCAATAGAAATCGTAATTTAGAAAAAATTTAGAACGGTTTTCGTTTATTTCAGATTTTAAATTT
This sequence comes from Maratus speciosus, assembly GCA_963932465.1. NCBI lineage: Eukaryota > Metazoa > Arthropoda > Arachnida > Araneae > Salticidae > Maratus > Maratus speciosus. Next base: position 316,887,014 of record OZ010789.1, read on the forward strand.
CGATGCTTTTTCACCAGTTCTTTGAGAGCATTTACATGTTATAAATAACTACCATGCCGAATTTCAAGTTTATATCCCTAACAACTTAATGGTAATCAAAATTAGAACGTTTTTTTCTCATTTCATACTTTTAAATTTCTGATTTCTTAGAAACTGTCCTTAGAGAGCATTTACATCTTGTAAATAACTACCATGCAAAATTTCAATTTTCTAGGCCTTTCGGTATCACAATAATTGCAATTTTAGAACGGTTTTGCTCCTACAATTCCATTGTGCTTGTGGCACCGGCACAATACATGGCCTAAGTTGGAGCAGGGGCTGTCACCATTAATTTGCAATCATTTCTATTGAAATCAGTTTCGTATTTCCTGAGATTCCATAGAAATCGTAATTTAGAACGTTTTTAGAGCGCTTTTCGCGCATTTCCCCACTTTTAAATAGGGAATTTTTTAGAAACCGTTTTTAGAGTGCACTTATATCTTATAAATATCTACCATGCCACATTTAAAGTTTTTTTTGTTTAAGAATTTCATACAAATCGGTATTTAGAAAGTTTTTAGAACGCTTTTCGCGCATCTTTATCATTTTTAATTTTTTTTCGACTGTTCTTAGAGAGTATTTACATCTTATAAATAACTATGCCAAATTTCAAATTTCTATCTCCTTCAATAATACAAAAATTGCACTTTTAAAACATTGTTAGATCCTGTATTCTCTTGAGGGTTGTGCCATCGACCTAAAATATAGCCTATGGTGGAGCAAGGACTGGCATCATCAATTTTCAGCCATTAATTTTGAAATTGGTTATCTACTTCCCGATACTGCATAGAAATTGTAATTTAGAACATTTTTAACGCAATTTCAACACTTTTAAATTTCGATTTTTTTTCCGACTGTTTTTAGAGAGCATTTACATCTTATATAAGTAACTACCACGTTAAATTTCAAGTTTCTAAGCCCATCAGTATCACAAAAATCGCAATTTAGAATGAGTTTTGCTCCTCAACCCCAAGTGATAGTGACACCGTCATAAAATATAGCTTATGTTGGAGCAAGGACTAGCACTATCAATTTGCAACCATTGATTTTAAAACCAGTTTAGTATTTCCTGATTTTGCATAAAAATCTTAATATCGAACGTTTATAGAACGCTTTTCGCGCATTTTCACCACTTTTAAATTTCGATTTTTTTTACTGTTCTTGACATCATTTACATCTTATAACTACTATGCCAAATTTCAAATTTCTAGGCTCTTCAGTAACACAAAATCGCATTTTTTGAGCATTTTTTGCTCCAATGTTGGGGCAAGGAGTGGACGTTTTATATAAAATCTGACCTCCCGCTCACTTCAATATTGAGATTAAATCAAAGATGTTTCAGTTCTCCATGGTTTGCTTTGCCCGTGATGTCTATATGCAACAAGTAAAAACAATTGTATAAGAAAGAAAATTCTAAAATAAAAATAACATACCAGATGTTATCAAAAACAAAAAATACTATTTTATTCAATTCAAAATAATAAAATGCATGTTCATGTATATAAATGTATATAAATAAAATAAAATGAAAAGTGCAGTGATATTCGTGGTTTCTATTTTTTAACTTTAACTTTCATTTGAAGTGAAGATACACTCAAAAAAAAATTCGGGAATTTAAGGTAGTTTTCTTGTGTGTTTCGTTTGTTTTCTGTTACTTTTTTGTTCTAAGAACACGAAAATTTCCCGTTTAATTTGCTCTCTTTCCTCCAAAATACAGAAAATTCATCAATCTAACGTAAAAATTACATAAAATCCTCCGATTTAACACTGAATTTTAGTTAAGTACAGAGACGTTTCGGCAACAGTTTTACCTATTGCTTTTTCATAATAAAAAGAGAATTTTAACTTATATCATTCGTCCCTTAAAACACAAGTAATTCGCCAACCGAACCTCAAAATTTCTTCCAATCAGAGGGATTTTCAGGAAATTTTGGGTGCCTCTACTTTTTATGTTTTTTAATGATTATTATTTCAAAATGTAGGAATATTTGAAACATTTGTATAAAATCTTTATTCAACTTCTACTTGTAAATTTTTGCATGTTACTTTTTCAACTTTTTTGTGTATTCGAAGAAAAGGTAAAATGCTAGAATACATTCAAATTGCAAATTATTTCATTAATATTGTTCGATTATAAAATATGGTGGATATTTATTCAACAGATACTCTGATTCAGCTATAATGTTCACCTCACAAAACACAGCCTAGAAACACCTCCTTTTGAGTAAGCAAATTAAAAATTGAATGAGCATAGTTTTTTCATAATAATCATCTTATAATTGAGGAACCCAGATGCCAAGAGGTATAAGTGACAAAATTAAAAAAAAAAATGAACTAAGTGCGCAGACGACCTAGAAATATGCTTTTTTCTTTTAAGGTAAAGAAATATAAGTGATTTTCTAATTAAGTGTTGTGTTTTAGAGATCAAGCATTTTTGTCGAATAATAATCAATATTGATTAATTATAAATTTAAAGAAAATTGCACTCTACTTTTTTCACATTTATTGAAATAAGAGTTCAAAGACCACTGTGAAACAAGCAGCAGTTTCCTATTTCAATTCAGTCAGTTATTATTGATGTTCAACTTTAACGTGAATTATCTTTTAACTCAATTCGGCACAGATGTCATATACACAGATGTCATATTGGCGCAATTTTTTTCTAACGCTAATTTGGCGAAAACATCAACAGCATAAACAACAATATACGGGTTACCATATCAAAAAAAAAAAATATCGACACTTTGGCGCCTGTTAAGTACCCGTTGTGTATATGACATTGGCGTCAGAAAAAAAATCGCGCCAATTTGTATATGACATCTGTGCCCTCAATTTATTCCAAATCGAAATTTTGTCACTTGTACCCCTTGGTTTCTGATGACCTCATATTAAATTTGGGGCAATTTCATCTCGCAGATATACGAAATATAGCTATTATGTAATATAGCACACCATCTACACTGTAAAAAAAAATCTGTAAAGTTACTAAAATTTTTCAAGGAAACTGGGATTCCTAAAACTTTTTATGTAACGGCAACAACAAAAATTCCTGTAACAGACGCACTTTTGCGCCGAAAATCAAAAAATCTGTAAGGTTACTAGAAATTTTTTAGGAAACTGGGATGCCTAGAACTTTTCATGTAACTGCAACCCAGGTTACAGATAAAATTTTAGTAAGATTACTGTAATTTTGGCAGATTCATTTGCACAGTTACAGATTTCTGTAGCTTTCCAAAAACTAGTTTTGTAGATTTGCAGATTTTTTTGTACAGTTACAGATGAAAGTTTAGTAAGCATGTAACTTTACATCTGTAGAACTACAGATTTTTTTTTTACAGTGTATGAAGAGATTTACATGTACAATTGTGGGAAAAAATGTAAACATCCCTATTAACTCTGGAACAAATTATTGTAGAAGAAACTTACTGGTACCAAACGATTGGAAATAAAGTCTACATTTAAATGATGTATATAAAATTTGCTTAGGGGCCAGCTACATATCAAAACTAATCCAAACTTTGATTTTTCAATAGCAATACCCAATTTTGACACCGTAAATAAATTCCACATCCTTCAATTAGCCTAAATACAAATTTTCGTGAAATTCATGCGATTAGTTTCAGAGAAAATAATTATTTTAAAATGAGCCTATTTTAGGGGCTGTATCCAAATTGAAGTTCGGTTCACCATTATTGAAATGCTACAGAATGACTATGTCACTTCTATGAATGTATTATTTCTTGTCAATATGACCATTTCACTCGCTTAGTATGTTTTGACTACTGCCAGTCCAAATGTTTCAATAAAATGAGTAAAATTTATTTTTTCAAATTATGCTTTTCTGCACTCCATAGACGGTCCCTTAAACCACGTTTTTCAATCATAATTCGAAAAAAACTACTTGTAAGAAGAATTTGAAACTGAGAATTTGCATAAAACAGGATGTAATAAATATAAATCTATGAAAAAAATTGTAGGTTGCTATTCATATTTTTTTCGAATATTAATTTCATAATTCATATTATAAAAATTTTAAGATTACAAATTCAGTATATTTATATTTGGGTTTCTTGATATTATAACGAAACAAAAAAAATTCATATTAGGATTATAATTTCTAGAGATATTAATAAAAATATGAAAATGTAATTTAAAATTAAAAGTTCTAAATTTTCGAACGTTTATAATTCAAAAACTTATCATCCAAATGACTTAAAATTTCGTTTCTAGGTATAGTTTGAACTGAATATTTAAAATATATTGTCAAAGTGTGGTATTGTCATGGAAAAAACAAAGTTTAGTCTCAATTTTATTTGTAAACGTCTCCTTAAGCAAATTTTATATACATCATTTTAAAGTGAACTATATTTCCAATCTTTTGGTACCAGTAGCTTGCCTCTATTATAATTAGTTGCAGAGTTAGTAAGGGTGGTTACTTTTTTTCCACGACTGTACAACAAAATCTAACAAGTTCCACTTTATATTAAGCGAGGTATTGAATTTCATAAAATTCTGTGGATTATTTTTTGAATTACGGTGCCTCCAAAATTAATATTGCACATAGACAGATATCTGTCAAAAAATATTCAAATGTTATTAATGATATTCGAAAATGTGTAAACCCATCAAAAACTAAAAGACAAAAACTGTCATAAATTCAATGTTTTTCTGATTAACATAGAAGAAAATAAAAAATATTTTGCTGAATAGTTCGGTTGAAGGACAGTGAACATCGTTGGACATGTGTGGCATGTCCTTCACGTCATTATGATACAACATTTCTTGCTGCAGGATTTTTTCTTATACATGAACATCTGTAATGCGATATGCTCTATTAGCAAAATCATGCAAGATTTAAGAAATAAAAAGAGCTAGCTGTAATTAATCGACCCAGTCGATTACGTGTTGCATCACATAGGGTTGGTTGTATGAAAGTTCGTGTTGCACATTTCTTCACTTATTTTGCTAGTTTGAAAAGCTGTAATTATATTTGAATAGATTTTGTGGTTTCATCCAACATCAATCTTTTATTTTTTTACTCTTTTATTTAACTCAACCTAGTTTTTATATGTAAAGATGGAATTTTCTAATCTTCTTTTAACTCATTTTCTAGAATTATAAAAAGTACGTTCACGCGTGTGTTTTCGATGAGTTTTCCATTTTAATATTTTTAGATCTTAATTACAAATTAACCACTTAAGCACCAGGTTCATTTTCGTGGTAATATGCTGAATACCAGATATATTAAATTTTGTCAAAATGTAGTTGATGTCATTATTTGTAATTACATGGGAATTATTTAATTACATGTAATAGGAAGATATGTAATAAAGGTTTATTTATATTATACAACATTATACATCAGAAAAAAGGTTCGAAATAAACAATTATTGCGTGTGTAAAGTTCGTAATTTTTTGTAATTATTGTTACATTATAATAAAGCTCAGAATAGTGAAAAATAAAAAAATAAGCTGCGTATGTTTATGATGTAAAGACCGTACAAAATCAATCACAATGACCATTAGACACTCAAAAAAAAAAAAAAAAAAAAAAAAAAAAGCAGATGCTTAGAACACTGCAGCCTGGATTTAAATTGAGGACGTATTTACGTATGTCCTGGTATTGCAATAGAAGATTTCATGACTTACGCAGGTACGTCGTGGTATTTAAGGGGTTAATACAATAATTTTAAGGCATTTTTCAGTTATCCCTGCACAGGTGATAAATCGTTAAATATGCTCCTGATAACTCGTACAAATCGGTACGAGTAGACAAATTGAAAAGACAATAGATTTATGGCGCCAATAAACGCTTGCCAAAATAAGTCAAATGGCTGCGAAACCATAGCAACGAAACATTTTAAAAACTAAATTGTAGAAAATAAATTATAAAAAAAAAATGAAGCGTACAACATTAAGATAATTATAATAATACGCTTTTATCAGTTAATAGTTTAATATTAATTAATTTACTAGTATACGTTGAGAATCAACAAGAAATCCTAAAAAGATAGTTTAAATAATGTTTAGTTTTTTTTCCTGTTGCTCTATCTTAAAAAAAAAAAGAACTCCAGTAGAGCAAGAACTACATATATATTTTAATAAATTCCCTTGCTTGTGCTTTCCAAACCTATATTTTTCCTAAACGAAATCGGTGTCCACGCAAATTAACATAATTTTGAGAAATTTTCATGAACTGCAGTGAAAAAATTAGGTATGAGTTTCAAGATGCTTATTTCAGTATCTATATTACAAAAGACAAATGTGTCCGTGCATAACGCTGGCATCATTTTGAGAATGGCTACACTTGACGGTGAAATTTTCGTTTCACAATTTTAGAAATTTCTGAATATTGCACATTTTCAATTTTTACACTGTTATATAGGGGGGAAAATCTACTTTCAAATACAACTTATTTCAAAACTTTATCTTAACTGACTGATTTATTATGGCTTTTAAAATAATTTTCAACCATGATTTTTTCAAATCTGTGCAGGCTCCATTACGAAATCACCCATTTACTCTTAAAACAATATAAAAAGTTCAGTATTTGTCTCTGGCTAACTTTTTATAACGAAATTAAAACTTCATCAGTCTGTTATATTAAAAAGTTACGGTCTGTTTGTATTTCACAGGTACTCTTCCTAGAATACAGAAAGTTGGGCGGTCAAATTAAACGGCCGTTATCCGCATGGAACCGATGATGTCAAAAGTGTCTCAAAATATTAAAATTTGAATTAGTTTTAGAGATATTAATCTTTTCGTAATTTTTAATCACATTCATGTAATGATTGCAACTAAATTGCTCCATTTTTGTGAATAAAAGGGAGAAAAAAAGAAAACGATAGGGATTATTAGATTTTTGTTTGAAGTCATTTTCAAATTGAAAATAACTTTTATTTGAATGATAATGAAATAATATCGTAATTTAATTGTATTTTTCAAGAAAAGTTAAAAAAAACAAAAATTTATTTTTACATATTCAAGCTTTAGGAATCAGTTTATTTTATAAAGCAAAAAATCGTCTATTGACTGGAACATTAAGATAAATTACATTGAGGTAAAAAGAAAAAAATCCTTCGTAGCTTTTTTAATTTAAAGTAGAAAACAGATTTTCAACTTTTTCCTTAAAAACTTTTAAGGCGATTAAAACTTTTCATAATGACATTAAAAACAAATTAATTTCTTGAGAAAAATTATATTTCTTTAAGTATTTATTTTAATTCATAAATATAAAATGTTTTTGAATAAATTATCCAAAACAAACTAATTTTTGTATAAGTTCACCCAAAAGACGTCATATTTACAAGCTCCGAAATTAGAAGCCAACTTTTGGAAAAACAAAAAGTCTTTGGCAAATGAAGTTATAGAATACGTGCATTTTTATCGGGAAAACTTTCGACTTAAATTGTAAATGTAACTTATTATTTGAAATATTTTATTTAATAAAATTAATACTATAATTGCCTTCTAATTTTACAATAAAGTTAGATTTTATTGTCCCCAAAAAAATCGAATGATCTCATGCGATTCAAAAGCAACACATCGGGTTGTCATGCAACTAGTGCTTATAAAAGGGTGCTTTTTTAAAACTATGTTTACTTTTATACTTACTTATCTTAATTCTCGATATAACTAAATTATTTTACATAAAATTTAGCACATATAAATGACTTCTTGTGACTTCTTCTTTTTGTCGGATGTTTGAGTTTCGGGTTAACGACATTTGTCAGGTCTGGTCGGGTGCAAACCGATCAGGACAGAACTCTAGTAGACTGAGGAGATTACTAAGGACGTACTGTATATAATATGACTTAATAAAACAAAAGATTTGATAGTGTTGTAATGGCTGCAGTCAAGGGCGGATCTGGAGGGTCCTCAAGGGGGGGGGGGGCGATTTTAGAAATTTGGAGACTCCAATCTGATGCGCGGGTCGGGACTAATTTTTTTCACTGAGGGTCGGGTTTGGGTCCGGTTGACTTCCACTTTTTGCTGCGGGTCGAGTAAACTTCTACTTTTTTGCTGCGGGTCGGGTTTGGGCCCGGTTGACTTCTAGTTTTCTGCTGCAGGTTAGGTTGACTTCTACTTTTTTCTGTGGGTCGGGTTTGGGTCCGGTTGACTTCTACTTTTTGCTGCGGGTCGGGTAAACTTCTACTTTTTTGCTGCGGGTCGGGTTTGGGCCCGGTTGACTTCTAGTTTTCTGCTGCAGGTCGGGTTGACTTCTACTTTTTTCTGTGGGTCGCGTTTGGGTCCGGTTGGCTTCTACGTTTTGCTGCGGGTCGGGTTAACTTCTACTTTTTTGCTGCGGGTTGGGTTTGGGCCCAGTTGACTTCTATTCTTCTGCTGCTGGTCGGGTTGACTTCTACTTTTTAGCTGCGCCTAGCGAGCTGGGTTTGGGTTAGATTGACATACATTATTTCGGGCTTGAGTCAGTTTCGGATTGAGTTTTCACTATTGTGAGAAGGGTTCGGGTTGACCCGATTTTTGAAAAGTAAGTCTAAATATTTTTGAAGATAAAAACAATATAGAGTAAAAGCTCCATAACGGACACGTCCAAATAATTATTTAGGGATACTTTTCAATCTTCAGGATTATGTAAAAAGTACTAATTTGGTATAAAACTGCTTGTCTCTTTATATCTAAGATCAGTTGTAATTCAGTAAAGAATGCTTTGAAACTTATCAAAAAACATACCGGGTGTCCCAAAATGGACTGACTGATTTTAAAATTCAATAACTTGCAAATGATGACAGCCATTTAAAAAAAATCTTGCAGGTTATGTAAGATGTCAGGAGATTTTTTGCTGCAATTCTTGATTTTACTTTACAATAGCAGCGATAGATGGCGCTGCAATCAATAGTCGTTAAATCGGGGCCCAATTTCTGGCCTTCCTCCTCCGGGCACAGATTTAGCATCTATTGCTTGCAGCGCCCTCTATCGTTGCTATTTTAAACTAAAATATAGAATCGCAGTAAAAAAACTCCTGATTAGGGGTGATTCCCAATAAATAAATAAAAAAAAAATCTGAAATTCAAAGCAAATTTTCTGAAAGGTTACAGTAGAGGGAGGGGGGGGGGGTATTTAATCCTGGCACTAATTATTTTTGTTGCAGGTCGGGTTAACTGTTTTCGATTCGGGTCGATTTCAGGCTGAGTCGCTGAGTGCAGATTCTTGCACAAGCTGTGTTTGTGTTAACCCGTATCTTCAAAAGTTAGTTCAGTATATTATTTCAGATTAAAAACGATATCTATAATAATAAACATATAGATATATATGTGTGTTCTGTTTTCTAAAGAGACCGCTGTATTTTTTCGACGACTCTTTGGTGAAATTTGTATTTCTTCCACGACTCTTTGACAAAATGCCGTTTTCCACTACTCTTTGACAAAACTCGCGTTTTTCAGCAATCCTTTGACGAAATTCGAGTTTTATCCGCGATCCTTTGAAAATATTTGAGTTTTTTCGAGACTCTTTGACCAAATTCGCGTTTCTTTCGCGACCCTTTGATGAAATTCGCGTTTCTTTCGCGACCCTTTGATGAAATTTCCGTTTCTTTCGCGACCATTTGATGAAATTCGCGTTTCTTTTGCGATTCTTTGATAAAAATTGCATTTTTTCGCAAACCTTTGACGAAATTCGTGGTTTTTCGTGGCCATTTGCCAAAATTCCCGTTTTCTGCCGCGATCCTTTGACGAAATTTAAGTTTCTTCTGCTGCCCTTTGACGAAACTCACTTTTTTCTTGATCATTTGAAGAATTTCGCGTTTTTTCAGCGGCCTTTTGACCAAATTCGCGCTTTTTCGGTGTCTCTTTGAAAAAATTCACTCTTTTAGGTAGCTTTCTTTACAAAAATGCTACCTATTGCAGCCGTTCGGAGGAAAGCGATTTCAAAAAAATTTGGTATATTTTCATCGATCATGACCCCCAGACCCCGAAACCACCCTCCGTTCAAAATTTATATATATATATATATATATATATGACCTATGTCACACTGTAACTCCCGTAATTATGAACCGATTTCGATGTAATTTGGTGTGTACATAGTACATACCAATGTCTCGACCGAGTTCGTTGGCCAGCTTCATCCGCCGTTTTGTTTCAAAATGGCGGCCATTTAAAATTTTTTAAAAAAATTAAAACTTGAAATGTGTTACCAAAAAATTAAAAATGGAAACATATTTTTTTCTTATTTATTTGACCTTTATACAAAGATTCCGGAGCAGTTTTTGTTTCGTCTATATCTTAAAAAATGGCTGAGTTATAGCATTTTGAATTTCTAGCGTGGCTGACATTTTGAAACGTCCTGAATTTTGTCACGCGATAAAAGGCGTATTTATGAACCGATTTGGATGTAATTCGGTGTGTACATAGTACATACCAATCTCTTGACCGAGTTCGTTGGCCAGCTTCATCCGCCATTTTGTTTCAAAATGGCGGCCATTTAAAATTTTTTAAAAAATTTAAAATTTGAAATGTGGTACCAAAAAATTGAAAATTTTTTTCTTATGTTTTTGACCTTGATAAAAAGATTTGGGAGCAGTTTTTGTTTCGTCTATATCTTAAGAAATGGCTGAGTTATAGCATTTTTAATTTCTAGCGTGGCTGACATTTTGAAACGTCCTGATTTTTCTCACGTAATAACAGGCGTATTTATGAACCGACTTGGAGGTAGCTTGGTGTGTACATAGTACATACAAATATCTCGACCGAGTTCGTTGGCCAGCTTCATCCGCCATCTTGTTTCAAAATGGCGGCCATTTAAAAAATAAAAAAATTTAAATGAGATACCAAAAAATTGGGAAAATGGAAAAGACTTTTTTTGTATGTGTTTGACCTTAATACAAAGATTCCGGAACAGTTCTTCTTTCGTCTATATCTAAAAAAAAAAAGGCTGAGTAATAGCATTTTGAATTTCTCTTGTGGCTGACATTTTAAAACGACCTGATTTTTGTCACGCGATAACAGGCGTATTTATGAACCTATTTGGATGTAACTTGGTCTGTACATAGTACATACCAATGTCTCGACCGAGTTCGTTGGCCAGCTTCATTCGCCATCTTGTTTCAAAAGGTTTGCCATTTAAAAAAAATTAAATTTAAAATTCAAAATGAGGTATTAAAAAATTGGAAAATGAAAAAGATTTTTTTTGTATGTGTTTGACCTTAATACAAAGATTCCGGAACAGTTTTTCTTTCGTCTATATCTAAAAAAAAATGGCTGAGTAATAGCATTTTGAATTTCTCTTGTGGCTGACATTTTAAAACGACCTGATTTTTGTCACGCGATAACAGGCGTATTTATGAACCTATTTGGATGTAACTTGGTCTGTACATAGTACATACCAATGTCTCGACCGAGTTCGTTGGCCAGCTTCATTCGCCATCTTGTTTCAAAAGGTTTGCCATTTAAAAAAAATTAAATTTAAAATTCAAAATGAGGTATTAAAAAATTGGAAAATGAAAAAGATTTTTTTTGTATGTGTTTGACCTTAATACAAAGATTCCGGAACAGTTTTTCTTTCGTCTATATCTAAAAAAAATGTCTGAGTAATAGCATTTTGAATTTCTCTTGTGGCTGACATTTTAAAACGACCTGATTTTTGTCACGCGATAACAGGCGTATTTATGAACCTATTTGGATGTAACTTGGTCTGTACATAGTACATACCAATGTCTCGACCGAGTTCGTTGGCCAGCTTCATTCGCCATCTTGTTTCAAAAGGTTTGCCATTTAAAAAAAATTAAATTTAAAATTCAAAATGAGGTATTAAAAAATTGGAAAATGAAAAAGATTTTTTTTATGTGTTTGGCCTTGATACAAAGATTCCGGAGCAGTTTTTGTTTCTGAAAATTTGTTCTTTTGTTGATATCTTAAAAAATGGTTGATTTATGGCACTTTGAATTTCTAGCATGGCTAACATTTTGAAACGATCTTGTATTTGTCACGCGATAACACACGTATTCGCCTATTTCGATGTAAGAAGGCATGTGGATAGTATACATCAACACCTCGACCAAGTTCGCTGGCCAGATTCATCAGCCATCTTGTTTCAAAATGGCGGCCATTAAATTAAAAAATATATATATATTTAAAGTGAGGTGCAAAAAAATTAGAAATTGAAAAAGGTTTCTTTCTTAAGTATTTGATCTTGATATAAGGATTCAGGAGCATTTTTTGTTTGTCTTTACCTTAAAAAATGGCTCAGATATAGCAGTTTCAATTTCTATTGTGGGTGACATTTTGAAAAATCTGATTTTTTGCATGCGACAGCACTCCTATATATTAACCGATTCCGATGTGAGTGAGCATGTGCACAGCAATTACTAAGGTCTCGACCAAGTTCACTGCTTAGCCTCATCCACCATGTTGTCTTAAAATGACAGGCACTTTAAGAAATTGCCGAATTTGGCAGCCAAATATAAGTTACTTTAAAGAAAAGCAGCTTGGATAAAGCTGACTAATTTCGCGAAATTCTCATTCATTATATTGATAAAAATTAGTATTGAATCTCCTATATTCGGTTTCCACTAACTTGAGCTTCATGTGTTTGCATGATATAAGTTGGCTTTTTTTAAATAAGGATTATCAAAGCTACCTCTTCCTCCCGGCACTGGCCGGAAGGACTTTTTCGTCGTCCTTTTGACAAAATTTGGGCTTTTCCCGTGATTCTTTGGACGAATTGAAGTTATTTTTAGATTGACGAAATAGATTTTTTATGACGACCATTTGTCAAAATTCATGACTATTTTTATATCCGAATCTAAGCATTGATGATTTTTTTTTTAATTTTCTGAACCGAACGCCTTAACCCTCTCGCCGCGTATTTTTAAGCAAAATAGCTTCAAATATTGCGCATTTATTTTATTACATATTTCAAATCTTCATATATTTTAGAGTTAAAATATGCCCAAAACCTTTATGAAAGAGTTTTTTTTTTTTTTTTTTTTTTTTTTTTTTAAATAGAATTAGATCATAAAAAAAAAGATTTGCTGCGGAAATCGCGGGTTGTGCAAATTTTGCTACTTTTACGTTGGCCGTGGAAATCGCGGGATGCGCAGCGAGAGGGTAAAATTTTTGGAAAATTCGGAACATAATCACTCCTGCTCCTTCACTTCTTACATAACTCTCCTGCAAGTATTTGTTTTAATAGCTGCCACCATTTGCAAGTTATTGAATTTTAAAATCAGCCAGTGCATTTTGGGACACCCTGTATGTTCATTAGCTATGGGATGATGGATGAAAGAAGCATTTAAAAAAAAAATAAAGTGGCCTTCGATATGTCAGAGGTTTCCCCGGGCTGAAATTTTCTGGCCCAAGTCCAGGTCCAATCCGCACAAAAAAATTATCGCCCGGCCCGGTATAAAAGCTAAAAAATCGACTCCAGCACAGCCTGCATTTTGCCTTTAAAACTATTCATAAAGCACACCACACTTACTTGTGCTCATATTTTATTTTCAGATTATGTTCCAAATTCATGAATACATAAAAACGATATTATTAAGGACTATTTAGGCAATTATGTACATAAACACTACTTAAAAATATGAGACAATTACATTCAAATGAAAATCCAGTTAAAAAATCAGTTTAGAATGAAAGAAACGGATGATAAAAGAAAATCACAATTTTAAAGCTCTACAAGGAACTAGTATGTTGTGGCCATCACAAAACTTTCTTCTATCTCATACAGGTCAATACTTCAAAATTCACTATCTCAGTGCCAATCTGTGTTCATCATGAGAATTCTAAAAATATGAAATTCCGTGCATTAGTTCCCGAGGTATGACTGTCACTGAAATCGTGTAAATCCAGCAAAATGCAGCATAGCAGCACCACCTATTGGGTCATTTACACCAGAACCTAATTATCACCAACTTATGTCAACGTCTAACTGAATATGAAGTGTGAGGAAAATTCGTGCATTAGTTCTTGAGATAGAGGTATTGCGCAAATCATGACAAATGCAGCATAGAAGTGTCACCTGTTGAGCTATTTGCAACAACACATAATCAGCGGCAATATTAATCAAGTTATACTTAAATCTGAAGTTTGATGAAAATTCGTGCATTAGTTCTTGAGATAGAGCTATTGAGGAAATAGCTCAAAATGCAGCACTGCAGCGCCACCTATTGGGCGATTTACACAAACACGTAGTCAGCATCATTCCATATAAAGGACTAACTAAATACGAAGTTTGATGAAAATGTGTGCATTGGTTCTTGAGATAGAGCTACTGCAAAAATAGTGTAAATCCTGCAAAATGCAGCATAGCAGCGCCACCTGTTGGGCGATTTACACCAAAACGTAAACAGCATCTATTCATGTCAAGGACTAACGGAATCTGAAGTTTTATAAAATTCCGTGCATTAGTTCTTGAGATAGAGCTTTTGCGGAAATCCTGCAAAATGCTACATAGCAGCGCCACCTACAGGGTGATTTACACCAAAAACTAATCAGCACCAATCTATATCAGGGACTACCTGAATATAAATTTTTATTAAATTCTGCGCATTAGTTCTTGAGATAGAGCGCCCACAAAATTTGTGTCACATATAGACAGACAGACGGACAGACAGTCGGAATTTAGAGGAGTGCACAGGTCGCGGTCGGGCCAGTAACGCTTATCATAAGGACTGACACGGACTGAACGTTTAGCTTTTATTCCGGGCCGAGGCCCGACTTGGAAATTTCGGCCAGTGCAGACCTAGGAAGAATGAAGTCCAGGCCGACCTCGAAGAAAAAGAAGTCTGGCCAGACCCGAATCTGCAGAAAAATTTAAGATCAGGACACGGCCCGGCTCTAAAAGAGGGAAGACCTGACCCAGCACGAGTCTTGTGGATTAAAACTGGCGCGACCCGGGACGGGTCGCGCCGCGCTCGAGCTTCGCCCCAAGTCATTTCTCGTGAGGATGCATAATACCGTTTTTCAAACCCTTTATTTGCCCAAGGGGGGGGGGGGGGGGCGATCGCCCCCTCGCCCCCCCCCCTTAGATCCGCCATTGGCTGCAGTAAATATAATATGACACTAACAATTCAAAATAGAAAAGTAAAATAAATAAAAATTAAATTTAAAAAATCAAAAAACCCGACTGCGTAAAAAGCGAACCAATTAATTATTTCTCATCAATGTGAAACTATTTTTTTAGATTACATACTTATTTTTTTTATTTACTTGTATTGATGACTTTTAAGTTGCGTTTAATTGTTAGTTCCTATCTATAAACACTGTTTTGATGAGGCCTATAGATGTCTAAGATGGTTAGAGTTGCAGTAACGCTAGAGATCCTACCTACACACCTTCCAGGTTGTGTAATATTTAAACGGAGCTTCTGACTGTAAAATAGTCAATGAAACATCGTCTTCATTTTGAAAGACCTATCCAATGATATGCCACTCAATAGGGTGCGTAAAAAAAATTTTCGTCTCTACCACCATTTTGTATTTTACAGCCACCATTTTGAATTTATAAAAACAAAACCTAGTCTATAACCATCGGACGATTAAGACTAATCGATAGAGACCTCATTCATTAAAATCTATTCAGCCGTTGGGATGTTTCGAGGGTATAAAGAAATCTACATACCCAGATACGCATGAAACACATAACCCTTCTTTTCAGTCGGGTAATAATTAAGAACTTGAATTAACTGCATTCAAAAAGAAAAATCCCCTCTAAATTTCGGACTAAAGGGGAAATTCAACTTGAAAATTCTAGCCATGAGAGGGACGAATTTTTATTTGATAATTTTGTACACAGCTGAAAAGAATTAATAGACTTTTTTTCACATATCTTTTTAAAGTTAGCCAAAATTCTCATTAATGATAAGTTTCCCATCTTGAGAATGTCGGAATGGCAGTCTTTAGAAAATATTTTTAAAAGTTGTTAATTTTGTGCCTAAAATGTTTATTTATTGCATATGTTTTAAGCGTAAAAAAATCTGATTTTTGATAAAACAAATTTCAGTCTGACCTATGATGACACATACATTTTCTGAAATATCAAATTCTTTAGGGGGCCTCCATCAAACGGCGCCCCTGGTGTCTAATTACTTTTATTTTGGTTAGGTATCGATCAACTGAGAATGTTCTTGTATGTTTACAAAATGCAACAGAAATTATTACTTTAACAATTAAATCAGATACAAAAAATCGTGTTAAATGAAATTCGAAAAACTTCGCTGGAAACTCTGAGTCTGAAAATTAAATTTTTAAACATAAAAACATTACATTGAATGTTTAATCACAATAATTTAACCAAGAAAACTTAAAATAATAACAAATTAAATAAATAAATGAAGAAGTTTTTTATTTACATTTGAGGATGTATTTTTCGCAAAAGAAAAAATGATACGAAAAAAAAAAAAAAAATTACTGCAACGTTTTTATTGATGATGTAAGATTAGATTACTAAATTAAAAGAAATGTTGCTAAAAAAAAAGCTATTTAACTAAAAATGACTGCAACGTTTTTATTGATGACGTAAGATTAGATTACTAAATTAAAAGAAATGTTGCTATTGGGCGTGTAACAAACTAACTTGAATAAATAACATTTTAAAGATATCTAAAATATGCAAGGATCGGAACAGATGTGTGTTTGGTCCGCCATTTTTTTCCAAAGCATGCCAAAATGCCATTTTTGTAAGTGATGATCGCCAATCTCAAACTCCGAGATAAACCAATATTGCGGTCACTTTAAAAACTAAAGTTTTATCGGCACTTTAAAAACAGTAAATGTTTTAAAGTTTTGAAATTGATTGTCATATTTCAGAACAAAATTTTCTCGTAGTTTCGTAATTACGATAAATTTCAATAACGAGATTTTCTCGCAGTTTCGTAATTACGATTAATTTCAATAACGAAATTTTCTCGTAATTTCGTAATTACGATCAATTTTGCAATAACGACATTTTCAGCCCATTAACACACAAAAACAATTGAAAAGTAAAAAAAAACATTAAAAATTACAAATTAAGTAATTTTTGATTTTAATATTAATTTTAATCTACATCAGACCATAAAATTAATTTAATAAAAATATTACTTACATTATGCAGACAAATTTTTAAAGTAACTTATAAGTACCAGATTTTTTGTAAAAAATCGAATAATTCTGGTTTTAAAGAATTAAATGTAAAAATACCCACATTACAATCTGTTTTGAAACGATTACAAATTATTTTAACATTCGGTGTTTAAAACTTCTTCATAATTACTAAACAACTTGATTGAATGACTTCCCTTTTGGTATCCTACGGTAAAATTCCCCGAAAAATCTAAATTAATGTTAAAATTTGCTTTTAATATCGAAATTTTCAGAGTTTTGTACAATTTTAGTATGAAGACGACCTTTAAACTTATTTTCTTAGGATGTATTGAAAAAAGATGTAATTTTCAGTTGAGTGGCTAATTTTTTTTTTTTTTTTTTTCTGTTTCCATGACAATTTTGTGATTAAAATGCATGGGGTGTTACTTTTTTAGGCTTCCGTACTTATAAAGTGAAAACGGACCCATTATAAGATCACTCCTGTGTCTGTCTGTGTGTCTGTCACAGCCATTTTACTCGTAAACTATGCGACGTGGAAAGTTCAAATTGGGGAAAATAATAAAGACTATTAACCCACATATGTACAGATTATTAAACATTTTCGAATATATGCAGGAAAAATGTAGGGGGGCAAATTAAGTTACTTGAAAAAAAAATATTCTTTGTATATCGTGTGGGGTATCAAAAGTAAGTTCATTGTAACGCTGAACTCAAAAGTACATTTCGTTTAACTTTAGGTATTATATATTCAGAGATATCAGCGAAAATGTAGTGCAAAAATATGTCCTTCCCCCATCTATTTCCGAATCCACTGAAACTAAAACTATGAAAAAATTAGAGGTAGTGGACGTTACGCTAAACCTTTCAGGAAAATTATAGCGATGACCATAGGTCACATAGTTTTTGAGAAAAGCACATTTTTCCGTTACACACAAATTTCAATTTGCCCGCATTCTGCAACTGTGTTGATGAGCGCTGGAGGTACCTATCGTAGCAGAAGTATAAAAGCATTGTTGATAATTATTTTCGAAAAAAAGTGCTTTTAATTAGCCGAGATATTAGCCCTCAAAAACGCGGACGGTTTGCGAATACATAATGACAAGGGCGGCGTACTCTATGTACGATCGGGTTTTAAAGCCTAGATAACAAATTTTAATGATATATCTGTATAATGCAATGCTCAGCAGCATTATAAAAGCAAAAAACGTCAAATTGTTAAAAACAGACTAATTTAATTAGAATTAATTACATAAATACTATGGGATACATCATAGTATTTATGTGAATCGAATATTTGAGCTAAGCTCGAATGTTGGAGCCTAGTTTGCATTAAGTGGACATCTCAAAACGCCTCTTGTGTATTTAAAAGTTAATTAAAACCCTGATCTGAAAAAATGCGGCTCGGACTAAGGCGGCGTTGCAGTTTTGCGGCCTCCTTTCGAAGTGCTCTTAGCGCAATGACAAGTTTAAACTTTGAGCAAGGGTTTTGTTTTAGCTACACTGTAAAAATGAAAGATTATTACTACGCTAAATTTAGTTTAATGAAATGCCTAATGAAGTTTCAATATGCACTACTTTTATTGTCAGTACCGAATTAAGTTTATCATAAACAGATAACGATAAGATTAAAAAAGAGTTATATAGAATAGCAATATTTGATATTATTTAGGCTTCATATCTCTTTGAACTTTTATGTGCACTCATTCATACTTTTCTAGGATATACAGCTATACTCAACCCTACATTGTATAATTTTTTACAAAGTCTTATTATTCTTTTAGCAACAATTTTTTTAATAATATAGTTAATATTTAATTTATTTATTGTGCGGAACCCTCTGAGCGCAAGTAATACTCGCACTTGACCGTTTATTCTTTTTGGCAGTCTGTATATTTTGTTAGAAATTTGAAGTTTGATATTATTATTAGTATTATTATTATTTAAAAATGAAAGATAGCGAATTTGTACAAAACATTTTCCAAATCTTTATTTGTAGAGAAATCTGATCATTTATTAAATAAAAAACATATTACAACTTTCATCAACTGAAACGCTTTTTCTTTCTATGCGTCTTCGCTGTAGTTTTACTGTAATTTCCAGAATCCGTTACTGCTCCGAGTAATCTCTTGCGTTGTAGATGGTAAACTCTTCTTCGGAAGAAGAACAGAATTGTTGACAGAATAATTTCCAAAAGTTCATAGACTGTTAAGAGAGAAAAACCCAGCCATACACCGCTGTAGCCACCCAAGAAACTGAACAGTTCCATCGTCTAAATTTAAAAAGAGAATAAATTATTTATACTGTGTGATAGATAATAATAAGCGTCTTAAAACAACTATTATACTACATTAAATCTGTATATGTTTTTAAACAACCATATACATATATTTGCCATAAATCACCGCAATTACAAACCAATATTGGCTATACTGGTTTTTTTTATGGCCAAAATTGTGCAAAATATTGTATTCATTGAAAATACTTCTTATGATATACAAATATTTGTTAAATATTGATTTGACATTGGAAATATTGTCAATCAAGAGCTAATATTGCAGGAGTATTAGCAATGAAACGGTGCAATTCTTCTTGCTAATATTGGTGCAACATTGGCAACATGCTAATACCCCATTATTGGAGCAATATTTGATGTCAGTATTGTTAACCCAAGAAATTAAACAGTTTCGTCATCTAAATATAAAACAAGTTGGAAATTCCACGTCAACGTGGCAAATGAGGTGCGTTCGTACTATAATTAATTTTATAAATATTTTTTGCACCACATATTGTACTGTAACTTATTGTATATTTTAATGCAATTCATAAGTGCATATCAATTTCACTCTGTTCGAAAGGCTGTAACATCATTAAAGTGCACTTGAGATAATTTTTTCCCATTGTCCGTAATGTAACGAAACACTTTTGACTATCCCTGTAATTAAACTATACACCCGATTTTCATAAAATTTGAAATGGCTCGACAAAATTTTGCAACAATCATATATTTAAAATTTCAGACCATTCGGTTGGGTAGTTTTTGCTCTGTTATATGCGGACGGACAGACGGACTGGCAGAACAACGACTATAGGTGCTACGTATTTATATAATTACGAACGCACCTAAAAAAAGAATAACTTACATGAGGCATTCTCACATAATTTTGACTTTTAAGTCCCTGAATAATAATTTTTATTTTAGTACATATTCTTGTGTTTTATTTATTTGCTACATTGGAAAAGATTCCATTGCATGACTGTATAACAATATTAACGATATAAATAACTTTTGGACGATGTTGGGGGTCCAAATATACCACGAAATTCCTTACCGTCCCGTGTCCCTGATGCTGATTTTTTAAGTTTGGAGCTGTCCGTATAAAATTGTTTAAATAAAAGTAATCCGATGTATTTTTTTCCGAAAGTGGTACTATTGTTTTATATAAATATGTAGAAAAAATTAACTAGCATACATTTTTACGGTTGTTGTTATTTTTTTAACTCTGCCCCTTCTGTTACAATCCTTTCTGTATAAAATTATACAGAAAATCACTTCAGATGCAGCCACTAAAATTTTTCCAACTTTTTCCCATGAAGAAGTATGCTAGAGAAAGAATGTCTAAAATTTTGGACAGGAAATTTACTGCAGAATTTAAAGCATTTAAATATCAATTTCAAGCATTGTGGCATTATTGCTATAGTTTTACCGTCCCCAAGTTTTATGTCTGCACTTTTCGAGAGAAAATTAATTTTTTTTTAAATTTAATCGAATGAAAATAACAGTTGCTGAAAAACAAAGAACATCGTGGCTATCAGCTAGTCTTAACATGATTTGCCTAAAAATAGGTGGTAATTTTCCTTACCGTCCCATCCTTACCAACCTTTTTTTTCCGTACCGTCCCTTCCTTACCATCGCTTTAAGACAATGTTATACCAAAATTTTTTACTAAAAATACTACAATGTTATTATTTCTTATTTGAATGTTCTATGAGTTCTATGCAAATTCATTATAAGTAAAAATTTAGTAGAAAATAAAAAGTTAGAGGAGTAAAATGTCAAGGAGACGGTAAGGAAAATTAAACACCCAAGTTTAACTTAAACCTCAGTTAAATAATTTTTAAAAAATGTCGCTGCGGACCATTTTTTCTTTATTTTGAATTATTAAGGCATTCGTCTATAAGTTTGAAATGTTATTTTATTAAGTTTAATTTCATCAGATTTTTATTCCTGAAAATTAAAATTTTGTGAGAATGCCTCTATATAGTGTTTGATAGATAATAATTTAAAAGTCATATGCGCCTTAAAACAACCATTGTAAAATTTAAAATCTGTATATGTTTTAAAACACCATTATTGTCCATAAATTACTCCAATTACAAACAAATATTGGCTATACTGGTTACCTTGATGACCAAAATTGTGCAAAATATTATATTCATTGGAAATACTTCCTACGAAACACCAATATTGATTAAATATTGATTTTACATTGGAAATATTGTCAATCAAGAGGAAATATTACAGGAGAATTGTCAATGAAACGGTACAATATTTCTTCTAATAATCGTGCAACATTGGCAAAATGTTAACACCCCATTTTTGGAACAATATTTCATGCCAGTATCATCAACAGTTGCCACAGTATAGCCGTATAAGCCATATTGATCTAATATTGTTTTGGTTCTAAAGTCTATTCATAATGAAGAAAGGCTGAAAATAAATAAAACCACGTGCGAATTGGCAGCACTTGCAACGGCTTGGCTACAACCAATGCCAATTAATTATCCCATATTTCGAATCATATATCCCATATTACTTTTATCCCCTATTTCGAACCGTTTTCGCGATAGGAACGCTAATGCAGCCATTTTGCACCAGGTGGCACTGTAAGCTGTCTCATCTAGTAGCGCATAGCCTCTTTACTTATACTTACTACTACTTATACTTACTTACTTTACTTATACTTATACTCTTACTATACCTAGACACCACGTTTATGAATATAGATGCAGTCGCTCGGCAATTAAGAGGGTGAGAACGGACTTTAGTGGGCACACTGTATTTTTATTTCACGACATTGTTGTTAAATACCCAAATATTTATCCCTGTTTGAGTATTTTATTAGTGATGCATTAAAAAAAACAGCAAAAACTAATTAAAATTCAACGAAATCATTTTGTCCACCTAGAGCGTCAAAGCGTCCCACTGTGCGTAAGGAGGAGAGGTATTCCTTTCATCCTCGCGAAGCTCACCTACAGGCCGCCCGCACTACTCCAAACTCTAAAGTGAAACTGCTTCCCACAACTACGTCAGGAACTCCTTTCCATCCTATGAGATCAGACCTTGTTTGTGATATCACGATCTAGAGATTTTACTGGCTCGAAGATACAGTCTTTATTCTTGGCGAAAATGTCGAGTTAATAAAAAGAGATGCAAGAGCAATCTCGGCAGATTTTCTAACTTGAGACTTCGAGCTGAATTTTAGCCATGCAGAGAGTCATAATTCTCTAGCGGGATATTTTCTTTGTAGCCTTTCGTAGAATGGCAGACGTGAAAGCCTGGTATGTCTTTGTTTATCCTCCACCCGGAGAAACCAAGAGGCCTGGGTTGTCAACGGACAAGAGAAATGACATCCTGTCGTGCCCCGAAGAGTATATCTACCCGAGAGCAGAAATATTCCTCGCTCAAAGAGTGTAAAAGACTTCACCATTATTATTTTAGTTAAGAACTCTAAACTTAACGGTATCACCAACTGTTTTGTGCTGAAAACACAGCAGGTTGGTATCTGGACTTCATTTTACGAACAGTTGATTAATAGCTGTGCACGAACCTTATTCTTTATGTTGTAAATATCTCGCCTGATCTAGACAATTCATTATTTAATTGTTTTTTATTATAATAAATATAACTTTATACTAAATGAGACTCGGCTGTTGAAGTACTACATGCTACCACTTCACATTAGAATACCAGAAGGCAATACAATAATTTATATTCAGTTAGGTCTTGACAAGCTGGTGTAAATTGCTCAACAAATGACGCTGCTTTACTACATTTTCACAATTTTCAGGATAGCTGTATCTTTAGAACTGATGCACGGAATTTCATCATATTTCATTGTTAGAAATTGACATAAATATATCCTTATTACGTTCGGATGTATACCGCCCATTAGTTGACACTGCGATGATCTGTTTTTAACAATTTCCGTGATAGCTATATCTCAAGAACGAACAGATTGCCATTTAATTTTGGTTACAGACAATTTGATTCATATAGGAAAAAGCTTTGTGATGGCCACACATTCTACTTTTTTAATGGTTTTTAAAGCTTATTGAAACTATACCAAACAATTTTTAAACCATATTAAACAGAAACAACCAAACAGTTTTTAAATAAAAAAAAATTTCCTAACTCCTAACACTTTTTCTGCAGTATATGAATATTTATACTCTACATCTTAAAAACTGTCTGTATAAGCCTTATGGCGTACGTTTTTTTTTGGTTGGGGAGATTAAATAGCTGAATTCTGAAATTCTAATACAATGACATGATAATGACAGATAATTCGTCAGGAAACATATAATGGCTTGCATTTCAAAGTCAATAACAGCAGGCTCTTATCCTAATTAATGCTAAAGAAAATACACAGGTGAAGAGAACTAATAAATAGATGGAACTTTTTTTATTAGTTGCGAAGAAGACGATGGCATCGGGAAGTAATCCCCTTACACCAGCAAAATCTTCGACTTCACATCTCTAAGGTAAGTTAAGAAGGGAATACAAAATATAACGTATCGAGCCACAAAATTAATCAAACCAAAAGCCGTTAGCTTTGCTACATGTAAAATTAAAATATAAATACGTGTATTTGGCGACTGATAATGAAATAAAATGATTCATAATGGTTAAATGAATTGATCAATTCATCCTTATAATTACTTAAGCTTGCCTCAAACGGTAATTTCATCTATAATAAATCAACATATTACTATTTTGTTTATATGTAACTTACAGATGTTTAATTTATATATTAGAAATTATATAAAAAATAGCGAATATGCCAGGCACAGTTAAATGACAAACGAAGAAATTTATGGTTTTTTAGAAACGTAGATAATGTTTATTAAAGGTAAACAAAAGAACACAGATTGAGTACTGAAACTTCAATTTGTAAAAACATATATCTGAATTTATACAATTTCACAGTGATTACGTATGAATTTCCTATTTAAGTATTATTAATAAAAATTTTATATTAAAAATCTTACAGATCCGTAAAAATGATTTTCATATTCACGTATTAGTAATAAAAATTTTACGACAAAAGCCAAAGAAAGAAAAAAATCTTACATCGTACTTAGGCATGTGTTTGTAGATCTTGTGCTCCAAAGTGGAATAAAAGATTTTTGCAACAGTGATGTCGCTGGAAAAAAGGAAGAAAGGTATTCAGATGGCATCTGTTATATGTTTTAGTTTTTCATTAGTTTTTATTGCTCTTCGAAAATTAATAGTGATTGATACAAAAAATATTAAACTCTCATAACTTACTTACTCAAATATCGTCATATTGTGGTGACCTTCTCGATGCTGAAGTTGGGAAGACTAAATAAAAGCAAAAACAAAACAAAATGAGTTTTTATTCTACTTGCTCAGTCATTTTTTGGAACACATTCTGTATTTTTTGAATGAAACTTTGTCACTTTCTGAACTCATTTTCAACATGTAAAATTTGTCAAGCTGATAGCCAAAATAGTATTCTATACGCAAAAAAAGTTAAAAAAATTATTTGTACAGGGTGTACAGAAATGAATATCCCAACTTAACAGGGTTATTAAACGAAAACAAAAAAAAGCACAGCCTTGTTGTTCGTCGGAAATTTAAATTCAACACAGTTATAAGTGTTCAATGTGAGCCCCTCAGAAACACGAACGATACGATAACTCATCCCACATTTTTTTCAGCATGATTTTTTTTTTTGTGGTGTGGGGTCGCATCAAAGTTTAGGTGTTTGTTCCACCGCTTCCAACTGACGTTGACGAATTTAGGTCACGCATACCTTCAGTCATTCAAGAAGTCACACCAGACATTTTGAAAAAGTGTGGGATCAGGAATTCAAGGAGTGGCCCGGGGGGGGGGCATTTCTCCCCCCCCCTCCCCCGAAGGATTTGAGATTTTGTGTTTTTAAGAGCCATTATTTTGAAAATCAGACAAGTGCGATTGTTGTATTTTTTGTTTTGCTTGATATTTTTTTATGTTGAAGTAGATCACATTTAAGGAATAATGTGCAATTTTCCCTTCCCTGTAGAAAATGTCAAAGTTCAAGGTTGTGACCGTCATTTTTCATGAAAAGTAAAATGCGAGTATGTTTGCAGTGCTAAAGCTTGGGGAAGCAACGACATTCCAAAATTCTTTTACGATGAAATATTAGTATAACACTACCTGCTTAGTAGACTGTATTCGTTTCCATAGGGCATTGTTATTTTACATTGTTATGTTGCCTCATTATGCAATGAAAATGACGTTTTTGTCCGTTTTCCGCACGTATTTTCTTATTTAAGCAATAGTACCCCAAACGTTTTCTTATAGAATATCAAAGTGTACTACTAGGACAAGCTAAATAATATAAAACTTTACCGGAATATTGCTGCTGTTAGCAGGAATAGTCTGTTAAATATTCAAAAATTTCAAAATAGGCAGCATTTCAATTAGTCTTTTCTCAAAACAGCATCACGGTTCAATAAAACAAAATATATCAAGTAGTAGTTGGAAGTATGTGCAAACACATGGAAAAGAAAAAAAAGCGGGGCCTCGTCATATTTAAAAAAATAATAATAATACACTTTGATATTCTATAAGAAAAAGTTTGGGGTACTATTGCTTAAATAAGAAAATACGTGCGGAAAACGGACAAAAACGTCATTTTCATTGCATTTTGAGGCAACATAACAATGTAAAATAACAATGCCCCATGGAAACGAATACAGTCTACTAAGCAGGTAGTGTTATACTAATATTTCATCGCAAAAGAATTTTGGGATGTCGTTGCTTTCCCAAGCTTTAGCACTGCAAACATACTCGCATTTCACTTTTCATGCAAAATGGCGGACACAACCTTGAACTTAGACATTTTTTACAGTGAAGGGAAAATTTTTTCAGGGCTTCAAAATTGCACATTATTCATTAAATGTGATCTACTTCCACATAAAAAAAAAATCAAGCAAAACAAAAAATACAACTATCGCACTTGTCTGATTTTCAAAATAATGGCTCTTAATGGCCAAAAAGTGAAATTCCCCCCCCCCCTCCCTTAAGCCACAGAAATTTCTCCCGGAGAAAATTGTCTGAATTCATCACTGGTGGGATGATTTATCGTATCGCATCGATATCTGTCGTGTTTTTGGAGGGGCTCACATTGAGCACGTATAACTGTGTTGAGTTTGAACTTTCAACTGTTATTTTTGATTTCCGATGAATAACAAGATTCTACTTTTTTTGTTTTCTTTTAATAGCCCTATAAAGTTGCGATATTCATTTAAGTACACCCTGTATTATTTATTAACGATATATATTACGCAATATTGTTGAAGCGACTGAATATTGGATGAATTTAAATTATGTTTTACATTACATACTCAGATAGGATGCAAACTCCCGATTACTGAACAACAATTTACAACCAAGCCTTGTAGTCAACTTTGTATTTATCTTTTTGCACTCTTTTATTTAACTTAACTTGTATTTTGCATGTAAATATAGAATTTTGTAATCTGTTTTACCCTAATTTTTTCATTTGCTAGAATTTAAAAAAAAGTCCTTCCAGCCAGTGCCGGGAGGAAGAGGTAGCTTCTATATTCCTTTTTTTTAAAGGCATCTTATATTATTCAAACTCACGAAGCTCAAATTAGTGGAATCCGATTATAGAAGATTCAATACTACTTTTTGTCAGTACTGAATATGAATGAGAATTTCGCGAATTTAGACAGCTTTATCCAAGCTGGTTTTATTTAAAGTGATTTACATTCGGTCGTCAAATTCAGCGATATCTTGAAGTGCCCGCCATTTTAAAACAACATGATGGATGAAGCTAATTAATGAACTTGTTCGAAACCATAGTCATTCTTATTCACATGCTCACTCATATCGGAATCGGTTGATATATACGAGTTATGTCTCAGGCAAAAAATCAGATTTTCAAAATGTCTCCCACATTAGAAATTCAAACTGCTATATCCCAGCCATTTTTTGAGATAAAGACAAAACAAAAAATGTTCCGAAATCCTTCTATCAAAATCAAACACTTAAGAAAAAAACTTTTTTAATTTCTAATTTTTTTGTACCTCATTTTAAATTTTATTTTATTATTTTTATTTTAATGGCCGACATTTTGAAACAAGATGACGGATGAAGCTGGCCAACGAACTTGGTCGAGACATTGCTACATACTTTGCACATGCCTTGTCACATCCAAATCGGTTAATAAATACGCGTGCTATCGTGAAATAAAAATCAGATCGTTTCAAAATGTCAGCCATGCTGGAAATTCAAAGTGCTATAACTCAGCCATTTTTTAAGATATAGACGAAACAAAAAGTGCTCCGAAATCTTTGTATCAAGGTCAAACACACAAGAAAAAAATATTTTTCAATTTCTAATTTTTTTGGACCTCATTTTAAATTAAATTTTTTAAAGAAATTTTTAAATGGATCATCCATTCATCTTCATCCGCCATTTTTAAACAAGATGGCGTATGAAGTTGGCCAACGAACCGGTCGATATATTTGTATGTACTATGTACACACCAAGTTACATGCAAATCGGTTCATAAATACGTGTGTTATCGCATGACAAAAATAAGATTGTTTCATAATATCAGCCACACTAGAAATTCAAAGTACTACAACTCAGCCATTTTTTAAGATATGGAGGAAAGAAGAAATGCTCCGGAATCATTGCGTCAAGGTCAAACAGATAAGAAAAAATATTTGTCAATTTCTAATTTTTTTGTACCTCATTTTAAATATACCTTTTTTTTAATAATTTTTAAATGGTCACCATTTGAAACAGGGCGGCGGATGAAACTGGCCAATGAATTCGGTTGAGACAGTGGTATGTACTATGTACGCACCAAGTTACATCCATATCGGTTCATAAATACGAGAGTTATAGTGTAACAAAGATTATATATATATCAACATTTGAACGGAGGGTGATTTCGGGGTCTGGCGGTCATGAACAAGGAAAAATATACCAAAATTTTTCGGGATCGCTTTCTTCCGAACGGCTGCAATAGGTAGCTTTTTGTAATGAAAGCTACCTAATATATTTACGGGTGTGTTTCCGATGACGATACAACCTTTTAATATTTTTATAATTTAATTATAAATGAAAATATTAATTAAAATTCATATAAACATTAAATAGACCCCATACTGCGTTAGTAAGATTAGCTCAAATTCAGCTCATAAAAGTAGATTTTAATAAATCCAAAATTTTCTTTCGTACGATTAATTATCAAGATGCCATTATAAGAGAATCCCTTGAAATAATTTCCAATAAAGACATAGTTTGTAACGATGCATTGTCATATGACATCCAAGGAGTTTGGAAAAAATTGCTACACAGTAGATTAAGGCTTGTTTTGTTAATATTTGAAAACCTTTTCCTCACAATTGATCTTCCATACCACCCTTAAATTACAACAGTCTCTCCTTGAAGTATAAGCGTAAAGAGCAGTGGCGCATCCAGGATTACGCTTTGGAGGGGGGCTAGCATACTTTAGAGGCTTATATGTGCCCAGATCTTGTCCGGCCCGCTACCGAACTCTGAGTCTTTTCGTTTAATTTGATGGGACGTGACGGATAAGGTTCTGACTTACATTTTTTCTGCTGGCTTGAGCAGAGTCGTAACCAGCCAGAGAAGCTCTGAAAAGCTTTGGTGGGGCTAATTCTGAATGCTTTTAACATGTTAAATAATGAAATAATGTACAAAAATATCTCTTAGTTTATTTTTCGATCGTTTGGTGCGTTTCTGTATTTGGATAATTTGAAAGTGTGTTTGGAATCAAACGATTTAAAGTTTTATTATTAATTTATCAAATTATTATGAAGGTTAAAGGGAGTAAAAGAGTTGAATAAGAATGGGTGGTACTACGGCCGTAAGTAGGAACAAGGAGCAAGGCTCCTGCGTGCTGAATATCATACTACAGTATGATGTAGGAAAGAGTGACTCCTGCATGTTGTGTTGACGTCTTAGAGTAGGAGGCTAATTTTTTTTTTTTTTTTGGGGGGGGGGCTTAATTTTTGGAGGGCTTATGCTTGATTATCATACTAGAGTATGCTGTAGGAAAGAGTGAATCCTGTGTATTGAGATGGTGACTCCTGCGTGTTGAGAAGGTGACTCCTGCGTGTTTTTAATGTCATGTTAGAGTAGCAGGCTAAAATTTTTGGGGGCTTATTTTTTGAGGGGGGCTTATTGTTGATTATCATACTAGAGTACGGTGTAGGAAAGAATGAATCCTGAATGTTGAGATGGTATGTTAGAGTAGGACGCCCCGCTCCCCCCTCCCCCCTGAAAAATTAGATTTTTTTTCTTTCTTTTGAAAGAGAAAATTTTTACGTGTTGTATCATATTTAATTCTTCGTTTGTTTTGAACTTTGTCAAAAATAGTAGGTTACTTTTATCATGATTTAACTGGACTTGTATTATTAGATGAGGGTTCTTTTTTAAATTTAATTTGTATTCTTAATGAAAAGTTTTAATGAATAACTCTGTTTTTAGAAAAAACTTTACTGAATCTTCGAAAAAAGAAGAAATGTTATGTTTTGCATTAATGAAAAAAACAGTAAAAAATTAGTAGTATCATCTAGTTTTAAGTCCTTTGATGAAGATCTGATTGCATTGGAAAGGATTAAACACAGTTTAATTTTGTATCGTCCTGTATACGTTGGGTTTGTCATATTAGAACTGTTTTCCTTACGGGTTTCGAACCCCATAAACTTCCCATTATTCGAATTTCTGCACTGAGAATCTAGATGGAAACTTGAAAAATTTCATTTAGAACTTAAGATTGGTAATTATTATTATCGCCTTGCAATTATGCCTTGTATTATCGCCTTCATACATCACTTTACCTAATTGCTTGGTTTCGAACCTTCAATCTTCCCATTATTAGATTATTTCTTTAACCATTAGGATGGGCGAACCCCAATGCTTTTTTCAATTGAATTTGCTTTCTTTCAGTTTTGTATTGACTTCTTTAAAAAATGAGCAGCAGAAATATTTTACGTTAGTAGAAATTTTAAGTAGAAATTTATAATTATGTATACTAGAGATATATATAATTATATATACTAGGTATATATATATATATATATATATATATACTTAGTATGTATATAATTTTATATACTAAGTATACTCTATTCAATTACAAATTATGTTAGATAACATAATATATAATTAACCTTAGATTATATAAATGATGAAATATTCTATTTCGCTTTCATAAGAAAATTATTTCTAAAAAATAATAGACAGTTAAATAAAACTTCTTAATAAGAATTTCGATTACATCATCTAATTAAAAATAAAAGATCTTTCAACTAAACATGCTAAAAGATGATGATTTTATTTGGTAATAAAAGTTTGCAGATATAAAAATGTAGGCTTTAAAATTAGTTTAGATCTTTTCAATATCATACGTATAAAGAAAATATATATAGTTCTTTTATAATATGAAGGAATATAGACAGTAAAACTTAACGAACCAACACATTTGAAGTCTGAGTTGGAAATGGCAAACATGCTCTCGGTTTATCAGATGTTAAAGGAAGTCAAGTGATGATATAAACATCCGGATTGTTATCTGCAGTGAGCATTTCATCTCTAGGAGCGAGCCATGCCAAGCTCCGTTTTAAGTCAATGCTATTTGTAAGTAGATATTATGCTATTACTTGAATATAAATGAATTTGTATTAAAAAATATATATGTAAAAATTAGAGTTTGAAGCAATAAGGTAGTTAAGGGGAAACAAAAGTTTCGTTAAAAAATAATTTCATAACTTATAATTAATTTTAGACTAAAAAGATGATTATTCTTAAGTCGACCATAGTATACAATTAGTCATATATGACACACGTTATGTGATATATAACTATCTACTTTGTTATACATACACATTATGTAATATATACTATGTGATATATATTATGAGATATATAAATACAGTAAACATCCGACTATTCGGCTCGCGACTATCCGGCCCTCCGTACTATCCGGCCTATTAAAAATATGAGGAATGTTGCAACCGGCTAAGGCAGGCAGGTTCCCGTCCAGGTGGATGCCAAAAGAATCGAAAGAAATTCCAAACATAGTAATTGCAAGGTCTTGGAACATTCTTTTGGACCAAAATGGTAGACATAAACTTGTGTGGGAAGCTGCAATGGGAAATGAGAATGATAAGCTTCTTCCATTGCTGAAAAATATACCGGGCTCTGGCGATGTCAATGCAGAAGACATTACAGAATGGATGGCAAACGACGAAATTCATAAATTAATTGAAAACGATATTGTAGAAGCGTTGACAGGACAATTGTGGGACATTGCGTCGACAAATGGAGGGACATTGCGTCGAGGAAGAGGGCTAACAGGGAGAAGCAATCCTCTATTAAGGACTTTTTCAAAAACTAAAAACTGTAAGTTTTGACTTATATTATGCATAACTTTTCATACTTGTGCAATCATTTATTAATAAACAGTAAAATAATATTTAGTCATTTGTTTTACGAATTAGGATTACATTTTATGTTAATGTTTTGCTTCTTTTGAAACTGTATGTACTGTATATATAAAATTTATCTTAATATGTGTAACGTGTGTTTTTAATATCATGGCGGAGGGAGGGCACGAAGTTAGTCAATATTTGTAGGACCCCGGCCTATCCGGCTTTTTCGTTATCCGGCCTACCCTTCCACCACATTAGGCCGGATAGTCGGGAGTTTACTGTACATACTATGTTAACATCAATAACTCATATTTCCAACTTGTATACAGTTGAAAACTAATAACATATATATATATATATATATATATTTTTTTTTTTTTTTTTTTTTTTTTTAATTGTAAAACTAATATATATATATTAGAATACTTAATGGAATTTTTGTAAAAACTTCAAAAATATTTTTTAGAAAACTGAATTGATTTTTTTTTTTTTTTTTTTTTTTTTTTGTAAAACTTATAAAATATTTTTTAGAAAACTTAATCGATTTTTTGTAAAAACTTTTAAAATATTTTTAGAAAACTGAATTGATTTTTTTTTTTTGTAAAACTTATAAAATATTTTTTAGAAAACTTTTTTTTTATTGAAAAACTTAAAAAATATGTTTCTATACTTGTAAAAAATTTTGAACTAGAAAAATCTTAGTATATACTATGTTATATAGTATACAATATATTACATTGTGAACATACTTGTTGTGACGAAAATGGTCGCCACATACATACGCAAAGGTCGCGTGAAAGTAGATAGTGATTAGTACAAAAGAATATAAATATCACCTCGTCATGCGTTGTGAAATGACAAAATGAGGTAATATTAAAATTAATAAAATAGGAAGAGAATAATTTTGGCAATAAACCGCGGGAACGCATTATTTAACGTACTCTCAATCTTACTGAATTATTTCGAGTACTCAATTAAATAAATGCGTAAAATGAACCATGAGAAGTTTAAAAAAGAGTAGACAAGAAAGAAAAGGAAAAGAAAACATTCTAAAATTAAAATTGGAAGTTATGAGAGGTATAAAGTGAAATATAATTATATTTTAAGAAAATGATGATTTTAGCAACTCATTTTAAATAAATAGACATCTGTCGATATCATTCTTCAACATTATCATACGAAACACTAAATATTCATTCCTGAAACCAAGCGCGCACCTGAAATAAAAATTTTAACTTAAATGCGCGTACCTGTAAAATAAAATAAAATTTTCAACTTAATAGCGCTTATCTGTAAATTAAAATCTTTTAAGGATTGAAGAGCATGAGATTCCCCAAAATAAAACATGACAAACTCCATTTAAAAATTTGACAGAGTATAGAAGTATACTTTTAACAATACTTTTAATAGTAAAATATCAATCCCATACAACAGCATATTTTCCTTATATTTTTTTTTTACAACAATTATTACCGAACAATTTCCATTTTAGATTTTCAATCATTAATTAAGATTATTTTTTTTTATTACATAGGTATATTAAGTTAGAATATGTTATCCATTGGAAAATGGTGAGAATGTGCTATAAGCTAACATTTTTTATTTTAAATTTGCTTATCGCTAATAAATCCATTTTCTAAATTAGATTACTGAATGTAAGCATAAAATTAAAATATATATTTTAAGAGTAAACCAACATGTAGTGGATTGTCCACGAATAAATTTTAGTTTTCAAATTTTATAAAATATAGAAGAACAAGGATAAAAGGAACCAGCAGTGCATATATATTTATTTTAATTAGTGTTATAAAATTTTGGCTCACCCAATCATACTGGCTCGATGAAATCCTCTCAGATACCTCCTTTGCTCAGTGACTCCGTACCGTCCAGCATTCTCATTGCCGGCGAGGGGTTCCATTTTTAATGATTCGCTACGTGACCATCACTTTCTCTTCCAAGGACCCTGGTTATCAGTGACGGGAAATGCTCTCTCGTCCCACGTAGCCCCCTTTGTTACTAGGCTCCCGTACTCTATTTTTATTGGCTGTTATAGCCATCCGTGTACCAGACTTTTCGTGGGCCTTCCAGCATCTTCTCCAATTTTCTC
The DNA here is from genome assembly GCA_963932465.1 of Maratus speciosus. Lineage (NCBI taxonomy): Eukaryota > Metazoa > Arthropoda > Arachnida > Araneae > Salticidae > Maratus > Maratus speciosus. The sequence goes on from OZ010789.1 coordinate 316,920,931, forward strand.
CATGACAATGAGGAGCCAACGTGACAAATAGCTGTCACTTTTTTGCTCAGTGACTCCGTACCGTCTAGCATTCTCATTGCCGGCGAGGGCTTCCATTTTTAATGATTCACTATGTGACCATCACTTTCTCTTCCAAGGACCCTGGTTATCAGTGACGGGAAATGCTCTCTCGTCCCACGTAGCCCCCTTTGTTACTAGGCTCCCGTACTCTATTTTTATTGGCTGTTATAGCCATCCGTGTACCAGACTTTTCGTGGGCCTTCCAGCATCTTCTCGAATTTTCTCCATGACAATGAGGAGCCAACGTGACAAATAGCTGTCACTTTTTTGTAAACAGGGTGACCAAATTAAGAAAAAAAAAACTGGTTCCATTTTAACTTTTGCCTTTAATGTGAATAATAGAAAGCTTTAAAATGATACTAAATATTAAATTATTATTTTAATAATTTTGAAAGGAATAAAATAATGAGTAATACTTTATAGTTAGTATAATCAAATAAATAAAAATAATTAAATTATTTCTGCATAATTGAAAATATAGAATAAAAAGGGATGTTGTAAAATATCATTACAACAATACTACATATTTATATGTAGTATGTAAGCATGTTTAAAAATTTATACAATGAAATGAACAATCAAAAAATTTTAATTAATGAAAATTTTTAAAAACTTTTATAATTTTATTTCTTAAATTGTAAAACGTAAAAAAATAAAAACTTTATTTTTTTTTTATTATAATTTTTTAAAACTGATAAAATATTTTTGTAATTTTTAGAAAACTTATTTTAAATTTCTTTCTAACTTGTAAATATAATTTATCTAATAAAATATTTGTTCTTACATAAAATATAGTATATTATGAAAACATAGTATATTTTTTTAACTTGTAAATAATTTTGAACTAATAAAATAATTGTTCTTACATAAAACATAGTATATACTACATATCTATATGTAGTATGCAAACATAAAAGCATGACTAAAAAATTTTACAATGAATAGTTTAATTTAAAAAAAAAATAATTAAAAACATTTTTATTTCTGAAATCGTAAAATTTAATTTTAACTTGAATTTAAAAAAATTATTTCAAAATATATTTTTAACTTGAAGTGAAAACTTTTTTCTAAAATTGTAAAACTCTAAAAATATATTTCCACTAGATTTGAAATTTATTTCAAAAAATATTTTTAACTTGTAAATATAATTTTATTAAATTGCAAAAGTAGAAAACTTTTATTTTCATTATTAAAAATATTAATAGCTTGGAATTCATTTTAAATTCAAAAATTTGTACATATACATTTTGATTAGGTAATTGTTAATTTGTTTTTTTTCATTATAGATTGTCATAATTGAAAGATAGACTAAATGAATAAACATGTACATTTAACAAACAACAACAAAATTTATTATTTAAACAATACATTTTATATAGTTTCTACATTGGTGTTACATAAAAAGTTTGTACTAACACATCCAGTTCCGTTTAAAAACATAGAAACAACATAATCGAAATTCACTAACATTAATACCGTGTCCCCTAGCTGATTAAACTTTTCGCGATTATTAAATGTGAAACATGTACGAAGACTCATGCTTTCGTGTTCAAAATTACATCCTACGCACTCTTAAATTTGTTTTAAAATAGTCAATACATTACTCTCAATACAATTGATGAGCTTTGAAAATAAAGCAGATTCATTTTCGGTGGTTACGTCGCTTAGTCTAGATTTTTGCTTAATTAAGCGTGGTAGATAATTTGCATACGTGTGTTACAAAAGCTTCTTGTTAAAATGATGAACTTTATCTTTCAAATTTAATAATTGGCAATCGTTTAAGTCAAAATGTGAAAAATTCATCAAGTTTTTAATTCGCATAGTGCTATTATTGTGATTCATTACCAACACAGTATTATTAGCAATAAATGATGAGGATTTATATTTCAAATTAAAAGCAAAAAGTTTCAATTGAAATTCATACCACGTATTAATGTCCATCAAAAGTCTATGTTTCGTCATCATTCCTTCATTAGTATTCACATTGCGTTTAAACTCCCCGATATACATATAAAATCGTTTGATGTGATGTTTTAAAATTAAATAAACACAATCACTCAACTTGATTTCAATCACGTTAAAATTGCGTGATTTGCCTTTGGGTATGTCTTTCATAAGAGGACCTTGTACTGTATTCAAAACAGCATTTGTTGGTTCTTGTGATGATGAAATTGAGGTACTTAGGGGAAGGAAGGATTAAAAAAATTTAAAATCTAGGTCATTAAAAATAGTGTCCAAAAAACTCATAGTAGAAGTTGTGTCGTCATCATTTTGAGTAAATATTGGGGTCGTCGAATCCATATCGAACATGGGTTCTGCAGCATGTAAATCCTTGTTTGGGAGTAATGTTGAACAGCTCTCGTTTGAATTACAAAATTCTAAACTTGGGAGATTTAATTCCTTCATATCAGTATCCAAAGATGATTCTAAACGTTGATACTTTGTTACGCAATTCATTTCTAGGGGAGATCTTTTCATCGTATTTAATTCACAAGCCATTTTAAATATCAAACAGTATGTGGTGTAGTCCGATCAAAAATCAACAGTAAACTGATTGAGGTGATTTCAAACGATTATTAACATAAGATCAAATAAATGACGGTTTCAGTTAGAAACGATCACATTAATTTAAAAAAAATTGAGACCGACTAAATTTTCAAATTGTCGACTGAGTCGAAAAGCATGACTATTGCTAGTATAAATATTTCATCATGTTAGATATTTTTCAAAACTTGAGAATGGCAACACACGATGAGTGAATCACAAGTTCAGTACAAATAATAATTTTATTCACATGAAATTAATTAAAATATATAGTGGAAGTTATAATTATACTTATATGAAATGGATTAAAAATAATGAGTGGATAAATATAGTCAAATGATAATTATACTCAAATTAATTATATTCAAATGAAATTGATTAAAATAAAATAGTGAATAATTATATTTATATGAATTCAAATCAGCGATGGTTTCAGTTAAAAATCGGTATCAAGTAAATTTTTCAAATTGATGATCAAACCGAAAAGCATGATTAATGCTAGCATGAATATTTCATCATGGTAGTTATTTTTCAAACTTGTGAATGGCAACACATGGAAAATGAAACGCAAATTCATTATATATTTTCTCATGAAATTGATTAAAATAAATAGTGTGTGGATAATTAAACTTATATGAAATGGGTTAAAATAATGAGTGGATAAATATAATGAAATGATAATTGTATTAAAATGATAATTATACTCAAATTAATTAAATTAATTATTTTTTAATTAAACTTAAAAAAATATGTAATAAAGATAACAATAATTTAAATAACTTCCTTTTCTAATCCCTCTAAACAAAAGTAATAGAAGTTGATTGTTTAAAATAGTTTTTATTATGATGTAGTCATACTCATATGAAATTGAATAAAATAATGAATGGATAAATACTTCATTTAATACATCCCCTCAAAAATGATGAGAGTTGATTAAATTAAATAGTAGATAATTAAATTCATTTACAATTATTAGTAATGCTACTAATTAATATTACTAAAACTTTATTATTATAACTTTATTATTTTAACTTTATTAAAATATACTTCAATTTTGCATTGGTTTCAAATTAATAGAGTGAGTTAAATGAAGAAAACTTAAAATAAAATGTTTTCACAAAATATTATTAGAGTTTCATTCACTTAGAAAAAAAAATTCAAGTTCATTTGTAGTGAAAGCAATAAAATACCAAGACATCTTGTTAAAATAAAAACATACAAGTTTTTTTCAAATGAGGAAAATTTTATTTTTCGTTAGTTACAAAAATGTTTGCATATGTATAATGAAAGCATATGTCTATTTCAAATCATTGAAAATTCGATATTTGAAAAAGATATTTCATTTTGCAAAGTTCTTAATTGAAGTGTTAATTCTTCTAATTGCTTAATCAATCCATTACGCTATTCCAATTTAAGTTGGGTGGGTGAAAGATGACTTTTTCTGTGTTCAGCTAAGTCGAATTTATCATAAAAAATTTGATCACAATCATCACATTTGAATTGCTTGGAAAGCTCACTTTTCTTCGAAATGATATGAATTTTAAGATGATTCCTTAAGTCCATCTTCCTCGAAAACGTTTCTCCACATTCTTCACATTTATGAAATTTTCCGGCTTTAATGTGAATTAGCAAATGCTTTCGTAATTCACATTGTTGAACAAATGTTTTCTTACACTTGTCACAACTCAAAGGCTTTTTTTCTAAATGAAACTTTGTGTGTCTGATTAACACACTCTTTCTTAAAAAAGATTTACCACATGTTTCACATTGGTACATGGTAGATGTTATGCGATGAATTATCATATGTTCCATTAAAGAACTCTTTCGAAAAAACAACATTCCACATACGTCGCACATAAAAAGTTTTTTTTCTAAATCAATCTTCATATGTTTTAAAAACTCGTGTTTCTCGTAAAATTCTTCTTTACATTTTCCACAAATATAAGGCAATTTAAACTGTTCTGATGAAGCAGGAATACTTTTACTAATCGAAACGGGCACATCTTTTATCTCCTGTTCACTCATCTTATCCGAATTGACGACAATAGTCATTGTGCATCCTTAATAACATCCATGTTCATTTAAAAACTCTTTTAACTTTGCGATGGCAAAAATATAGCACGTGTAATCAAAACAGTATAAAACAGAATAATGACATGAAATGAAATCCAACTACATTTAAATCAATGTAGGTGGCGCAACAGAAAAAAGAAGATCACGTGATAACTATTTAATACATAAACTGTTGTGTTCATTTAATAAAAATAGTTAAGTGTACAAAATGAATCATTTTATAAATTTATTTATTTTTAATTAACCTGTTTTTATCATTAAGTGATTAACTTTATTGTGAATCCTACTGAAATGCGAGTGTTACAAAAAAAAAAAAAAAATATGATTCATTTCTTAATTGTTAGTTAATTAAAATAGTGAGCCATTAAAAAAATTCGTTTTCCTAATACAATGGAATAAAGAACCATTAACTTGTTTTTCACATAAAGCAGAAATACGGTTTATCATTACATCTAGATTAGAAACAGCACATCCTGTTTATTTATGATCGAAACAACAAACACACAAATAGATATGACCCCAAATCTTTGAAAATTGAAGAACTGAGGAAAAAACCTGTTTCAGTTTAATTATGTATCATTTTAATGCCTTTGTGGCACAATTGGTAAGCGCAATTCACCGTTAATTAAAAGGTTGATGGTTCGAATCCATCCAAAGGCGAATATTTTTTAACTAAAATCCACAAATTTTGTTACAGTATAAGTAAAAAGAAACATTCTGGGTGAGTGATAATAAAAAAATTTATTAACTACTCGAGAAAATCGTGATTTTAAAAATATCATTACACTAAAATTTCATTACTTTCCTAAAAATCCAGTTTATAAATTATCTTTTCGTTCAAATTACTATACTTTTCCGAAGTTGAAATAGGCGTTATTAAATCTAAGAAATTGGATTAATTTCTCGAAGTACATAATATACAAAAATTGAATGTTTATTTCTGTAAATTCAATGGCAACAGTCTTTAATTTCGTTCAGTACATAATACAGTAGCAACACACTGTTAATAGTTTTCCACAATGATGAAATAAATACTAAAATGAATAAATGTTAGCAAAACCTAATCATCCGAAATTTAAATAATTTCTCGAAGTGCATATTAAAAATATAATGTTTATTTTTCATTTTTTCTATATTCAATGGCAACACTTTGTTAAAATTTCTACTAACGTAAAATCTTTCTGCTGCTCATTTTTAAAAGAAGTCGATACAAAACTGAAAGAAAGCAAATTCAATTAAAAAAACATTATGGCCCAATGGTTAAAGAAAACCCAATGGTTAAAGAAATAATCTAATAATGGGAAGATTGAAGGTTCGAAACCAGGCAATTAGGTAAACTGATGTATGAACTTGTAGCAAGGGGATAATAATAATTACCAATCTTAAGTTCTAAATGAAATTTTTCAAGTTTCCATCTAGATTCTCATTGCAGAAATTCGAATAATGGGAAGTTTATGGGGTTCGAAACCCGTAAGGAAAACAGTTCTAATATGACAAACCCAGCGTACTCAGGACGATACAAAATTAAACTGTGTTTAATCCTTTCCAATGCAATCAGATCTTCATCAAATGACTTAAAACTAGATGAGACTTCTTGTTTTTTTCATTAATGCAAAACATAACATTTCTTCTTTTTTCGAAGATCCATTAAAGTTTTTTCCAAAAAAGTTTTTCATTAAAACCTTTCATTAAGAATACAAATTAAATTTAAAAAAAGAACCCTCATCTAATAATACAAGCCCAGTTAAATCATGATAAAAGTAATCTACTATTTTTGACAAAGTTCAAAACAAACGAAGAATTAAATATGATACAACACGTAAAAATTTTCTCTTTCAAAAGAAAGAAAAAAAATCAAATTTTTCAGGGGGGAGGGGGGGCGTTCTACTCTAACATACCATCTCAACACGCAGGAGTCACCATCTCAACACGCAGGATTCACTCTTTCCTACACTGTACTCTAGTATGATAATCAACAATAAGCCCCCCTCAAAAAATAAGCCCCCCAAAAAATTTTAGCCTCCTACTCTAACATGACATCAAAAACACACAGAAGTCACCATAGCAACAAGCAGGAGTCACCATCTCAATACGCAGGATTCACTCTTTCCTACAGCATATTCTTTATTATAATCAAGCATAACCCCCCCCCCCCCCCAAAAAAAAAAAAAAAAAAAAAAAAAAAAAAATTTCCTTCCTACTCTAAGACGTCAACACAACATGCAGGAGTCACTCTTTCCTACATCATACTCAGTATGATATTCAGCACGCAGGAGCCTTGCTCCTACTTGCGGCCGTAGAACCCCCATTCTTCCTCTACTTATGAGGTTGCACGGGGCCTTAAATTTTTAATTAAGTAAATTTTAAACATGCTAATATTTCGAATTTCATAATGAAATTTATACAAGAGAAAAAAAAATATGACAAAATTAATATATTTTCAAAAATTCCGATTTTTTAAGGACCTATTAATAATAATAATAATATTCTTTCATAATTTTTAAAAACTTTAAATATCTAGTCTAGTCTGGGAGGGGCTTCAGCCCCCTTAGCTCTCCCGTGGGTGCGCCAATGGTAAAGAGAACTAACAACATTTAAATAAGCACTGAAGATGGCCATGTGAATTTGGCTGAAAATATTTTGGGATTTTGATGGGGTTTTAAGGGATTTTTAAGGTGTTTTAATGTATTTTAAATAATTTTATATTATATGTATGCACCTACAAGAAATTTTAGTACATTTTATTTGTGCTTTACATGAATTTTATTTATTTACTCAAGGTGAATTTAGCGCTAGAATTTTAACATTCCTTTATTGAAAATATTAATTTTAAAGTGTTTTTCATTTTATGTGTTACATGCGATAAATAGCCAAATATTCTTAAGGGTTGAAATTTTCTACGCGTTACAACAACAATGGATTTAATTATGCGCCAAAATACACTCTCTAAAATAGGCCAAATGGCTGTGAAACTGCAACTATTCTATTTTAACACTGAAAAGGAGAAAATAAAATATAAATAAAAAATTAGCTTGTAATAATTTAAATAAATACGCTTTTATAAATTAATAGTTTCACATTAATTAAATTATTATCATACTTCGAGAAATCAATTTAGAAATTCTAGAAAGATAGTTTAAATAATGTTTACTTGTCCTTCTTCTTAATTATATCTTAAAAAAGAAACAGATTAAAAATCATAACTTTTTAAAAATAAATTCATGAGCTCGCGCTTTCTGTCAAACGTAAATTAGAACGATGAATTTTCATATTTGGTGCCTACGTCATATTCAGGTATTTTATCCGAAAAGTTTGGAAAAATCATGAATTTCAAGATAAATATTAACTCCTCAAAAAAGAATGTTAAAAAAAGAAGCATTTATACATTTAGTTTTATTATTTATTTTTTACCAAATGCATATTCTGCCTTCGAATATTCTTAGAAAGTTTAAACAGCACTTTAGTAGAAAAGATCTTTAGGTGCATTCATCTAGGATTAAGAAATAGTCTTCTTTTCGGCAGTTAAAAGAATATTTAACACTTGTTCCCAAATTCATTATTATAAAATACTTTACAATATAAGTATTAAAAAAAATACTTACTAATTCGTTTCCGTTCAGTTTGGAAGCAGAAACAGTCGGCAAATAAATAGTGTCTCTGGAAAACACGCAGATAAAATTAAATACAGTTTGAATTAATGTAATTGATAGAATTTTAGATATAAAATAAAATGAAATATTTATTTTCACTGTACACTTCGGTAATGTAGCATATAGACCGGGAGCGAGCTACATGAAGCATCACCACATCGAGTTGATGCCAGAAATTCCAGGATTAGTTAAAATTCGATTTGCATATTGAAATGCCACTGGTCTGCCAAGTCATATCTCGGTGGAAAACACCTGCAAACCCGATTTAAGTGGTTGACTGGCAGGTTTACCATTGTGTTTTAGTTCTCAGGTTTATAATGCGTTTTCCTGCACCGATAAGTATGAAAATATACACTGTTAAAAATCTGCAGCATTTGCTGTATAGTCACTCCGCCACTATTATAGAATATCTCTTTTCTGACCAACGAGAATGCTCCATAATATAGCCAAGTAACAGTTTTCTATACGAGCTTTGATGTGACTATGCAGCAAATGCTGCAGATTTTTAACAGTGTATATTTTCATACTTATCGGTGCAGGAAAACGCATTATAAACCTACAGATCAACCACTAGAATCAAGTATGCAGGTAGTTTTCACCAAGATATGACTTGGCAGACAAGTTACATTTTAATATGACAATCGAATTCTGTCTAATCCTAGAATTCCAGCTGTCAACTCTATGCGATGATGGTTTGTTCAGCCGGCACGGCGTCCGGTCTAATAGCTTACAAAGAACTCTACTACTTAAACATACTCTTAGGGCAAAGTAGAGTAAAACCGTACAGCCGGGTGAAAACCTAATTTCGCTGTTTCACTCTTGTTTCACTCTTGTTTCACTCTTCCTAATTTCCCTGTTTCCCTGCGGCCCTCTAGCATCTAAACATTGAAATAGATACAGGCAAAAAAAAAGCAGCTATAACGGTATATCCCTACAAGCATTTGTGTATTTTCTCTGTTGGAAAATTTATTCCATCCCTTTTTTTTTTATGTTTGCTATTTTTCAAAATTTTTAAATATGAACTTATTTTACCTCTTCGCTACTGAGTATTAATGTAATATTATTGATTATTACTAACTTATTTCTACTCCAGTTTGATTTTAGAGCAACAGTTTTAATCTATTTGCATTATTTCGAATCTTAGTGAGGCATCGAAGCATATCATTCTGAGATCGTAATTGCTATTGCTAGGGTGATTGCAAAAGTTCGTGCCCTATTTAATAGATGGCAGAAACATACAGTTTTGACCGTGCTGATGTTTTTTTTTTATATAACCATATTGTTAACTGACAGTTATCTACATGTATCATGAGTGAATATAACGTTAAAAAAAGTTTTTCAAATTAATTTGTGTGCAAGCATAATATTCAAAATGGAAAATGAAAAGTTACATTTTCGTCATGCTATGTCATAATTAGTTTAAAACAGGAGGGGGTGTTGGACGTGCTGTAAATTATTTGGATCGTGCTCCCGCTCTTAGGACAGTTAAAATGTTATTTTGTCAATTTCGAAATGATTATTTCAATGTGAACGATAAAATTCGCTCTAGGCAACCTTCTGGCATTGATAATGACTTAATCCGTGATTTAGTGAATAATAAACCACGGATAACTACTGAAGAGATTGCTGAGAGACTAAATGTTGACAATTCGACTGCATTTAGACATTTAAAACAATTTCGGTGCACTTTGAAACTCGATGCATCGAAAAGAAATTTTGCAATCACCCAATATGTTCGAGAATCATTAATAAAACGGGAAAGAACGGAGTTAGGGAGTGAAGAGGTTGAAGTTATTGAAAATCATGAGTGTTTCATATTTCAAAAGGATTTATCTCCCACAATGAAAAGGTTGATAGTATGTATAGGGGCAGTTTTATGACTTGCTTTGCGATCCTGATTCTCTTGGGGTTAAAACCGAATATCTTTATGTGGGAAAAAAGATATAGGAAAAGAATAAATGAAGAGCCCGTAAACAATGCTTAAAGAAAAGGTAGTCAAGACTATAGGGACAAGATTGATTATGATTTTTTTAAGCTGATAAAGATGTGAATTTCTTTTCAGCGATTTATCAAATTGTATTGAAGATAGTAATTATCAATTTGTCATTAAATATTAAGCCATTAAAGTTATAATTAAAATATCATTAGTTTAATTCCTCAGTTAAAGTTGCAAACTAAAATATATTGTTCCTTTTTCAAAGAAAGTGTTAACTTTTTCATTTATTGTAACATTAACCTAAGCATGCAGTCTTATCCTACCGCCGAGATGATTTGATGATGTGACTTTTTATAACTAATCATTTATTAATAAGATGTGATGTACTAATCATGCATTTAAAAAAGTATTATTATACAACGATAAGTGTTAGGCATTACGCAAAGTTACAATTAATTCCTATCAAGAAGAAGCTAATGATAAGGTATGCGATTTTATCCCACTTTTCTCTCCTTTAATAAATAATATATTAAATTTAAAAAATCAAAAAACCCGACTGCGTAAAAAGCAAACTAATTAATTATTTCTTATCAAGGCGAAACTATTTTTTTTTTATTATTTACCAATTTTTTTATTTACTTGCATTGATGACTTTTAAGTTGTGTTTAATTGTTAGTTCCTATATATAAACACTGTTTTGATGAGGCCTATATAGATGTCTATCATGGTTAGAGTTGTAGTAAAGCTGTAGATCCTTCTTACACAATTTCCATGTGGTGTAATATTTAAACGGGGCATCTGACTGCAAGATAGTCAATGAAACATCGTATTCCTTTTGAAAGACCTATTCAATGATATGCCACTGAACAGGATGTGTAAAAATTTTTTTTCGTCTCTACCGCCATTTTGTATTTCACGGCTGCCATTTTGAATTTATAAAAACAAAACCTATCCTATAACCATCGGACGGATAAGAAGAATCGATAGAGACCTCATTCATTAAAATCCCTCCAGCCATTGGGATGTTTCGAGGGTATAAAGAAATCCACTTACCCAGATACGTGTGAAACACATAACCCTTCTTGGCAATCGGGTAATAAGTAATGTAATATAAATCGTTAAATATTATTTATTCATTTAATTACGAACTGGAAGAATTTTTAAAATACTCACCTGCAAGGCAATCCACAAATGGATCTACAATAATTCACAGTTCCGCTTTCTTGTTCTTGGGCACACTTCAGTTTCTCTGAAAGCAAAGGGCGAATATTGCGTTAGAATAAAAATGTATATTTTGGAGAAATAAGGATGCACGTACTTTCCTCTTTTCTCACTCGCTCACTTACTCACTCACTCGCTCAAACACTTGTGAATTCATATGGAAAACAAATCGGGCGTTGAGAACCAGAATGAACTATCCAGCATTTTCGTGAAAAAGGGTTTGACATCCACACTTCCCCGAACGTCGCTGAGACGAACATTAAGCTCGAAGCCACAACAGTTTTTTTTTGTTTGTTTAAGGCAAATGTCAGATGAACGTCTTTTTGCACGCTTTTTCCCTTACGTATTATCCCTACACAATGCTAGCGGCATTGTGTAGAAATAATAAGTAAAGAAAAAAGCGTGCAAAAAGACGTCCGTCTGACATTAGCCTTAGAGTCCCGAGACCGATCCTCCCTGCTTTTCGATGTGTTTGGTTTGATGGAAAAAAGGATGGGTTTTGAATTTGTCCGGTTTCAGATTTAATTTTTTTTTCTTTTCTTCAAGGTTTCCAAGAGAGAGTCTGAGCGTAAGGGACGCTCGTGAGTAAAGGGCAGTCGAAGTGTGGGGACGCTCAGAAACGCCACGCTCCGTGAATTCTGCAGCGGTCGGCCCGACCACCCTCCCCCGTCCACCATCGATATGAAAATTAAGCTTGAACCCGCAACGGTTTTTTTTCGATAGTTTCTTACCAGGTGTCCCGCGTAAATCAGGGTTCTAAATGCTCTAGAAACTACTAATTTCTTACAGTTTATTTCGTCATTTTTAATCGCAGATAATTCTGCCGTTAGGTAAGGCAAAGAAAATCATTTTAAAATACTGGTTTCCAGAGCATTTGGAGACCCAATTTACGCGGGACACCTGGAAACACTAGTTTGAAGTGTCAAACATTGTATGTCATGCCATCTATTAGCTGAATAGTGACTTTTATTAATTTCGAAACTATTCTAGTGACAGGGCTAGTTAACAAATGCTCCAACATAATTTCGATATCAAGTTGCCATTGTAAGAGTTGATCAAGTGGCTTGTTGTACTCTAGTAGAGCCAACTTAATCATCATATGCTTGCTCAAGGAGCTTGGTCTCCTCTGATACTGACAGAACTGGCCTAAAGGAGTTTGGCAAAAATTTGTACACATTTTTGGAAGCAATTTTCTCGAAATCACAGCTGGTCACATTCGTCTATTTTGATTCTTGACGCCTCAGATGATATTAAAATCCCCTTTCTGGGAAATTACTGAAGCGAGTTAATTTTGTATCTATAGTTTTGGCTTTAACTAAACTATAAATTGATCGTTCGGCAGGAATAAGATTAGAAAATGAAAAATTACGCTCCCATAGGTCTGTATAAAAATACATCAATATCAGCTTTTTTCTATTGGATTTCGCAACTGTTGTTACCACTTTAAAGCTACCGTAATTTCCTTGCTGTGCAATGACAATGTTCTAATTGATAAAATCGATACAATGAGCACCTTCAACCAGGCTTTGTAAGACAGTAAAGACATTTCAAACTGGAAGCATGTTGCGATCGAAACCGTCACAGTTCCAATAACGTGCATATTTTACGTGGCCGTAGTCCAGGGGTTAATCTTGTCTACTACGCATAACAGTGAGCATTTCGAGAGATAGCGCATCTAACATCTAACAACGTTTTAACTATACTGTGATGATTTAGTGAATTAACTTAGAGATATGTTATTAGAAATAATAATCTCTTCAGAGAAAAACATCATAACTCTCCTCAATTAATTATTACTACATGCTGTATGTACAAATATCAATAACTGTCAACATCTCACAATTCCCAAATCATTTTAAAGAAATATTACTTGCTGATTACCTCCAACAAATCATCTAAATAAACATTTATCTTTCAACGCAGAAAAACTTAACAAGGACATTTCAATTAAAGTGCATAATAACTAATGTTTAAGTGAAGTGCTTTTTCCAGATATAAATAAAATTTATTATGGAATAAAAGACATTAAACTAAATAACAATTTATGAATCTAAAAAACCCATTATTTACGCAGATATTTTATATGTATTAATTTTTCTTATGTAGTTGAATCATGTAATCCAGAGTGAAAGGAGCAGTGTTGTTGAGCTCTATAATAAAATTTTTCTCTATATTTTAACTTAGTGCAGTGCTTTTTTAAACACCACATAATATAGATCTTTAAGCAATAACATGTGTTACGTCACCCTTTCCAATACCAAAGGATAAATTAATAAATTATTATGATGTGCTGAACAATAGAGGATACATAGAAAAATAAGTTTGACATAAGAATGAGCAGAAGACTAAAAGAGGTAAGCGATACTTTCTTGCCTAATTTATTATTGTGAAAAATAATGTTATAAACATTATTTCATAAAATATTCATCATGATTAGAAGCAAAAGCGGTTAGTTACTATCGAGTTACGATATTACGATATTTTATTACATATAACATAAAATTTTATTCCCAACCCGTAACACACACAGCAAACAATACTTCACAGGTACAATTTCACAGAAAGTCTTTTCAAAAGATGTACGCCGAAAAAAACTCCGGTCCGTTCCGAACTCCGGTTCGCGCAATCCGGTCCGTTTTTACTGGAAAACCTACGCTATAACAGCGAAGAAAACGAACTGCTTGCTGCGATTTCGAATGATGAATCCCCAACTGGTCCGGAGTGGTTTTTATGGTCCTTGAAACATACAATTTATTCGCTCATATCTTTCTGATATAACATCAAATATAAGCAAGTCGCTAAAATTACGACTTTTATAACGTCAAATGAAGTACTCTGAAGTAGAATAGATGTCTGGTCTGGGAAGTGTTATAGATTTTTATAAGATACTTACTGTTGCGTCTTTTCTCGGACTAGAAGGATTAAGGTTCTTTTAAGAACTCTAGTATTCGATCATTAATTAGTAAATGAAAACAATACGTCGCAATACATCAGTACCAAAACAACACTGAGCCAAAATTGGTTATATCTTGACTAAATACCATTATGTTTATTAAATATTGGCATGAGATATTGTCCTCCACTAATGTGCCATTCTGCCGTTAATTACAGGAAGAGACTCCATCTACCGCTGAAATCCTACTCATCAGAATGACGTCACGCATGATTAGAAGAAGCAGCCACCTACCACGTGCTGTTCCAGACAATTTAAAAAAAACCTAAAGTTAGCTCTTTTGATCTAATTTTTTCCTACTAAACGTAAGTGAATATTTTAAAACTAAGGTAAATTGTTATGTTTTCATATACCTATATGAATTCATCTGTTTATTGCGAATATTTTTCACGCGCATTTGCTTGATTTCGTTTTTGTTCTTAGTCTTGAAATTAACTGTTTTAAAAAATGGCGCAGTTGCCGTAATTGGGCCAATTTAAGTTGCTTAAATTGGACCAGATATGCGATAATAAATTTGAAAAGTAAGTAATGAATTTTTAGGACGGTACGCTTTGTACACTATTTTTTTTATATTTATAATGGATTAGTATCTCCATGCAAGTTTTTTTTTTTTGTATATCTGGATTAATTATTTTTATACAGTTTAGGCCTATGTAAACATAAAAATATTTTTACAAGTCTATGCAATAAATTTTGTTTGCAATGTCTTTTATCTTGTATGTAATTGTATTTTTTTCTTTGAATTCTTTATTCCTACGGCATATTTGATTTATAGAGTTGAATTCAAACATTTTCCTCCTGCAGGATATTTGTGATGGAAGGCTTTTTACAGTTCTGGAGGGTGGAATTATACTTTTTTTGCCATTAAAACGCATAAAATCCCAAACCTTGATGAAAATGTTGAAAAAGACATAGAAAACTGTCTGGAAGAAAAACACCCGTGACAGCAAAAGGTGTTAAAGATGTAGGAAACAAAAAGTAGACAGTAAGTTGGGAAGAAATTGATCTGCAACAAGGCTGCAGCTACAAATCCTCTCCAAAAGCGAAAAAATCATTAGAAATGTTATTTTCCTTGCTAAATTCGGTTAAATCAAAGCACAGAGGGAAGCAAAAAACAGTTGCGTTAACATCATCGCCATATAAACTAAACCTTGAAATGAAAAAAAAAGACAAAAAGGAAGTTTTCACAGCACAAAAGCAATTGGAACATCGAGTTTTAAAAAATAGGCGTAATGCAATTAGAACGAAAATGATGGAAGAGAAGAACTACAAACATAATGTAAAGAAAACTTCTGTTGCAAAAAAAAAAAGTCTGACAATTCAGAATCTAAAAAGAAAAATCTATACAGTGATGATTAGTTTTGCCTAATTTGTAAGAAAAATAAAATAGCAGAAACGATTCAGTGCTCAGATTGCCATATACGGTTCCGTGTTGTGTGCGCTGGAAAACAAAAACAATAAACAAAATTCATATATAAGCTTTGCATCACTCCTTATATGATATTCAAGTAAATGACAATTAGTTCCATAATTTCTATTCTTAATTACTGATAACTTTGATTTATATTTTGAATACATTTTGATTTAAAACAATTACTCTTATTTTCAGATATTTGATTTCGTTATATTTCATTGCTGTTAATTTGTTTGATTGTTTCATTAATCGCAAACTTTGCTTTTAATAAAATTAGTTATATTCCCTAGTCATTAAAACAACCTGATATTATTTGGTTCAATTTAGGAGACTGGGGGTCCAACTTAGGCGAACAGTTGCTGAATTTGGACAACTTTTTACAACTTTTTCAAATTAAAATAAAATTTAAGATTTTCAAAAAGAAATTGACCTAAATATTTATTTAGTTAATAGATGAATAGATTGACCCTGTGTAATGAGCAGATATTCCAAAAATTAAGTGAGTTACACCTGAAAATAAGTGAAGTGGTCCAAATTCGGCTACTCTCCCCTATGTCCTTTTCTATTGTCCTATATTTGAGCATTACAAATATGCATAAAAAATAGGCTAGAACATATAATTTGCCAAATAAAAAAATACCTATTTTAAAGAAATCTACTAGCTAAGATTATAAGTTATTTATTTGAATTTCCGATAGAAAAAATATAAATTAACTTTCTTTTTACATTTCGCCACCTTGAGTAATGAAGAACCTATAAACATCGAAAAAAAATTCTTCATTTAAGCAAATAAATATCCATCTTGTTCTGTCATCCTTCGGTAACAGATAAAGGCATATATAGATAATTATTGGTATGCAGTTCCCATTTCACAGGGGCAAAAAATTATACAAATTTATTAAAATTAGAGGCGTCCTAAATTTAGAACGCTACGCATAAATGGGTTAAAATGGAGACATAATACTGACTAAATAAGGACCAATATCAATTTCTCGTAAACATATATCATTGTCTAAATAAAAATAAAATTTTAATATCTTTTTCCTCAAAACTGTACTTGAAATAATTTGCCATTCCGCGGAAACAATTTATCAAA
This sequence comes from Maratus speciosus, assembly GCA_963932465.1. NCBI lineage: Eukaryota > Metazoa > Arthropoda > Arachnida > Araneae > Salticidae > Maratus > Maratus speciosus. The sequence goes on from OZ010789.1 coordinate 316,937,878, forward strand.
GCTAAATTCAGAGCATGTATTTTAAATCAACAAAATTTCTAGTTACATATTTACCTGCATTATCATCCTTTTCGTAAGGCAAAGTTTCATAAAATAAGCTTAAATTTTTTGTTATAAATTGACATCTTTGAAACTGAAAATGTTGAGAGCAACCAACAGTACACATCTGAAAATAAAATTTATGAACACTGTTGTCTGAGACATTTACACATTTCAATTTCACTGTAACATTATAAAAAATATTAAATTTTAAATTATTAAGATTTTTTTGTAATTATTGAATTTTAATATATGTGTTCAAATAAAAGAAATGTAGAATATCCTGCTTTTCAGATGCTTTTTCAAAAAAATCAACAAATCCAGGATAGATTTGTAATTTTAAAATAATTTAATTCGAATTTCTTGCATTGAGACACTGTGAAAATATATATATTATCTTTTTAACTGGGATTTGCATTTTTTCGGTTGAAAAAATAATTTGTTTTTTACATTTTTCTGTTCCCTATAGACTTCAGATTATCCGTGCTCAACGATTTAGCCAAATTCGAAGTCCCTTCGTAGTTATTGCGTGTTTTAGTACAACGCGTCGGTTGCTTACACTGTTTTGGAGCAATATAACCGCATTTTACGCAAAATGGCTTTTTTTAAACTGGGCGAGATCAGAACGCAAAAACTATTAAACTGATCTTACTACTTTTTTTAAATTAAAGATGATATATTTTATTGGAGATTGATCCCCTTTGAAGCATTTTCATAAAAAATAAATATTTTTAGAAGCACGTCAAAGTTTGAAAAAGGAGCCAAAAATAGACATTTTTTTTCAAATTGCTGCCACTTTGTTGATTTTCAAGTTTGCGATCTGAAAGTGGTTGAAGCTGCAGACAATATCATCTACTTTCCTAATCCAGAACGGAAATTTATTGCAGACGACCCTGTCGATCAATAGGATCCCGTCCTATTGGCAACACACGGCGGCCACGCTAAGGCATCCACCTACACAATTCGAGTCATGTCATCCAATATTTTTTAAAAAAATTTTGAAATATGTAATAACAAATAACATGCAAAAAATTCAGAACTGAAATCTTTATTTCTATTCCAGAAAAAAAAAATTGCTAAAAAACACCCTTTTCTCAGCCTTCTACAGGCAAAACATCCCTTAAACGAAAAAAAAATTGTATAATGTGACACTCTATTTTTTAGAGTATTGTTTTATTTAAAGAAAATCTTGTGTAACATACTGCATTTTTAAAACTTACTCGAGATGTTAGCCGACGATAATGCGTACCTCGCCATGGAAGACTTAAATAATCTGTACAGTTAGTTTTGTATGGAAGAGGGAGCAGAATGACAGTTGACTGAAATAGAAAAAAAATATAAAAAAAAGTCTGTGAATAAAATATTTCAATTTTAATGTACACTCAGGGCCTGGTTACTGGATAGGTTAACCAGGGCATGCCTTGTGTCCACTGCAGATGGGGGCTTAAATGATTTTGCCCATATTTTTTGTTTATAAAAACAGTTTAAATTAGGTATGTTGCAAACAAAATATTTGTATTAGAATTAGTTTTTAAGAAATGTTTAAAATGAAGAGATATTTAAGCTATTATAAGTTTAAAAAGAAAATATAAGTTAATGAGTTTTAAGAGAATTTTTTCATAAATGCGGGAACATTTCCAAATACTCCCCAAAAAAGTTCCTAACTACACTATATGGCCAAAGATGACCGCTCACTTGCAATTTTAGACGTTTTCTTAAATATCTAGAAAAATACATGAGGAATTGTCTTGAAACCCCAGGTATGTAAACAGAGTAGTACAGGTCATATATTTCCGTGAAGTTTTTTTCCCGAAACCCCATAGGGGATTGTCAACAAACTGAAAAAGAACGAATATCTTTCGGATAACCCTATAAAAACTAACATCGCAAAAGCATTCAACACAGTAGATCATGATTAAGTGTCTTATTGCAATAAACTGTGTTTATTTTTATGAGAATAGCATGTATATTTGTAGAAAAATTACAGTTTTTATAAAAAGAGTCCCAAAAGTTTTTTGCTTTTAATTTGTAGAGATCTTAATTTAAAACAAAGTTCTTTTCAGAAAATATGACAAAGAACATTGTACACAATACCCTGCAATCAGAATTTAAAAATATTAAAAATTGGATGAAAAATGAGCAGGTTTACAAAAAAATGTTTCACTGCGCATGCGCGAATGCAATCAAAATATAATGTGCATAATGTATTATCTAAGTGTATAGTGCAACTTTTGTGAAAGTCTCAAAAACATAGCTTGAAAATTCTGAAAATATTCGTTGATAGAATAAGCTCGAAATCCGTAGTTCCCAAAATTAAGCAAAAATATGAGGGGCTGTATCCAAATACTGTAGTACATGCTTTATTGTGTATGCTATATAGGCACTAATGGGTATATGGATAGAACCCCTCATCTTTTTGCTCCATTTTGGGAACAACGGATTTGGAGCTTATTCTATCAACGAATATTTTCAGAATTTTCAAGCTATGTTTTTGAGACTTTCACAAAAGTTGCACTATACACATAGCTAATATATTATGCACATTATATTTTGATTGCATTCGCGCATGCGCAGTGAAACATTTTTTACTAAACCTGCTCATTTTTCATCCAATTTTTAATATTTTTAAATTTGGATTGCAGGGTATTGTGTACAATGTTGTTTGTCATATTTTCTGAAAATAACTTTTTTTATATATTAAGAACTCTACAAATTATTAGCAAAAAACTTGGCAAAATTTGGGACTATTTTTATAAAAAACATTAATTTCTATACGAATATACATGCTATTCTCATAAAAATGAGCACAGTGCCTTGCAATAAGGCACTTAATCATAATCTACTGTGTTGAACGCTTTTGCTACGTTAGTTTTTACAGGGTTATCCAAAAGATATTCGTTCTTTTTCAATTTGTTGTCGGCCCCGTATGGGGTTTCGGGAAAAAATCGTCATGGAAATATATGACCTGTACTATACTGTTTACACACCTGCAGTTTCAGGTTAATTCCTCATGTATTTTTCTAGATATTTAAGAAAACGTCTAAAATCGCAATTGACCGGTCACCTTTGGCCATATAGTGTATTATTTTGGTTTGAGATGGGCTCTGAAAAACGGCTGGGACTTGATTCTCAGATTACCTTAAGCAGGTTCTAGGTAGACTGTTGAAAATCTTAAACAAAATTTTCAGTTATTCGACCATTTTCACAAAAAACTGTTACTTCATTATATTTTGAAGGTATTATGGTCATATTATTGACCACATTATGATCAGGATCAATTAAAATTACGATTAAGTAATTGTTATTCTTAAAAACGGTCGAATGACAGGACAGTTTGCTGCAAATTTTTAACAGTGCAAATTGCCCATTCGACCGTTTTTAAAGATAAGGGTTACTTGACTCATAATATTGAGCGTATCTGACCGCTGACCAGATAAAGGTCAGAATAAAGTTAAATTACCGTTACGTAACTGTTTTCTATAAAAGCAATGGAATGACTGGACAGTTTGTTGCAAATTTTCAAAGGTGTACTGTTAAAAATCTGCAAGAAATTCATCGGTCACTGGCCCGTTTTTATTATAGAAAACGTTTACATCGTAAATGTGGAATTCTTAAGCGTATGCGAATGACGTCATTTTACATAAAATAAAAGCGTGTGATTTAAGTCTTAAAATTGAAATATGTTTTGTACTATTTATATATACATATATTTTTCTTTCAGCGGGGGCGACACTAAATTCTAAAAAAGCAGAATTCCTGTTTTCTAGTGTTTTTTTTTTTTTTTTTTTTTTTTTTGGGTGCAAGTTTACTATTAGAATAGATGAATAGAGAAAAAACTATTTTCTTTTCTTTTTTGGATAAGGGAAGTTTTGAAACTCACGTCCTCATTTAAATTCTGAAACAGAATGAAAAATTATAGAGTTATTCATTACCTTAGAGACGGCTATGGAGTACGAAAGTCCAGCATTCAAAAGTAGACCTTCGGTGTGTATGTCTGGTAGAACCTTTTCATCATGAATCACCATTATCAAACCAGGACTCCTTTTTGATTCCATAAATTCTTCTGGCTCTACATCCATTACTAATATCAGTTCTAAAATTAAAATTTGCGTTTTTGGTTATCCATGATTTGATCGGCTTCTGAGCCCTCCATATAAAAGCATGCAGTAATTACAAAGCACGATATAATCCCAAAAGGCAAATTTTTAAAATAAATCATTGCACGTTTTGTGTGTTTAAAATGTCAAACTAGCTTGTCAAACAATGGATTACTCAATAAATGGAAAATGAGTGGAAACTTTCATATTAGCCATTTATAGTATTTATTGAATCTTAAGCTATTTTTCTTCTGTTGTTGTTTATTTTCCTTAAACATTACAATTACCTAAGAGGTGCTCATTACATTATTAATTATGACCAACAGGATTAGCTTTGCTTTAATAATTCTAAGACAATTCCAAACATTAAGAAAACATCAACCGAAACTGAGGCTTAAAAATGCAATGTTACTGGACACGCGATGTTTTTTGCATTAGAATTATTTTTTAAATCGCAAGAAGTTGCTGTTATTATTTTCTCTCGACTAATATAAAATCTGTTTCATCTCAAAAACAATTTTTTTAGCATGCTTCAACGTATTAACACTATTTATCATCGTATGTATGTAAAATTGTTGCAAGTCTGATAAAAAGCTAAAGAATAAAAAAAAAAAACCTGCATTTTCACAATTTTTAATACGGTGATTGAAGTGTTTTCAAAAAAAGGTAACATAAAGCTTTCAATGCAAATAGCTTGTCTATGGTAGTATGTAACAAGAAAAAAATCTTATCATCTTGGTGAACAGCAGAGACAAGCAGAATAAAAAGTCCTTCCGGCCAGCGCCGGGAGGAAGAGGTAGTTTTCATATTCCTTATTTTAAAAAAGCCAACTTATATTATTCAAACACACGAAGCTCAGTTTAGTGGAAACCGAATATAGGAGATTCAATACTAATTTTTATCAATACTAAATCATTATGAATGAGAATTTCGCGAAATTAGTCAGCTTTATCCAAGCTGCTTTTATTTAAAGTAACTTATATTTGGCTGCCAAATTCGGCGATTTCTTAAAGTGCCTGCCATTTTAAGACAACATGGCGGATGAGGCTAACCAGTGAACTTAGTCGAGACCTTGATAATTGCTGTGCACATGCTCACTCACATCGGAATCGGTTGATATATACAAGTGCTGTCGCAGGCAAAAAATCAGATTTTTCAAAATGTCACCCACATTAGAAATTGAAACTGCTATATCTGAGCCATTTTTTAAGATAAAGACAAAACTAAAAAAGCTCCGGAATCCTTATATCAAGGTCAAATACTTAAGAAAGAAACCTTTTTCCATTTCTAATTTTTTTGCACCTCACTTTAAATATAATTTTTTTTAATTTAATGGCCGCCATTTTGAAACAATATGGCTGATGAATCTGGCCAGCGAACTTGGTCGAGATATTGATGTATATTATCCACATGCCTTCTTACATCGAAATAGGCGAATACGTGTGTTATCGCGTGACAAATACTAGATCGTTTCAAAATGTTAGCCATGCTAGAAATTCAAAGTGCTATAATTCAACCATTTTTTAAGATATAAATAAAAGAGCAAATTTTCAGAAACAAAAACTGCTCCGAAATCTTTGTGTCAAGGCCAAACACATAAAAAAAAATCTTTTCCATTTTCCAATTTTTTAATACCTCATTTTAAATTTTAAATTTAATTTTTTTAATGGCAACCCTTTTGAAACAAGATGGCGAATGAAGCTGGCCAACGAACTCGGCCGAGATATTTGTATGTACTATGTACACACCAGGGTACATCCAAATCGGTTCATAAATACGCCTGTTATCACGTGACAAAAATCAGGACGTTTCAAAATGTCAGCCACGCTAGAAATTTAAAATGCTATAACTCAGCCACTTTTTAAGATATAGACGAAACAAAAACTGCTTCCGAATCTTTTTATCAAGGTCAAACACATAAGAAAAAAATATTTTTTCAATTTTCAATTTTTTGGTTCAACATTTCAAATTTAAATTTTTCTTTAAAATTTAAATGGCCGCCATTTTTAAACAAGATGGCGGATGAAGCTGGCCAACGAACTCTGTCGATACATTGGTATGTACTATGTATAAACGAAGTTACATCCAAATCGGTTCATAAATACGCCTTTTATCGCGTGACAAAATTCAGGACGTTTCAAAATGTCAACCACGCCAGAAATTCAAAATGATATAACTCAGCCATTTTTTAAGATATAGACGAAACAAAAACTGCTCCGGAATCTTTGTATAAAGGTCAAATACATAAGAAAAAAATATTTTTTTCAATTTTCAATGTTTTGGTACCACATTTCAAATTAAAATTTTTCTTAAAAATTTAAATGGCCGCCATTTTTAAGCAAGATGGCGGATGAAGCTGGCCAACGAACCCGGTCGAGACATTGGTATGTACTATGTATAAACGAAGTTACATCCAAATCGGTTCATAAATACGCCTTTTATCGCGTGACAAAATTCAGGACGTTTCAAAATGTCAACCACTCCAGAAATCCAAAATGATATAACTCAGCCATTTTTTAAGATATAGACGAAACAAAAACTGCTCCGGAATCTTTGTATAAAGGTCAAATACATAAGAAAAAAATATTTTTCTAATTTCAATTTTTTGGTACCACTTTTCAAATTTTAAATTAAAAAAAAATTTAAATGGCCGCCATTTTTAAACAAAATGGCGGATGAAGCTGGCCAACGAACTCGGTCGAGACATTGGTATGTACTATGTACACACCGAATTACATCCAAATCGGTTCAAAAATACGAGAGTTACAGTGTGACAAAGGTCAGATATATATATATATATATATATATATATATATATATATATATCAATTTTGAACGGAGGGTGGTTTCGGGGTTTGTGGGTCATGATCGATGAAAATATACCAAAATTTTTTGAAATCGCTTTCCTTCGAACGGCTGCAATAGGTAGCTTTTTGTAATGAAAGCTACCTAAAACTGTTCTAGGATGTTGGTCAATAAAATGTCAAATTCCTTTCGCCAACATTAAACCTGTGGTTGTGGAATGCATTCGTATTTTTAAAATATCTCCTCAAGTAATTTATTTTGTAACTTCTTTTTTTTTGTGTGTGTACAAATCTTGAAGGGTGTTTCTTTCCTTTTTAGTTGCCAAAATATTTTTTAAAAGTATGCTTAATTTAATATTTTAGATGTCGAATCTTAGCTAAGCTGACGAGCTGTTAGTAAGACTTTACCACTTCAAATAAAATTAAACGTATATCTTAGAAAAATTTTGTCAAGATACATACTTTAAATACGGAAAAAATATGTTAAAAATAAATGTTCCAAGGAAAAATATGTTAAAAATAAATATTATTTTTGTGGTGAGATTTTAAAAAAATTCGAATGCTTTGCAAACCCATAGATTTAACATCAGCGAGGGGAATTTGAGATCTCACTGATCAACACCCTTTATGAAAATCCTACTAGCAGCATTAGGTTTTAAGACGAGAAAAAGTTGCATCAAACACACACTTGTGAATTTTCTAATAGAAAATGTACAAGAAAAAGAAGCGTATTTTCGGGTTATGGAAATCCAATTTTTGAACATCTTAAACTAGTTCAAAAAATTTTAGGTTAAGAAAATCTGTGCAAAAAAGTTTAAATATAGAGTAATAATTTGTTCATAAATGTTAAGACTGTAAATAATAATAGTCGACTATCTGTAATGATAAGTAATAATGATTGAAAATACAGGGTTGTCATAAAAATATTTTCCCCGATATATGTATAGTATACGATATATGGAAATTTCAGAGTTGAATGTATGCGCTCGAGATCGTGATGATTTAAAACAATAGACACGGTTACAGTGAATAAAATTCGAAATTTTCGAATGGCAATACCCTTTTTTTCCCTGCGTAAATTCATCAGCACATTAAAAAACAAAAATGGCGTTGGAATGATACACTTATGACTAAGACCAATGTCAGACGGGCGTCTTTTTTGGTGCTTTTTTGCTTAAGTATTACCCATTCACAATGCAGCATTGTGAATGGATAATACTTAAGCAAAAAAGCAGCAAAAAAGACGCCCGTCTGACATTGGTCTAAAATTGCCGGTGTAATACTGTTGCACTTAGTCCTAATCAGTTCCTAAGTAACGTAATATTCAGCACACTAAAACAAATGATTACATTTTTATTATCATTATGTGTACACAAAGAGAACTCAAAAATACATTTTAAAATAAATCTCAACACATTACTCAGTTCACAAATGAAAAAAAGAAAATCGGCTACTGAAAAACATCTCTTGTAGCCACTCCTTCGTTCCTCGCAATGGTCTTTTTTGCAAGTGTTTTACGCCGGCAATTTTCATTCATCGTACGTGTATCATTCCAACGTCATTTATGGTTTTTCAATGCGCTGATGAATTTGCGCAGGAAAAAAATGGGTGTTGCCATTCTAAAATTTCTAATTTTTTTCACTGTAACCGTAACCGTGAGAACAGTCACGAACGCATATCTTCAAATAAGTAGATCTGAAATTTCTTTTCGATTGGTTGAGCGGTTAGGCCACTAGGGGTTCATATATCGGGGAATTTTTTCTTTATTATGACTACTTTGTATATAGTATTTGATTATTATTTGTTCTTAAGTTTATTTACTCATTCTTAGAAAACGGATAAAGTTTTAAAAATAAATAAATTTTTACTTTCAAACAGTTAAGGGTTTCCTAATTAAAAATTTTTTAATGTTAAAAATTTTTTAAGAATTATTTATTATTAACATAAATTTGCAGAATGTTGAACATAATTTTTATGTAAATTATTTTTTTATTTAAATATTTTCAAACTAGAACTGTGTTTGAAGATTAAACAGATGTCTGTAATGTGTATATTTAACAAAACTCTGAATTCCAGAGCTAAATTAATACGTGCATAAAATTTGTTCATACTGTTTTACCTTGTAATAAGTTAAAAGCACAAAATAACAGTACTAAAATATAGTTATTGCAATCTCGTACGATGCCAAGAAATAATATAGAAGAAATAAAAATATGCCATCAATAAAAATATTTCAGTTGAGTTTTTAGGAGTTTTATAAATGAAAATAAAAAATGTATATGTGAATGTGATAGATATTGCTAATTATAATTCTGTAATCACTTTAATCTGCATTTAAAGAAAAAATAAAAATTTGAGAAAAATTCTGTCATTACCATTTTCTTCTTGCCAAAAATCCACTTTTCTTGCTTGTAAAACCTGGCCAGTCTTAGTTTTAGAAGTAAACGTATAGCAGTTTCCATAATCAGGATCATAATAATATTCCCATATGCTAAAGAATAAGAACTTTTGTAGCAGAAATTTAATTTATTATGTTACCTTAATAATAAAAATTGTAAAATACATTCCCACAAATTAAATCAGCATGAATTTAAATAAGTGAGATAAAACATTCTGCAGCTATTAGCAGTATGTGTTATATTGGGCTAAAGAAAAAGTCTGAGGCGGTTTTTCACCAAAATTAAAACGCATTTTCTGATATTTTAAATGTACGTTATTAAACCAAATATGTGCCGTTTTGATCAATAATCTTTTACTAATTTTCTTCTAAAACCCTTCTCGGATTTCTGAGCGAAAAACCGAGTCAAGTGATTTCAAAAGGCCACTTTTGAAGTCAGCTGTACACCAGTAACAGAGTTCTGCAGAGGGCGAAACAAATATTAGTCAGAAGGTGCAAAATCTGGTGGATGCATCAAAACAATCCGTGCTCTCTCAATTTTTTCCGAGTCATTAAAGATGTGTTTGGCATGGTATTGTCGTGATGGAAGAAAACGCCTTTCATATTGATCAATTTAACCGCTTTACCTAAATTGCGCGCTTTATCGCTTTAGTTTTTTACAATCGAGTGTGTAATCAATCGTCTAGCTAGGTTAGAGTAGCTGGTGATGCACGATTTCCTTCCAATCCCACCTAACACAAGGTAACTTACATGGTGTCAATCCGGGTTTTTCCACGGTTTATGCAGCTTGTAACACGATTTTTTCACAAATTATCATCGTATGTGATCCACTTTTCATCGCCCTTTATCAATCTCTTCAAAAATGGCTCAATTTTGTTTCTTTTCAGCAGCGATTTGCAGAGGGAAAAACAGTCCATTAAATTTTTTAATTCGTGTGGTACCCAAATATCAAGTTTCTTTTTGTATCTAACCTTATGCACATGATTTAAAACTATTCTTTGGTCAATGTTCAGTTCTGCAGCGATGTCATAAGATGAAATGTGTCGGTCTTTCTCAATTTGTTGTGGGAATTTCATCGACTTTTTCAACGACTGGTACCCTTGGGTTTATATCCCTCGTGCAGATAATCGACCGTTATAAATAACACCAACACCATCAATGATTGGTTGTGTATCAACGGGGTGTCTTTAACATCAAAATTTCCAAAACGGAAACGAACAACACATTTGCATGCTGCTGAAATTTATAAAACACCTTCACCGTAAACATAACAACTTTATTCACAAGACTGCAAAGCGTTATAGCCCTAGTCGAAGCTATATTGTAAAATATAGCGAATTTTTTCAGAACTTTGGCTCATTTTTAAAATGCAATAACTTTTGACTAAATAAACAAGTGTTCAAAGTCTTTTTTTTATTATTATTATCTATGGACTGTCACGTTTCAAACGTTCTATAGTATGGCTTGATTGAATTAGTGTTATGAAAGTTTTGCAACTCTAAAGGGAAAAACGCCACGAACTTTTGCCTTGACGAAATATTTACTATTTCAAATTTCGATTTATTTACAAAAAAAAAATTACATTGTTCAAAACTTTCGAATTTTGTAAATAAGTCATTTATCTTTAATTAAATATATTTTTTAGAACAATGAATCCTTTAAGGTGGCATTTAAATCACCCGTGTACTAACTCCTGTACTAACACGGTCATGTACTTTGTTCATTGTACTGGCTGTGGAAAAAGTACGCTTACACTGTCATTTGTTAGAAATCTTATATACTACATCGTCTATTACGCATTATGCACATATTAAATTCTACGTTTATTATTAGAGGAAGTTCGGTTATTATGACATGATCCGATGATACAGAATACTTCAATATCCGGCGCTACGGTGTTGCAGTCAGGCGTAAAAGTGCCAAACGACATCCTAGTACTCCCATGAGGTATTGTGCTCAATTCTGTTTGGATACCTGTTGTTGAAGCGACGCAGTGAAATCAAATCCTATTCTCAATTTTTGCAGGTAAATATTATAAAATTTGCATTAATTATAAAATCTCATTGTCAGTGATGTTAACCAAGTTCAGCGTAAAGTTAAATAGTTATATTTATTTGCTGTGTTAGTCAGTTTTCCTGTATTCTAACTTGCATACGAGTGAAAAGATTAAAGGCATATCAGCTAGATAACTATTTCAAAATGAATCTAGTAAAGAGAAATAATCATTCCACCTCGACGTATCATTTGAGATTGGGTTTTTACTAGTTTGTACACCAGATGAGGAAGATGCAGTGTGCGTGCTTTGCTATGGAAAATATTCAGAGGATGGAAGAGACAGGGAGTAACTATAATGCCTTATGTGGGCACAAATGGACTTTGGTGGAGGCCGAAACACTAGACTACATTTGTGTTATTCTAAAAATTAAAACAATTTCAAAGAATCTGATGACTTGTAGATGATGTACTAAGGGTTACTTATTAAATAATTTTGGTAATTCTTCTAAATCGTGTTTTTTCTTGAAATTTTAATATTTGTTATAGCCATATTCCATATTACCCGACTGGTTCCCGTTACCCGAAAAGTATAACTTTTTTTTTTTAAGTTAAATATTGATATATTTTTTCTTCCACTTTAAACGCATTAAAAATGTGTTTAGAAATAGTCAAAGTTTGTAATTTACTAAATTTAATGTATCTCAATTTTTTATGCTGACTTACAAATAGAAATGTCAATTCATAGTACCAGAACTTTCTCTATATAATGTGTCTCCACAGAGGTAAAAAATTAGTGATAAGTTCAATTCCAGTAACTTCCCTGAGAAGTTGTCTTGGTTTACCTCCCCGTTTTTTTGTTGAAGTAAATCCATATTTCACTGCAGAAAAAGACAAAAGTTTCTTAATCTAGGAAAATATAATGTATCCCCGAACGAAAATATACACCAACTTCTTCCAAGTCACCTATTCCTAAAAACGTTCTTTATTTTTAGGAACCACAAAAACCAATGTATTTCCGAGATTTAAAGCAGCATTTATAAAAACAAAGTTTCTTTAACTGACACTGATTTTCGAAGCGTGTTCCAAATAGTTTTTATAGTGTGTTAATCAGTTTTCTCAAACCAGAATATTAGTTTTTAGGATGCCATCAGTTCTTAATTAAACATTTTCAAATGAGTAATTGAATTTATACATGCAAAAGAGTAACAAAATATTAAGAGTAGTAAAATATTTATTTTAATGTTAACGTTACATAAACAGAAAATTCCTTGAATCGAGACTAGATAAAAGTGTCATGTGACGTTTTATATCTAAAGTACGCCACTGCCTCAAAGGCTATTTATGAAGCGTCGGAGAATACATATAACTGTATATTTTCTCCGTACGAAAAAATGGGAAGTAATATCTAGGAATATTGATTTTTTGTAGTTCCTTAATTTCGCTACAGCACATTAGCCAGCTATCCTTAATTTCTCCTGAAAACTCTTCATCCCATTCCAAACCAAGTTGCCACAATTCTTGCAAAAGGCACTTTATTCGAATTAACAATGAGAAATAAATCCAAAAGCATCAAAACTTTCTGAAGCTATGTGAAGAACATTTCTTTTGGTACATTTAAAATTATTTTAACCCTTTGTATCACCGTGTTGCAGATCTGTAGCATACCCAAAAAGTCAATGTTATTTCGACAGTAAACTTCAAAAGACGATTTTGTTGATTGTTGTTATTCTATTACACTACTAATAACATAATTATATCATTAAATCCGCAACAGATGGCGATACTGATTTTTTTTTTTTTTTTTTTTTTTTTTTTTTTTTGCGCCAAAATTTGATTTATCGCTTTATCAGCTACACGTGATTTTTGCTAAATTAAGCTTTGAAATAGCGGAGTTAAAAAAGTCTGCAGACGTCTACAAGTATATTGTTTACAAAGGTAAGTTTAAATTCTTTATTTAAAGGCCATTTTCGAGCTTGGAAATTTATAATATGTATAAAATAAATGTAAACTTTTGTTTGTTGCAGATCTTCAAAAATGCGCCATGTCTTCCCTTGTAATGGATTTTTTTAACTATCGGAAGAGCAAGATATAAAATTTCTTCTAATGGTTATTTAAGTTGCATTCCTTTCAGAAGAGCAAAATTATTGAAAAGGGGAAACATTAGTCTGTTTTTATATTATTTAATTGCTATAGGGTAAGTTAGGGATCCCCCCTCAGTAAAATTAATACCTAGTCCAAAGCTAGCAAAATAAGGAAAGATCGCGTAGAAAAAAGAATTTAACAGAAAAAACATAGAGCACCCACTCAACATATTCCACCAAAACAAGTGTACCTAGACCGAAATTGGGCACTGGCCATATTGGGCAGAAAAAAGAATACGTTGTAAATACCCCGATGTAAAAAGCTTTACTCAAACTGTTTGTGAGAAATGTGGTGTGGCGCTTTCCTACAACAAATCTAACAATTGTTTTAAAAAATTTTATGCAAATTAAAATTTTAAATATGTTCAGTTTTTTTGCCACTTTACAAGATGTTGCAGATATGCAACAAACCCATGTTTTCCAAATAAAATTTTATTTTTCTGTTCTGATTTTTTTTTCATGCTTAAAATGATGCATTTTAATATCTGTGTGAGAATTTTTCAAATCGGAGTTGTTGAGTTACAAAGGGTTGATTTGGCAACTCTGATACTAAATTCAGGCCAATGTGTCTTCCTCGTTACATTAATTAAGACCTAGCACTTTCAAATATGTACCAGAGTGTTCATTTATTTCAATTTTTGTGACTGAATTTTTTTCACAAAATTTTTAGCTCTAGAGTTTGTCAAATTTTCTCATAGTCATGTTCGCGTCTTTCAAAATAAAAACAGCAGCAGTAGGTAACCTAAATGCTTCTTGAACAGTGGAACTTCCATAAAAAGGGTCGTCCACATACAGTGATTTAAATAACAATTCATATAAGAGAGGACGTGTAGAGATATGGCAAGATGGGTTTTAATAGTCGCTGCTAAAACATAAATGGAACTGGTCACGCCAAAAGTATGTCTATTGAAATAATACAATGTTATGGGTTCATCATCACAGTTATTATCACAGTTTTTATAGTATAAAAAAAAGTAATTTCTGTCACATACCGAGAACTGTATTTGTAAAAAAGCTCTAGCTATATCTCCACAAAAACCTATTTTATATTCTCGAAATTTCAAAATAGCATCCACCAAATTAGCGTTTAGATTTTTTTCTGAAAAAAGACATTCATTTAGACTGTAATTAGATCCTTGTTTACTACTGGCATCGAAAACCACTGTCGTTTTGGAACTATGAGAAGACTCTTTAAAAACCTTCCTATGCGGCATCGTATATCCATTAAAACAATTATGTATTGTCATACATTTGAATTATCCCTTCTTTAAATTGCTCTTTCATGGCTTCATTATATCTTTCAAATAGTGATTTATCCCTGTCAAATCTTTTCTCTAAATACATAAATCTAGCTTTTGTATTTTAAAAATTATCTCTTAAATTATTTCGCACATCTTTAGATTTCCATAGTAAAGGCGCTTCATACCTTCCATCTACAAATCGTAAATTGTTTTCGAAAAAACGCTGTTACTTTATCGTGCTTGTCTGTAAAACAAGTTTGTTGATCATAAAAGTGTCGGCTGCCAAATTCATAGCCCCGAAATACCTGGATCCCAGGATAAGAAAACTGATTAATACATTATAAAAACTTCTCAGATACGATTCCAAAATGAATGATAGCAAGAGAAACTTTGTTTTTATAAATGGTTCTTTAAATAGAAAATATATATTGCTTTCGGAAATTTCTAGAAGTTTAGACGCTTTTAATTGTGAGTAACTAGGAAGAGGATATTATATATTTTTGTACGTTGATATATAATATATTTTTTTAGTTAAGAAACATTTTTTTACAGTGTGCGCTATCTGTATAATTACTGACGATGTATGGATATGAATTTAAGTTGTATTGCTTGGATAAATTGAGATAGCAGCCACAATGCTACAAATCTCAAAAGCAACTATCAAATGAGATCGAGACTTTTTAAAACTTTTCCACATAGTTGAAAAGTGTTTATGAATTCGTTTTGTCTATCCGTCCGTGCTCTAACTCACGTAAATATAGTCCGATTGCCAAAAAATTGATTTATGTTATTGGGGTTTACTATGGCATGTTTGGTATTGAAAATGAAGTGTGTAGCATTTATGGTTTATTTACAGGGACACTGAAAAGCATTCCGCTACATTACGGTCTAGTGGGAAAATCGTTTGAGGTGTATTTTAATAATATTACATTATTACAGCTCATATTCAAAATATTAGAATAATTACTTTTGTTTTCACAAACGGGAAATATCGTTTGGTAATTTAACATCTTTTAATGCAAATATGCAAACGATATTTTTATTAAGAACTTATTGTTGATTAAACTTATTTATTATCTTAAAATTAATATCATTTCTGAAAAGATTAATCGAAAAAAAAATATTTTAAAAAGTCAAAATATTAGAATATTTATTCAAGTGGTTCAAAATGTTAGAATATTTCGCATTAATTCTCCTTTAATTATCACCAATTCATAACTGGTGGCATCATTGATTAAATTCAGACGATTTTATTTAAAATCAGTATACATTTTGCAGTTTGTTTTCTTTTTCGTCTTAGAATGGGTCGTGTGGGTGATATTCCTGAATCTATTAAACTTGATTTGTATCGGCACGGTAAAAATCAATGTTATATAGGGAATTACTTACATTGTTCGCAATCAAGCGTTAGTAAAATACTAACACAATATTAAAAAAATGGAAATTTTCAGAATAATCGCCTAAATGGCGGCCGAAAACCAAACGCATCTGCTAGAGCTGACAGGAAACTGAAGCGTATAGTTAAGAAAAACCGTTTTAAAAGTGTTTTAATTCTTGCATCGAAAATGAAAAGAAGAGGGGGTTGAAGTTTCTACATCGAGAACATTAGACATCTCCATAAATTTAAGTTTGAATCTCGTTTACCAAAAACAAAATCTCTCATGACTGCAAAACAAAAACGTATAAGATTCAATTGGTGTAAATCAAGACGTTTATGGAGCGAAGAAGATTGGAATATTATATTATTTAGTGATGAAAGTATGTTTTGTATCTATACAACATAATTTCATCACTAACTATTATCTTTTCCCAATCTTCTTCGCTCCATATACGTCTTGATTTTCACCAATTCAATCTTATACGCTTTTGTTTTGCAGTCATGAGAGGTTTTATTTTCGGTACACGAGATTCAAACTTAAATTTATGGAGACGTCTTAATGTTCTCGATGTAGAAACTTCGACTCCTTCTTCTTTCCATTTTCGGTGCAAGAATCGCACACTTTCAAAACGGTTTTTCTTAACTATACGCTTCAGTTTCCTGTCATCTCTAGCAGATGTTTTTAGTTTTCGGCCGCCAATTCGGCGATTATTTTGAAATTTTCCATTTTTTAAATATTGTGTTAGTATTTTATTAAGGCTTGATTGTGAACAGTGGAAAAATTTTTCCATATAACATAGTTTTTTACCGTGCCAACACAAATCAGCCATCCTAAGTTTAATAGATTCAGGAATATCACTCACACGACCCATTTTAAGACGAAAAAGCAAACAAACTGAAAAGAGAATATTGATTTTAAATAAAATAGTCTTAATTTATACATGATGCCACCAGTTATGAATTGGTGATAATTAAAGGAGAGTTAATGTGAAATATTCTAATAATCTATTTTGAACAACTTGAATAAATATTCTAATATTTTGACTTTTTAAAATAATTTTTTTTTTCAATTAATCTTTTCAAAAATGATATTAATTTTAAGATAATAAATAATCTTAATCAACAATAAGTTCTTAATAAAAATATCGTTTGCATATTTGCATAAACAGACATTAAATTTGCCAAACGATATTTTCAGTTTGTAAAAAAAGTAATTATTCTAATATTTTGAATATGAGTTGTATATTAAAATTGATATTTATCACTGAAGCTGCTACGAGGTTCTACTATATAAAGTGGTTAGCATAGAATTTATCGTTCATTTACAGGGTCACACAAAAGAATTTAGCTACAGATGAAAATGTATTTTAATGATATTATACTATTATATTAAAATTAATATTTATTACTAAAGCTGCTACAAGTTTCTTACTATATAACGTAGTTAGCATAGAATTTATTGTTCATTTACAGGATCACACAAAAGAATTTAGCTACAGAAGAAAATGAACATTAATTGAAATATTGAAGCCTCCGAACAATAATTGCTGGAAGTGCATTTTCAGTTTTTGTATGCGTTTTTAAATTTAATTATTTTTTAAATATTACTTGGTATGAATAAATTCTATAGATCATATACAGATCTGTAGAAAAGTTTTCAACAACATCCGTTTATTAGCAGAAAATGCCGAATGGAAATTTCAACTGTGCTATGCGTTTAACCGAGCTAATTTTCAGCATACTATGTAGTATACAAAAATATCTGTAGATCATATGCACGGTTGCACAAAATATCGTATATTTTCCCGACTATTCGTGGTAATTGCATAAAGTAGGTTTTCAAATGCATTATGCGTTTTACAAATTGTTCATTTAGACATAATTTTTTATCTTAGGAAACTGTGAGGTTTTATTGTAGTATTCTGAATTTCTTGAAAAGTATTTCATAATCCATGCCATACGCAGGATTTTTCGTTATTGTTTATTTGATGAAACTAAGTCTAGGTAAGGTTAAATGTTTGTTTCAGTGTTAATATTAGTAGGAATATTGTAGCAAATTGCGAGGTAGGAGAGTGAAAAAGGCCAGACTACACTTTTCAGTGTATGGACGGTATAACACACATTGAATATTGTACAATTTTCTTTCGCCAATTAATTTTTTTTAAGTTAAACAGTTTTTGACGAACACAGATTGAAAATGGTACGCTGAGAATAACTAATTTATTGAATGATCAGTAATTATTTGCATGTCAATCAATATTCACGATGAAACTTAAGCAATATTTCTTTTAAGAGCATTCCTCTCTAGTAGTTGCAATACAGCAGAAACTCAAACCTTTTACCTGGCCACTGAGAAATATTTATATTTATTACTGATATTTTAATTATAAACGTTAAACAATCATTTTTGAATTTTGATTATGACGTGCGAAGGTTTTTTTTTTTCTTTACCCCCTTTCGGGGCGGGAGCCTTTTACGAAATTTTTAATCTTTTGTCACCGTTTTTTAAAAACAGAAATTTGTGTATTCTTGAACCGAAAAAATGCGCTGATTAATAAGGCAAATTTTGCGGTAAAACTTTACTGGTGAGGAAAAACAAGGATTCTGGGCGCTTCATGCGGCGGGTTCATGTATACGGGTCGCTCGTCCCCAAGGGGTTAATAAACTGAAAATAACAGACATCTTTAGGAATTGTAGCTTTAATAAATAATCTGTCTTTAAATGGCTACTACACTTAGGGCTTAGCTACTCAACACCCAAAACATAAAAAAACTTGTTGTCGACTTAAAAAATATATTTGTGTATATTATTATGTAAATGTTAAATAGAAATAATTTAATTAAAAAAATAAAATTATCTTTTCGGCAAAATTAAAATAACAATTGAATTTTACCCACTTATTTTAAAATGCTACAAGTATTTTATTTTTTTAAATTTTCAGTTGTTTTTTTGTGCTGGTAATTAATGATATTTTGAATGGATTTAAAGATCGAATTTTTTTATAGCAATAGTTTTAGAGAAAAAAAAAAACTTAATACGCGTGGGGGGAAGTCAGATAAAGAGACTAGTGTTTGTACACATGATTTTTAAAAAAATTATCAAAATACCAAAAATCAGATCCTCAAATCTCTTACATATAGTATGATGTTCAACTAGAAAAAAATTCAGGCACTTTCATTAAAATCTGGAAAAACTTTAGCATTTTGAAAACATGAAAAATCTAAAGAGCACAAACTGAGATAAAGGAGTTAAAAGATTTCTTTTGAAGGGTGAATATGATGTTAGAGTTAGATGTTTGTTAAATGCTTCGTAACTGTGGTTTTACATGGAGTATTAGTCTGAAATTTCGTCAGGATGTAATCAAAAGTATATTAGTATGTGATAAAATAAAAATCTGAAAATGGAATTTTTTACGAAATTTCGATAGGGTGCAGAGTTCCCTGAAGCCTATAATAATTTAGCCATAATTAGTTATTTACTGAGACATATTGTAATTTGCAATATATTTCAACACTTAATATACTTAGCATGAAAAATGAAAAGAATTTGCACTTACATTACCAATGCTATTTTCCAAAAATTATATACCAACACAATTTATTTCATTTTTCTACTTTCTAATAATGAACTTCCCGCTGCATTAAAATCTATTAAAACTTAAGAAAAAAACTTAAGTTGCTACACGAACGTTGTATTTGTATTTTTATGTCTTCAAGGATCAATATTTTGAACTAAATATAAAAAATAAAATTAAAAGAAAGTGCAGAAATCAAAATATTTGATTCAAATTCACAAGAAAAGCATTAATTAACCGTTTGCCATACGCTATTCATACATCAATGATAATATCTTTTTTTAAATCCTCACTTAAGAGAAGTAAAAACTACATACCGGGTGTCCTAAAAAGGACTGACTGATTTTAAAATTCAATAACTTGCAAACGGTGACAGATATTTAAAAAATTCTTGCAGGAGGGTTATGCATGAGGTCAAAAATTTTTTTACAGTGATTTTCGATTTTAGTTCGAATTACAAACAATAGATGGCGCACAATCAATAAACGCTAAATGCAGGCTCGATTTTTTGGCCTTTCTCTTCTTTCATGCGAAAAAAGGCGATTAAAATGTATTGAGTGGGTCCCAAAGTGCCAAAAATTGAGCCTGAATTTAGCGTCTATTAATCGCAGCGCCATCTATTGTTTGTAGTTCGAACTAAAATCAAATCACTGTAAAAAACTTTTGACCTCATGCATTAACCTCCTGCAAGAATTTTTTAAATATTTGTCACCGTTTGCGAATTATTGAATTTTAAAATCAGTCAGTCCTTTCTAGGACACCCGGTATTTACTATATTGCATTTATAGTGACATTTAAAAAATTATGTACAGTCAGCCAAAAAAAAAAAAAAAAAAAAAAAAAAAATAGAGAGAAAATTATACACATTTTAACCTCCAAAATGTTGCATAAAAAAACACAAGTAGCCGACGGAAAATTATATCTTTATATTATTAAAAAAAAAAAAAAAAAAAGATTAGGGGGTCGGAGTGATAGTGAATTTATACCAAATTCTTAAGGTTTCAATACGAAGACTTAATTTTTACATGACCTTTTGAGTAAATTTTAGCTTAGAATACAAAACTGGAAGCATTCGGTCACATAGTTTAGGGATTATGAAAATTTAAAGTTTGAGACTCCTAATGTTACATTCATTTATAATTGTTGAAAAACAGATTTCAACGCGAATAGTTTTCTTAAGCATAACTTACAAACGACTCACCGGAATGAGATGCAATTTTGAATTCTCATAATTGAAGTTTCGAGAAATCGGTTTCAGTCAAACGATTTATACGAGTAGAAAACAATTTAGATTTATTTTGAAAAGATATAATCTTTTAATTAATCTTCGATAAAATATCAATTGTAACCTATGAATTTTTTCGATGGAAATCGATTTCTCGAAACTAAAAATATACAAATCTAAAATTACAGCTCATTCTGAGAAGTAGTTTTTAAGTTAATGCTTAAAACACTACCTACATAACCTTTTTTGTAACGACTATAAAGGATTTTAACATATAGCTCCAAGTTTTAAACCTTCATAATTACTAAACTACTTGATCGAATGACTTTTGAAATCCTAAGGTGAAATTTAACAAAAAGGGCGAATATGGTGTCAAAATTAAGTGTCCGAATTGATAATTTCCGATTTTGGAACAACTTCATTATGAATACGACCACTGAGTTTTTCCCTATAACATAAATTGAAAGAAGACATAATTTCTAGTGGAATGGCTATTTCCGTTTTTTCTGTGTGACAATTCAGAAATGTAAATGTGTACTTTTATTTTTTTCGACCGACAGTATATTTTACAGTTATATCAATAGATGTAGTGTAATAATTTCTTGCTTTAAAAGAAACTTACTCCATACATTCTTTTCCCTCAACAGAGGGGGTCCCGATAAAATCACAGTTAGTGAACATAGTCATCGTATGGCCAAGGTCCTTTTTGACATTCGCTTTTTTCTCCAATATAAGTTGATAAATCTCTTCGTTTATCTCGTCTTCTGTCTGAAAAAGTACATGTATTGGGTTTTTCAGAAAGTTAGTAAAACGTATTTGTATTTTTATGAAAATGAACGAAGTTTTTATTTTAACATTATCTAAATATTTTATTTAATTACATATCGACTATCTTCGCCCAATACAATTTGCCATCGTGATTTTGTGCAATTGTTTTTACTTACCCATCATACGTAGTATAGGGTAAGTCTTGTAATCGTTTTAAAAATCGAAAAAAAAAATTTGACGGATTTACACGTTTCAGACACTGGAGATTCCGAAAAACATATTTTTAGAAAAAAAAATTGCCGTCCGTCTGGGTGTGTGTGTGTATGTAAACGCTCTATCTCCCGAACAAATTGAGATAGAGACTTGAAATCGGTGTGTACTTAGGAAGTAACAATAGGAAGAAGCCTATTGAATATCAGTAACCTCGATTATCCGGAACTATTTTTTTCGGACTCTCAAAATATTCGTTCTGATAAAAGGTATGCAAAAATTTTCGAAATTGTTTATTTGAAGGAGTGAGTATAAAAGACAATAAAAAAACATAAATTTTGCATCATGAATGAACTCAATCAGATAATTAGTTGCCGAGAGATTTGTAATCCTATTTTTCACACTTTTCGATTTTTCATGATCCTGTATTTCATTCAAATTTCAATTCAAAGATATATTTTAATTGGAAATGAGACGCTTAACCCGACGCAGTAAACTGTTTGTTAATATTATTATAATTTTTCGAGTTATAAGGAAGTTTCTTTTACGCAATTCGGTACTACTCGATTATCCCGCCGACCAAAAGACTATCGCCAAACTATAAGATTAGATGCCAGTAATGGCTTATCGTAAATGTCAAGCATTTAATGCATCCCCATACCTATAAGGGGGGTTACCGTAGGAAAGACCCTGTTCTGTCGCCAACTTTGCGATATATCGCCAAATTTGGCGACCAAAATTAGCTACCAAAAGTGAAGCCAAATTGGCGGTATCTCTAATATTTCGTCAAATTCCCATAGATTTCCATTGTAAACCTATTGTGTTTACTTGCTTACAGAAAATCAACAAATTGAGATATTTTAATGCAACAAAAAGTAATATTAGCTTAACCCTTTCAGAGGCGGTGATGCCGTGAGGTCATCACATATTCCAAAAATTTTAAATGAATATATTTCCGTTCAAAAAGCATCGTTAAATAGAGAAAATGCAGCTAATATCTTCTAGAATCGGCAATAGATGGCAGCACTAAAAAATAGAATCGTTTAGCAGGTGAAAATTTTGTTTAATCGACACCATGTTTCACATCTGTGTCTTTTATTCTTTTCAAAATAAAATAAAAACATAATAATAATAATAATAATAAAATTACCAGAAATCAAAGTTAACCAATCATTTAATGTGACAATAACTTTATCAAAACTGTTTAACCAATCTAGTGTATTTTACAGAAAGAGCATTTATGTGATGATCTCACAGCATCACCACCCCAGTAAGGAATGAAAATCTCCTCCCCGTTAGACACTTACTACTTCTGTTTTATTTGGATTTTGTTGGTTTGTTTTCTGTAAGGGGTGTAATATGATGTGGTAAGCAGCTGTACATTCTTATCTTGAATTTGGTACCTTATTCAATTTATATTTCTGAAAAAATTAAACAAAAAAAAAATATTTAATTTTTAAATCAGAAAAAAAAACAAAAAAAAAATCGGAAAAAATATATTTTTTTCATATTTTATTAAAATTGGTCCATAAAAATTGAAGTCTAATGGCATTTAATGCAAATTTTGCGATTTTGAAAATCGCAACAATGCTTTTCTTGGATACATTTTCACTGGATTGAATTGTCCTAGAAGGGCATTGATGCCGTCACGGCATCACTTAGAAAACCCCCTAAGGGGCTGTGCATATATAACGTTGTCATTTTAGGGGGGAGGGGGGGGGTCTGGCAAATGATATCGTTAGATATCCCTAGGGGGAGGGGGGGTCTGGCAAATGATATTGTTAGATATCCCTAGGGGGAGGGGGGGCGTCGTCTTTTGATATCGTTATCATTTTCGATTCCACCAAAATTTTCTCTTTTTATTTATAAATTTGCCTTTACATCAAAATAGAATGTTATCCTTTTTTAGTCTGTTATCTATTTTTATGAAAATACAAAGTTATTATTAAAATCATTACATCATTATAAAATTATTTAATTCCAAATTTCCTATTTCTTCTGTCATATGTGTATGCATATATAATTCGCTGTTCGAGAAACCATATGCGAAGTATGTTTCAAATAATGATACCTGTGTTTACTAGTAAATAAAGGAGAAAGAATGTGTCCACCTGTTTTAATGGTAAGACGCTCTGTCTACCCCCCCCCCCCCCTGTGCGAGGGCAAATGCAAGAAAACAATATTACTGTTGAATGTATTATGTAACAAAAAGCTATTATAAAATACTTTTAAATAGTAACTATTTCTTTTAAGTGTTATTTGATAAAAAGTTATTTCATATATAAAGTGATATTTTATTGAGTTCTCTTCATTTGAATCAATGAAGTATGCGAAAAATAAATGTAACCTTATTTGTATATCACTCCAATCAAAAGAAAAAAAATTCACAAATGAAAAGAATTTTTAGACATTGATAACGATATCATTACGGAGGGGGGGTGGGGGTCGAGGGATGATAACGTATGATATCGTAAGGGGGGGAGGAGGTCCAAAATTGCCTAAAAAGTGATAACGTTATATATGCACAGCCCCTAAGAGGTAAGTGGAATTTTTCTTAACATAAAAATATTTCTTTCGGGTCCAATAGTTCCCAATTTTAATGTTATCTTGTTAAAATTTAGCTATTATTATATAGTGCCCCTCAAAGGGTTAAGGGATTATATTAATTATATTTAAGGGAGTCTAAGTAAATTAAATTATGAATAAAGTAACACGATACAATGCTTAGCATGTATCGCGTGTTTTATTTTCATATTTTATATTATGTATATCCATGATGGGTAAGTATTACGGTGGCCCCCAACGACTAGTTTTATTTTCAAATCGATATCTTTATTTATTGTTCTTTTTTCCGCATTAAGTGACGTTCTTGTTTCTGGTGGAGCTTTGACACGTTGAATGCTACGTCAGTTACCGGTGACTGACACCGATCTTTCAGGTTAGGCCGTGTCAATCATCGGTGACTGACACTGATCTTTCATGTTAGGCCGTGTCAATCATCGGTGACTGACACTTATAGATTCTGTAACGGGAGTCTTATTTCGTGACCTAAACGGAAAGACAGACAAAATAGACTTCGCATTCAACGTGTTAATCGAATTGTCGTTAAGGAATATTACAAACGAGTTTCGTAGTAGCATTCTACTAACATATCTATTTCATACACTTCGTATAATATTTTCTTGCTTGAACAGCAGCGTTGCAGTAGTTAAAAAAATCAGAGGCTATACGAATACAGCCAAAGTCATTAACTTTCATGGCTAGAGTATACGTTATAGCTTTATTTGAGAAACAGGGGGTATGCGCAGCTTCTTAAAAAAAAACAGAAGTTATACGGCTGTGACATCGTCTTTTCGACACACAAAGACCTGTTAATTCAAGAATTCAAGAAATATTTCCGGAAAGTACAATAGCCTTTTGAAAAAAGGAATGCAGGGAGGGGATAACAAAGTTACCTATCTCCTTGAAAAATGTCCAAGGGTGGGTGAAAACGTAAATTTCTACATCTTGGAGAAATTGCTGTTTGCTGACTAATGGCAGTAGACCTCCTCAAGCTCCTAGCTGGGGTAGGAGAAAAAAATGAAGTTCCAGTGAGTTCTAGCGAAGAACGCTGAAGAGTTAGACTTGGATTTTGGAGCCTGATGTTTTAAAGTCGTAATGTTGTATATCCAAAGAAAGGAAAAACTGCCAATAATCATAGAAATTTTTTATAAAAATAAGCTTTAAATATTTGTTCTGATAATATATAACGTCAGTAAGTGGTTTAAAATATTGCTAAAGACTTTCATGGAAAAAAAAAATCTCTTTCCGAACATCCGAATAGAACATAAACATAAGAGGCACAGTTAAGCTAAGAAGTAAGAATTAAAAGTCTGCATTTAGAATAAAATTAATTATTTTTATGTATAACTGTAGATTTTCAACTAGCAATATTTTTCTACGTGGAATTTTAATAATTAATATAAGTCACCAAAACATTCAGCGTATTTCTAGACTCTTGGAAATACAAATTACTGAAAAGTGGAATATGAAGAAATGTCATTACATTATATTGTCAGAATATATGAAGAATATATGAAGAAATGTCATTGACATTATAAATGTCATATGCAAAACAGATACTGATCATATTGTTCATCTTTGAGTAGCTTTATTAAAAAGCCGGGAAACTATTATGCTGTAAACATGATTTTATATAAAATCAGCAACTTCTTTAAAAATAAAACTAAAAGCTTTGTATAAATAAATACAGTTACACTCATTTACGATGACGAGGAAGGAGGAAGGTACCTTATTTGCTCGTTTTCACAACAAAAAACTTTAAATATTTTATACTGGGAAAAAAATAAAATTGTAAAAACAACAAATAACTGAATGATAATTCTTAGGGCAAAATTTTATGTTCTTAAATGTAATTACAAATTATTACTTAACTTTTTTTTTTACATTCCTTTACGATGATCCTTATAAAAAATTATCATTTAATTCTAAATTTATAATTTTTTAAAAAATATTACGTACTTGTAAATGTTACGTCTTTCATACGTTTATCACTAATGTAGTTTCAATGAACTGGGTGAAACGAAAGAAAAATCACATAATTTCAACAAGCTGCATGCTACAGCTCATATTCAAAATATTAGAATAATTGAGAAAAAGTAATAAGATAAAATTATTTTTCATTTATTTATTTTTGATACTAAGTAAATACAATTACATTTCTTATAAATTAAATCTGGAATGTTTAGATAAGATTTTAACATTTACAAAATATGAAATGCAGTTCAATAAATTAGATATACAGCTTTCTGAAACGCATCAAAATATCAGAATCAAATTTAGATTGGTTCAAAACATTAGAATATTTTATTTTACGCAACAATATTACCTTATGAATATGAAGTAAATGGTAGTTAATATTTTGTAGCATCCCCTTTAGTTTTCATAACAGTGTATAATCGACCTTGCATACTATATACAAAGTGTTTACAAACATTTCTATCAATATTAGCCCAAATAGACTTTATACGTACCACTAACTCAGTTTTATTTCAAGGAGGATTTTCTTGGAGTTTTTTCTTCATTATACACCATAAATTTTCGATAAGTTAAGGTCTGGTGAGTTTGGTGGCCAAGGAAGTACCTTAATGTTGCGTCGGCGGAAGCAATTCTTAGTTGACATCGAGGTATGCGGTGACGCTAAATCTTGTTGAGAGATGAAATCATCTTCAAATGAGTCTTCTGATGATGAAATCATGTAATATACTAAAGTTTCTTGATATATTAGAGTTAACCTTTTCCTAGGCGATGCATAACTTTCCAGGTCCTTCTGCACTCATGCAACCCCAAACCATGACACTAGTAGCAAATTTTACGAAACGTTTAAGACATTCTTTATCAAATGCTTCTTGCTTCATTCTCCAAACTCGAATACCTTGATTACCATATGAAACACAAAACATGCTTTCATCACTAAATAATATTTTTTTCCAATCTTCTTCGCTCCATGAATGTCTTGATTTACACCAATTCAATCTTATACGCTTTTGTTTTGCAGTCATGAGAGGTTTTGTTTTCGATACACGAGATTCAAACTTAAATTTTTGGAGACCTCTTAATGTTGTCGATGTAGGAATATCAACTCCGTCTTCTTTCCGTTTTCGGTGCAAGAATCGCACACTTTTAAAACGGTTTTTCTTAATTATACGCTTCAGTTTCCTGTCATCTCTAGCAGATGTTTTTGGTTTTCGGCCGCCATTTCGGAGGTTATTTTGAAATTTTCCATTTTTTTTATATTGTGTTAGTATTTTACTAATGCTTGATTGCGAACGATGTAAATAATTCGCTATATAACATTAATTTTTTACGGTGCCGATAGAAATCAACCATACGAAGTTTAATAGATTCAGGAATATCACTCACACGACCCATTCTAAGACGAAAAAGAAAACAAACTGCAAAATGTATACTGATTTTAAATAAAATCGTCTGAATTTAATCAATGATGCCACCAGTTATGAATTGGTGATAATTAAAGAAGAATTAATGTGAAATGTTCTAATATTTTAAACTACTTGAATAAATATTCTAATATTTTGACTTTTCAAAATATTTTTTTAATTAATCTTTTCTAAAATGATATTAATTTTAAGATAATAAATAAGTTTAATCAATATTGTATATCAAGTTTAAGACATTAACCCCTTGAGGGGTACCGGTACATGTTATATACCACCTACGATTAATGAAGTTTTACACCAGAAAAATTTTATTAAATTTTACTTTTCTAACTTTGGTGGAAAAAAGCCGTAAAATTGCTTTTACTTATTTTGAAATAGAATTTTTCAAAGATTCCGGTGGGAATTCAGCATTTCACAAACGTAATTGCTTGCCCCTCAAGGGGTTAAATTACCGAACGATATTTTCAATTTGTAAAAAAAAGGAATTATTCTAATATTTTGAATATGAGCTGTATATTAGCAAAAATCTCGAATATACTGCATTAATAACACATATGAACTGGATAATACTTACCAGGAGGAAAGGGAGTCTACGAATATTCTCAGTGAATGCGGTCGTTTTATTTTTGTATCTAACCCCATGTGCGCGAACGAACTTTCGGAGTTTACGAAGTGTGATTGTGCTCAGCAGAATGTGAGTTTTAATAAAATTATGTAATATGCCAATGCCGTTTCACCATGTAGTTGTTTGGTTACTACTTGCGGTGAGGATGTTGCTAAGATAGTTGGTGTATTTTGCACTGCTGCCTTGTCATCTAGATTCACTTGGCTGCTGTGATTACTTCTAGTTGGTAAGAAGTTGAGATTTGATTGTGTCTAATAGAAAGTGATTAGGTACTCGAAACCACATTAGTTTAACGATTGAGACTTTGATTGTTAATGTGATTCGTACATTCTAAGAAGTAGTTTTGGTTTGTGTTAGCTATTTTTGAAATTGATTTTCTTATTTAGAATAAAATGAAAGATTAATTTATTGTGTAAGTTGTGAAGAGACTTTGAATTCTTTAAAGTTAACTGAGCCAAACATCGCCAGTTCTCCTTTAGTGGTTTTAAATGTAGTATCATTATTTTATGTTCGTGAATTATGTTAAAGTACTTTTAAGCTCAAGTGTTGTAATAAACAAAAATCAGTTGCATTTTCGTCAGCTGAAGCTGAAGTCATTGCTTTAACTAAAAGTTTGCAAGACTTGTTATGGCTTTGCCTGTGCAATTGTAAATATTGAGAACTTAAGTATTTTTGAGGATAATCAATCACGTATAAAATGTATCAGTAATGAGAGAAATTATACTAGAATGAAATATATTGATACAGGGGAGACTAGGGAGGGTTAACCCACTTTTTACAAAGTGATTTTTTATTTTTTTTTATATTGAACGTAGAATAAAGTTTTATATATCATTTTATTCGTTATACAATCAGTTATTAAAATAAAATTGCTACATAAGTGTAATATATAAGAAATTTGAAAAATTATTAATTCTAATCATGAGAAAATAATGGATCAAGGTTCCCCACATATGGGAGGGTTGACCCACTATATGGGAGGCTTGACTCACTTTGTTTTATATATTGAAATATTTGTGAAGATAAATAAAATCAGTTTAAGAAAAGCTAAATAACTGTGGCGTACATGCTTTAATTATTATAAAAAATACTTTTGAAAATATGAAGCGTAAAAAAACCTGTTTAGACGCAATCGCAAGACAGAGGAGAAAATTTTTGTTTTAAACAGGATTTTGTCTAAGCAGGTATAATTGTGCAGCAGGGGAAATGAAATTTTAACATTTAAGACAGTATTCCGCTAGAGACAGGTTTAGTTTTCTTTGGGTTTCATGCATTATTATGTCCGGATGTAGTAGCCACCCTCCCACTTTGTTTTGTCTCCTAGTCGTACTTTTTGTAACATTCGATCTGACAACTCTAGTTGTCACATAGTTTGGCTTCATCTCACTCTCTTCACCATGTTGAAATTTGTCTACATACCTTCCTAAAGTTTTTCGATCAATGCTATGTTCTTTTCTAGCCGCATGAGTACTTAACTTATCATTAACATCTTTTAACCCTTTCAGGGTCAAAGTACTTTCAGTACTAAAATGTTGAAATAAATGACTGGCACCGGAATATACGAACAAATTTATTTGGATATACGAAAAAGACTATATTCCCCATACGTATTAAATGGAAAAGATTTTAGAAAATTCTGGTGCCATTGTGGCGTTTGGGAATTAAAATTAAGTGATTTCATAAACATACCATTGCCCCTGAAACGGTTAAGACTGCTGCTTTCATACATTCTCGTCTTTTCTACTGTTTCTATTTACCTATTGTAAGTAATATTTAAAGGGAAAAAAATTTCCTATCAACTTTCCCATTTATATTTCATTAATTATTTTTCGTGTAGTGGATACTGTATCAATTTTTCGCAGCTTTCTTTAATCAGTTTTAAAAGTTTTCTTTTCCATCACTCCATTTTTCTGTAGCTTTACAGAATAAATTTACATTCAGTTTTATATATAACCATTAATCTTTCATTATGCACAGTGTATAATAAAATGATTTCCAAAACCCCTTAATTAACACATTGCAGACGGGCAACTTTTATCAAATCTGACTTTAAAGCAGTAGAAGTTCCACCCTGTTCTGAAAGTCTTTTATAATTTGGTGATTTAGATAGGTTCCCAAGTTTATGCATCGGTAAATATCTTTCAATGCACGAATTTAATATAAAACGTCTTACAATCTAAAAAGAAATATGGACAACACGATACAAATACCTTTTCTGTAAGGTAGAAGCCACGCCCTTAGTCAATGATGTTTTTTGAATGAAAACGAGAATTCTCGTTTTCCGTCGTGAATGTGTTACGGAAGCCTTGAACATCTGGTCAACCCTCCCTCGTCAAGCCTCCCCACATAGTCCTTTTCTAAAGAATAGCACATTGTTATGTTAAGCCTAACTTAGTGTATAATCTTTATGCCTGGAATGAAAGCTCGATATTTCTGCATTACTTAAAACCTACTTACTTAAGTTTCTATGATATATTTTAAAGCTTTAATGATATATCTGAAAAAAGCTCACAAAATATTTCTAAAAAACACAACTTTTAGGTTGAAAACTCTTCACAATTGATTTTTTACACAACTATTTCGATTATCAATATGAAACAGACACTGTTGTTTGAGCATTCCAGTAGCTTTGGTTGACACCTATTTATAAAATTCTGAAATTCTTTTAAATATGAAAACTGATGGGCGGGTCAAGCCTCCCGTATGGCCAACCTTCCCTAGTTTCCCCTAAAACTAAAATTTGTTCGTAATGTTGTAAAATATGCTGTATACAGTATTCTTTATCACTGTATTTTGAAAATGTCTTACTAGTTCTTTTATCCCCTTTTCGCACTTTTCTTTAAAATGACGGCAAAATGCACTTCTTCGGATTCTGAAAGGAAAATGATTGCGTATGTTAAAAAACTTCATATAGAAGCAGATATCTACATTCAGTGTCATCAATATCATCGTAGAAATACAGAATGGTCATGAATAAACTTTGCCGATGCATGAATTCCTAGCGACCGTTCCGTTCAGTCACAAGAAATGAAATGTGAAATATAGTTATTTGAAGGTATGCAATCGAGATTGTGGTCAGCAAGAACAATTGAGACTGCACAACTACGGTTACAGTGAAAAAATTTCGAAATTTTTGAATGGCAACACCCAGTTTTTCCCATCCCAAAATGATCAGCCCATTGATAAATTGTAAATGGCGCTGGAACGGTACGTGTAGTAGGAAAACGATTTAGGACACATTCAAAGAACAGCATTATAAACAATCAATAGTAACAGAGAGTTGAGGCGTACAAGCACCAATGATAGAACACCATGCGCAAACCATCATTTGAGGAAAAACTTAGAGAAGCAGAGTGGAAAACTTGAATCTCAGTAAAGCATTTTCTTTTCATCTCATCTCTGTTGCTATTTGTTGTTTACAATGATGTGCTTTGCATATGTCCCACATCGGCGTTTTTCATGCTGCGTACACCGTTTTAACGCCATTTATAGTTTTTTAATGTGCTGATCTTTTTGTGATGGTAAAAAAATGGGTGTTGCCATTCGGAAATTTTGAAACTTTTTCCTAGTAACCGTAACAGTTTGAGGCTCTACTGTTTGCGCATACCTTCAAATAACTATATTATTTAATTTCGCTTGATTGAACGGAGCGGCCACTAGGGATTCATATATCGAAAAGATTCTTTATAACCACCCGTAGATAATGTATATTCAATACAAAATTTATCTTTAGATAACGAATAGCACTCGAAATCGTTAAATCTATACAAGATACTTGAATTCTAAGCATAATTGTTTGGCATATATTTTCTGCATACACTGGTTCTCAAAATGATATGAACACCCAGTTTTTCAAGCATAAAAAAGAAGCAAACGTTACAAAACAAACTGAAGTCTAATCAATGTTAGAAATAAAACAAATCATTTTATTTCATAACAAAATATAATTGAAACTGCGAGTTATTCATAAAATAAACTGCATTTTTCCATTTCGAGGTATTTCATAATGGTATGAACATTAGCCAAAAATATAGATTAATAGCTAGTATACACATCAGATCTTTTAATTAATGTAAAAACGCGATAGTGCATGGAGTGGACCAAGATTTTTAATATATTTTGTTAGATTTCATTTCAGTGGCAGATGATAGCAGCTTTTAATTCTGAAATTGTAGCATATTGTTTTCCAGTTGTGTAAAAATCTCTAACCAGTAGGCTCCATACATTTTCCACTGAATTTAAATCAGGAGAAACAGATGGCCATGGAATTACATGTACACCATTATTAAGAAACCATTCATAAAAGCTGTTTGCCACGTGGATGGATGCTTTGTCTTCTAGGAACATCCAGAAAGGTCCGCCAATTTCCTCAGCAAATGGCAGCAAGTTTTCTTCGTGTAGATCTTGATAGGTTAATGCATTCATTCTGCCAGAGGGAAACGCAAGGTTGATCTTACCATGAAATATAAACGCAGCCCAAACCATGAGTGAATCTTCATCTTGCTGCCGTTTTGTAAACGTTTCTGGTTTCTGGCGCAGATCGTGCCAATAATAAGAAAAACCGTCCGGACCATCCAAATTTAATTTTTTTTTCATCGGAAAATATTATTCTTTCATATTCTAACTTCCAGGACATCTGATATTTTGCCCAATACAGGGTATTCTGCTGATGCATTTTAGTCATACGTGGTTGGGGCGTTCTTTCCTTGTACTTCATCATCTTAGAGCTCTAGACTACTCTGGACAAGGTACTTTTTAACACTGCTATCAGTGGATCTCTTGAAAGTTCGCCTAAAGTTGTTTTTTCATTGCTCATTCTTTTTATAATGGCTCTTTTTTCCTTTTGGACAGCTTTGGCGGACGTCCCGGAGACTTCTTTGCCGCATAATCCTCTTTTAATCGAAGAAAATTTAATATTATACCTGGAGATCTTTTTTTTTAACTTACTTTTTATTTATTTATTTTTTATTTATTTATTTATTTAATTTTTTTGCGATAACTCTGGCCGAAAATCCTTGGTCCTTAAAATCCTCAATTTTCCCTTTCTCAAAACCACTTAAAGCGCTTTTACGACCCATACTTTTAGAACTCACTTTGCGATCAGGTTTGGAAATTTCCTAGTCTGCGAAGTATCTTTATATTCTAAAACAATTTGCATATTTCGGTGTCTTCTTCTCGGAGTGACATTCAGCATTCCTGTACAGTTTTCATGTTCGTTTAGTGATAATTTCGACCAATGTTCATATCATTTTGCAATATCATTTTTTTAAATAATTCATATTTTCAAAGAATTTAAAGTTTGATATTTCTTTTACAGCTATTTATTATGTAAAATTACTGTATTTGTCTCGATAATAGAGTTTTCTGATAATTATTTATGAATTTTTGCCAGGATATCACAAAATTACTAGGTGTTCATATCATTATGAAACCCAGTGTATCTGCACCTGAGAGCCAAAATATCGTAGTCGCATTTCACTTATTTTTCAGGAGAAGTAAGAGAAGCGTTACCTTGTAAGACAACGCTGTTTTCACTAATTGATATCATATTTATCTCATAATAGAAGTATATAACATAAGTATAGCAATAGTTTGTCTCGAAAGAGAACAGTTTCTTTTGTATAAAAAGCTGTTAACATAAAATTTGTCATTTTTGGACTTATGGTAGTTTGGTTCTCAGATACAGATATACAATTTTATATTCTAAAAAGAAAGAAATTGTGCGTGAGTAGAAATGCGATTTTACCTTACAAAAAGACGAGTAATTATGATTTTTGGGATATGATGTATAATTTGACCCTCTAATAGAAAAACCAGGTTTTCGACCATCTAGCCCTTGTACATTTTTTACCATGCAGAAAACAACAATTTTCTATACCTTTTTTGGGGGGTTTTCTTTAGTAACTCGGTTCAAGTACTCTTTACAGAAAAAATTACCTTTTCCGTTTTTGTAGAGAATACAATTCTCTACAACATGCACTATTCATATTAGTAAATTTTACAAACATAAAGGGACATACGGAACGGTAAAAATGGGGTAAAATTTGCAAAAAGTGCAAAAATACACAAATGTCGTCAGTTTTGGCTTAATAACGCATTTTTATTGATGTTAGAGACAAAAGTGTGATAATCAACTTTATATAGCATGAAATAGTCTATTTTTCATTCATTAGATCATTAATTAGCTGTAATGGAGATTGTAAATCAGAGCAACGGCGATTTTGGGGGAAAACTGGAAAATACCATCTAGCAAGTTACATTTTAAGAAACGAGCTTTTATTTTTGATACTGGAAAAAATGTAATTAATTATAGTGTGTACAAAAAAAATTAACAAACTGCTTGGCCCTCGCAGTGATTTCACCATGTCAGATTCTTCGTTACCCGTCTCTGTATTTAACTCGATTGTTTCCGGGTCGTCGAAGTCCTCAAGTTCTAGTTTAATATAAGAAGCGTTGAAACATAGTTGGTTGTGGCACTGCATACAGATAATGAAGTACTTTAAAGCCAGTCTTTCCACAACTGCACTTCATTGTGAAACCTTCTTTTCCACTGGCAATATATAAAATTGAGTAGGGATTGAGAAGCTGATTTGTTCATCATGGTGACTGGAGTGCGCCTCTGTCCATCCCATTTCTATCTCCATTCGAGTGGGTCCTTTTCGTTTTTCAGCCATTTCTGAACGTGTCAGTATGCCCTGAACGCATGATATTGAGTAGCATCACGAGTAGGTTGTAGTCTCGCTAAATTTAATTTAATGCTAGTACGTGTTCTAGTGAAGCAGCACACCTAGGTTTTCACTGGGATCACCTCCATATAGCGCAAGAAGCACAGTTTACGTGGATTCCCCAAACTTGATTGCCTCTGATCCTCTCTGAGCCTCTGATTGATCAGTAAAAATCTGAACTTTTTTGTTCAGGAAAGGATTTTAAATTTCTGCAATATTTCTTTTTCCCATGACTGAAGAGCGCTAGGGTAGCTATTTACAGAATGAAGAAAAAGAATATTTTATGTAACTTCCTTGAACTGAAACAGTTGTTGGATTAGAGAGCATCAGGCAGTGACTGTCTCTTGACCTTTCGGAAATGAACACTGTTGGAGCTAGAGAATCTAAAAGTACAAGAAGGTCAATGTCTTTTCCATTGACAATGTCAGCCTCGTAATCAGGAAGCCAAGTATATATTGTGTTCGCTGTTAGCACATCTGCTGCATCGTCAGTGATCTGCTTAATAACCATTTATGCTTTTTCAAATTCAATTTGAAGCATAGAAGTGAAAAGTGCTTTTTTTTATTCCCCAACCATTTCTTTTGTGGCATCTGTGGAAACTTGATCTCATTGATTTAAAGATCAGCGGAAGTATGAATCTTCAAATGACGAGCTCTTTCTGCCTTTGTTATAGTTTTTTTATTAAATTTATGGTTAATCATCAATGACGACGACTGCATTTCCACTGTGATGATGCTGCATGTATCTCACATATTTTGAGAAACTGGCAGAGAAACGTTCGTTGTGCTTAATTAATTATTTATTCGTCTAACTTAATTAATTGTTTATTTATTAATTGATTTATAAACAATTTGGTTCTTTATTCAATGCACCAGTGCGAGGAGGCCCTTTCTGAACTTCACTGTTTTCACACATCCATTCCGTCGCCTCATATTACTTTCGATTTCGCAATAACTTTATTTGCGCCGTTTCTGCACAATTAGTTTGAATTTTCGGTTTCTCAAAAGTTCTCTGGCATCGTGTCTGCTGAAATAGCTTTGAAGCCAAGGATGTTCTTTACGCGTCTCAAAATGTAAATATTTCTTTTCATAGATTAATGACTCTCAGAATCACCTTGTTGTAACTTATTTTGTGAAACATGACCATTAGCTACTGATGTTAATGCATAAACTTAAGCCCTATTCACTTTTCTACTCCCAGGCCTCTATTAAGTAATTTTTGCTAACTACATAAGCATTAAAATGTGTAACTGCTGGTTTTAATAAGTGGCTGTTCAACTGAGTTAATTTAAACAAATTAATAACAAAGTGCTTCCTAAACCATTTTCCTTCCCTTTGTTTAACTTAGGTCTCAGCAGATATCCCAAAATGTGTAACAGTAATTTCAGGGCTTAAACCTTTACTGAATACTAGGGTGTCCCCTGTTCCTTAGCTTACTACTTATCTTTATGGGATAATAATTCCCCTACTCATAATTTTGTTAGCTTTCAGATTTTTGCCGTTTTTAATTTTACTTATTAGACATTGAAATCTTTATTAATTAACCCTTGGTGAGCTTTCTCCCTTGCAATTCCTTAGAAAATACCTCCCCATGGCTTCTTGCTCTACAAGTACGAAATTTCTCCAAAAAATTCTAATGCGTTACGTTATAGTACTCAGCTAATCCATTTCTTGACTCTTGTCTATTTCCCCTCTCCACACCTTGCTAACGTTTGTCATTTTTCCTCGTTTTTTCTGAAAAATGCTCTAGAACCGAATTACCCAAGAAAAACCGAAAAATATAGATTTTCCAATATGGTGAAACAAAAACGAGGTTTTTTTCACTTTTACTGTCCGATATGAACTGCTCAGATTATGAAACAAAGCCTGTAGTGCATAGATATACATACCGGTACCCTTTATTGATGTCTTAAAGGAAAAAATACGAAATTTAGCCGAAGCTGATTCCCCCGGTAAGAGCGACAGAGATCCGGGTGATTAACATTATATAAATAAATATGACAATAACAATATTTGTTAAAAAGACAATAATAAGCAATGATATACAAAGCTCTGACTCAACATTGGGCAGTTAATAAGGGAACTCAAGTACTTAGTTCAGTGATGGAGTAAAATAGAAAGATCGGATAAAAAAGTTAAAGATGTTTTAAGCTTTGAGAGCAAAGCCGGGCACAATAGGAGTTAGCTAGCCATCCATCTGGAAGAATAGGAGGACGGCAAATATGCCAGTGAGCTATTAAAGGACAGTTATAGGAAAGAGCAACATCACCGAACGCACAGTAGTGGAGGGAATAAGAGAAGATTTAAAGAGATCACTGAGATACGATGTTAGGTACATCCAACCTTATTCGAGTAGTCTCAGTGATCCGGTCACTGCAGTTGTTTCATAAAATGAATGTATTTTAATGTGTCAGTGTGGTACCGGAAGTGATAAATCAACTGATGATCTAGCAGTGACTCTTTTGCCGGCATGTCCGCCATTTCATTGCCTAGGATATCCTTGTCGGCTGAAACGTTGTCGCAATGTGCTTTTCAGATAATATTTTTGAGAAAAGATTTAATCTCCATAACTTGAGGATTTGTTGATCCAAATTCATTGATATAAGGTTAAAAACTTGGTTTTTTTTTATTTATTAGAGGGTCAACTTTTACAGCATATCCAAAAATCATAATTACCCGATCTTTTGTAAGGCAAAACCTTTTTTTGACTATTTCTATTAGTCTATTAAGTAATTTTATAATAGAAAAAAATGCATATAATGCTCATAATAGAAATTAGTATGTATCTGCAGCGCATAATTTATCTTTAGGCAACAAATAGCATTTGAAGTGCTTAAAGTTATGCACGCAGTTTCAACTCTAGCTTTTTAGAAGATTTCATTTGATGTAAAAAAGTCAAATACGTTTAATTTTTACATTGATAATGCTTTTACAAAAATGTAAAATATCTAAAAAGCAAGTTAAAATATCTCTTGAAAATGCTTTAATTTTTTTTTAACTGCCAGAAGTAACCTTGAACTCTAGTTCTTGCACTATCCATAAAGTATTCATAACTCCAACGTTTCATTCATGAACTGCAGCTGCATAGACAATTTTCTTAAAAATACGTTACCTTGTATTGTCTTATTTTTTAATATTTAGATGTGATTACTTTTTCTATCGAATTAGGCCTACAAGCAGCCATTAAGATGAACCGTATTAAAGAAGAAAGAAATAAAGATTTGTATACGATTTTTTAATTATGAGATCTCATATGTCTATTAACATAACATTACACGATTTATGTTATAGCTAATTGTGTCAAACTCTCTTTTTTTTTTCATGTTCATTTAGTAAATTCATAATTAATTCATTTGCTTTCTAGCTTTCGATAAACTTTTAGGGTCAAAAATGAAACATAGTTTTGACTTACCTGTTTGTATTACAAACTGTCACGGCTGGAAAATCAACTTCTCCATCATTTTCAACTTCAATCTGGACTACAGTGGGATTACTTTTGTATAATCGATAGAAATGGGATGCCTGGTATAAAAAACCACTTACACACCCAACGAATATAATGATCCAAACTAGTCTTCCAATCAGATTTCCCGTAGAAGTGCTGTTGCTTATACCATTAATTGAAGATTTAGCCAAAGACGTGATGAAGAACCGAAAAACTGATATTTTGTAATCTGTTTTTTCTGAACTCGGGGTAATATGGTTAGGATACTTATTATAAGGACGTTGAAGAGTTGCTTGAAAGGATACACCATTGTTCAGTCCATTCATGTAACAGGGACAACCGCATACATCATGAGTAGTATCACCAGCGATAAAGTTTAGAGATGAAATTCTGTTCTTGCTGAAATGTTTAGAAGCATAGTGTCTTGGATTTTGCATTTCTAAACCTGGAATCCAATATTTTACAATTAGCTGAAAATTTTGAAAAACTGTTAGACGTAGGCGACTGCACAAACCATCACCTCATAGAGTTGACGGCTGAAATTCTAGGATTAGTTAAAACTCGATTCGCATATTAAAATGCAACTGGTCTGCCAAATCATATCTTGATGGAAAACACCTGTAAACCCAATTTTAGGGGTTGACTGGTAAGTTTACCATTGAGTTTTCCTGCTCTCAGACCTCCATGTTTTCATATCTTTGGGTGCAAGAAAACACAATAATAAACCTACCGATCTATCGCTAAAATTGGGTCTGAAGGTGGTTTCTACCAAGATATGACTTAGCAGACCAGTTGCATTATAATATGCTAATCAAATTCTGTCTAATCCTGAAATTTCAGCCATCAACTTGATGAGGCCTGTGCAGCCGCTTCTCGGTCTATGTATAAAATATACAATACTCGTAAATTGCAATTTTAAAATTTAATTCTTTCGAATGATTTGCTTTTCTAGAAGCATGCAATTGCGTACGGTATATTATTTAAATTTATCTTCAACATTGATTCTGTTTTGTTCAATTTTTCTAGTGCCAATATCAAATGACAATTTTGGAAATACTTAAAACACTTTGCCTACCAATGCTTATATAATATTGACCGAATTTTGAGCACACTTTAAAAATATTTTCCATGAAGCAATATCAATTATTTAATGGTTGGATTCTGTAGTATTTCATATCAATACATGTGCATATATATATATATAAAACCATTATAAGCCATTACAAATTACCTTCAAAAATTGTAAAAGTATAAATAATAAAGGAATTTATTCAAATTAAAAATTATATATGAACCACCATATAAGTCTATAAAACAGATCCCCTTAACATGTTCCGCATGGATTTGAAAACAGTTTCATATTCGCATTCGCCATAAAAAGCTAAAGAATGATAAATTAGGACTACCACACACAATAAATCCAGAAATTATAATGTTAGAAAACAAATAAGTTAAAAATAAATGTAGATGAAAATTGATTAAAAAGGAAAAACATATTACCAATTTGAGATCCAATCTTACTTAGAAAGATGCAGTAAAAAAGGGGGTAAGAGATTATTTGCACATGTTGCCAAAAAAGTTTTTTAAATAATTATGGACCAAGGAGTAATAATGTATGTTATAGGCAGGTACAAACCTCAATATATGGTGCCTGCTGCACTCTATAGAAAATTAAAAAATAAATTCCACTGTGTTCGCTAATGAAGCAATAAAGTGCTGCCATCTGCCATATTTATTAATATTAGAATACATTGTTTTGGAATAAAAACAAATACGTATATAATTAAAATAAATATATTAATAAATATTTATTATTTGTTATTGCAATAAGCTTTAAAGTATTTAACGTCTAGAGGTATATAAATGATAATTAAAAATATGTTAATAAATATATAACAAAATATAAGAAAAAATAACTAAATTATTTATTACATATTAATAATAACTATTATTGAATTAAGTATAAAACAGTAGTTAAGTAAATTGGTGATATGGATGATTCATTAATTATTGTTTCATATATATATATATATATATATATAAATGTACTGATATACATAAAGCAATACACATATATATACAGTAATCAATACACACACATAGATATGTATGAATATTTCTCGATCAATATTCGCCCAACAATCATTTAACAATACCACTGCAGTTGAACACATTTTCTGCAAAAGCCGTATCTGATGATTTTTCTTTCGTTACCTAATTACAAGTTTTTTTCACTCAACTCCGGGCAAGTTTCATCAGCTTTGCAGGTGTTAGAATTTTGCGATTTTTATATCTCTTTGAAACAAATTTGATTCATTAAAAAATGATATCCGTGAAATATAAATAAACTTTCCTTATCTTTTACCTTTAACTGGTCACCTTGAGAAAAAAAAAGTTTCTTCAATGTAATAAAACAGACTATAAATTTTGAATAGAAATATTATTTTTATTTTAACTCCATCATATTCAAGCTTTTTATATAAGTCATTCAACTTAATAAGAATAATTAAAAGCTTTCTTTGCGTAAATTTAAAATGTTTCCTTATTTAATTTCAAAACTCTGTTTTTATTTATAAAATAAATATTTTTTCCGACAAAACTAGCAATCGTATGTAATTTTTTATTATTATGTATTTTTGAAACACTGCTTAGCATATGCGAATTTGAAAAAAATAATTTACCAATAGGGGTTTTTGTTTGTGGAATTTCAGAGTGTCGACTGTATAAGTTTATATATTTTAAAGAGAATTTGTATTTGCTTAAAATGTTATAGTTTTTCACAAAGCTGTATCTGATATTTCTATTTTTACAGAAATTTTAGTGTAGGAGATAAATGAATGTATGAGAAGAAATAATGTTATTACAATAAATTATTCACTTATAATATAAAAATGAATTAAGAAACTATTTGATGTTGAATAATTTACCATGAAAGATTATTGACAGTTTTCCTAACGTAACCTTGTTCAATACCCACAAGCAATGAAATAATGTCCATCATATAAATTATTCGCACATGCACATCATTACACAGAATTTAGAATTTTGAATGTCCTGAACTTTTTATCATGAATTTTTTGTTAAAGTAAAAGACATAAATATTTCAAACAAATCCAGAGATAAAGTTGATATTAACACAAAGTGTAAATTGATATATCTCTTTCTTTCTATCTCTCTCTCTCTCTCTATATATATATATATAATGCTTTTAAAAAGGTCTAAAACAAACAACCCAGTGCATAAGGCGCAACGCAGCTTCTTATATGCACTAAGTAAATATAGGGAATGTAAATTAAGTCACACTGTTGTCGTCAACAAATTTAATGCTTACACCAAAAAGGCTAGAAAGATGTATTCATATAATTTTGCTATTAATAATTATCATACTTTTCCATTTTTCTTTTTGACTCCTAAATTTCACAAAACACCTATTAAATTCAGATTCATATGTTGTAATTCAAGAGGCATTGGTAAAAGTTTAAATGTTAAGTTACAGGAGTTTTTGAAGCGTATTTATGGTTTTTTGAAATTTAAGTATAGAAATACTAGTTATTTTTGGTGTATTGACAACATTAAGGAGGTTTTAAATAAAATAAAAAAAATGCCCACAACGCCCACTAATTTGTATACCTTTGATTTTGAAAATCTTTTTTCTAATATACCTATAGATTTATTTTATGATACATTGAAAAATATATTTGATTTGTTTTGCATTGAGAAGGAGCTTGGAATTAAAAGAGATTTTTTCTTGAGTTTATGTAATTTCTGTTTTCTTAATAATTTTATTACATTCAATAGCTCGCTTTTTTACCAGGTATGTGGCATTGGGATGGGTACTAATTTTTCGAATTCTGCTGCTAATCTGTTTCTTTTTTACACTGCTCAAAACAATTAAAGGATATTGCAGTTTTAGGTGGATTTTGTATCTGGTAAACTGTTTAGCTGATTGATACATGGTCGACAGACATAGTAGGTTATATGAGAATAAATTACACATGTTTGGCGGAAAAAAATGCATTTTATTGCGCATTTGTGTACTAAAGGAAAAAAACACAATTTGTGCATATGAGAAAAAAAGAATAAAAAAAGGTGTTTTCTTCAAAGAAAATCATTTTCAGTAGGGGGTATGGTTTCCACGGGCGGCCAGCAATGTTGAACACCTTTGAGGCATGGACTCAATGAGGCTATTAATGACGAGTTGGGGTATTCTGCCCCACTCTTCCAGAAGAGCTCTTTCCAGTTCTTGGAGAGTTTGTGGGGGTTGTTGGCGGCCAGAAACTCGTCTTCCTAGAGCGTCCCAAACGTGCTCGATTGGATTCATGTCTGGAGAACACGCTGGCCATTCCATTCGAACGATTCCTTCCTCGAAAAGGAAATCCTCCACCAGGTTTGCACGATGTGGCCTGCAGTTATCGTCCATTAAAATGAAGTTATCTCCGATTGCTGCAGCGTAAGGGACTACAATAGGTCTGAGGATCTCACCCCTATATCGGCGACCAGTCAGAGCTCCATCTCGAATGATGTAGAGGTCAGTGCGCCCGTCAATGGAGATGCCACCATACACCAACACTCCTCCACTGCCAAATCTGACACTTTCGTGCACGAACGCAGGATTATTCCTACTGCCACGGTCCCTCCAGATGAAAATACGCCTATTATCCGGATGCAAAGAAAAACGGGACTCGTCAGAAAACAGAATATTGCTCCATTCATTTCTCCTCCAGTTGACATGCTCGGTTGCCCACTCCCCGTGGTCGCGACGATGCCTTGATGTTAATCTAACACATACCATCGGTCGGCGAGCATACAGACCTACAGCATGGAGCCGGTTTCGGACAGTCTGAGTTGAAATCGTGGTGCCTGTAGCCGAGCGAAGGTGTTGTTGGAGAAGAGTAGCGTTCATGGTTCGGTGTCTCCGAGCTGTTAACGCTAAATACCGATCTTCATTGGGCGTTGTTGCCCGTCTACGACCTTGCCCTGGTCTTCGGCCTGCACATCCACTCTCCAAAAAACGGTTCCAGATCCTGGAAATGACACTTTGTGACACTCCAATGGCTTGCGCTACTTCGGCTTGAGTTTGGCCCCCTTCTAACCTACCAACAATTCTCAAAGCTTCTGGATCTGTCAAATGACTTCGCTGAGACATCGTACTCATCGAAACAAAGCAATCACTGAATGCCGATCATCCTTGTCTTCATTCTCTTTTATCCAGTTGAAAGTCAAATTTCATTCGCTGCCGCTGAAGCGACGTTTTTGACGTCGAACTCAAAATTTGCATACTCCACAGTTTGAAAACCAGACAAATTTGCATTTGTGATTCTCTTCTTCTATTTTCGGCAAAAAAAAATTCGTTTATATCTTTATTTTATATAAAACTTCAAATATCCTTTAATTGTTTTGAGCAGTGTATTATAAATTTAACTATGTCTTAAACAGTAATAAGAGTTTTGCAGTTTTAAGGTATATCGATGATTTAATAATATTCGATGACAAACTTTTGGTATCGATTAACGATATCTATCCTAGAGGTCTGCACGGGCCGGAATTTCCAGGCCCGGCCCGGTGTAAAAATTGGAAGTTCGGCCCGAGCCCGGCCCAGCCCGTTTGCATTTTTACAG
This sequence comes from Maratus speciosus, assembly GCA_963932465.1. NCBI lineage: Eukaryota > Metazoa > Arthropoda > Arachnida > Araneae > Salticidae > Maratus > Maratus speciosus. Next base: position 316,982,120 of record OZ010789.1, read on the forward strand.
TTCTCGGCCCGGCCCGGTCCGTAAAAAAATCAGTGAAAACAGTCCCGGCCCGGTCCGATACAATTTCTACAAAAAAAAAAATCCGTTTTTTCTCAACATACAATTAAAATTCTTTTAATGAATACTACATACATATTTATGGGAACATTTTACAGTATATTTTACATTACTATGATGTTCGCAAAACAGAAAATACACAATAGTAAACATTAAAGATTACTTACAGTGTTTTAGTCATCGTGTCTACAGACATTTCAAAATGGAAATAAGGATTCATTAAAAGATTAATGTATTTTAGAATAAAGGATTAAAAACATGATAACTTTTGAAGCTCTATAATAAAAAGTATATTTGTGAAAATATTTCTCTCATTTTTAAGGCTTTTTTCAAATCCAAAGGAGCTACATTTCAACACATTTATGAATTCTTTTCTTTTCGGAAACGCGTAAGATTGGCAGGTATTCTTATTCAGAAGCTATGTAAATGTCGTTTTTTCATAGATAAAAGCAATATATCTTTCTGAAAATACTGTCAAATTTAGCGTTTTGAATCGAATTTCAGGAAGCGATAGCACAGGAAAGGAGAAAAACGTACAATCACGTGACAGGGATCTCTGTTATCTCTATAAGTAATTTATCAAATATGGAAAAAGCTATTCCTTTCCAAATGCCTTCAATAGGCAGGCCTGTCAATTTTATGCCTTTATAGTTAAAAATTTTGTCAGAAAATGTATCTGAAAGCTTCGCATTGTTGAGCAGTGAATATGAGAACCACCTTAAGGTATATTTCCAAAGATACTGTTAAGAGAAGTTCATTATCACTATTAATTCTACAAAACACAATGACTGTTCTACACATCCTGAGATCGATTAAGACCAGTTCCGTCCCGGCACGAGTCTGCTGAAAAAAAATTAAACTCGGAATCAGACATCTTGTAACTGTACGATGCCGATCTCTACGATGGACATGTTACATTTCTGTATTGATGTTGTTAAACTCGCATCAGTTCGTGACGCACATTTACACTTCTCGAGAAAATCATATTCATTGAAAATGGCTCGTATTTTATCTGTTTCGCTTAAATTCTTATATCGGGCCGACAGGCCCGATTAATTTTTTTGCCGGCCCGGCCCGATCCGTTGAAAAAATTGTCCTAATTCTGTCCGCCGGCCCGGCCCGTTTGAAAATTCGCCTTCATTCCGCCGGCCCGGGTACGGTCCTTGAGCCAAGCCCGGGCCCGTGCAGACCTCTAATCTATCCTCCATGTTTAAAATTAAATAAGGCTTCTGTTGATAGTTTGCATGTTAATTTTTTGGATTTAGATCTATTAATTAAAGATAATAATATATTAGTTAAACTTTTTGATAAACGGGATTTTTTTAATTTTGATATTCAATCAATGCTACTCTGGTTTTAAAATTTAAGTAAAAGGGTTTTCATGAACATTATTTTGTGGCAAGTTAATAGATTTTATAGGATTTGTAGCAGTAGAGAATTTTTCAGTTCACAGATTTTTAAATTTACTGCTAATCTTTTTTACAATAGTTTATTTCCATATCAGTTATTTTTCATTATGTAAGTCAACTTGAAAAGAGTTTTTTGAAGTGGCAACAGCTAAGCGGCCAAACACCGTAATGGGTGCCGATGGAACTGCTTGAATATATGAAAGGTATGGATTAAAGTCTTTTTAAGAATGTCTACATGTTGATGAATTTCAAGTTGGAACTGAGATGATATGGAAGTCTATGATTATGAAGATGACGGAAAGACAAGTCTGGATGACGCTGGTCTAACTTGGATTATGGCCTTGCTTGCAACTCCTGCTGTTAGAGAGATGTGGAGCATAGTGAATATTTTAAAGGTAGAAAGATTTTAAGTCTTCACGGGTCAAGGTGGGGGTATGGCCTTCTCACATGTTCAATATTTTTAATTGCTTAATGATTTAGTTATATAAGAATTTTTATTTGTTTATGTTTTATAAGCTAAAATTAGTTTTATTGATTTTGAATTGGTTGGTTGTTTATGTTTTTAAAGCAGTTTTGTTTCGTTAAGTTTTTGAAAGTTTAAGTTTATTTGATGATTTTTTACACTTTTGGAGTATGGGGGTTGGCCATATCTTGCGAAACCTGTGAGGATTCAATTTCTATTTTTTGGTACCTGTTTTTTTACTCCTCCCGCTTTCAGACGAGCAAGGAGTTGTTTGTTTATTGTTTTTTAGTTATAAATATTCATTGATTTTTATTGTTGTTTTACACCCTCTTTTTCATGGATTTCATAAATCATTTACTTTTGATAGAGCTATATATATAAATATACATACGTATATATTATATTTATGTATATAACAGTGTTTCCTCTATTTAGCTTATGCCTTTCATCCATAGATATAGTAAAAGTAACTAGATTAACCACTCAGTGTTATTCTCCCATTACTTCTTGATTCTGCAGCGGTTCGGTGGCAACATCCATTAGAGTGGCAGAAAAAGGGTGGAACTTGTGAAGCAAAACGTAATAGATATCCGAGTATTGCGATGTTTTCATTCTGTATGTTTTAAATAAATATATGCATATGATTGCTTAGAATTGTCTGGAAAGACAGTGGAATACCCTATGCGGATATTTACATCCATATTTGTACTTTTAAAACTATTTAGTACAACTTCGATGTAACGTTTAGTTCATTTAGTAATTTTTTTTTTCTAGTGTTTCTGTTTTTTATTAAAATGTCGAGCGCGTAACAAGTCCACAAATTATTATGAAAATATATGTTATTGTGAAAAGATGTTATTCTAAAAATTATATATATATATATATATAAAGTTATGATTTGCTTAAAAGATTTTTTTTTTAAGAAGAATTTAATATATTTATTTTTAAGCATTTAAAGCATTTTATGTTTGCAAAAAACTTTGAAATTGTCATTTGCCAATAGTTAGTCGTTAGCCCAGTTTAATAAATAGATATTTTTTAAGAATATTGACCTTGGTAAAGTAATTAATGTTTTCAGGCATATTTGCTGAGTAATGCATGGCTAAAAAAAAAAAAAAAAAAAATCTTAAGAATATGTATTATTTCATGCAGGTATTCAATGCAGGTATTTATTTATTTTTTAGGAAAAAAATTCTTGCTATTTAGTTCAAGTAAACAATAAGCAAAAATTGATCGCATACTTACCTATTTAAAAACATGTAAAAAAGATATTAACAAATATCTCATTTTAAAGAAAGTTTCGAAAGTTAAATGCTCTTTTAAAAGATTACTAAAGCAGTTAAAATGGAATTTTTTTCATTATTTCCACGTATTCCTCATTTTTTGCGGGGGGTGGGGGGGTAGCTGAGTTTTACATTTACTTTTGCTACATTTACTTTTGGCTGGTGAGTTAAATTATATATAAGTTATATATTTTGCTACAACTTAAGAATTGGGTCACAACAATACGAAAAAAAATAAATAAAATGTTTTAAGTTTTGTGGGTAAGAAACATTTTATATTACTCAGTTTTATCGCAAAAAAAATTAATGGGCAGAAGAAAATCGAAATTTTTAAGATGTGGGTGGGGGTGTAAAGAAGAAAACAGAAATTTTTGAGGGGTGGGAAGGGGAATAGATGGAAGGTGGAAATCCGGGGGGGAATTTTGCTCTATACTTTAATATAAGCTCTCCCCTTCCCCTGAAAAAAATTCATTTAAAAATGTACAAAACTTTTATTTTGGATAAAAAAAATATATATATATACTATTGAGGAAAATTGAAATTTCAATTAAGTACTGTTTTGATTCACTTCCACGTTGAAGAATATTTAAGTACAATTGAGAAAAAAAATGATAGTTTTTGAAAGTGAATAATCTATCTTATTCATTTTTATCATAAAAATTACATAACGATAAAAATTGCTAATCTGTGGTTAAAAATCATTGATATTACTCGTATAAATTTTGAAACATTTATCAAGGCTTAAACTTATGTAAATGCAATTTAAGAAAGCACAAGCTATTTCATTTTCTCCTTATATGGATGGATCACCGTCCATTTGCCACCCTAGTGGAGTAGTTTCGCTCGCGCGCACAGAATCAGCTTTTCTCTCCGTATGCATAATCTAGTTATTTTACTAGATCTATGCTTTCATCAGGTTTACTAATCTTTTGCAATTCATTTATTATATGCAGTCGCCTCTACGATACCATTAACATCCATTTGGCTATTATGAGACTATTAAATTTATTTTCCAACTTCTTAATTTTCTTTCTGAAATTAGTTTGTTTCATTAAGAGATCATAAATGTATAAAAATATTCTTTTTAACTTCAAAATGTTTAATTATATCATTACTTTTGTAATCTGTAATGTCAATAACATCAACCATTTTCTTTTTTTTTTTACAGTAACATCAATTATTTCCTTGTAAATAATATCGATCAAATCCAAAAATTGCTGTTTTGTCAAAATCGAGAGACGCGTTCTGCATTAAACCTTCGTTCAACTGTCGTAGACAGATAATATAATTTCATTTGATTTAATGAAATTTTAATTCATATTTTTTAAAAAATATATTATTATAAAAGTATCAACATATTTGAATTACATTTATTAGATAGTAGTACAGGCTTATTTAAATAAATAATAGAAAATAGTTGTTTATTTTATTACAATAATGATTTCATTATAAATTTTATTCAATGCGTTTTTTATTTGACAAATATCTTTAGTGTGAAGGGCTAGGCTGAAAATTATTTATTTAGTAATTATTAAGTAATATTTCAAAAAGTGTTTCAAGAATCTAAAATGGCTATAATATTGAAAAATAGCAAAAAATATATTGGTAGTGAGATCTTCTTATTGAAGTCATTTTGATAGCTGTATAGGATATTTTTTCTTTTCAATTTTAGTTGCATAACAGTTAAATTATGAAAATAATAACGGATAAAATAATAATCAATCTTTGTTACATTATGGCCTTTAAAATAATTAGAGAATAAACCCAAGATTTCCCGGTTACAGAATATACGTAAAAACAGTCATTATTTGTTATTTCTTATGTCAAAATCTTTTTTTCTTTGCACAACGATGAATCAGGTTTATTTCAAAGGGTTCTGCAAATGGCTTTTGATCTAGCATACTTATATATATCGTTAAAACGCATTGTTTGATTTTTAAAAAATTATCAGTTGATGAAAAAACGTATCGACAAATAATCTTAAAGACGGCAGTGAGAAAGCCTCACACATATCCACTGTTTTTTATTTGATAATTCTAAGATATTTTTTACATCGAAGATATTTTTTTAGAATGCCCATTAATAATACTAAAAATCATATTTATATGAAAAATAGCAATAATGAGTTCAAATAATGTTTTGAAACGTATTAAAAGCGATATTTTCAAATTAGTCTCGCTTCAGGATATAACAGCCGAATAAATAGTCAAATATCGATATTTACAATCAGCCTTTTTGATTCTGTTCATATCTGTGGTTTAAGCGCGGAATTTGATTGTATGTCTTAAATTTCTGTTTTATTTATATTTTATTGTATTACCTGTTGATTAATGGATGATTTAATTTCGTTATAGAATATAAGCTCGTTATAGAATATAAGCTCGTTATAGAATATAAGCTGGAAACAAATGCTGGACTATTTATATTAATATAAGTGCGAACAGATTTATCTTTTGCAATCGTTTGCACGCGCGATAAAGTTAAAAAAAATTCATGCTTGAAAATTATTTAAAAAACAATAAAAATTGAGTAAATTGCGAAACAGTTTTCAAACAAATTGCAATATACTTTTTAAACAAATTGCACTTGGAAGGACATTTTTTTCCTATTCCACTGTGTAAAAATTGAAAATGTACGATGTTTAGAAGTTTAAAAAATTAAAAAAATTGCCGTAAAAGCGAAATTCGATCGTCTACTGTTGCCATTTGCAAAATTACGTCAGCGCTACGCACAGACACGTTTGTCCTTTATAATATAGATAGATATGGCGTTTTTTTAAGCTATTTTCAAAGTATTTTGTAATTATTTTTAAAGCTATTTTCGAAACAACTGTTTGCTGCTTTTCATGTATTATTTGTGCATTTTTAAACGTTGATTTTTTCTGCTTTTTAATATTGTTGCACAAAGGCTTTATTTGCTATTTTTATATTTTTTCAAAGTGTCTGGAAAACAGGCTATAGATTTATTTTTCCGCCGTTCATTCATCTACTGCGTGTGAATGTAACATGGAATGTCTATTTAATACATTGGTTTTAGATTTAACCTCGAATATCAAAGTTTAAAACCAAAAAAATGAAACCAAACAAGTCACTAGAAACAGGAGCTACTTCTCTGAAAACCCTACTTTCAAACTATAAGAACACTTACTTTGTGTTTTTTAAATATTTTTTTTCTAGCAATTATTTTAATAATTATCTTTAAAGCGCAATAAAAAACGTTTCAGACAAGAACTGTGGTAGCATAAATACTCTTTATTTTTTCTTAATCCTTTCTAAGACAGTGGAAATTTATTCGACTTAATTTAAATCCCTGGTATTTATACTGATGTTATTGATGTTATTTATAAATGCCAAATTTGCACCAGAATTTTTTAATAAAATTATGCTTTTATGATATACGTGACAAAAAGCATTTAATTACTTTTTAATCAATTTCTTCTTAAATTAAATTAGAGTGACATTCACTCATTTCAACCTTATAGCAACATAATTAATTTGTCTTTGAATAGCTTAAAATGCTTTTTTATGGGTAGCTGTTATCATTATCCTGTTACGTTATTTAAATACAGAAATAAATGTCGCAAGCTTTAAAGCGTTGCATAAACACAAAATCACGAAGTGTCATATTGTTTTATCACTGGCGAAAAATGAAATTTCCACTTATAATATAATTGGAACTATACTTACTACTATCATTAATCTAATCTATATAATCTGTAAAAATATTTTTTAAAACATTAGATACCACATGCGACCATCTTTGTAAAGATTACTGATTGCAGCAAACTTCCAAATGCTAATGCAATAGATGATACCTTTTAACTTCTACCTTTTTTTTTTCCATATTAAAAGTATCAATCACCAAGATGCCTGATTATGGAATTAAAGAACTGATAAAAGAAATTACTTCTACATGAACGTTTTACCGAATTCATTAATTGTTTTTTTATCATTCTGGAAAGCTCTTAGCTCGAAGAAACACTGAATAAAAGAAAATGTTTTTAAAATCTAAGATGCCTGATATTTTGCACGCTATGAAACCATTTTCTGAGTATATATTTGATTTCACCTAGTACCATTCATCTGGACGTATTTAAGTTTCTACACGTGTTTCTTGATAAAAGACCTCATTGAATATACTAGTCACGCTATTGTACCCTTTTTTTATTATTAATGGAGTGGCATTTGTTAGTATTTATTATTAGTACCTTAAATTCGTTGTTAGGATAAAACACTTACGAATTGCAGTAGAGCGTTCAGATATATTATATTCCGGCTAGTCAGAATTACTGTATTCTCATTGAAATCACTGTAAAATTAAAAGGAGTGGTACTAAATTTTTCAGATGTCCTAGGTATGCATGTCGGAAAGGAATAAAACAAAATATTTTAAAACAAATTGTATTTGATTCTTTTGGGTCTGGCCTTCTAACAATACGACATGTTTTTGCATTAACATTTAATATTTTGGTTTTGTTTTTAATTACTTTTGTTATTATTAGTACCTATATCATAAAACAAAAAGTCCTTCCGGCCAGTGCCGGGAGGAAGAGGTAGCTTTCATATTCCTTATTTTAAAAAAGCCAACTTATAGTATTCAAACACACGAAGCTCAATTTAGTGGAAACCGAATATAGGAGATTCAATATTAATTTTTATCAATACTAAATCGTTATGAATGAGAATTTCGCGAAATTAGTCAGCTTTATCCAAGCTGCTTTTATTTAAATAACTTATATTTGGCTGCCAAATTCGGCGATTTTTTAAAGTGCCTGCCATTTTAAGACAACATGGTGGATGAGGCTAACCAGTGAACTTGGTCGAGACCTTAGTAATTGCTGTGCACATGCTCACTCACATCGGAATCGATTGATATATACAAGTGCTTTCGTAGGCAAAAAATCAGATTTTTCAAAATGTCACCCACATTAGATATTAAAATTGCTATATCTGAGCCATTTTTTAAGATAAAGACAAACAAAAAATGCTCCAGAATCCTTATACCAAGGTCAAATACTTAAGAAAGAAACCTTTTTCAATTTCTAATTTTTTTGTATCTCACTTTAAATATAATTTTTTTTAAATTTAATGGCCGCAATTTGAAACAAGATGGCTGATGATCTGATGAAGCTGGCCAGCGAACTTGGTCGAGATATTGATGTATACTATCCACATGCCTTCTTAGATCGAAATAGGCGAATACGTGTGTTATCGCGTGACAAATACAAGATCGTTTCAAAATGTTAGCCATTCTAAAAATTAAAAGTGCTATAATTCAACCATTTTTTAAAATATAAACAAAACAACAAATTTCAGAAACAAAAACTGCTCCGGAATCTTTGTATCAAGGCCAAACACATAAAAAAAATCTTTTTCATTTTCCAATTTTTTAATACCTCATTTTAAATTTTAAATTTAATTTTTTTTAAATGGCAACCCCTTTGAAACAAGATGGTGAATGAAGCTGGCCAACGAACTCGGTCGAGACATTGGTATGTAATATGTACAGACCAAGTTACATCCAAATCGGTTCATAAATACGCCTGATATCGCGTGACAAAAATCAGGTCGTTTTAAAATCTCAGCCACAATAGAAATTCAAAATGCTGTAATTCAGCCATTTTTTTAGATATAGACGAAACAAAAACTATTCCGAAATCTTTGTATTAAGGTCAAACACATACGAAAAAAATCTTTTTCATTTTCCAATTTTTTGGTATTTTATTTTAAATTTTAATTTTTTTAAATTTTTTAAATGGCCGCCATTTCGAAACAAGATGGCGGATGAAGCTGGACAACGAACTCGGTCGAGATATTTGTATGTACTATGTACACACCAAGGTACATCCAAATCGGTTCATAAATACGCCCGTTATCACATGACAAAAATCAGGACGTTTCAAAATGTCAACTACGCTAGAAATTCAAAATACTATAACTCAGCCATTTTTTAAGATATATACGAAACAAAAACTGCTCCCGAATCTTTTTATCAAGGTCAAACATATAAGAAAAAAATATTATTTCAATTTTTAATTTTTTGGTACCACATTTCAAATTTAAATTTTTCTTAAAAATTGAAATGACCTCCATTTTTAAACAAGATGGCGGATGAAGCTGGCCAACGAACTCGGTCGAGACATTGGTATGTACTATGTATAAACGAAGTTACATCCAAATCGGTTCATAAATACGCCTTTTATCGCGCTACAAAATTCAGGACGTTTCAAAATGTCAGCCACGATAGAAATTCAAAATGATATAACTCGTAGAGATCTGCACGAGCCGGAATTTCCAGGCCCGGGCCCGGCCCGGCCCGAACAAAAGCTATCTTGGCCCGACCCGGCCCGGTGTAAAAATTGGAAGTTCGGGCCGAGCCCGGCCCGGCCCGTTTCATTTTTACAGTTCTCGGCCCGGCCCGTACAAAAATCAGTGAAAACAGGCCCGGCCCGACACAATTTCTACAAAAAAAAAATCCGTTTTTTCTCAACATACAATTAAAATTTTTTTAATGAATACTACATACATATTTATGGGAACATTTTTCAGTATATTTTGCATTACTATGATGTTCGCAAAACAGAAAACACACAATAGTAAACATTAACGATTACTTACAGTGTTTTAGTCATCGTGTCTACAGACATTTCAAAATGGAAATAAGGATTCATTAAAAGATTAATGTAGTTCATCAGAATAAAGGATTAAAAACATAACTTTTGAAGCTGTATAATAAAAAGTAAATTTGTGAAAATATTTCTCTCATTTTTAAGGCTTTTCTCAAATCCAAAGGAGCTACATTTCGACACATTTATGAATTCTTTTCTTTTCGAAAACGCGTAAGATTGGCAGGTATCCTTATTCAGAAGCTATGTAAATGTCGTTTTTTTTCATAGATAAAAGCAATATATCTTTCTGAAAATACTGTCAAAGTTAGCGTTTTGAATCGAATTTCAGGAAGCGATAGCACAGGAAAGGAGAAAAACGTACAGTCACGTGACAGGAATCTCTGTTATCTCTGTAAGTAATTTATCAAATATGGAAAAAGCTATTCGTTTCCAAATGCCTTCAATAGGCAGGCCTGTCAATTTTATGCCTTTATAGTTAAAAATTTTGTCAGAAAACGTGTCTGAAAGCTTCGCATTGTTGAGCAGTGAATATGAGAACCACCTTAAGGTATATTTCCAAAGATACTGTTAAGAGAAGTTCATTATCACTATTAATACTATAAAACACAATGACTGTTCTACGCATCCTGAGATCGATTAAGACCAGTTCCGTCCCGGCCCGAGTCAGCTGAAAAAAAATTAAACTCTGAATCAGACATCTTGCAACTGTACGATGCCGATCTCTACGATGGACATGTTACATTTCTGTATTGATGTTGTTAAACTCGCATCGGCTCGTGACGCACATTTATACTTCTCGAAAAAACCATATTCATTGAAAATGGCTCGTATTTTATCTGCTCCGCTTAAATTCTTATATCGGGCCGATAGCCCCTATTAATTTTCTTGCCGGCCCAGCCCGGCCCGTTTATTTTGTCTGTTGGCCCGGCCCCGCCCGTTGAAAAAATTGCCCTAAATCGGCCGGCCCGGCCCGGCCCGTTTGAAAATTCGCCTTCATTCCGCCGGGTACGGGCCTCGGGCCAAGCCCGGGCCCGTGCAGACCTCTATAACTCATTTTTTTTTTAAGATATTGACGAAACAAAAACTGCTCCGGAATCTTTGTATAAAGGTCAAATACATAAGAAAAAAATATTTTTCCATTTTCAATTTTTTGGTACCACATTTCAGATTTAAAATTTAAAAAAAAAATTTAAATGGCCGCAATTTTGAAACAAAATGGCGGATGAAGCTTGCCAACGAACTCGGTCGAGACATTGGTATGTACTATGTACACACCGAATTACATCCAAATCGGTTCATGAATACGAGAGTTACAGTGTGACAAAGGTCGGATATATATACGAGGGTCACTCTGAAATTATTGAGATACAACTAGGTTTTTAAAGTTATACTTACAAAATTTTAGGTGTGTTCAAAGTAGTCTCCTCCAGCATCAATGCACTTTTGTAGACTAATTTACCACAGATTAAATGCCTTAAGCCATTCATTTCTTGGAATAGATGAAAAAAATGCATTTATAGCCACATCAATCTCTTCTTCTGAATGAAAACGACGTCCACGTAAGTTCTTTTTTAGATTAAAGAATAACCAAAAGTCACACATAGCTAGATCAGGTGAATACGGAGGATGTTCTATCACTTTAGTTCGTTTTTGTTTAAGAAACTCAACTGTTAATCCGGCTGTATGTGAAGATGCATTGTCATGGTGAAGCATTAGTCCCCTAACATTCTTTTCTTGTAGAATTTCTGGAAGACATTCAGTGGTATACCAATTTGCTGTTACTGTCTTCTGTCCTTCCAACTTTATGGCTTTGACCAACCCCGTACTTCTGAAGGAAACGGCATACATCACTTTTTTCAGTGCGCGTTGTCTTTTCACCATTGTCAGCGTGGGATCATCTTCAAAGACCCATACTTTGCTTTCTTGACGTGTTGGAACGTCAAGAAACGGTATGTACATTTCATCACCCGTTACAATTTTAGAAAAGATGCGTTGGTCACCATCATTTAGCAATTTAAGAGTTTCTTTACTGATTCTGACACGCTCCTCTTTTTGGTGCTCAGTTGGATTATGGGGAACCCAACGACAAACTACTTTTTTCATATGCAATTCTTCATGAATAATTTTGTGTATGGCTGCCGATCCAATGTTAAGTTCCTTCTGTATCATTTGATAGGTACAGCGATTATCATCCATTAACATTTTTCGTATGACAGACACATTATCCGGGATTACTGCCGACGCGGCCTTCCTGTGTGTTTTTCATCCTGAAGAAAATTGCGGCCTCTGCTAAATTCTTTAAATCATCTGAATACAGTAGCACGAGCTGGAGATTCATCACCAAATGCTCATTTCAACGTTGAACGTATTCTTCTTGATTTAATCCTGCTTTAAAATCGTAGAAAATCATAGCGCGAAAATGTTCTCGCGTCAACTCCATTTTCTTTTCTGTTTAAAATTTATTCTATGCTAAACAAGTTGAAGTAAGTCAATAAAAAATCGTCTGCTGTGCTAAAATACTTTGTATTTTAAAATTAAACCGTTATTTTTATTTTGTAAATTCTCGTCTGCGCGTATCTCAATAATTTCAGAGTAACCCTCGTATATATATATATATATATATATATATATATATATATATATATATGTCAATTTTGAATGGAGGGTGGTTTCAGGGTCTGGAGGTCATGATCGATGAAAATATACCAAAATTTTTTTGAAATCGCTTTCCTCCGAACGGCTGCAATAGGTAGCTTTTTGTAATGAAAGCTACCTAAAACATGTCCGTGAGTAACGCTGACGTAATATTGGCGGTGGCAACTGGCAACCAGGATAAAAAAATTTCTCTTTTGCTCCAATTTTTTAACTTCTAAACATTTTCTAATTTTAATTTTTAACGCTTTCCCAGGACAGTTGAAAAGTGTTCATGACTTCGGTTTGCCTGTATGCCGTCTCTCCGTGCTCTAACTCTCGTAAGTACACTCGGAGTGTCATGAAATATATATATGATACTGGGGATTACTAAGGAGTGTTCACTATTGAAAATGGAGTGAGTAGCATTTGCTGTTCGTTTACAGGAATACTCAAAATATTCCCGTTACATTACAGTCTATGGGGCGGAAAATTTTGCGGTGCATTTTAATAATGTTATACTATTTCTCACATAATGAAATTTATATACATTATTGTGGTACACTGCAAAATGCTTACTATGGAATATGACGCTGATAACATTTATCGTTTACTTACAGGGACACACAAATATTTCGGTTACAGTATTGTCTATCTGTCTATATTATAAAGGACAGACATACCTGTGCGTAACGCATACGTCATTCTGCGAATGGCAACACTTTGAAATTTGAAATGAAATTTCGGTTTTGCAATTTTCGCTACAGCAAATTTTTAAACTTCTAAACATCGCACATTTTCAATTTTTACACCGTCGTATAAGGAAAAAAATATACTTTTAAATGCAATTTGTTTGAAAGCTGCATCTCAATTTATTTTTAAGATATTAATTTTTTTTATAGTTTTTAGTACCAATTTTGTAATCGTGGCAATTGAAGTACTTTATTCCTGTTACTAGCATACCCCGCGGCTTTGCTCGCGTATTATTTGAAATATGCCAAGTGACATTTGTATGTCTAATTTTTATTAAAAGGCACTAACTAAATTTTTATTTTATTAAAAGGTAATCTTTTATTTTATTAAAACGTTTTTATTATTAAAAGGTACTTATTACTTTTAGGAATACTTTAAAAAATACTATTTAAAACACAGTTTGATTAAACATCATTATTACACTGCATTAGGCAGAAATGAGACTTAAATTAATAAAACAAAAAAAAACTAAATAAATGATAATTTAGAAAATATTTTGAAACTTTTATGCTCAATTAATACACGCATTTTAGTATTCATTTGAAGTTTTGAATTATTTAGAAACCATCTTCTTACATCTTAAAATTAACTATCATGTCACATTCCAAGTCCTACCACCTCTCTCAACATAAAGCGCTATGTTGAAATAGGAACTGTCACCATTAATTTGCCAACATTAATTTTGAAATCGGTTTGTTATTTCCTAATATTTCACAGAAACGCAATTTAAAAAGCTTTTAAAGGCCTTTTTTAGAACGTTTGTTGTTCCTGTGAACCCCAGGTGGTAGAATCATCGGCATAAAATATAGCCTGTGTAGGATTAGAGACTGTTACCATTGATTCGCAACTATTACTTTTATATTCCCTGAAATTGCATAGAAATCGTAATCTAGGACTTTTTTAGAATTCTTTTAGCACCTCCCCTTCGCTTCACCCCTGTTTAATTCGATTTTTTTTCAACAGTCCTTCGAAAGCACTTATATTTTATAAGCAACTACCATGCCATATCTAAATGTTCTAGCCTTTTCAGTATCACAGAAACCGCAATTTAGAAAGTTTTTAGCTCCTGGAACCCTCTGGTGGTAGTGGCACAGACATAAAATATAGCTTATGTTTGAGCAGGTTCTATCACCAACAATTTGTCATCATTATTTTTTAATCGGTTTGGTATTTGATAAGATTGCATAAAAATTGTAATTTATAACACTTTTCGCTCACTTCATCATTTTAAATTTGGAATTTTCTTTCGAATGTTCTTAGAAAGCAGTTGCATCTTGTACGTAAATACCATGCCATACTTCAAAGTGTTAGACCCCTCAGTAGTGCAAAAAACGCAAATTAGAACATGTTTTGCTTTTGCCACCCTCAGATGGTAGTGACGGCAACATAAAATATAACCTATGTTATAGCAGGGACTGTCATCATTGATTTGCAACCATTACTTGAAATATCTTTGATATTTCCTGAGATTGAGTAGAAATCGCAATTTAGAACGTTTTTAGAACCCTTTTCGCGCATTTTCACCCCTTTTTAAATTTCCAATTTTTTCGAAACTGTTCTCAAAGATCATTTATATCTAATAAATATGTACCTTGCCTAATTTTAAGTTGCTAGCCCGTACCGATCACAAAAATCAAAATTAAGAACGCTTTTTTGCTCCTGCAACGTCTAGGTGATAGTGATACCGACATAAAATAGCGTCTATGTTAGAGCAGAGTCTGTCAGCATCAATTTCCTACCATTAATTTTGAAATCAGTTTGATTCTTCCTGAGATATTGCTGACAAATCGGCATTTAGAACGTTTTTAGAACGTTTTTTGCGCATTTTGCTCCAGCATCTCCTCTGGGGTAGTGGAAACAGATATATAATATAGCCTATCTTGGAGCAAGATCTGTCACCATTATTTTTACACCATTATATTTCAAATCGGTTCAGTACTTCCTGAGATTGCATAGAAATCGCAATTTAGAACGTTTTTTACAACGCTTTTTGCGCATTTTGACCCCCTTTTAAATTTCGATTTTTTTAGGAAATGTCCTTAGAGATCATTGATATCTTATAACTAACTACCATTCCAAATTTCACTATTCTAGGCCCTTCCGTAACGCAAAAACCCGCAATTTAGAACGTTTTTCTCCTGCACCCCCTTTGGGGTAGTGGCACCGACATAAAACATAGCCTATGTTGGAGTAAGGGTTGTCACCATCATTTTGACGCCCATTATTTTTTAAATCGGTTTGGTATTTCCTGAGATTATATAAAAACTACCATTTAGAACGTTTTTTAGAACGCTTTTTGTGCATTTTCACCCCTATTAAATTTTGAATTGTTTAAGAACTGCTCTTAGACATCATTTATATCTAATAAGTAACTAATATTCCAAATTTCATATTTCTAGGCCCTTCAGTAACACAAAAATCGCACTTTTAGAACGTTTTTTGCTCCGGCATCCCCTTTTGGATAGTGGCACGAACATAAGATATAGCCTATGATCTAAGTTGGACTAACACCATCATTTTGATACCATTACTTTTTGAATCGGTTCGGTATTTCCTGAGATTATATAAAAACTACCTTTTAGAACGTTTTTTAGAACGCTTTTTGTGCATTTTCACCCCTTTTAAATTTCGAATTGTTTAAGAATATTGTTTGAATTGTTTAAGTATTCTCCGGCACCCCCTTTTGGACAGTGGCACGAACATAAGATATAGCCTATGATCTAAGTTGGGCTAACACCATCATTTTGATACCATTACTTTTGGAATCGGTTCGGTAGTTCCAGAGCTTACCTTCTACAAATAAACAATTTTTACCTCTTTATAATATGATGAGTATAGATAGATATAGATAAGCAAAGGGAAATCAGTCATGGAGGGAAGAGATTGATGGAGATGCAGTATGTCTTAAAAACGGTTTGTAATATGATGCACGTTATCGCACAAATTTAAATGCCCTCATTCGGCCAAACAAATCAAGCTGGTGGAACAGGGACCGAATTCTTTGATATCTCTCGTGCATTTTTTTTCTCTAAATGAAAATGATCTGCTTATATTTAAGCATTCTAAAGTAGCATTTCATTGTACTATAAATTAAAAATTGTATCACTAGAAGTTTTCTTCTGTTTTCGGATGAATTCGCTTTGACGAGTTAGATAAGGAAAGAATGAGATTTCTTAACAATAATTTGAGGTTTAAATAATATCACATTCCCCAAGTTTTTGTCAAAAATTCTCTTGACTATTAAAATTTTATTGCTATTCTTTAAGATTTTCTACTATAATTTTCTCAAAATAACAAAATTTGCTTAATTTATTTTTTTATAATTTTACATAACCTATACATTTAAAACACAAGGCTGTTTTTTAGTCATGTGCCTTGGGCTTTCTGCTAAACCAATTTTACTAATAATTTTTTAACTTTAAGCTGTTTATTTGTAAATATGCGGTGTTTTTTTTTTTAAATATCCCCATTTTTATATTTTAACTTTAAAACTATTTTATGAAATGTCTTCAAAATGGTGGTAATTATATAGTTTTCATTATTGCAGAAAAGAGAAAATATTGAGGTTTATTTATCTTTATTCATGTCATTTTCTGATAAAATTTAATTTTTTTTTATTTCTATGATTTAAATTATGTTGTATAGGGTTTAGTGGCGCAAAATCCATATGGACATACTGCGCCAAAATATTTTAAACGGAAAATGACGTACTGCTTTTGAAAACACGCATTTTTCCTTATGAAGTTTGCATTTTTTTTTCCTTCTGAATGTGTACTGATACTAATTCTGAGACACTAGGTAAAATGCTTAAGAAAGAGATAATGATATCATATTTAAAAGAAAGCTATCATTTCCTTCGATAATACTAAACATATTATCACAAATGCGTCTAAAAAACATAAATTACGGCAATTTTTACTCTTCGGTACTGAGATTAGTATGTGAAGTTAAGAGTGCAACTGTTCACAGGCAAATATGTTGTTGGCAATCGTGATTTCAAGTTTTGAGTCAAAATGATTTTAAAATGATCAAACTAAAATACCATTTTTTTAAACATGGTGAATACGGATATGAGAAGTGCGTATGTAAATTTTGCGAATGTGAAAATGATTCCGGGTTTAGATTTCTGGGGGAAAAATTCTATGATCGTTTCAAAGTGGAATAGATTTTGTTCTTTTCATTTGGGAATACCAAGCATAAGAGCCTCAATTGACACCTTCATCATAATAACTGATCTTTATTATATTTTACTAACTGAGTTTTATAGAAATAGTGTTTTGTTAATTTTAGGTTAAAATAATATTTGTTTGAGAGTTAGACTGACCAATATAAGATACATGTTTTTATTGTAGCTATTTTGTAGGCTTATTATAAATCAATGAAACAATTCCTTTTTAAACATTTTCTTTCGTCGAAATACGACGGGTTCTACCTTGTGAACAATAAAAGCTGAAAGCTTTTTTTGCGTTGTGGGATGCGTTTTTAAATTAAGCTAAATTATAATTAACTAATTCGTAAATAGTACAGTGTATCAGAGTGAATTGCCTAAGGGTGCTTTTAAATTCAGTTGTGTATTTTCCAGCTGAACTATATTTAGTACACTAAGAGATGTTTGTAGACTATAAATAAATTCACATGCAAGGGAAAGAACTGGATACATTGCCGTCTATAGATATCACTTTCCAGCGAATACGTTTATAGCTGCGTTAAGAGATTTTTTCCCCCTAATTTACATTTTAGTTTAACATGAGGAGTATTTATAAATCTGTAGGTAATGGTGATGTACAAACTTATTCCTGTATATTTCCGTCAAATTCACGAATTGGCCAATTTCGCTGTAAACTGACTGGTCAATTCGAAATTTGGCCGGCTAGTTTGCGAAATGACTAGAGGCGATCGGCCAAAGTCGAAAATAAAAAGTCATGAGCTCATTTTGAGGGTTTGTTTCACGCTTTGATTTCTATATAACAAATTTTAACAGTGCCTTTTATTTAAAAAAAAAAATGAAAGCTGTTCATTTGTAGATGGTCCGTACCAGAAATTTATTTTAATATTTTCATTCTTATTTTATTTTAAATTTAAATGTTTTAAATGTTTTTTTTTTCAAAATGGTGACAGTTGGATTATTTCCATTGTTCCAAAGAAGGGGAAATAAATGAGGATTATTACATATTTATTGATGCTAATTTCTTACTACAATAAAGAAGTAAATATATTTTCAACTTGAAAAAAGATGGTGATTAAGACCATCGGGCACAATATACCTTAATAGGAAACTAACATCATTTATCAAAGAAAACATTCATTTAAAAACATGAAACTGCAACATTTTCCTATTGCGTCAACTTGACAATATTTTCACAGATTTTTTATTCTGCCATCTCTGAAATTAGATGCCAAATTTTCAATGAAAAAAATTCATTCACCTCTGACAATGTTATCATTTTTAAAATGAAAGGCCACCGTAAATGTACATTTACATTCAGAAAAGGGCTTCAGAAAGAGTTTACTATGATTGTGTCCAAATAGTTCTTAACAAACTTTACTTTTCCTCCCATACCAACATTAGACACAAAAAACTTTCTCTCCTTACACTACAAAAGTTTGTTTCTAAACGCCAAAAGCAATAGGTTTCTATTAGCAAAAAAGGGCACCAAGTTTAAGAGAAGACACAAATTTTCTTTGATAAAACTTTTGCATTTCAGTACAGTTGTGTCGAAATGTTTTCCAATAATTTTCCATTCCTTGGATTTTCTATTCTCTGAGTTTGATGCCGCGGGGCCTTAAATCCATACTGACGAAATGAAAAGGGAGTGAAAGTGATTATAGCAATTGTCTTTTTTTAGCTCTATAAATAAAATTCATATTTATATCATATTAAATTGGTGAAAAGGTTTCGCTATTCTGCATTTAATGCATTTTATATAGGAAAGGGCCAAAAGCTTTCGCATAAACCAAAGCGAGTATTTTCATAGATAAAACTGAAATGTTTCATAAAAAACGCAACTAAATAACGTAATTTACGTTTTTTAACACTGCTTGTAGAATTTAAATTAGGACTGAGATTAAGATATAAAAGCAAAGTTGATTATAATGATCAAAAATTAGTTAATATGCAAAGTTCTTGCTGCTAAACACGACGCCAATTAACGAAATATGAGCACGAGGAAAACAGGGCCTAGTTTTAATAAGATCCTCTATTATAATGCTTTCCGTATTAACGATTTGAAATGGCGACGATTTTCGTTAAAAATAACATTATGTTTCTGTTGACGTTATTATACTGTTAAAAATCTGCAGCAAACTGTCTAGTCATTCAACCGTTTTTGCCGATAACGGTTACTTGATCATATTATGAAGCGTTCTTATTGGTCAGAATAGAGATAAATCACGATTATGTAACCATCATAGATTAACATGCAAGATCGGACACTCCCATAGAGCGTAATGGTAATGCGATTGCGATCGTAGCGCCTTTAGTGACAATGGGGAAGAAACTCCCCGTCCTTGTAATATTTTTATTATTAAGTATCTACCTTATTGTAATCTTTCTTTTTTTAATGTTGCATGTTTACGTTTTCAATAGAATCTTACACCGATACATGAACATGAACATATAATAGATATTCTATTTTATATATCTAATATCTGTTCTATGTTCCTTCACGGATATATGCTTTTTTTTTTTTTGTTTTTTTTTTGTTTTTTTTTTTTGTTTTTTGTTTTTTGTTTCTTACATGATGAGTGAACGATTTAAGTGCAACGAAAAACAAGGTGAAAATTTTGTCTTGAATGCTATATATCAAAAGCAATGGCGTAACGAAATATTGCACTCTACAAGTCCCAGAAAATTTCACAATTATTCCCATTTGGTAAGAAAATTTTTATAGCCGATGTTTTATTAAGTTATGAAGTTTAACATATTAAATAATCGTTACAATAATCTTTTAAAATTTACGCATTTTCATTTTCTTACAGATAAAATAAAAATACTTTTTTTAATGTAAATGAAGTACAATGAATTCAATAATATTTATAATATTAACATATAAGAAATAATAATAAAATTACAGATGGGGAAAAATTCCTTTCGACAAATTTTTAGAATTATATAAATCTAAAAGTTAAAAATAAATAGAGGTACTGACATTACACTCAGCGAAATTTTATTCGATATGAATAAATTGACACAATACCTGAATTTGATTTTTTACAATTTAATCTCATAAACTTACATATTTTCTAGGGTTTTTCTTTTATATTATTACTCTAATTATCATTTTGTAGGTTAAAGGTGAATGATACAAGTACGATAAAAAAAAAGCATCTAAATAAATAAAGCATACCATATCGATTAGAAAGAAACAAAGCGTAAATACATCGTCTGACTATGCTTCGTTTTAGGAAAGAATAGATATTCAAAACATAGGGCGTAAACATATTTCTTCAACATAGGTAAATTTCGGAGGCTTGTTAATTCTTCCCCTTTGTCGGTAGTCACGCTAGTACTGTTGCCATTACAGATTTTGCCGTAAATGTCCCATCTTGTATGTTAATCTATGGTAACCGTTATCTATATAAACGGTTGAATGGCTGGATATTTTGGTGAAGATTTTTAACAGTGCATGGGAAATTGATGTTATGTTTAGTATGATACGCATTCTTTCATTCATAAGACTAAAATAATAGAATATGATTTTGTGAAAGTGACATAATTTTCGTCAATTTCTCATATTTTACATTTCAAAAATTAGAATTTGAGCTTTAATCGGTACTTTATTTTGATTATTTGTTTTATTACATGCCACTGATTTTTTTAAAATAAACTATATATTAGATTATTGAAGTTTAATTTTTCAATAAGGTGAAATGTTAAAATTATTATAAATAGTGCTTTGCTAAGCCTAGTTTAAAGTAATAATTGTTTTGAGTTAGATTAGCCAATGTAAGACTGATATTTTTATTGGAATTATTTTTGTATTTTTATCATGCATTCATCTAACAGTTCCTTATTAACTTACAAAATACTATACAAATTCGAAGAATACACGTATGGAACCTTCCTTCCTATTACTTTCACTCCAGTACCATCTACCGGTAAAGATGCATGACTCACATGCAAACTGCTGGCGGTCGAACAGTATCTTAAAAAAATGATGTAACAACAAGAAAAATATTCTATCTTGAAAGGAATTACACACTTTATCCATTTTTAATTAATCTGCACTTGTAATTTTAAAAAGCCTGCTTTATCTAAAATGTTAAATATCCGTCAACAAATATTGCGTAATATGCGTATGAATATTCTACAATTTTTTGTAATGAAATACCTTTTCAGCAAACAGAAAATTAAAGCAACTCTGTCACTGAAAATTTTTTTTAATTTAAATTAAAAAAATTGGAGTGTATTTATCACAAATCATTGCCATTTTTTCCCGTGATTCAATAGGTATTTTGTCGCTAATAATGCATTATAACCTAAAAGTTGTAAACATTAAAAACTATTAAAATCATTTTGTTTAAAAATCTGTTTTTACTCAATTACGGCGAATCTAACAGGGAGTCTTCCGGCATTGTCTGCCGACATTGATGTTGTTCTGTTGTACTAGTTCCTCTCTAGCGCCAAAATGTCTGACGTAATTTTAATAAATTGGGTATCGTTGAATTTCCTTTGAAGTCATGAGTGCCACAAAATCACAGGAAATCTAATATGACCAAGAAGTTCAAATTTTAGGCATTTCCCTCTTTCGAATAACATCGAGTTGGCCATCAAATGAAAGATCTTACAGAACGATTGCGAAAATGCACCAATAATTCCATAACCAATATCATATAATTTTTATTAGTAACAATCCTTCAACAAAAGAACATAATAGCTACTTTATCAATAATAATAATAATAATAAAGTGATTTACACTTTATGATCGGAGTATTTTTATTATAGATTTGACGCTGTTTTTCTTTTTTTGGCGATTGAGAACACTATATACTCTGTTGCTAATAAATAAAGATGCAAAACACAGGATGAATATTTTTGGACAATCATGCTTGGACTTCAGGCAGAAATTTGTTTAATCTAGTAAAGCGTCCAAAAACTTGATGAACAATTTCTTAAACTTTCACAGGAATCTTAAAATCATTAAGCAATTCACAAAATTTAGCTTTTATTCTTTTTATATACAGCCTATAGAAAATATTATCGCAAAATTTTTTAAATCAAAAAGAAGTTCTTCACTAGACATCTAATTTAGATTATCTAGAAGATAGAGATCAGATTTGAGATCTATCTATTAAATTTTAGAAGTATCTTTTCTTTTTATAAATTCTTGGATTCTTTCTGGAATTCAGAACTGTTCCGGCAATTCTTTTGTGCTGCTTTTGGTAGATCAGTTTGCGGAAACAAAACAATATCGTTGAAAAAATTATTTCAATAAGTTCATAAACAGTTAGAAGGGAAAATCCAAGCCAGACACCGCTGTAACCGCCCAAGTAGCTGAAAAGTTCCATCGTCTGAAAAGAGAAAGAAAATGTACTGATTAAATTCTTATAATGCATCTTATATAATACGAGCAAAAATTGTGTGTGTGTATGCATGTGTTTGTGTGTGTGCAAATTTTATCTTAAAAACGGCTCTAACGATTTTGACTAATTTTGTATTTTACCATTGTCGGGCACGAAATGACACCATTGTGCTAGAAAATTCGATTAGTGGGTCATTTTGGGTGATAATGGGTCAGGGTCAAGCTAATTATATCGAAAAAAAAGGCTCAATCGATTTTGACTAAATTTTATATCCAACCGTTTTGAGGCACGAGAAAACTATTGGGCTAGATCACATGTTCGAGAAATTTCGATTAGTGGGTCATTTTTGGGTCACTATGGGTCAAGCTAATTTTATCTAAAAAACGGCTCTAACGATTTTGACTAGATTTTGCATCTGTAGTTTTGGATTACGAGAAGACCAATGGGATAAGTCACATATTAGAGAAAATTAGATTAGTGGGTCAATTTTGGTTCACTCTGGTAGCGCCAAAGTGGGCGATAAACTTGGTGGCATTTAGCGATAATTTGGCGATAGTTTTTTGGCCGAAGGGATAACCGAGTAGTACCGAATTGCGTAAAGGAAACATCCTTATAACACCAAAAATGATTACCATATTAACTAACAGTTTACTGCGTCGGATTAAGCGTCTTATTTCCAATTAAAATACATATTTGAATTGAAATTTGAATGAGATACAAGGTCATGAAAAATCGAAGAGTGTGAAAAATTGGATTACAAATATGTCGGCAACTAATTATCCGAGTGACTTCATCTTTCATGCAAAATTTATGTTTTTTTTATTGACTTTTACATTCATTCCTTAAAACAAACAATTTCGAAAAACATTATATACCTTTTATCAGAACGAATATTTCGAGAGTCCGAAAAAAATAGTGGCGGATAATCGAGGTTATTTATTTTCAATAGGATTCTTCTCATTATTACATACTAAGTACACACCAAATTTCAAGTCTCTACTCAATTTGTTCGGGAGATAGAGTGTTTACAGACACACAAGCAAAAAAAAAATTTCTAAAAATATGTTTTTCGGAATCTCCAGTGTCTGAAACGTGTAAATTCGTCAAAAAAAATTTATTTTAAAAACGATTACAAGACTTACCCTATACTACGTATGATGGGTAAGTAAAATTTGAAGAAAATCATATATTACTTAAATGATAAGAAAATGTGAACAATTACGAAAAAAGAAATCAACATATGAAATGTGTAGATGCAAAATTCACACTCTCTACTTAACCTAGTTTTTAGAAAAATGCAAAAAAACTTATTATTATTGATAAAAATGATATATTGGCACAAATGTTTTTTTATAATATATTTGTTGCCTTAACAACTACTTGCACATAGTCCTAAATCTGTAATAATTCTCGTAAAGCTAGAATTTAAATTTAAATATGGAAAATGTGAATTTTGCAGCAAACTTTTATGGGTAATGTTAGTTATAAATGAAAATAGATATGAATTTAAAACAAAAAGAACAAAAAAAACTGAACATTACTTTTCATTATGTTATTTTGGAGGTTTAATAAACAACAAAACTCAAAACTCAAAAAACATTTATTAAATATAATTTGTGAAAAAAATTTACTATTTGACAGGGGTCAAATTTTTCACTTTCATTAAACTAGTGGAACATTTTTTTTACACTACTTCTTATTTCTTTAAACATTAACGTAATTTACTTCTGTTTTTGGCTCACAAGTTAAGTTGGTTCATCTTCACTGTTATTAGTAGTTGCCTCACCAATAATGTTTTTGTAAAAAAAAAAACAAATCTTCGTTTTATTTTCACTGATTACTATAGTGTTTCTTCAAATCCCATAATTCTTTGCAAGCCTCTCTGATTGGTTGAATTGGAGAGTGGGAGTTTTGCTGCAAAACAGTTGTTGTAGAATGTGAATTATGCATCAAAACGAGATTCTCAGCATTTTTTTTTTTTCAGCCTAAATAGATTCATCGTAATCCAAATCACTATTACAATCCAATTCAACTTAAAAAGACAAACACAGTGATATGAATAACTCAATACTTAAAAAAAAATGCATAATGTGACTTTTGCATCTACACCAGTCATATATATCTTGAACTAAACGTTAAATCTAATTAATCGAATATTTTTGGAAATGAGTTCTATTATTCCATTGAAATTAACCGAAAAAAAATCATTGGCACCTAAAGATTATGTGATAAAAAATGTCATAATCTCTAAAATTTCAGCCAAAATATTTAGTAAAAAAATTGGAGGGGTGTAACAACACATCTAGGTAAGCTCAAATTACCATACAAAGTATCGTAATCGCAGCGTAACCCGAATATGGCCAAAATGTGAAAGCACTTTCATACATGTCTGCATTATCGTTATTTCACATGGAAAGTGAGTCGTGTTCACATACCCGATAAATTTATATCTCCCATTTAGGACGAGATGAAATAGCTCTAAAATCGGTTACAGTGACAGCAGAGTCGCAAAGCGGCGTTCATCTTTGAACCATAATATGACGAAATAAAGCTGTCACCTTTGTAATCATTGTTGCAATCATTACTATTTATGATTATTGGGTTACGGTGACGTCACATAGACTAGCTTATGCTATTAGAGTAAGCCGTAAGCTAAGTGAAAAGGGCTAGACGTCACTTTCAGTTTTTGAAGAGTTTACTTCAAAATATCGAGTAAATGATTGCTGGTTTTTAACACTTTCCAAGAACGTTAAAAAGTGTTTATGACTTCGGTTTGTCTGTCTGGCTCTCCGTCTGGCTGTCTGGCCGCACTTTAACTCCCGTAAATATAGTCGGATTGCCCTGAAATTTTTTGATGTTATTGATGTTTACATAACACAAACCCTATTTTCAAATAAAGTTTGTAGCATGTTTAGTTCATTTACAGGAGCAGTCAAAAGTATTCCGTTATATTACGGCCAATGAGAAAAAACGTTTCAAATGATTTTTAATGATGTTACACTCATCCAAACCTAACAAAATTGATATGCATTAATGAAGTGCACTAAAATATGCATTCTGTAGAATATGCGGTGCAAAGAATAGTTGTCATTCATTTACAGGGCCACACAAAAGAAATCCGTTACATAATGATATATCGGTGGAGGGAATTGTTTGCGATGTATTTTAATTATTTTAAACTATTTCATATATAATGAAACTGATATACGTCGCTGAGGTTTACTATAAGTTATTTCATGTATAATACGAAGTGAAGAGCATTTACAGGGACACACAAAAGATTTCAGATACTATATTCTATCCGAAGTACTACAGTACATTAGCGATAATTGCTGGAAATGCATTTTTAATTATGATATGCGCTTTTATGTTTCACTATATTTATGCATACTATATGGCGTGCATAAAACCTATAATTCATATACAGGTATACACAAAAGAATTCGAAAGGGTTACTATGGGTATGAGCTCAAATTGCTTAAAGGTGGTTTTTAAATGAATTATGCATTTTTACGCTGAACTGCACTTAGTTTACTAAGAAATGTTTGTAGAATATAGATAAAATGACATACAGGTTCACGCAAAGAATTGGATATATGGCTGCCTATGGGTGATAATTTCTGGAAATGTGATTTCAGTAGTTTTAGTTTGAATTAAATTTTAGTTAAATAGTGGCGTGTAATAAAGGTACTAGGTAAAATACAGGGCTGTACAAAAGTATTCAAGTATTTTTCCGTTTATTAGTATAAATTGTTGAAAGAGAAATTTCATCCTGTTAGCCCTTTTTTTTTTTTTTTTTTTTTGTTAAAATAAATTTTCCTATTATATAGTATATATATCAACATACAGATCAAATACAGGGCTGTTAAAAAGAATTGGAATACATGTTTGGCTGTGGACGCTAACTGCTGAAATCAGTTTTTAAAAAGTTTACTTAATTATCTTATTTACCTTATTACCCTAAATAACGAAGTTTTGTTAAAGCTTTCAGGGAGTGTTGGAAAGTGTTTCATAATTTATGTCGTACGCATGGTTTTTTTTTCTTGTTTTATCCATATAACATTTGTCAATCAGGATGCTGATATAGATGAATTGTAAAGGACAAGTTTATACTGTAAATTCTAGCAAATTATTGTTGAAATTTATTTTGAATATTACTATTTGATAAGAAAAACTTTAAACTGAAAACAACGAGTAAATACAAATGATAACGAAGAAAATTCCTTTATTTAGGACTAATAATTAGATTACTTTAAAGAGTGAGTGTAATACTGTTATTATTTAAGCAAGATTGCATATAATGGAGAATTCCTATATGCTTCTTTTCAAAAAGTCTTTCTTGAATATTTGACATACTTTTAGGGCGATTTCTTTCAAAGTATCCGAGAATCTTTGAAACGTCATTTTCGAGCAAAATATCGATTTTTCATTTTTGCAATAATGTTAAAGTTGAATATTTTAATTATCGAGCTATGCTTAAATTGTGTCTGTATCTTAATTGGAACCAGAGTTACAGTCGTTTAAAGTTACAGTTATTACAGCTTTTGAATTGTGTTTAAAAGATATTTTTAACTTTTTCTCAAAATGAAGTTTTTCAAATTCTTACTATACTCAAAACATTCTGTAGCAAAAAATTAACCATGAAATATCTTGAAATTTTGTGTACTTATTTTACAAATGTTTATTGAGGTAATAGACTACACTCATGATACTACTATACTAATTAGTTTTATATTTAAAGTGGTATAAGACACAAAGTTGCAACGCATTTTACAAACTTTTCATTACATCAGTACTTTAACTGCCACAGCATCTAAGATATAGATGCTATTGTAATACGAATACTCTATGTCCTATAGAAAGTTATCTCTTTATTATGAAATCTACAAATTGATAATATATTAATTTGTTTTTGAATTACCGTACTTTGCGGGGTTTTACACAATTTTGATTATTTTTCACTTAAAAAAAATTGTTTCTGTGCTATTGCTAAAGTATTTACATATTTTTCAAAGTTTTAACTTAAATGTCATCATTAACTATTGGTATAAAGAGAAAATAAAAAAAAAAAATCACCTCCGAAGGTGTATGAATACCTTAAGGCATTTTGGTCCAACCGATTGAATATTAATTTATATAATATCCAAGTCACTTTTGAGAACAGATTGCCTTGAAATAAAATGACCTTTTTAGAATTCTTACATTAATTTTGGATAGATTAGTATTCTGACAGCCAAAAATATTATGCGTAAACAAAATGGATAATCCTTTATTCGATATTCTGCAGTAAGCAGATCTTTCACCAGAGTCGAAAATTGACTTTTAACGCTTACCTCTTGTGTTATGGTCATACGTACATTGTAAAGTAATTTGTGATTGTCTAAACTTGTTCATATCTACTAAACATTTGTACTAATAAATTTGAGGCACTCTGTGAGATTTCTAACAGCATAATTTCATAAAGACCTTCTTTTCTTTTTTTTTATAATCGTTATGCAAATAATATAATTAGTATCAGCTTTAAGAAAATTATTTTCAATAGTTATGATAATAGTTTCAATAGTTATAGTCAATATTATGAGGAATGGAGATTCATAAGTAATTATGCTTTATGAAAAAATGAACGGTGACTTACATTATACTTAGGAATATGTCTATAAATCTTGTGTTCCAAAGTTGAATAGAAGACTCTGACATGCACCAAAATACTGAAAATTTAGGAAAAAATATTAGATGCCGTTTTTTATAATCATCATCAAAATATCATCATCAAAACGGCATCAAAATATTTTTGATGCCGTTCAACCAAAATTAGGAAATTCACACGTAAAAGTTGGAAAACATAACTGTATTTACTAAAAGTTTTGAAATTTTTATACTTTTCTGTTTAGCAAATAAGGATCGAATTTCATAAACGTGAAATTAAACAACAAAAAATTATGCATAATGCATTTTACCCATTACTAGGTTCATATTAAATTTATAGTTGGTTATAATTTGTTTTAGTTTAATATACCGCTTAAATATACATAAACTTCCAAACAGGTAATTTGTACCAACTAGAGGAAAATGGTACATAGTGAGACAGAGACATTTTTAAGACAAAAATTGTGTTTGTGCGGCTTAGAATTTAGTCCGTTTAGTGATGTTTTGTTTGAAGTGTTCGGCGATCTCAATTCAAGTGTAAATGTTATTTTGTGCAGAAGTTACAAAAAAAAAAAAAAAAAAAGAAAGGAAGAAAAAAGAAAATCCTGAAACTGAAAGTTACTCATAGACCGGGGGCCGGCTATACAGACCCTCACCTCATCGAGTTTACGGCTGAAATTCCAGGATCAGACAGAAATCGATTATCATATTAAAATGCAATTGGTTTGCCAAGCCATATCTTGGTCGAAAACACCTGCAAACCTGCTTTTAGCGGTTGACTGGTAGGTTTACCATTGTGTTTTCTGTTCCCATTCCTTCATGCTTTCATACATTTGGGTTCAAACACAATGGTAACTCATTTCAAACACAATGGTAAACTTACCAGTCAACCCCTAAAATCGGGTTTGCATGTGTTTTCCACCAAGATACGACTTGCAGACCAATTGCATTTTAATATGCGAATCGAGTTTTAATTAATTCTGGAATTTCAGCCGTGAACTTGATGAGGTGTTTATCTGTGCTGTCGCCTTCCGGTCTATAACTAATTAAGTAATAATTAACATGGTAATAATTGCATGATAATAATTAACATGATAATAATTAGTAACATGGAGGACAGGGAGAAGGAAAACACAATGATAAACCTTTCAGTCAGCTACTGAAATCGGGTTTGTAGGTGTTTTACACCAATATATGACTTTGCAGACTGGTTGTATTTTAATATGCTAATCAAGTTCTATCAAATCCTTAAATTTCAGCCGTCAACTCGATGAGTTGATGGTCTATGCAGTCGCCTTCCGATCAATCATTTAACTCTGTTGCAGATGATAAAGCTTCAGTATAAATCTATGTTTGTTTTTGAATTCGAATATCACACATATACTGTACTGTTTCTGCACTTAATAGCAAGGATTTAACTCTGACAAAGCCGAAAGACAATGTACATAACGATGTTTTTTTAACAAGTAGATGTGATACACGATAAGTTATGTAACTCTGTACAAAGTGAAATAGTGTCTAACTGGTATAGCATTACAATATTTATATTTATTATACAGGGTGGCACCCGCGTATACACCACGGCAATTAAAAATTTTTGCTGAAAAATTATTTTAAACGAAAATATAAGCATGAAATATCAATTAAAAGCTAAAGAGTTGGTGTATATGAATTTCTAAGTTTTAATTTCATAAGAACACGTCTACACTGAAAATGTGCTGAAAACTAACAGTAACAGCTTGTAACTTCATTTACTTTTGAGCATAAAAGTCCACTTATTGAGTTGTATGGATTTTTTACTTCTGTTCATTAAATGAAATTACTATGCATTTAAAATAATAAGCTATTATTATATCTATCAGATCCACATAGTTAAAAGGGTTTAGCTGAAGTATTTAATGCAATTTTAACTTTAGTTATTGTTGATAATTAAATGTTACAAGAGTAACAAAAAACATATTTTATAAAAACTACTTTTTTTTTTTTTACCCAAATTTCTAACACTCTGATTTGGTGATATAAGGCTGATATTGTATCAAATATTTTACTTATGTTATATATGGAATAGGATCTGTGATATTGTCACAAGAGTAACAAATGTCTGTGTCACAAGAGTAACACATAACATTTTTGCCCATAGTTTGACATAAAACTGCGTTAAAACAAAAATAAACACAATGCTTGAAGGTGTTTCCTTCGTTATTAAAACAGTTCTTGAAATAGTCTTAGCCATAATTAAGAGTATTTTGTAAATTTTAAGCAAGATAAATTATCTTATTTTCGTGTTTTTGTAAATGAATGGATTTATTTTTTCCATTTTTATTATTACTTAAGATTATAAAACTATCGTGACAAATGTTTACAGATACTTTAAAACAACTCAACTTGTGTAATGTTTTCGATCTTTCTTTTAGTTTGAAAGACGCGGTCTTTGATCAGATATTTCTAGTCTTTGTAAAGCTTCGCTATCTAAATTCTGGTGTCTAGTAACTCTTATGGGAAGGATTCTAACAGTATATTTTAAAGGAAATAGTCCAATATTTTTTATTATAGATCACATTGCTTTAAAGGGCTGGAGAAATTATGCTAAGTGCTAATAATTGCAGAGAGAAAAACACAAGAATGAAACAGAATATTTTGAGATGAGAAAGAAACAAAACAAAATATATTATGATAGCGTAAAAAAAATGCCTTAGAGCCAGCAAAAGCAAGACAAAGGCAAAATTAAGAAAAAGAAGGAGTGGAGAATTAGCTAACATCAAATACAGTAATTTAAAAAAATTCTTTAACTTCAAAGGCTTTGGAGAAAATTATGAATCATGTTGAAATAAAACTTCCCAGTTCTTCAACTAATAAGTTAAATGATATTGAAATACTTGCTGAAATCTTTGGTATTGTTCAAAAGATCACAAAATCAATATAAAGATAATTGTAGATATTTGTCAGAAGCTTGTTGCAGATTTTTATTTCGATGAATATATAAGTAGAGGTCATAATTCAGCTAAATTTGAATTAGGAGTGAAAAGAAGATCGCATACTTTCATCAGTTGTAGGAGACATTTGCTATGAGAAGTCGTTTTTGTTTAAAAAGGTTTTTCTAAATTGAAAAAATTAGAATCCTTTGTAGATTTAAAGCCTAGTTTAATAAAACAAGAGAAAGATATTCCTCAGAATGTCTGTATTTGTCATTGACAAGAAAACATTCAAGAAATTTATAAGGCAATGGCTGATGTACTTCTTGCATTAAACATTCATGTAAAGGATTTAATTACTTTGTCTGCTGTGATACATCATCATTTGAATGTATCAATTCAAAATGTCCAATTTGCAACGATAACATCGAAGAATTACGTGAAACTGAAGTCCATAATCCAGAACATCTCATAAGTTATAGTTAGAAGCAAAATGTTGATTAGCGTTTGGAAAAAGTAACAGTCGAAGAAAGCATCTTTATTTGTTTACAAAATTTTCGGAAGCAATTAAATCTATTTCTGCTGCACACATTCATTCAAACTTGTACACAAGATTGTTTTGATAATGTCAAAAAAAAATAAAAATGGATTTTTCCTAAAACTAATCATTTTTATAGCAAGACTAAATTTTGGTACGAAATTGTGCACCACTGCTCGAATCCTCAAGCGATTGTATTTTCAGCCCTTATTTAGTATGATGCTATTAAAATCTTATGTATTATTTCAGACAATATAACTCAAAATCAACTTCCTGTAAATTCATTCTTGCGTAAAATTTTAACAGAACATCTCCAAGAGAATGTATTTTCTAAAAGTGTATCTGTTTTTATGTTTTTCTTTTATGGTTGTGCTTTCCATTTTAAAGTAAAAAGTAACTTTGCAAATATGCGAGCAATAAATAAGACTTCTTTTTGAATTAACTTAATTGGACATATTTTTTTCAAAAACTCCTAGTACTGTAGTCTTAATTTGTGTTTTTGTATATTGGCAGATGCATAGCAATTGTATGGAATGCTGCTGATTTTGTCAAAATTGTTCATGGAAAAACCAAAATAAGCATACTTCATGTATCACATGGAGAAATAAAACAACAGCAATAAGTTTCATTACTTCGAGAGAAACTACCAACAGGGAAGTTACATTATAATTTGCTTAATACATTTTGTTAAAGCCATAAACAATGCCCTATCTACTACTAACACATACAAATAACTTGAGTCGTTCAAAAATTTTGTCTTTCATTAAGTAAATAATGATACAGGAGGATTTTCAAGTGATATTATTGATAATGAAGACTATGTTCTGTAGCAGAAACTGAGAGGTTGCTATGTGGTTATAGCGAGTAAAATATGATGATTTAAAGTTTCATAGTATTATTATTGACGTAGTAAATGGTGATTATAAAATAAAGTGCTTAGGGGGCCCATGAAAATCAAAAGGAATTCTCAAGTTTGAATATGATTACCACATTATTTGGTACAAAAATTCAAATTTATATTAATAGAGCCAGATTAATAAATTCTTTAGGATTCTACAGACGCTAATTTTATAATTTTTTACATTCTTTTACGTTATTTTAAACTTTAATTAGCATTAAAATTTGTTTTGTACGAAAAATAAATTTGTTAAAACGCATTTCAATGTTTATTTTTCTCAATTTAAAATGAATGTTTGCTAAAATTCCATTATGGATAAAATGACACAAGAGAAACACTTAGCATTTTGCAAAATCAAATGCAACTAATTCATGTGTTATCAGATGAATTCAATGATTAATCCTTTTTTAAAAGACATAATTACTCTGCTATATTCTATAAATTTCATTTCTATATTCTTATATAATTCACGGAATTCACATGTCAAACGCAATTTTGAAATATTGCCTTTTCCAGCGGTCACAAGAGTGAAATTTTTTAATTTATTATCTAGACAAGCAAAGTGTTTTTTGTTACAAGTTGCAACTTGTATACCTCCTAGTTGCATACTCCTTACGAGAGTACAGGAGATGTGGTTGTAAGTGATTGCATCAAATTTATTCTAAATATATTTTGTAATAAAATAATTGGATGTATTTAAGAAACTTTGCTCTGATGGTCACAAGAGTAACAATGGACGTTCCCAAGAAATAATATGCGTTATATGCTATTTCAATATGCTTTCATAAATTTTAAATATGATTACCCATCCATGAAGAGCACTGTTATTGTCTTACCATCACATAGCAGCCACAAACTTCAGTTCGAAGTTACAAGATATGCTCATAAATAGAAGCACCTATGTTAAAGACTATATGGCTGAATGTCGCTGAAGCAAATAAATAAATTAAAAAAAACTGTTTAAAAAGCGTAATAGGTGTAGTTTAAGTTGAAGCGAATCATAATATTATTTTAAAGTAACTAGGGGGCTCTGCCCGCTACGAGCTATACGCTCGCCATTCCATATTCTAAAAGTAGACTAATTTCATCGATTTTAAAAAGATTGAATTAGGCGATCTCCCTGTAAACAAGTTTTCATTCACATTCCTTTGATTGGAGATTTTTAAGGCGAAATCACCGTTTGTTAAGGGATACAATGGCTGTTTTCGTCTTTAATTAAGAAAAATTAGTTGAAAATTAGAAAATAAGCTAATGTAAAATGAATTACGTGAACAGAGTCTTTGTCTCTCGGGTTTTTAAAAGCTCTATAAGAAAGTTCTTTTAAATAACTCACTTGAAATGTATCGTTTTATATCTGACGTAATTTTCACCAAAATTTTCTTTCTCTTTTTAACATTTACATGAAAATACTTTTGTTGTTAGAAAGGAAATATTATTTGTGCTGTCTTAGAATGATAATAGTTTAAAAGATTATCTCAAACAGGGAAATAAATGTCTCGAGCAAATATATTTTTTAATTTAAACTGTTTTGCCAACTTTCAATTATTTGGATTTTTTAAATATGACGTAAATTTCCCCCATTTGCAACACTTTCAACGCATAATAATGAATTTATTATTTAAAAATTTCTTTCTCTTTCAAAATTCATGTGTAACTTTTATGACGGAATTTTCATGTGTAATTTTTATGACCGTATTTTCCATATTTTTCTGATTTTTAACACGTAATCACTTAATTTTCATTCGAAAGGTTTTTTTTCTGATTATAATAGCCACATGTAAATAAATTTTTAATTTGAAGGAAATATTATTCTTTGCGCTGTTTTCAAAATTGGCAATAGTTTAAAATAATATCCTTTTCTAAAATATGTAAAAAATATTTCTCGAAATGCTAAAAATTTCAATTTAAAATGGAGATAAATCCTCAAAAAATGAGTCAAATTAAAAAAATAAATGCAGTCTGCACACCAGGAACTTCCAATGTAATAAATGGTGTAAAAATGTTTAAATTCCTATGTATAGTTTTTGCTCATATAATTTTTTTTAATGAAACGATTTTGACCAACTATAACATTGAATGTCCCTTAAAATAATTATTCGATTTAAAAACTGTCTGCATCAGCGTATTTATAAAACATTTCTCAATAATAGCACCAATTTTCATATTTTTGTATGAAACAGTTTTCTTAATATTAACGAAGAAAGACCCCCGGTCACAAGAAATATGGATGCCGATCTATGAGTATATCGGGAAGATCTACGCAGATTTTTATTGGTCCATTTCCAAATCGTTACTTTTTTTATATATATAAAAGGATTATTTTCCAATTTCTGTTTCATGTGTATTAGTAAATTCTGTATGTCAGATGCTACTTATAACCAACTGTATCTGTACAATGGCTAAAATTTCCTCAGCCTGTTATATCTAGTTCTTAATTGATGTATTTTTTAAAAAATCTGTCTCATTATATACGACATTGCCTTATTTAATCCAATTCTAAAAAGTTTTATCAGAGAACTGCGTAGTCATAAATATACGTGAAATTTCGGAATGAAATGTGATATTTGTTTAAATTTTAGTTTATAACAGTACTTCTCAGTCTTTTACACATACAAATATTGTTACACTTCCGTACCACAATACAATTGTGATGATGAAAGAACATACCGGGTGTCCCAAAAAGGACTGACTGATTTTAAAATTCAATAACTTCCAAACGGTGACAGATATTAAAAAAATTCTTGCAGGAGGATTATGCATAAAGTCAAAAGTTTTTTTACAGTGATTTTCGATTTTAGTTCGAATTACAAACAATAGATGGCGCTGCGATCAATAGAGGCTAAATTCAGGCTCGATTTTTGGTACTTCGTGGCCCGGATAATACATTTCCATCTCCTTTTTCTGCATGGAACAACAGAAAGGATCAAAAATCGAGCCTGTATTTAGCGACTATTGCCTACAGCGCCATCTATTGTTTGTAATTCGAACTAAAATCGAAAATCACTGTAATAAAACGTTTGACTTTATGCATAACCCTCCTGCAAGAATTTTTTAAATATCTGTCACCGTTTGGAAGTTATTGAATTTTAAAATCAGTCAGTCCTTTTTGGGACACCCGGTATATTACGAATATATCATTTTTAGTTTACTTACACTACAAAAAAGAAAGTTTCTTACCCAAGTAGCACCAAATTGTTGGCCCTAATTTTGGCAACTTGTCGCTCAACGTAGGCCCACAATAAGAAATGTTCCGTTTGCCCTATCATTGGCTTCTTAACCATTTGCCAACAAAGTCTCACCAACCACCTCTACCGTCTTTAGGCCAACTAAATTTCCTACAAATTAACTTAAATCACTGCAAAGCAACAAATGCTATATCAGCCTGTGACAGATAACTAAACTATAATCACCCTCTATCAAAACCAAAAACAATTCATTTCTGATCAATATTATGAAGCATAAAACTTGAGAGAAAACCAACAAATAGAGTAATATCGGTTGTTGATT
This sequence comes from Maratus speciosus, assembly GCA_963932465.1. Lineage (NCBI taxonomy): Eukaryota > Metazoa > Arthropoda > Arachnida > Araneae > Salticidae > Maratus > Maratus speciosus. The sequence continues at coordinate 317,018,367 of OZ010789.1, forward strand.
TTTTCATCTCAATGCCCTTTCATTTTTTTTAATTATTATTTCTATTAACTCATTTGATTCTTTAATACATAATTTTCTGTAGTCAGAGAACTTACACTTAAAGAAACTTCTTTTTTATTCTGCAGAAGTTATGTCATGCGTTAGTGGGAAGCCGTATTAAATTTTTTTTTTTTATAAAATAAATTTAAAGTTTGTAAAATTTGTTCAGTAAGAAATTTGTCTGGATTACACCATATCAATACTTTAAGCATTCTACTGCATTTTATATTGTAGTCCTTTTCCTTACAGGTATGTTATTTTTCTCCGAAAGTATAAATTTATCTAAAGACATGAGAATATTTTAGGATTTCTTCACATACTCGTGTAAAAAGTATACAAACACCGAAATAACATTCCAAGGAATACACCGTTATGACACTAAATCTCGTTTTTATTTATTTTACGAGTAATGATACATCTGTTAACTCATAAAAATTTTGGCAGAACTTCACTGAGAATTTTCGTGGTGCACCTGATGTCCTTATGACATACTAGTATGGTGCGATATACCAGTTGAGAATCAATGGTTTATAACGTTATAATTTACTTTTAAAAAAATAGAATAGAACTTTATATTTACAGGTATTAAAATTAGTAATGTATATGATTTTTACTTTCTTCTGTCTTCAATAGAAGAAAGTATTGTAATGGAAATTTTTTTCGACTTCCGGTTTTCGACGGATTTACACACTTTAGGGGTCGGAGATCGCAAATTACATATTCATAGAAAATGTCTGTCTGTCCATGTGTCGCCATTGTACCATCGAAAAACGTATGAAGCTATGCATGAAATTGAAGCAAATTTTATGTGTATGTTTTTGGCTGTAGCAAGCACATTTTCCTTCAATTTAGAAATATTCCACCGGAAGGAGGCGCTGAAATAGCGATGTCTGTTCCATTTTCATTATTGTACCATCGAAAAATGTATGAAGTTATGTATTGAATTGAACCAAATTTGTTTTGCATGTTTTGGGCTATGGCAAGCATGCTCCCTGAATTTGAAAAAAATCTGCCAGAAAAGGGCGCTGTAATAGCGGTTTTTGTTCTATTTTTATTATTGTACCATCGAAAAGTGTATAAAGTTAAGCATAGTATTGAACCAATTTTTTGTGTATGTTTTTGGCTACATCCAGCAGGTTCTCCTTCAGTTTAGAAATATTCCACAGAAAGGGGCGCTGTAATAGCTATGTCTGTGCCATGTTGATAATTGTACCATTGAAAAGTGTATGAAGTTATTCATAGAATTGACCCAAATTTTTTGTGTATGTATTTGGCTATAGCAAATAGGCCCTGCCTGAATATGAAGAAATTCTACCCAAATGGGGCGCCGTAATAGCAATTTTTGTGTCATTTTCTTTATTGTGTCATCGAAAAGTGTATGAAGTTATGCATAGAATTAAACCAAATTTTTGTATATGTTTTTGGCTATGGCCCGCAGGTCGTCCTTGAATTTCGAGATATTCCTCCGGAAAGGGGTGCTGTGATAGCTATTTTTGTATAATTTTCTAGATTTTTCGTACTTTTGCTGTATATCGGCGGCTCGTGCAGTGACGGGAACTTGCGGCCTGCTAAGCCGTCTATTCGCAAATAGCTGATGTACAACTGAATAACGAAAAACTATCGATTTTAGTAAGTATCATGATTGAGATTAACTCTTTTTTACCCCAATTAATTTAATGAAGCAGAAATTTAAGATGGAAATCAAAGTTGATATAGTATTGCACTAATAATATTGAAATATTTACATCCGTAACTTACTTCTTGAAATATTAAGATGTATGAGATATAAGAAAGTTTTGGGATTGGCACATCTAACTAGTTATTAAGTATTGTCTAAGAAGTTACTTTATACCGGTTAACATATCCACAATTTAATAATTAAATTTCAACATTCCTAAAGGCAACTGTTGTTAGCTTTAAATTTATACATTTTCTTATCAAACTCTACTTCAACTGTGATTCTATAGATTTTTTGGAGAATTGAACTTATTCCCCTGGCATGTCAGATACAACAATTTTGATTTATTTGAATACCTCTTAATTGGCGAAACATTGTATTGCCATTTTCTATGCGTCATAGTTTCTAAATAATGATTTTTTTTATATTAGTAAAAGATTTTTTTGGGGCATGTTCTATTATTAAAACTTTTCTTTTTTTTCAAAAAAAAAATGTGTTTTTAAAATGGAAATAAAACAAAAATCGATTATAAATTTGTTCTAATTCTTAATTCAATTTTCAAACAAAACTAATCTGTTTCTATAAAACACACATACTACAATACATAATATAACACACACAAATAACGCCTGCATTCAACAGTTAACAGTATATATAAATATTATACAGACATACATACAATAAATCCAACTGGAGTGAAAAATTAGCCAGAGGCAGGAATCGAACCCGGGACCACATCATTCCAGGCTGTCGCTCTAACCACTGAGCTACTCCGGCCAATATCTGGGTCTGCAATTTTTATCTAATAATCCCCAACATGGTTTATGAGTGAAAAATTGCAGACCCAGGTAACGGCTGGAGTAGCTCAGTGGTTAGAGCGACAGCCTGGAATGCTGTGGTCCCGGATTCGATTCCTGGCTCTGTCTAATTTTTCACTCCTGTTGGGTTTATTGTATTTATTGTATGTATGTCTGTATAATATTTATATATACTGTTAATCTGTTTCTTTTGTAATTGTTTAGATTTATAAACATATACTGATTATTTTCTACTATTCAGGAAACCCGGTTGCAGATGAAAAATGAAGGTTGTGAGGATGCTAGCTGAAACTTCTAACACGTGGTTGTTATAACACTTGATAATTTTAGATTATATTTTAACACATTTATTCAATTGGTAAATACAGTAAAACCTCCTTAAAGCGACTACGTTCCGTTCCAATAAAAATTGGTTGCTCCGAGAGGTGGTCTCTTAATGGAAGTAATGTTTAAATCTAGATTTTAATTGCTGAAAAAAGGTACCAATTAATGTTTCTGAAATTTATTTTTCAGATTAAGAAAAAAAATATGAAAATTTAAGTATCAAAACAAAAGTTAATTACATAAGTTAATTATTGCAGAGTTTAAAAAATGAATACATTGACATATGTTGTGATTTTACGGTTTTATTTTTCATAACTTTTATATCCAAGTCCTTTCGAAGTTCAGTAAATAAATAAATAAATGCTTTTTTTTTTTTTTTTTTTTTTTTTTGGACGGGAATAAATAATGACGATTTCATTAATTTATCTATTTCTTTGAGAGTTTCCTGGCGGAATAGGACAGGGGAGTTTATTGAACGTCATTCTTAATTTGTCATCAGATTTAAATTCATTGCCTAAATAGGCACAAAAGGTTTTAAACACTTAACAGTTACCAGAATAAAATATAAAAAACATTCTAAACTTAGTTTAGAAGTTTGATGAATAATGCGCTCTACGGAATTATTTTTCTAATAAAACCTTCTTCAAGCGACCAAGAAAAAACGGAATTTATTTCATATTCTTCAAAGAAATTGGTCGCTCATGGAGGGAGTTCAACTGGGATGGTCTCTGAATAGAGGTAAAATTAGTATTGAGCCTATGGGAATAAATTTCGTTCCATTGAAAAAAATGGTCGTTCAGAGAGTTGGTCGCTTAATGGAGGTGGTCGCACAGGGAGGTTTCACTGTAAATCATAGCAGTTGTAAATTTCCAAACGGGTGAAAAAGGTCCGTTCCAGGATTCAAACCAGGGATGTCTTGGCTGAAGGAAACTCAGTTGCAGATGAAAAATAAAGTTTTAGAGGATGCTTGCTGAAATTTCTGACCATTGGTTATTATAACACTTCATAATTTTAAATTAATTTTTAGCGCATTTGTAAATAAATCATAGAGGTTGTAAATTTCCAAATGGGTGAAAAAAGTCCGTTGTAGGATTCAAACCAGGGATGTCTTGGCTGGAGGAAACTCAGTTGCAGATGAAAAATAAAATTTTGGAGGATGCTAGCTGAAATTTCTGACACATGGTTATTATAACACTTGGTAATTTTAGATTAATTTGTAGCGTATTTATTCAACTGGTAAATAAATCATAACAGTTTTAAATTTCCAATAGGGTGAAAAAAGTCCGTTCTATGATTCGAACCAGGGATGTCTTGGCTGAAGAAAACCCAGTTGCAGATGGAAAATAAAGTTTTAGAGGATGCTAGCTGAAATTTCTGACCCATGGTTATTATAACAGTGAGTAATTTTAGATTAATTTTTAGCACATTTATTCAATTGGTAAATAAATCATAGCAGTTGTAAATTTCCAAATGGGTGAAAAAAGTCCGTTCTATGATTCTAACCAGATATGTCTTAGCTGAAGAAAACTCAATTGCAGATGAAAAATAAAGTTTTGGAGGATGTTAGCTGAAATTTCTGATACATGGTTATTATAACACTTCATAATTTTAGATTAATTTTTAACGCATTTATTCAATTGTAAAATAAATAATAGCAGTTGTAAATTTCAAAGTGGGTGAAAAAAGTCCGTTCCAGGATTCGAACCAGGGATGTCTTGTCTGAAGCCGCCAATGCTGGGTGAATTAGTCCTCCAGATTCATCCGGGATGGCTCAGTTGGTAGAGCATTGGCGGCTGCAAATGGATAGCTTGATAATTTTGCTTTTAGAAAGTTTTTTTTTTTGGTATTGTTTTAAGAGTTTAAATATTTATGCATTGGAATCTTAATTTTATCTGTCAATGCTAAATATTGTACTTCATATTACTTTAATTATTAAATAAATTCACAAATATTCAGTCTTCTATTTGAAAATTCATGGTAAAGTTAATAAAATTTAATTTGTGAAGCGCTGAAAACCAAGATTTTTTTTTATTTAATTGCAAACTGACAATGTATCAGTTCATAGTACTAGTTATTTTGTAAATAGATTTATTTATTTTTTAGCGCGCGGGGGGGGGGGGGGGAAGAGAGCGAAAAAGTAGAATTATTTTAATGAAAATAACACAGGAATAGAAATTATGAGCAGTGCTCGCACGCTTTTCGCAGATTTGTATCACTTCCATGTATAATTTTCTTCCCGTTATTTAATGACAGAAATTCTGAGATTGAATAAGACAAAAAAATATTCTTAAAAAGGAGTACCAAAATATTAAAATTGTTCGATGCAATTTCCGACCCTGAATAACTGTATTTAAGATCCATATTTTTAAAAATAAAATTTCAATATTTAATTTTTAAAACAAAAGTAATTTTTTTATTGTAGCTGTAAAGTTTTCTGCTGTTTTTAATCCTGTCTAAATAATAACGAAAGTCAAAAATATAACTCACCTAAAAAGTGTGCGATTTTCTGGATTTTCTCTCTTTGCCATTGCTTGTAGCTGTAAATTTAAATTTATTTTACTCCTTAACTGATTTCAATGCTAGAAACACAAAAGTTAAATTTTTTCATATACTCAAAATATTTCACTGAAAAAAAACCTTGAGAAATTTGATGCTTGAAATTTATCGCTCACTAATTTATAAAGTTATACAGCTCAAGAATTTTCGAGTTAATACTATAAATGAATCATAAGCATGCTTTCCCATTGTGTCATTCCATCTTTTCCCTTTAAAAGCATGTTTAAATATTTTTTCATGAAATGGTCAAATTGGAGTAGTGACGCTTATGATCTTATACAAATCTAATACACATTATGGTGTTCATATCATTGGTTCCCATTATTGGTGTTGATATGAACACCCAGTTTTTCAAGTATAAAAAATAAAAAAAATACTATAAAGTAAATTTAATGCTCAATTTGTTAGAAGTAATACAAATATTTATGTTATAATTGAAACTACCATTTTTTACATAACGGAAACTGAATTTTTACATTTTGGGGTGTTGCACAATGATATAAACGTTGACCATAGATATAAATAATTATTCAGTGTATGCAGTGGAGTAGCTAAGGGGGAGGGGGGGGGCGACACCCGTCCCGGGCGCCAAGGCCAAGAGGCGCCAAATTGAGAGAGAGGTATAAATTGTTTCACATATTTTGACAATAAATAAGAATTAGCAAATAAATAAATAGGATGCGAAATTCATCTTTAAAAAGTTAAACTTGAAATTACACTATGTGCAAATTACTTAAATGATGAAAAAATATTTAAAAAGGTGTTGAATTACTTTAATATCTTTAGTACTTTCAACTATATACATAGCCTTCGTCTAAGAATACAAAAATACTAAGTACTAAGAAAGTACTAAGGATATTAAAGTAGTTTAACACCTTTTTAAATATTTTTTCATTTTTTAAGTGATTTGCACATAGTGTAATTTTAAGTTTAAATAAGAATTTTTTTTTCGTGTGTGTGTGTGAATGTTCTCTTTAGTAAGATATTTTGTTGTATCCAAATGAAGAAAGGAAAAGCTTCTGTAAATGTTTCTAGGGATGGCTCAACACACTTGGTACTTAAGATAATTATGTAATTGAATTGAGGCGCAAAAAGATTAAATAGGGGGGCAGCAAATTGAGAGGAGGTTAAAACCGGAATTATTTCGCATATTTTGACAATAAATAAGAATTGTGGACGTTTTCTTTTTTTTTGTGTGTGTGAATGTTTTGAAGAAATACGGTGAAGGTGGGGGGGGGGGGATGGAGAGATTGTCAATCGCTGATGGAAGTTTCTGTCTAACTTCCAGTTTATAAATTAAAAGGCCTGTTTGCGACTGAGAGTGACATTTCTGGTATCAAAAGAACATTTTTCATTTGTATACTAGTTCAAATTTATCTTTCTCAAAATGAATCTCTGGTATGGGTTCCTGCTGCCTACGTCCCCGCATAGCAGGCGTGCTGCGCACGCACTGAAAAATCTGGAGAGAATCGTAAGATGAGTTGAAAGAAAAAAATTCCTCCGAAATCGGTTCCATGAAATCAGAGATAAAATGCTCTTTGGTGGTGGAAGGTAAAACTAAAAACTGTAAGACAATCGAAAACCAAGTCGAATGAGCAAAGCCCAGGGAAACGACCACGGCAGAAAAAAAAATTTTGCTGAAATTTTTTTTTAAACGGAAATATAAGTGTGATACATCAATTTAAAGCTAAAGAGTTGGAGTATATGAATTTGTATGTATTAATTTCATTAGAGTAAGTGTTTACTGTAAATGAGCTGGATACTAACAGCTTAAAACTACATTTACATTTGTGCTTAAAATACAACTTATTGAAATGTATGATTTTTTTACTTTTTAGAATTCAATAAAATTACTATGCATTCAAATCAACGAAATATTATCATATCTTTAAGATCTACATAGATCAAATCTTTTAGATAATGTGTTTAATATATTTTTGGCTGTATTTAAACGTTAATACTTAAATGTCACAAGAGTAACGGAAAACATACAAAAGTATTAATAAAAAAAAAAAACTACTTCAAATTTTTACCCAAAACTTCTAATTCTCTGATTTCGAGGTATAAGACATATTTTACATGAAATATTTTGTTTATGCTATGCATGGAACAGGCTTTTCTCTGGGGAGTTGTCACAAGAGTAACATACGTCTGTGTCATAAGCGTAACATACGTCTGTGTCACAAGACTAACACATAATACTTTTGTCGATAGTTTGATATAAAACTGCGTTACAACCAAAACAAACAGCATGCTTAAAGTTTTGTTGTTTTTTTTCTCTGTTATTAGAGCAGTTCTTGAAATAGTTTTAGCTATAACTAAGGTTATTTTGTAAATTTTAAGGAAGATAAATTATCTTTATTAGTGTTTTTTAATATGTGCATTTATTTTTATTCATTTTTGGTATTACTTAAGATTATAAAATAATCATGACAAGCAGTTAAAGGTATAATAAAACAACTTAACTCGTGTCATTTTTGTGTGGTTTCTTTTGGTTTGAAGCACATGGTCTTTGATTAGATATTTTATAGGCTTTGTAAAGCTTCGTTTACTAAATTCTGCTGTATAACCTACAGAGGTTCTTAAAGTAACTCTTATGGAAAGGATTCTGATAGTATATTTTAAAGGAAAGATTTTAATATTGCTTCTTATATACGACATTGTCTTAAACAGCAGGAAAAATTCTGCTAAGCGCCAAAAATTGTAGAGAAAAAATAAGAATGAAATTGAATATATTGTTGTGAGAAAGAAACAAAACAAAACATATTACGATAAGGTGAAGAAAAGACTTAGAACCAGCAAAAGCTTCAGCAAGAAAATGGAAATATTAAGAAAAGGAAAAAGTAGAGAACTAGCTAACCTCAGATACTGTAAAGGAAAAAAATCTAACTCCACAGCTTAATTTTATGTCGATGAAGATTTAAGAAGAGGTCATTCTTCAGTTAAATCTACGTTAGTTAAGCGTGAAAAAGGTCACATAATTTCATCAATTCTAGGGGACATTTAATAAGAGAATACGTTTTTTGTTTAAGGTAAGTTTTCTAAATTGAAAAATTGGAGATTACTTTGCAGCTTTAAAGCCTAGTTTCATAAAACAATAGAAAATAACTCATCAGGATATCTCCATTTGTTGCTGTCACGAAAACATTCAAGCAATTCATAATGTAGTAATTGGTGTATTTCCTGCATTAAACATTCCTGTGGATTTAATGACTTAACAACTTTTAATGACTTTTAAAACATGGATTTAATGACTTTGTCTGCCGAGATACATGATAATTAGAATTTAGGAATTCAGAATCTCTAATTTGCGGAGATAACATCGAAGAACTATTTGAAACGGAAGTCCATAATACAGAACTTCTTATAAGTTATTGTAAATAGCAAAACGTTGATAGACGTTTTGGTATTGACAAAAAGTTTATCAACATCTTTTCATTACTGTTACTTTTCAAAACGTTTATCAACGTTTTGAAAAAGTAACAGTTAAAGAAACCATTTCTGATTGTTTAAAATTTTTCGAAAGCAACTAAATCCATTTCTGTGGCACACGTTCATTGAAACTTGTACAAGGTATTATTTTCGTAATGCCAAAAAGATAACCATTTCTCAAAGAATAGTTATGCCAGTGGATTTTCTGGAAACTGCTTTATTTTCAGGCCAAGACGAAATTTTGTTATGAAATACTACATTACTGGTCAAATCCACAAGCGACTGTATTTTCAGCTTTTTATTTAGTATGATCCCTATAAAGTAAAATCTTATGCTATTATTTTAGACAATGTAACTCATAATCAATTTTTAGCAAATGCTTTCGTATGTAAAATTTCAACATTGCATCTTTATGGGAATTTTCCTAAAATGTACCTGTTTTACTTTTTTATATGATGGTTATGCTTTCCAATTTAAACAAAAATATAACTATGCAAATATGCCTGCAATGAATCAGACTCCTTTCTCAATTAACTTAATTGCGCATTTTTTTTTTTCAAATACTCCTGGTATAGATGCTGTAGATTTATTTTGTGTTTTTGTATAATGAAGTGCAAGTGAAGTAATGGAATGAAGTCCGTGCTAAAAAAGAAATTCTAAGATATACTGCTTATTTTGTCAAAAGAAATGAAACAATAAAGTTTCATTACTTTGCAAGAAAATACCAACAGCGAAGGGCATTCAACAAATACAATTTGTTAAAACCATGAAAAATGATACTATCTACTACAAACTTTACACTAACATGATTCGTACAAAGAATTTGTGTTTCATTAAGTAAATCATGATACAGGAGGAGTTCCAAGTGATATTATTGATAATGAAGACAATGACTTATTCTGTTAAGTAGCAGAAACCGAGAGGTTGCTATGTGGTTATAATATTTGTTAATTTTAGAAATTTTACATTATTTTATGTTATTTTAAAATTATACCATCATTAAAAGTTGTTCTGTATGGAAAATAATTTTTTTAACTTATTTTAATTATTTTGTTTAGTCTTTAAACTGAATTTTTGCTAAAATTATATTACGGACAAAATGTCACAAGAGTAACACTTAGCATTTTGCAAAATCAAATGTAACTAATTCATGTGTTATCAGATGAGTTAATGATTAATGCTTTTTAAAAAGATATAATTACTCTGCTATATTCTGTAAATTTTATTTCTATAATCTCATGTAATTCACAGAATTTCTGCGTCAAACACAATTTTTGAAAATTGCAATTTTTTGTGGTCACAAGAGTAACAAAATTTTCATTTATTATCTAGCCAAGTAAAATGCTTTTTGTTACAAATTGTATATGGTTTATGAAAGTAGAATACATGTATTTTTAAGAAGCTGCATCAAATTTAACTTAAATATATTTTGTAATAAAAGAATTGGAAATATATATAGAAATTTGCTCTGGTGGTCATAAGAGTAACAGTGGACGTCCCCCCAGTTGAAATTAAGTCCATAGAACCCAAGATAAGAATGTGCCCCTTGCATTGAAATGTGGAGCTAAAAACTGCAAGAAAATCGTAAGCTAAGTTGAATGAATCAATCCCCGTTTAAATCAGGTCCATATAATCCGAGAAAAGAATGCGTAGTTAATGTTCGATAATTGTAGTAAAAGAAGCCTATATTTTTTAAAACATGTTTTAAATGCAAATAAAGAGGAGAAACCCTTGTGCGCCAGCTTTTAACTCATATCACGGAACTCTTGCCACAGAACACACATAATAATCTTCGACTAAATTGATAAAGTGCTTTTAAATTATGTTTTTAGCATTTGGCAACGTTTAATAATTAAGTCCACACGTCATATTTTCTGATCCATCTGTTTTAGGAAATTAAATAGAGGGGTCGGCTGGAGAAAGATGTCTTTTTAGCTCAGTTTTTAATAGCTGTTCGCCCTGCATGGTTCTTTCTCCGAGCTTCAGTACTGTCGCTGTCAGCTTTTTTAAAACATTAAGAAAAATTACCGATCGATTTTTAAAAATTTTATACACAGGTGTAAAATATTGTTCTACACGTGCTCTGAAATTTTCAAATCGATATGTTAGATAGTTTTCTTAATTTTCGCTGATTAGTGAAAGTTCTTAATTTCTTCCATTGCGATTGTGGAATAAAGTTCAGGTGTGTGAAAAAACGCGTTTTTGATTAGTTTTTAATTAATATTCTCGGCTGATTATTAAAAAAAATTAGAAATCTTAGCCTCATGTGCATCAGGTCTTGCCTTGGACTACCCTCACGCAAATTTTCAGACTTACACGTGCGGTAGATATTTCTACTCATTTCACTCGCACAAACACACAGATACATTAGTTTTCACTCTGATTTTTGCGTTCTTCATTCCCCATGAATATTTTCGTACAGTATGGGGGCTTCTGTGAACCAATACAAGATGGATTTAGCTGGAAGAACAAAAAACAAAGATATTATTTCTTCTTTATTTGAAATCTTATTATTTCGTCGAATTCGCATTGAAAAAAGCCAAATAATAAAATGTAGGCGACCTGTTCCGGATTTCCCCTTCTTAATTCGTATAAAAGACAAAGTAAGACTTTTCAGTCTTCCTAGTACTACCAGTACAAATGGCTGTTTTCGTCGTTTTAAAAGTTAAATTATATTTGATGCGTACTTAAATTCAGTGCATATGCATTAGAAAAAACTATATCTGTATCTGTCTATGTAAGGTATAATTGGGAGATTAATAAGAGAAACGAATTTGACTCGGGAACCTGTTTGTGCACTGAACACATTTACTTCGTCGCTACATCTTACAATCAAGTCCGCGAGCTCGATCGTATGTCTCAGAAGCCATTTACGTCTGTTTCGGTGTGTGTGTCAGGCGTTATGTATGACGGCCGATTATCTGATTGAGGGATATAGGCCCTAGGGGGAGTGCCCGTCGTGGGGGTCTTTCTAAGGGAATCTAACCCTTATTTACATATGGTTTCCCAAGGTTCAAAGAAAACCACGAAAACTCCGAATGGTTAGGCCGACGGGCGCGATTGGGTTCGAACCTAGAACCTCCCGTCTACCAGCTTTGAGAGCAGAACCTCTCAGCCACTGGTGGGACCGTCAATTTTGGGACCTACATGGTGGAGGTTGTGCAGACATCTCAAATGGGCAAAATCTAATCTTTTTCGTGCGCGTTCTTGTTAATATGTTGGCAATATTTTCCAGCAGGGTGCGAAAGTATTAATTTGGGAGGAACATTTAGTTTAATTGGATAACTAGCTCTTGATTGACCATCTGGTCAAGAAGCGCAATATTCCCGGGATCTGTCATGTACAGGGCGGCTTTAGCCACAAACGAAGGAGAATTGTCCAAACGTCAGCATTTTCTGTCTGAATTTGCTCTCAGAACTCCCTCAACTGTTAACCCCTCAACTGTTTTAACCCGAGTGCTGCTCGGGAAAAAAGAGTTTTCTATCTTCGATACTAAAAGCTTTTGGATACCACTTAATTTAAACTTTAACCTTTGGTTTGCTAAGTGGCATACCTTTTTCGATTGTGCAAAGCCAAATATTTTAGTAATAAACAATTAAATTTAAAAAATCAAAAACCCGACTGCATAAAAATCGAACTAATTAATTATTTCTCATCAATGTGAAACTATTTTTTCAATTCATCCTATTAGCTCACACTTTCGCTATATATATTTTGTTCAAATTTTTAATCGTTAATAAAATATTTATTAATCATCCAATCAAGCTCAAATAAATTTTTTTAAACTTGTAGTGGATGATACTTGTGTTAATCCAGTTTTTTAGAAATATTAATTCATTAATTTAATTAAATTAATTAATTTTCAATAATCGAGAGAGCCCTCTTCTTGTCAAGGCATTTTAAGCGCCACTCAAGAGAAAAGAAGAATGGGAGAAAAAAAATCTCTTATTGACCTAAGTAGAAATAGACTTAATTTTTTTTTAATTATATTACTTGTTTATATTACTTACCTATTTATTTTATTTACTTGTAGTGATGACTTTTAAGTTGTGTTTAATTGTTAGTTCCTATCTATAAACACTGTTTTGATGAGGTCTATAGATGTCTATGATGGTTAGGGTTTGCGGTAAAGCTAGAGATCCTATATACACAACTTCCAGGTTGTATAATATTTTAACGGAGCTTCTGACTGTAAAATAGTCAATGAAACATCGTCTTCATTTTGAAAGACCTATCCAATGATATGCTATACAATATGGTGCGTAAGTTTTTTTTCCTCTCTACTACCCTTTTGTATTTTACGGCCGCCATTTTGAATGTATAAAAACAAAACCTAACCTATAACTATCGGGCCATTAAGACGAATCGATAGAGACCTCATTCATTAAAATCCATCCAGCCGTTGGGATGTTCCGAGGGTATAAAAAAATCCACATACACAGATACGCGTGAAACACATAACCCTTCTTTTCAGTCGGGTAAAAAAAAGTGGAGCGGGTTATAATATTTTTTATATATTATATATTATATATTATATATTATATATTATATATTATATATATTTTTAATTTATTGGGTCAAAAAAAGAAATAGTTAAGGAGTTAACGGTGAACGTAATAAACGTTGTGCTGGGAAACAAAATTACAAGGGGTAAAACAGATTTTAGAATATACGATTTTAAAGTTAGGGAAAATAATTTAAGGATTTTAATTTAAAATTTTGAAATTTCATTTTAATTTTGAATTTTAAAAGGACTTTAATTCTTATCCTTTTGATCTATATGTACAGTATGTATCTTTTTCTATAAATATCTGATCATTGTTGTTCAGTGAACATACGTTTTATCAATTTAGATATATGAGAACCCATTTACTTCAACTAAAATCACTTTAGAGTGATTTATTGTTATAACTTTTATTTAAGAAAACCCTTATTGATATTATCTCTTTAGCAATTAGCAATTACCATGAATCATCTGAAATGGTGTTATATCCAATTTTGTTTATCATATCAAGATACTTTCATCTCCTCAGTTGTTTAAAAATAATTATTGTGAGTTATGGTTGTTGATCAAGGAATCAAGGACACTTCCTGGTTTGAGTGATTGTACATTTTGAAGAGGCAGCTGAACTCGAGCGTTCACACTGTACGCAACAGCTCATCTTTCTAGCTGTGATTTCGCAATTTTCGCAGCCGGGTAACAAAATCCCCGGTCCTTGTAAACTGCAAGCGTCCTTGTAAACTGCAAGCGCTCTTTCCTGTGCACATGCAAGAAATTGTATCATGTCAATTCTCAATATAGTTTTATTTACATCTCGTGTTAATCTACTAATTCTATAAACACACACAGAAACATAAAAGTTGGAGGCACCGCTGCGAGATCTTGGATACTTTTTCAAGCTTGGATTAATGTACACTCATCATATATTACTTCAGTGTTCTAAATAGTATTTTCACCAGTTTTATGTGGAATTGCAACAGACGACGGAGCACCTCGCATCACATTTATTACAGATAAATACATTTTATCTTATTATTATTATCGGTTTGGCTTTTGTTTTTTATGCTATTCACATCATTATTTGAATAATGAATACCGACTTGAAAGCCGCAAAAAAGACTGCTGAAGAATTGGAAAAGGCAGCTATAAATTTACGTGGCAGAGCTAAATCTGCTCTAACAAGGATAAATAACTTCATTAACTCTGGCCAAATATTTCAAAAAAATGACTTGTACAATAAATTAGAAAAATTAGAGACAGTTTATTCCGATTTTGATAAATATGATGCTCAATTACCAACTGAAGCATCTGAAATTGAGGAATTTGAAAAGAAATATTATGAAACCAAAGCCAAACTGCAAACGGAACTTGAAAAAGTTACCGTAAATGTGCATGCACCTCAAATGATAAATGATCAGATTCCTGTTGTTAGTTCTACTATTTGTAACAATTTTAAATTGCCTAGGCTCAATATAGAGCAATTTAATGGTGATTTTAAAAACTGGCTGTCATTTAAAGATTTATATTTATCATTAGTTCATAACAATGCCAGCATAACTAATATACAGAAGTTTCAGTATTTAAGAGGGTTACTAGGGGAAGAGCCAGCCTCTATTATAAAACATATTCCTATTTCTGAAAACAGTTATTCAGAAGCGTGGAAAAAATTGCTGTCGAGATATGATAAGAAAAAACAAATTGTTTCCACTTTAGTTAAAACATTCTTGAACATTCCCCCCATTACTCAAGTAAATGCATTTAGCTTACGCTGTTTATCAGATGTATCAGATGAAGTAATTAGAGGCCTTAAATCAATCGATGAAAAGGCATCTGACCGTGACTTATGGCTAATTCATATTTTATTACAAAAGGTTGATTCTAAAACAAGGGAGAAATGGGCAAAATTGACCTCAAGCGAAGACTTTCCGTCTTTTGATCAATTTATTCAGTTTATAAATGATAGATGTTCATCTTTAGAATTGTATAAAAGTGAAAATGAAGGTTCGCATAAACAAGAGAAACAGTATAACGTCAATAGATCTTTTTCCAGTGTCATTAGCAAATGTTTACTATGTAAACTTAATCACTCACTTTACAAGTGTGTTAAATTTAAAGAATTAAGCATCAGGGATAGGAGACAGTTTGTTAAGAAAAACAAGTTATGCAGTAATTGCTTGACTGACAAGCACACTACCTGGCAATGCAATTCCTCTTACTCTTGTCATAATTGCAAGCTGAAACATCATACTAGTTTATGCGAAAATAAGCTGCAAAATTACGCAATATCAACTTCTCGTTCAAATGAAAAACAGAGCCACAAAAACAAACCTGATTCAGAGGCCGGTTCGATTCCGGATGAGAATAAAAAGGAAATTTCTCCTTCCATAAATGCAGTTCAAACATCTTTCGCACTTTTGCCCACTGCTAGTGTATATATTAATGATTGCATGGGTCAAAAGCACACTTTAAGAATCATGTGTGATAGTGGATCAGAGTCTACATTTGTTTCTGAATCCTGCATGTAAAATGTTAGGAATTAAAAGGAAAAATGCTAGGTTCCCCGTAAAAGGTCTGTCTAACTCAAAGATCGCAGTAACTAAGGGTTACGTAATGTTTGATCTTACATCAATTTATAATGCAGACACCAAGTTGTCTGTTAAGGCATTTATTTTAGATGATTTAACTGCTCCGTTAGCTGCGGGAAAAATACATGAGAAGCATTTTTCGCATTTAAAGAATATAAACTTAGCGGATCCACATTTCGGGACACCAGGTAAAATAGACATTATTCTAGGATTTGTTTATTTCTTTTCTATTTTGCTTCCTGGTCAAGTAACAGATACTCATAGCAATTTAATTGCTCAAAATTCAATTTTTGGCTTTCTGGTATCAAGGAAAATGCCACATTCTAGTACATCTCCAAATTCAATACATAATTTACACATTTATGAAGTTAATATTGATAAAGAGTTAAAGCGTTTTTGGGAAGTAGAAGAAGTATTTAATAAGAATTCTCAAATGTTGTCACCTGAAGAGCAATTTGTTGAATCACATTTTCAGGAAAATTATTCAATTAATTCCGAAGGTCGTTTTGTGGTTAAGTTACCTTTTATTCAATCTAAATCAGAATTAGGTAATTCTAAACCTGCCGCAATTTCTCGCTTGCTTGCTATGGAAAAGAAATTTAGAGAAAAACCAGAATTTGAAAATCAGTACAAAGAGTTTATGTACGAATATGAAGAATTAGATCACGTGGAATTAGTTGCACAAAATGACATTAATAATTATGAAAACAAACACTACTTTCTTCCTCATCATGCGGTTATTAAATCTTCTAGTATCACTACTAAATTAAGGGTAGTTTTTGACGCTTCATGCAAAACTTCAAGTGGTGTTTCCTTGAATTCTATTTTGGGTGTAGGCCCTAAGTTACAACGGGACATTTTCGAAATCTTACTTAATTTTCGATTTCCGAAAATAGTCTTTTCTGCGGATATAGAGAAAATGTACCGCCAGATTTTGGTTGCCGAAGAGGATCAAATTTATCAGCAAATAGTTTGGAGGTCTAATCCTAATGAGGAAATAAAAAATTACAAATTGAAAACTGTCACATATGGTTTAGCGCCAGCATCTTTTCTGGCAACTAGATGTATAAAACAAATCGCTCAGGATTATACAAAAAATCCTTGCATTTCGCGCATGTTAGAAGAGGATATGTACATAGATGACTTATTATCCGGTACAAATACTGTTAGGGAAGCAATAGAAACTTGCAAAGAAATTACAGATTGTTTAGACGCGCATGGTTTCCACTTGAGGAAGTGGAATTCAAATTCACAGGCATTTCTTAATGAATTTATAGATTCTTCTAGCACTGAATCAAATTTTGAAATCATTCCTAGTGACAACGGAAGCTCCAAAGTTCTAGGATTAAGCTGGAACTCTTCATCAGACAGTTTTATTTTTATAACTGCATTAACACTCACTCCACCTCTTACAAAGAGACACATTTTAGCCGAGTCTGCACGGATTTTCGACCCACTAGGTCTAATTTCGCCCTGTACTGTGATTTTAAAGGTATTTTATCAGAAACTTTGGCTTACAAAAGGGGACTGGGACTCTGTTATACCGCAACATCTTACAGACGAATTGTTACAATTTCAAATTTCCTTTAACGGACTAAATCAATTGTCTGTTCCTAGATGTGTCACGCTTTCATCCGGTAACCCGTTTGAATTACACGGTTTTTCTGATGCCTCAACATTGTCATATGCTGCCGCAATTTATTGCCGACAAAGTTATAAGGGGAAAATAAACTCTTTTCTCTTAGTTTCTAAAACTAAAGTTGCTCCAATCAAACAGATTTCAGTGCCAAAATTAGAGCTTTGCGGTGCGCACCTACTATCTAAGCTGTTCCGTTCCGTCATGGAAACATTAAAGAGTTACAAGTTTGATATTTTCGCCTGGACGGACTCCAAAGTCGTCCTTTCTTGGCTATCAGCACACCCGCGTAAATGGAAGACTTTTGTCGCGAATAGGACAGCTCAAATTACCGAAATTCTACCTACAAAGCACTGGAGACATGTACCATCCAAAGAGAACCCCGCAGATATCGCTTCACGCGGTATTGATCCAAAATGTCTTCCAGGTTGTGATTTGTGGTGGAAGGGGCCAAGTTGGCTAACTTTAGACCCATCCAATTGGCCCAAAGACGACTGAAATGTTGAGGAATTTGATGATCAAATCAAAGCCAGGTCTGATCCAATTTTTTTCCTTTCACGCCCACACATCAAGTGATCTATTTGATAATTTGTTTCAAAAGCACTCTTCACTTGCAAAAATTATTCGCATTTTGGCATATTGCCAAAGATTTATCAAAAAATGCAAGAAGTCTAACAAAACAGAAATTTCTTCACCACATCTTACTTACAAAGAAACAAAAGCAGCCGAAGAGAATATTGTTCGTTGGATTCAGAATTCTTACTTTCAGGAGAAATTTAAATGAATCCAAGAACAGAATGCTTTACTAAAGAAAAGTACATTACAATCCCTTCACCCGTTTATTGATGTTAAGGGGCTGTTACGGGTGGGAGGACGCTTATAACATTCACAATTATCCTTCAACCACAAACATCCTTTAATCTTGCCCTCACAGCATAAAATGGCTGAGTTATTAATACAGCAACAACACATTGCCCATTTACATGCTGGGCCTTCACTGCTATCCCACATCATCAGACAATCTTATTGGATAGTTGGTGGAAAAAAGATCATTAACAAATGCATCAATAGATGTTTAAAATGCTACAGATATAAAAGGTCCATTGCAACCCCTCAACTAATGGGGAATTTGCCACAGCATCGAGTAACCCTGGAACGTCCATTTTTTCCAGCGGTGTCGATTACGCAGGCCCTATATCTATTAAATTTAGTAAGGGTCGGGGTGCAAAAACAACTAAGGGCTATATAGCTTTGTTTATTTGTTTGGCTACAAAAGCGGTGCATATTGAAGCTGTGAGTGATATGACAGCTGAGGCATTTATCGCCGCCCTTCGACGTTTTATTGCAAGGCGAGGCACCCCACGGCATCTTTACAGCGACAATGGCACCAATTTTGTCGGTGCATCCAGAAAGTTGGACAAAATTTATGAATTGTGGCGTTCATTTACAGATAATGAAATTATGTCACATTATCATGTTGAAAACTCTCTAGAAAGGCATTTCATCCCTTCTTCTGTCCCTCATTTTGGCGGGATTTGGGAGGCTGCGATAAAATCAACAAAGTATCACATCAAGCGAGTCATAGGAGAGACATTGCTCGCTTTCGAAGAGTTACCCACGCAGATAGAAGCCTTGCTCAACTCGCGGCCGCTTATACAGTTAAACGATAATGATACTGACTCAATAAATGTTCTCACTCCCTCACATTTTCTTACAGGGGATGTTTTGCATTCTATGCCCGATGAGTCAGCAACCACTACAACCAATCTAAAGAAACGATGGGAGCTGCTCCAAGACATGAAAGCCGGCTTCTCCAAACGTTGGACCAGAGAATACTTGGCCTCGCTGCAACCCAGAGCTAAGTGGAAGATCGCCACGCCTAACATCGAGGTGGGCCAGGTAGTGTTATTAACGGACGCAAATCAACCGCCTGGAACTTGGCCGTTGGGTCGTACTACGGAGGTCCACCCAGGCAGTGATCGACTCAACAGAGTGGTGACTGTGCAACGCGGGTCTTCATTCTTCAAGCGCCCGGTGCAGAAGTTAGCATTACTCCCTCAGTATCAGAACTAAAGCACTGATAGGGGGGGAGCATGTTCAGTGAACATACATTTTATCAATTTAGATTTATGAGAACCCATTTACTTCAACTAAAATCACTTTAGAGTGATTTATTGTTATAACTTTTATTTAAGAAAACCCTTATTGATATTATCTCTTTAGCAATTAGCAATTACCATGAATCATCTGAAATGGTGTTATATCCAATTTTGTTTATCATATCAAGATACTTTCATCTCCTCAGTTGTTTAAAAATAATTATTGTGAGTTATGGTTGTTGATCAAGGAATCAAGGACACTTCCTGGTTTGAGTGATTGTACATTTTGAAGAGGCAGTTGAACTCGAGCATTCACACTGTACGCAACAGCTCATCTTTCTAGCTGTGATTTCGCAATTTTCGCAGCCGGGTAACAAAATCCCCGGTCCTTGTAAACTGCAAGCGTCCTTGTAAACTGCAAGCGCTCTTTCCTGTGCACATGCAAGAAATTGTATCATGTCAATTCTCAATATAGTTTTATTTACATCTCGTGTTAATCTACTAATTCTATAAACACACACAGCAACAATTGTCATTCGACTGCGGTCGTATTTATAAACCGATTTGGATGGGATTGTACATATGTTAAAGGACCTTTGAGTTTGTCGAAACGATAAAAAACGCCGCCTTCTTCAAAGTACCAAAACGCAAATAATATGCAATTATGAACTTTTTTCCCCTTTCTGCCTAAAGTATATACTCTTAGCTAGATTGTCCAGAAAAATCAATGTGAATTAAAATCATCAAGCGCAGCGCGCATGATAAAAGTATAAATTATGCGTATAGAAAACATTTTTGGAGCGAAATAAAATCATAACACACCTACTTTTAAATTAAAACCAAAACATATTCAAAAAGGTTTGTTCATGATTTAATTTTAGCGAAAAAAAAAAATACAAAATTTTCACATGTTTTTCAAATTTTCCAAGTGCAAAAAAATAAATAACCAAAATATGTGAATTTTTTTTTTGGTTTTAGCATGCAGACTATAAAGAAACGCATATTTGTCTAATTTTTTGAAAGATGTAGCTTATATAGTTTGAAAGTAACAGTTAACGCAAGCTCCAATTTTACTAATCTGAGAAAATGCGTTTTAAAGCTTCAGTAGCAACGGACTTTAAATTGTAGTCACCATCTATAAATGATTATAACTCAAGAAATAATACAAATTTTTGAATGGGGTTTTTGCATACTGTTGAGAAATCTTTAAAAATGCAGAATAAAACAAAATCCGAAAAATGATTTTTTGAAAATTTAAAAGGTCCTGTGCCCCCTTAAGGGTTTATTAAGATCTCGAACAAATTCGTTAGACATCTTGATCCGACATCCTGTTTCAAAATAGCGATCCTTTAAAAATTTCAAGATAAAATAAAAATATATAAACAATTATAATTTATTTCTTGCTTAATCAGTACGTTTTGATAGAAGGATTCAAGAACATTTTCTGGTTTCCACTCTATCCTAATCCTTTCCAGCATAGAAACACTCTGTTAGTACAATGACATAATGATTAATTGACACTAAGATTTACAAATGGACTTCTTAGAAATTAAAAACCTGTTGTTTTAAACCTTTGTTCCAAAACAAAAATTTCATTAAAATATTTTTGGTGCCGTTTGTAAATTAGGAATTAAAATTAGATGGTCCCACAGTAGGACCACTGTCAGTGTGCCGGAAAGGATTAAAATGGTATAGCAATTTGAAATTCTAGGGTGGCTGCGTTTTGAAACAGGAGACTTTTTTCTATGATCGGGCGAATTTCAGGATTTTTAGCATTTTTGGTTTTTTTGAAAATTTATTTTCAATGTTGATACTCTAATACGCTTAAAACAACAGTCATATCCGTGAACGTTCCGCTAAGTTTTTGAAATTCCCATACAAATTCAGCATTGACGAAAACTAGAAATCTTATATTATCGGGTACCACGCATATTTTAGTTTCGTGTGTTTGAGTAAAATTAGCTGAATCCTTAAAAACAAGAAAGAGTGTAGCGGCCTTTTCCTCCCTGAACAAGCCAAAATATTTTTTTCGTCTTCAGAAAAAATAATGTATTTCTTTTTTCTTTTTTTTGGGGGGGGGGGGGGGAGGGGATCACAAAATTTCTTCCTGCCCCGGGCGCCAAGAAAGGTAGCTACGCTATTGAGTGTATGCACCAGATTTTTCAATTAATGTGTAAGCACGACCAAGCACGAAGTGGACCAAACTTTTAATGTATTTTGGTTAATTTATTCCCAATGGGAGATGATAGCAGCTTTTAATTCTGAAATCATGGTGCATTGTTTTCCATTTGAATAAACTGCCCTAACCAGTAGGCTCCACACGTTTTCCATTGTTTTTAAATCAAGAGAATCAGGTGGCCATGGAATTATATGCACACCATTATTCAGGCACTACCATTAAGTGCTATTTGCTGTGTGAATGGATTCATTATCCTACTGGAACATCCAGAAAAATCTACCAATTACCTCAGCAAAAGTCAACAAGTTTTTTTCAAGTAGATCTTTATAGCTTAATACACTCATTCTGCCAGAGAGAAAAGCAATGTTGATTTTACTCCGAAATCCAAATGCATCCCAAACCATGATTGAACTCTCACCCTGCTGCCGTTTTGAAAATGTTTCGTGTACCTTGCGCAGATAGTGCCAATAATAAGAGCAACCGTCAAGATCATTTACATTTATTTTTTTTCCAACAAAACATACTAATCTTTCGTATTCTAACTCCCGGGACATGTGGTTTTTCGCCCAATGCACGCGATTTTGCTGGGCCTTTTTATTCATACGTGATTGGGACTTTCTTTTCTTGTACGTCAATGATTTAATAGAATATTTAGCTGCTTTTGACAAAGTACTTTTTGACATCACTATCTGTGGATCTCTTAAATTCGCCAAAATTGTTTTCCCATTGCTAATTCTTTTTATAATGGATGTTTGCGCCTTTATTGGACAACATTGGCTCACTTCTCAGAGATTTCTTTGCATTGTAATCCTCTTGTAATCGAAGAAAACTTAATGTGGAGATCTGTTCAGCTGTTTTGTGATAGCTCTTGCTGAAAGTCCTTGATCCTTAAAAGTCACAACTTTTCATTTCTCAGAACCGCTAAAAGCGCTTTTACGACCCATACTCCTAGAACACATTTTGTTTTTATATGTTAGACTAATTTTCATATTTCGCCTTCTTCCTCTCTGAGTGGCATTCGATATTCTTGTACAGTTTAGATGCTCGTTTAGTGCTAATTTCGATCAGTGATTCATATCACTTTGCAACGCCCTTTTTTAGGTAATTTATATTTCCAATGAATTTAAAGTTTGATATTCATTTCGTCGTAATTTATTATATTATGTAAGATCATTGTACTTGTCTCCAAAAAGGCGTTTTTTTTTTTTTTTTTTTTTTTTTTTTTTTTTTTTTTTTACAATTATTCATCGATTTTTGCCATGATATCACAAAATTACTGGGTGTGATTGGGTAATATCAATTATATGACAGTCAGCGTATATAAAATGGTTAAGTAAAAAATGACGTTGTTTCCCGGACTATTATAACGTCTAGAAGAAAAGTTTTATTTTAAACGCCGTAAGAAAATCATTTTAAATATGACATTTTATGTATATAGTTTTAAATATGACATAATTTTCGCCCTTAAACGCTTTTAATTTAACGCAGTAATTTGATTATTTTAAAGTTTTCTTTCTTTTTCAGCATTCGCGCAAAAATATATATTTTATTGAAAATGCAGTTTTGAAAATATTGTTATTTCGGCTTTTTTTAAATCTGGCAACAGTAAATAACAAGTTGGGAATTGCTCGTCAAACGTGGCAAACACTTTTGACTGTCCCTGTAATTAAACTATACATCCGATTTTCCTAAAATTTGAAATAGCTCAACAAAATTTTGCAACAACTATATCTTTAAAATTTCAGATCATTCGGACGGCTCTAATATCATTAAAATGCACTTGCAATAATTTTTCCCATTGGCCGTAATGTAAAGAAAAACTTTTGACTGTCCCTGTAATTAAACTATACATCCGATTTTCCTAAAATTTGAAATGGCTCGACAAAATTTTGCAACAATTATATCTTTAAAATTTCAGATCATTCGGACGGCTCTAATATCATTAAAATGCACTTGCAATAATTTTTCCCATTGGCCGTAATGTAAAGAAAAACTTTTGACTGTCCCTGTAATTAAACTATACATCCGATTTTCCTAAAATTTGAAATGGCTCGACAAAATTTTGCAACAATTATATCTTTAAAATTTCAGATCATTCGGACGGCTCTAATATCATTAAAATGCACTTGCAATAATTTTTCCCATTGGCCGTAATGTAAAGAAAAACTTTTGACTGTCCCTGTAATTAAACTATACATCCGATTTTCCTAAAATTTGAAATGGCTCGACAAAATTTTGCAACAATTATATCTTTAAAATTTCAGATCATTCGGAAGGCTCTAATATCATTAAAATGCACTTGCAATAATTTTTCCCATTGGCCGTAATGTAAAGAAAAACTTTTGACTGTCCCTGTAATTAAACTATACATCCGATTTTCATAAAATTTGAAATGGCTCGACAAAATTTTGCAACAACCATATATTTGAAATTTCAGACCATTCGGTTGGGTAATTTTTGCTCTGTTACATGCGGACAGACAGACGGACGGACAGACGGACAGACGGACGGACTGAACGACGACTATAGGTGCTACGTATTTATATAATTACGAACGCACCTAAAAACGGCTATTTCAAAACATGAATTAAATTTCTATTAAAATTGTGCAATTTTGAATAAAAGATTGCAATTTTTTTTAATTAGACAAATTTAATAAACGACTAGACGTTGTACACCACAGTCTACTCAAGTATAAGCCTACAAAAGATGGTTAAATTGATATGCATAGATTTTTATCCTATAAAACTTATGTAACTGAAATATCTTGACCGAATTCAACATTAAATAGCGCCTAAGGCGGTATTAAAAAATTTTTCACGCTCAACAACTCGAAATTTTCTGACACATTTTCATATTCATTTTTAAAAGTAAAAACATGAAACTTGCTGACATAATTTTGAAGAGATTTATAAAGCGACCTGTGTTTTTATTTTTCTTTCAATTAATTAGAACTTGATTTATAAACAATTAGTATTTTCTTAGTACGACCATTTTTTTTTTCGTTTCCAGCACTATCGCTTCGGGAAATTCGGTTCAAAATACCCACTTCGACAGCATTTTTTGAAATATATTTTGCCTATATCACAAAATCGACACATACAGCACATTATATAGTTTCTGAACAATCGAATCTGGATGCGTTTGAGAGCAAAAATGAATTTAAAAACGAGTCAGAAAATAAACAATTTGGATTTGAGTACACACTTAAAATAATTCTTAGATTTAAAAAGTGTCTTCTTCTACGTGTTTATCATGTATTTCTCTGTAAAACTATCAGTTTCATGTTTTTATATGCAATAGATTTTGCGGGATAAGCTGAAATAAAGGTCCCAATAGATTCTATTACAGTTTTCTTTAGAAGACATAGATACAATAATATAGAGACTTTTTTTACATTAACACTTTAGGATTAAATGTTTAAATTTCAATTAAAAAGTTACTTACGACTGGTTTTTCATTCCCACTTAATCTTGAAATTCCTTTATTTGGTGAATAAATAGTGTCTCTATAAATTAATAAATACAATCGTTAAAAACAAACAAGATAAAATAATATTAGTATTTTTACTGTTTTCACTTGTATGACCTTATTTTTAAATCCTGTACTTATATAAAAAACTAAATGGTCAATATAGAAATAAATAATAAGACTTAATTTAAAAACACTAAAACAACATAAAGATACATTCAAATTAAAACCAAAGTAGGCGTTTCATGCTACAAACATAGCTCCTCATCAGTAAAAAACAATTAACATATCGTAATATCAAAATATCCTAAACAATAGCAAAAGAATCAAAATCGATCTTAATATTTTTTTAAAGACAATATAATTTATTGGATCTTGAACCCCTTTCAGCCATTTTTATAAAAAATAAATATTTTTAGGAACACACCAAAGTGCGAAAAGAGGGATCAGAAATAGATCTTTTTTTTTACAAATGGCTGTCATTTGTTAATTTTCAACTTTTTGACCTCAATGTGCTTGAAACTCCAGACAATATTATCTACTTCCATAATGCTTAAGAAAAATTGATTGCAAAAATTTTTTGAAATGTTCTTCAAATGATAATAAATAACATGAAAAAAATCAGGAACTGAAATCTTTATTCCTATCCCCCCCCCCTCCCCTCCACAAAAAAAAAAA
Organism: Maratus speciosus; assembly: GCA_963932465.1. NCBI lineage: Eukaryota > Metazoa > Arthropoda > Arachnida > Araneae > Salticidae > Maratus > Maratus speciosus. Next base: position 317,044,363 of record OZ010789.1, read on the forward strand.
TGCTGAAAAATATCCCTTTTCGTTCCTGTAGAGGCAAATCCCTCCTTAAATAATGAGCCTTTCTTAACGCTCAAATTCGTCGTTTCAATCTTGTCCTCGTTTTAACCGTGCTCATATTAAATGAGCTTGACTGTGGGTCTGGTTACCGCACAGGCCAACTAGGCCGTGGCCTTGGGCCCGCTGCTGACGGGAGCCACAAAATGAGTAAAAGCATTGGTGGTTAAAAAACAAAACAAAACAAAAACAGAGGGTATACGCTATAGGCAGGGGACACACACACTAGAGAACATACTTTATTGTTGCGGAGGGTATACGGTGTTTCTTAATATATATATATATATATATATATTATATATATATATATATATATAATATATATATTATATATATATATATATATATATATATATATATATATATATATATATATATATATATATATATATATATATATATATATATATATATGTATGTATGTATGTATATATATATACGGCATATACCACACAATTTACTCCTAAAAAAGTTATCAAATGTCTAGAATTTTTTTTTATTTCAATCTCTGATATCTAAGTAACAGCTGCCACTATAGACACTGTTCCTATACTTTTCCGTTCTCGAAAAACATCTTAAATTCTAAGTGCTGTAAATAAAATATTTTTATGAGAATAAATTTTTATGGAAATTTTATTTGGGGCATTGTAGCATAAAGCAGCAAATGAAAATTTTCTCTAACCAGAGTTTTATGAGCATTTTCATAATATGAAAACAATTTTCCGAATACACTCAAAAAAAATTTTTTTTTGGTTGAGGTCCCTGAAAATCTACTTCACCTTGGGCTTCGGACAACCTTAATCGGACTCTTGTTCCACTGAATATGCACGTCGAGAGAGAGAGATCATTTTTGTTATATGAACTTGTAAGTTACTTTTTATTTTAAAAAGCTGCTTTCAAGGAGTTGCATTCAAGAAATTTCATTGCAGTTTGTTTTCTATATCTTCCCTTTAAAATTAAACTAGTTGGATGTGCCAATCCCAAAACTTTCTTCTATCTTATACATCTTAATATTTCAAAACCTAGTTACACATGTTAATACTTCAATATTATTAGTTCAATACTATACCAACTTTGATTTTCATCTTAAATTTCTGTTTCAGTCAATTAAATGACTAAAAACGAGTTAATTTATATCATGATATTTGTTAAAATTATTAATTTTTCCTTATTCTGTTGTTATCAGGTGTTTGCAAATAACCGGCTTAGCAGGAAGCAAGTTCCCGCCGCTGCACAACAGAACTACTAAAAATCAAGAAAAGTATACAAAAATCGCTATCACAGAGCCCCCTTACCGCGTAATATTTCCAAATTCAAGGAGGACCTGTTGGCCAAAGCCAAAAACATGCACAAAAATTTTGGTTCAATTGTATGCATAATTTTATACACTGTTCGATGGTACAATAATGAAAATGGCACAGAGATCGCAATTATAGCGCTCCCTTCTGGCGAAATTTTTTCAAGTTCAGGGAGGACTTGCTTGCCATAGCCAGAAACATACACAAAAAATTTCGTTCAATTATATGAATAACTTCATACACTTTTCGATTGTACAATAATGAAAATGGTACAGACATCGCAATTATAGCGCCCTCTACCGGCAGAATATTTCCAAATTCAGGGAGGACCTTCGTGCCATGACCAAAAACAAACACAAAAAATTTGGTTCAATTCTATGCATGACTTCATACACTTTTTGATGGTACAATGTTCAAAATGGCACAAAAATCGAAAAAAATCGCTATTACAGCGCCCCCTACCGGCGTTTTTTTTTTTACAAATTAAGGGAGGACCTCCTTGCCATAGCTAAGAACTTTAAAAAAACTTTTGGTTCAATTGTATGCATAACTTCATACACTTTTCGATGGTACAATATTCAAAATCGCACAAAAAATAGCTATTACAGTGCCCCCTACCGGCGAATTTTTCAAAATTCAGGGAGGATCTGCTTACCATATCCAAAAACTTAAAATAAAAAATTTGTTCAATTCTATGCATAACTTCATACACTTTTGAATGGTAAAATATTCAAAATCGCGATTACAGCGCCCCCTACCGGCGATTTTTTTCAAAATTCAAGGAGGATCAGATTGCTATAGCCAAAAACTTAAAATAAAAATTTGATTCAATTCTATGCATAACTTCATACACTTTTAGGTGGTACAATATTCAAAATCGCACAAAAATCGCTATTACAGCGCCCCCTACCGGCGAATTTTTTCCAAATTCAGAGAGGACCTGCTTACTATATCCAAAAACTTAAAATAAAAATTTGGTCGAATTCTATGCATAACTTCATACACTTTTGCATGGTACAATATTCAAAATCGCACAAAAATCGCTATTACAGTGCCCCCTACGGCGAATTTTTCAAAATTCAGGGAGGACCTGCTTACCATATCCAAAAACTTAAAATAAAAATTTGGTTCAATTCTATGCATAATTTCATACACTTTTGAATGCTAAAATATTCAAAATCGCGCAAAAATCGCGATTACAGCGCCCCCTACCGGCATTTTTTTACAAATTAATGGAGGACATCCTTGCCATAGCTAAGAACTTAAAATAAAAATTTGATTCAATTCTATGCATAACTTCATACACTTTTCGATGGTACAATATTCAAAATCGCACAAAAAATAGCTATTACAGTGCCCCCTACCGGCGAATTTTTCAAAATTCAGGGAGGACCTGCTTACCATATCCAAAAACTTAAAATAAAAATTTTGTTCAATTCTATGCATAACTTCATACACTTTTGGATGGTACAATATTCAAAATCGCACAAAAACCGCTATTACAGTGCCCCCTACCGGCGAATGTTTTCAAAATTCAGGGAGGACCTGCTTACCATATCCAAAAACTTAAAATAAAAATTTGGTTCAATTCTATGCATAGCTTCATGCACTTTTGAAAGGTAAAATATTCAAAATCGCGCAAAAATCGCGATTACAGCGCCCCCTACCGGCGATTTTTTTCAAAATCCAAGGAGGACCAGCTTGCTATAGCCAAAAACTTAAAATAAAAATTTGATTCAATTCTATGCATAACTTCATACACTTTTCGATGGTACAATATTCAAAATCGCACAAAAAATAGCTATTACAGTGCCCCCTACCAGCGAATTTTTCAAAATTCAGGGAGGACCTGCTTACCATATCCAAAAATTTAAAATAAAAATTTTGTTCAATTCTATGCATAACTTCATAAACTTTTGAATGGTAAAATATTCAAAATCGCGATTACAGTGCCCCCTACCGGCGATTTTTTCAAAATTCAAGGAGGACCAGCTTGCTATAGCCAAAAACTTAAAATAAAAATTTGAATCAATTCTATGCATAACTTCATACACTTTTGGATGGTACAATATTCAAAATCGCACAAAAATCGCTATTACAGCGCCCCCTACCGGCGAATTTTTTCCAAATTCAGAGAGAACCTGCTTGCTATATCGAAAAACTTAAAATAAAAATTTGGTTGAATTCTATGCATAACTTCATACACTTTTGCATGGTACAATATTCAAAATCGCACAAAAATCGCTATTACAGTGCCCCCTACCGGCGAATTTTTCAAAATTCAGGGAGGACCTGCTTACCATATCCAAAAACTTAAAATAAAAATTTGGTTCAATTCTATGCATAATTTCATACACTTTGAATGGTAAAATATTCAAAATCGCGATTACAGCGCCCCCTACCGGCGATTTTTTTCAAAATTCAAGGAGGACCTGCTTGCTATAGCCAAAAACTTAAAATAAAAATTTGATTCCATTCTATGCATAACTTTATACACTTTTGCATGGTACAATATTCAAAATCGCACAAAAATCACTATTACAGCGCCCCTACGGGCGAATGTTTTCAAAATTCACGGAGGACCTGCATGACATAGCCAAAAACTTAAAATAAAAATTTGGTTCAATTCTATGCATAACTTCATGCACTTTTGGATGGTACAATATTAAAAATCGCACAAAAATCACTATTACAGCGCTCCCTACCAGCGAATTTTTTCCAAATTCAGGGAGGACCTGCTTGCCATATCCAAAAACTTAAAATAAAAATTTCGTTCAATTCTATGCATAACTTCATACACTTTTGGATGGTACAATATTAAAAATCGCACAAAAATCACTATTACAGCGCCCCCTACCAGCGAATTTTTTCCAAATTCAGGGAGGACCTGCTTGCCATATCCAAAAACTTAAAATAAAAATTTCGTTCAATTCTATGCATAACTTCATACATTTTTGGATGGTACAATATTCAAAATCGCACAAAAATCGCTATTACAGCGCCCCTTACCGGCGAATTTTTCAAAATTCAGGGAGGACCTGCTAACCATATCCAAAAACTTAAAATAAAAATTTGGTTCAATTCTATGCATAATTTCATACACTTTTGAATGGTAAAATATTCAAAATCGCGATTACAGCGCCCCCTACCGGCGATTTTTTTCAAAATTCATGGAGGACCTGCTTGCTATAGCCAAAAACTTAAAATAAAATTTTGATTCAATTTTATGCATAACTTCATACACTTTTGGATGGTACAATATTCAAAATCGCACAAAAATCGCTATTACAGCCCCTCCTACCGGCGAATGTTTTAAAAATTCGGGGAGACCTGCTTACCATATCCAAAAACTTAAAATAAAAATTTAATTCAATTCTATGCATAACTTCATGCACTTTTGAATGGTAAAATATTCAAAATCGCGCAAAAATCGCGCTTACAGCGCCCCCTACCGGAGATTTTTTTCAAAAATCAAGGAGGACCTGCTTGCTATAGTCAGAAACTTAAAATAAAAATTTGATTCAATTCTATGCATAACTTCATACACTTTTGGATGGTACAATATTCAAAATCGCACAAAAATCACTATTGCAGCGCCCCCTACCAGCGAATTTTTTCCAAATTCAGGGAGGACCTGCTTGGTATATCCAAAAACTTAAAATAAAAATTTGGTTGGATTCTATGCATAACTTCATACACTTTTGGATGGTACAATATTAAAAATCGCACAAAAATCTCTATTACAGCGCCCCCTACCAGCGAATTTTTTCCAAATTCAGGGACGACCTGCTTGCCATAGCCAAAAACTTAAAATAAAAATTTCGTTCAATTCTATGCATAACTTCATACACTTTTGGATGGTACAATATTCAAATTCGCACAAAAATCGCTATTACAGCGTCCCCTACAGGCTTTTTTAAAAAATTAAGGGAGGATATCCTTGCCATAGCTAAGAACTTAAAAAAATTTTTTTGGTTCAATTCTATGCGTAACTTCATACACTTTTCGATGGTACAATGTTCAAAATCGCACAAAAGTCGCTATTACAGTGCCCCCTACCGGCGAATTTTTCAAAATTCAGGAAGGACCTGCTTACCATATCCAAAAACTTAAAATAAAAATTTGGTTCAATTCTATGCATAATTTCATACACTTTTGAATGGTAAAATATTCAAAATCGCGCAAAAATCGCGATTACAGCGCCCTTACCGGAGATTTTTTTCAAAATTCAAGGAGGACCTGCTTGCTATAGCCGAAAACTTAAAATAAAAATTTGATCCAATTCTATGGATAACTTCATACACTTTTGGATGGTACAATATTCAAAATTGCACAAAAATCACTATTACAGCGCCCTCTACCAGCGAATGTTTTCAAAATTCACGGAGGACCTGCTTGACAAAGCCAAAAACTTAAAATAAAAATTTGGTTCAATTCTATGCATAACTTCATACACTTTTGGATGGTACAATATTAAAAATCGCACAAAAATCACTATTACAGCGCGCCCTACCGGCGAATTTTTTCCAAATTCAGGGAGGACCTGCTTGCCATAGCCAAAAACTTAAAAATTTCGTTTAATTCTATGCATAACTTCATACACTTGTTGATGGTACAATGGCGACAGACAGACGGACAGACGGACAGACAGACACACGGACAGACAGACATTTTCTATAAATATGTTTTTGGGGATCTCTGACCTCTAAAACGTATAAATCCGTCGAAAAAGATTTCGGTTACAATACTTTCTTCTATTCAAGATAGAAGAAAGTAAAAAGAAAAAATAATACTTTTTTATGAAATTTTTTTCACTCTGTTTAAAATTTTTAAATCACTGTTTGTTTTAGCACCACGGATAACAAGAAGCAATGGCCCACTAGACAGGAAGGTGACTGTGAACCATTTTCTTCTTCTGAGCTTCCAGATAATCAGACGAATCTTTTTTTTTAATGGAATTTGGTGCTTAAAATGTGCCTAATCTAATACTAATTTCTATTTAAAAAGATAAAAATCCCAATAACCTGAAAAAATGATTTTAACTTAACGGGTGATGTGCCTCACTAAAATTAACTTTCGTGGTAAATTTTTAGATGAGTATAATAGTCTGAAATAAAAATAGTAACTATATTATTACTAATGCAAATACAGAAAACAACTCAATTTCATCTTACTTAATTTTTTACCTGCATGGTAGCCCGCATATAGATCTGCAGTAATCTATGTTAATTTTTTCTTCCTCAATAGCACATTTTCTCCGTTCTAAATTAAAAGGAACAATGATGCATTTTTATCATAAAATTCTTAGGTAATGCGAAAGTGAAAATATAACTACAAAATCTATTTATATAATACGCTAAGGGAACGATTCCGGCTCTTACCCATCCTCGATAAAAGCAATTATCGCGGCCATGTTAGGCATAACTATTCAAGAGACTGTAAGTTTGCCTATTGTTCAACTTATGGAAATATACACGTAATCTGCTTTGTATCACATCTATTCGCTATTTTCTCTAAAAGTTCAAAAACTATCAAATTATAATGTTTTAAATTTTAAATTAAAAATAACGGATAGCAAACGAAAACTGTTGCCATTTGAAACTACAAATTCAAAATGTAGAAACAAATGAACGACTCTTACAGTGTTTCATAAAAAAGAAAAAGAAAAAACTTCAGGTTAACATCTGGTTCTGCTATTAAAATATTTGTAAAAGCATATTAAAGCCTTTAAATATTTTGAAATGCGTTTTTCCGTTTTTCATGTCAATACACGATTTTGTGAAAAATGGAGTTAATTGACCGGAGGTACAAGCTGTATTTGCTACACTAGCGCCCTCGGCCTGAGCTTTACAGAAAATTCCATCTATTTTCAAACTTTGCTTTGGCGCCATCTCTTTGTAATCAATATAAATGAAAAAACTTTCGATTGAAATTGGAGTTGAATATTTAATACGTGTTAAATCACGTATTAAATATTCAATAATTTCAAGCGTAATTTCACTGCTGAAAATTAATTAAAATTATATATGAAATTAATTTTTAAAAAAAATGCAGACGTAATGATGTAATTCGAGATCAATTTTTAAAAGCTTCATTTATATAATTTAAAAATTCCATTCTATATAAATAAAATGAATATTATTATTATCATGAATTCTTTGATAGAATTTTAATTCAGTTTTGTTTAGCTTAACATTTATCTGCTTGATTTTAGGTAGCTTTCATTACAAAAAGGTAGCTTTCATTACTATTGCAGCCGTTCGGAGGAAAGCGATTTCAAAAAATTTTGGTATATTTTCATCGATCATGACCCCCAGACCCCGAAACCACCCTCCGTTTAAATGTTGATATACACTCATGTCCAAAATTAAGGTCACAAACATAAAATCTGTGAAAACTGATGAGCTATTCACAGTGTTGCCACGAAATTTGGCACAGAGAAATATTACAATGGGAGAAAGAATATAACAACATAACAATATGGAAAAGATTTTAATTGTAAATTAAGATACAGGGTATATCAAAAAGTGTTAAATCTTGACTCAGAGATAAAGCATTTATCTCGGGAAAAGTCTGTCTAACATGAAGAGTGACCAACGTGCACGGCTATACAAGCCTTACAATGGGCTCTCATACTGTTTATGAGAGTATCAATAAATGTTTGTGGCAAAAAAGCCCATTCTTCCAAAAGCGCGGCTTTTAACTCCTGGCGAGCACTGGGAGGGGCTGTGCAATGGCTCTTCCTAGACCATACCAAACATGTTCAATAGCATTGAGGTCCGGAGACCGCGAGGGCCAATTCATACGGCGAATATACTCTTCTTCAAGAAAATCATCAACAATGTTAGCTCTGCGTGGCTTCGCATTATCGTCCATAAACATGAAGCTCGGGCCTACAACACCCCGGAACAAACCTCACATAGGCTTCAGGGACCTCATACCTTTAGCGACGTGCGTTGACAGTACACTAATCGAAGACGTGCCGTGGTGTACGACTGCTCAACATCATGCCGCTAAAGACAAGCATTACTTTGCCACCAAATCTGTGGATTTCTTTTACGTAGGAAGGGGGGGATAACACCGAGATGAAGATCTCTCCAGATGAAGATTTGACGAGAATTGCTACGCGGTGAATCTCGACTCATCGCTGAAATGGACACGCCCCCATTCTTTTTGTGTCCAAGACTGATTTCTTCGGCTCCACAAAAACCGGTCTCTCCTGTTGGATGCAGTGAAAGGGGCACACACAACTGGACGCCGGGCGTTATGTATGAGGTCCTTGAAGCCTATGTGAGGTTGCTCCGGGGTGCTGTACGCCCGGACTTCGTGTTTATGGACGGTAATCCGAAGCCACACAGAGCTCACATTGTTGATGTGTGTCCTTGAAGAAGAGGATATTTGCTGTATGAATTGGGCCTCGGGGTCTCCGGACCTCAATCCTATTGAACATGTTTAGGATGTTCTAGGAGGAGCCTTTGCACAGCGTCACCCCCCTCCTAGGATCCGCCAGGAGTTAAAAGCCACGCTTTTGGGGAAATGTGCTTTGTTGCCACAAACATTTATTGACATTCTCATAAACAGTATGAGAACTCGTTGTGAGGCTTGTATAGCAGTGCACGGTGCTCACACTCCATATTAGACAGACTTTCCTCGGAAAATGCTTTATCTCTGATTCATCATTTAACACTTTTTGATATACCCTGTATCTTAATTCACAATTAAAATATTTTCCATATTTTTATGTTGCTATATTCTTTCTCCATTTGTAATATACCTCTGTGCCAAATTTCGTGGCAACACAGTGAATAGTTCACCAGTTTTCACAGATTTTGTGTTTGTGACCTTAATTTTAGACATGAGTGTATATATATATATATATATATATATATATATATCCATATATATATATATATATAACCATTAATTAAACATTACTGACCACCATCAATAATTGTGATAGTATGGATGAATTTACAACAATACAGTGTCCCCAAACACACTGAATGGATACCAAAAACATAATAAACAAGCTGCTATGTATAAAATAAAGTCCCTTGTACTATATAACGAGAATTAATAATGAGGAAAAAAAGAAGAATATGGATTTCGATAAAAATAATTGAAAAGCTTATATATTGAATTACGTTATCAAGAGTACAGAATTCAATTATGTAAGCAAAATCAGTCGTTTTCTGTGAAAAAGAAAGCGAAAAGCTGAAAAAAAATTTCTCCTGTACTCTAACGACCAATATAACCAAGAGAATAGTTTCAAGATGAAAACAGAATAAAATTAAATGCTATGAAATGGAAAAAGCAATACAACCTTTTAAATAATTAATTTATAGCAAAGAAAAATAGTAATATTGCACAAAATACCTAATAAAATCCCAGTTATTTTATTCAAATGCACATCAGCACATGGTATCCAAATGCTAGATAAGTTTAAGGTTATTTTTACAGCTAAGTTAACACAGATTTTAAAACCTAATGTATACAGTTAATCTATTTTGAAATACCGTGATAAATGCAATTAAAATAATATAAATAGAAAATAATTACATAATAATTAAATTATCTCTTAACATTTTTAATTTTTTTTTTTAATTTCTTAACTAAAGTAAAAAATTCCAAAACTGTAAGTTTACAAAATCGCAAATAGCCAACATTAAGCTCCACAATGTGTTAAAAATTGATATTATAACTCTATTCGAAGCATCAGACAGAATCCAATTTAAATTTTAGCGCTGTCATTTATGATATTAACTTGAAACTAATCTGAACAAATTGTCATAAGATTATGCTATTATAAGTTAGTTCATTCATAATATACCAACTGCTATATCCCAACAAATCCTAATATAAAAATACCATATTATATTTCATTATTCATATAAATATTAAATAAATACAAATGTTAATAGAATGATTACAATATATTCTACTACCATACCCAATTAATCTATACGGAAAATTTAAATAATTTCAAAACAGTAATAATATAATATAGCAATATGCTATAAAACTAAATAATTTATGTATAAAAAATTATATATAATAAAAATATAAACTATAAGAAATACTTTTAAATATAAAAAAATTAATTAATAAAATGAACAGGAAGAAAAGAAAAAAAAAGAAATATGTTGATATAATTATGTCAGAATCTTCATTTCCCAATTGCCTAATGATAACAAATAAATTGTGTGGTTTATTTTCATATTAACCATAAAAAACTAAAGAATATGAATATGGGATTAACATTCACATAAAACCGTTAATTAATCATTTAATACTAAGTTCAAAATTAAACATTATTAAAAAGTATAGAGAAATAATAAAAAATTAATAACCCAATTTTAATACAAACTGTAATATCATTAGTTATATCAAATAAACTTATTATGCCTATTATTCACCATAAAGATGTTATGCTATTAGAAATTAATATGATATTGACCCGAGAAGACTAAAAATTAAAAACAAGTTAATTGTTAACTTGATTAAATATTAATTAAGCTAAATAAATTCAATATGAATTGAAATGAAAATTTAACGTCACCATATATATATGAAATATCGAATCAACATCCATATAAAAAGTGTATTAGCAGTGTAGTTATAATTCAAATGCCCCCTCAATTTTTTTAAATAAATTAACCATTGCGTATTATCCAGACAACACCACCCTCCTCCGTACTCTAATATCTACCCACCCAACCGTCCTATAATAATTTTTTATTATTTTACATTTTTTTTTATAAATATTTTCTTATTTTATAAGTTTTTTTTTGTAATTTTGTTTACGCATGTGTTAATTTGATTTTTTTAAAAGATCATGTAAGTACTAATTGTATATTAAAGAATATATGAATTTCTTTGGAAAACCTTAATTTAATGCATCATAAATTTGTTTTTTTATATTATTATTAATTAGATGAGAAGAACATAAACATATTATTCTATATAAATTGTTAAGTATTATATTTCGATATACAGAATTATGAAGACAAGATTTAAAATTTGTAAATGTATTAACTTTGAATTTAAATTCTTTACGTTTATCATATAGATCTGTTATTGTTTTGTTGTCTTTTATTGTAATTTTAAGATCTAAGAAGTTGATTGTATTATTAGATAAGACGTTTTCCGTTAATTCCAAATTAGTGGGATAATCTACTGGAAATTGAGAAATTTCAGTTTGATCAGTGGCAGTTAAAATTGTGTCATCAATATAACGATATAAATGTAGATTATTATTAGTAAAAGTACGTTCATAGTAATATAAATATAAGTCTGATAATAAACTGGATGTAGTGCCACCTTGTGAATCAGTGTTGGGTATGAACGCGTTCATTGAACGGAAACTCACGAACTTAGTTCAATTTCTGTGAACTTTCAGCTGAACTTAACTCAGTTTTTGATAAACGAACGTGAACTGAACGAAAGATAAAAAAATCCGCGAGTTTGAATGAAATTTACAACTCAAACTCAATTTTTTTCATAACTTATTTAAAACTTTTCCTGCCCTTAAGATCACGTTTTTCCCATTCAAATGCCATTTAGAGGCCTAAACGGACTTGGGGCGGGTCGAGTGTGATCATCAGTTTTTTGGGTCGTGCTCGAGTCTTGCTCTCTCTGGAGACTCGGGCCGGGTCGAACCGGACTTATTTTTGGGTTTGTGCTCTATTATTCCTAAAAGTCTGCACAGATAGAAATTTTCTGGCCCGGTCACCCCTGCTTGTATGAAAACTATTACCCCGTCCCAGTGTGACTTGCGCAAAAATCTGTTTCATGAAACTCTTACCTTGGGTCAACAATTTTTTCCGAAAAAGTATATATTTTTTAAATTACCATCATTGTACAATTAAAATTCTCTTTAAAGAATAGTAGTACAAATACATTTCTAAGGGGGCTGGGGAGGGCATACAATACTGTAAAACCTGTTTTTAGAATCTGTGTTTCCGAAATCCTGCTTTAAACAGAAAAAATTCTTGATCGGTGGATCTGGATCTCAGTGTTGCCCGTGGGCTACTTTTTTTAAATTCAGTTTTCTTGATTGCCTCCACTTTTTTCAAACGGTAAAATTACCTTTGTTTTCGCTTTAATTAATATGTCATTAAATAAGGTGCATTTTAGCATATCAAAAAATTGGTGCCAATCAAGAATCCGAATTTAAGAAAAGTAGCCCATCTGGCAACACTGCTGGATCTTCTAAATGGATATAATAATCAGTTTGAAAATAAATAATACACATGCAAGGGACGACAGACCTGATAAAAAGGGAACTTAACTATAACGATTTTTTTTCTCTCCTATTTGTTTCCGTCTTAGAAGGTTTTTCGAGATAGAATTTTCAGATTTTTAAGTATCCAAGCCGTGTAAATGGATTAATGATATTGATAATAATTCAGATATTTACATACCAATAGAGATGCATTAAAAAATCAATAGAGCTTACAATAAGATATATAGAAAGAAATGTAGTAGAAACAGTATTTTGGAACGGAGGTCCCTGTACATGCAGCCTATCGTAGAGGTCTGCACGGTCCTAAATTTCTAGGCCAGGGCCCGTCCCGATCCATAGAAGAAAAATTCGGCCCGGCCGGTATAAACATTAAAACTTCGGCCCGAGCCCGGCCTGGCCCGTACAAAAAATATTGGCCCAGCTCGTAGAGAAAAAACTATTGGCCCGACCTGGCCCTGTTAACAGCTAAAAGTTCGGCCCGGAAAAAAGTGAAAATCTCTCGGCCCGAGCCCAGTCCGGCCCAAATGAATTGCTACAAAACATTGATTTTTATGTAGATTTGGTTAAAACTTTGTCTCGTACGAGGAGTTCTGACAAAAATACTTATCTTTGATTCTTATTGTCATGTTTCCAGTTTAATTTTTATAAAAGTTATTGCGTTATTTATTTATTTTTTATGAATCGCTATGTGTTGTATGTAAATGTTTCAGTTATTATTAATATAGTTAATCCATATTCCATGTATTGGAGACTTAGAAATCTAAAGAATGCTATACCGTAAAATCTTCTAAGACCGAATTGCATAGGAAAGAAAAAATACGTTATAGACAAGTTCCCATCTTAACAGGTGTAAACGTATTATATATTCTTTTATCAGGTATTAGTACATCCATTTTGTATGGATCAACATATTTTTCAGGTTAAGAGAGGATTCCGTCATAGGCAGGTTCTTTTTCACACGTTTTACTATTTTTTAATTTAGCTACATTTTAATAACCCTAGAAATGTACTATTCTTTATAAAGAATAAAATTAAATGTTTAATTGTAGACTAATGGCGATTTAAAAATTTATGCATTTTTTGCAAAAATTTTTGGGCCATGCTAAATTTTACTGATTTTTGAATGGACCAGGCCACGCCGAGACAAGGATTTTCATACGGGTTAGGTCAAAACTAGGACTGAAAATTTAGGCCCGTGAAAACTAGAAAGAATGATACAAGTAAATTGGTAAGGAAAAAATAAGTTAGGCCCTGCCCGGTCCTTCAGGAAAAAAGCCAGAGCCTGGCACGGAAAGAGTAGTGGCTAGGACCGGCCCAAGCCTTCTGAAAAAAGTATGGTCCAGGCCCGGCCCGACTGCCGTGAATGAGAATAAGACCAAGCCTGGGAACGGCTCATGCCGAATCCGAAATGAAAGGAAAGGAAATTATGTTTTAATGCAATTGTGAAAAGTAACCTACATTTATATCTGTACTACCTGTTTTATGCTTTTTAGAAAAAAAAAAGACAGGTGTTTAATTTTCAAATAGTCATAAAATTTATGTTTTAATATTCAAATATAGTAAAGCCTCTGAATAGTAAAGACATCGGGATTATTGAATAGAGCATTGCATCGGATCAGGTTGTATATAAATTTCTGTTTCCACGTTTTAATGATTATACAGTAAACTCTCTGTAAGGCGGATTCTGTGTAAGACGGAAATCTTTCTAACTCGGAAAGATTTTCAAGTCCCTGCAAATTCATAGACATAGAGTAAAATTTGTCTAAGGCGGAATATCGTCCAATACGGAAAATTTTCTCGGTCCCGACCGATTCCGCCTTAGACAGCGTTTACTGTAATATTCTTTTTGCGGTAGGATGGGTAGCCTAGAATAACCCTTGCTAGTCATAGTTAGATCTTTTGGAAGTCAGGTTGTTTGCATTTTCACAAAAAGTTTGAGCAAAACTGTGTTGCAGATGAAAATAAATATGTTTTAGTATATGAATGAGTATATATTCAAATTACTGCATAAGAAATAAAATTTATAAAAAATGTGACCATAAATTATTCCTTCTTTACGGTACAGTTAAGAAAAATTTTTCTTCTATCGGAATATGAAAAATGTTGCCAACATTTAAATTTTGATACACAACAAAAAAGCATGTATGATAATTGTCAGGGCCGAAACTAACTTTTTTTGTACCCGGGGCAAACATAGATTTTGGCGCCCCCGCTCTGCCGCAAAGTATATATACAAAGAGAATTTTACTAATTTTCTAATAGCCGACTTATTTTAAAATTTAAAATATGTCATAATAAAATATGTAATACGTCATCCACAATGGCGGATCCAAGGAAGAGGTCACGGGGTGTCATGACCACGCCCCCCCCCCCCCCCCTCTGAACACCAACAAAAAAGATTCTAAAGATCATTTTAAAAATGAAATATACAGTAGAGTCCCGCTTAACCGAGTCTCCGCTTTAACCGAGTTCCTTTCTTCTGATGGACTGGTGGCTTCCATTATTATGAAACAGCCATTATAAATGAAGTATATTAGGTGAAGATGAAAGAAAAAAAAATTATGGCCATTTTTTTTCCTATTCTGACTAGAAAATCAGAGTTCTAACTTTTTACATCTGCTCTTTCATCTTCATCTAACACTTCATTTATAATGGCTGTTTCATAATAATGGAAGCCACCAGTCCATCAGAAGAAAATCATCCATTCCAAGGGTATAATCCTTCATTTGGCACCCCTTCGTTCTGGCGCACAAGGAGCATGCCCCCTCTGCCCCCCCCTTAATTTCGGCCCTGATACTTGTGATAGTTTATACACACATACACATGTTACTTGTGTGTAGATTGGGAGATGCCCAAATTAGCGATATAAGCATATAAATATATAAGTATTAGGAATTGCAAAAGTGTTCGCTAACTAGATATGTGCTTTCGGGAGTATCCATTATGAAGATCTTATTGTATATAGATTTTTAATATGAAAAAATATTTTGGATATTCTTTTGAAAAATCTGGTCAACCCGAACCCGAATCACAAGAGTTAAAATCCAATCCGAACCCGAAAAGTCATAGTCAACTCGACCCGAAACTGACCCCGAACTCGACTCGCAACGAAAAAATATAATGCCCTGAGTCGAAAATATAAAAGCCCTATAACTGCAAACACTTATAATTGGGAGTGAAATTTTTCCCAGACCGCATAAACAACTCAATCGGAAAATAAAATAGTATTATTTTTCTGTTAGAAATAGGAGAATTTGTGGAACAGATAGTATCTTTGTCCCAGGTCCCAGACTAATATAAGAAAATAATAGAGAAAACATATAAAGCAAAAACTCCACACTAGGACAAAAAGTCATGTTCAGTTAGATTATATAAGCAATACCATTACAAGAGGAGGCGCCAGAGACTTTTTTGTGTTTTGTTGCACAGACTATAAGTAATTGGTGAATTTATTATTATATCCATTTCAAAAGGATGGAAAAAAAAAGAAAACTAAAAAGCCTACGGCTTATTTGAAGTATCATTTGAGATAAAACGTTGCTAGTCTTGCTAGTTCAGTTATCTAATCGTATATCAGTAAACTACTATGATATGAATAAAAAAAATCTTTCTATTGATGAAAGGTGGTTTTCTTCGAACCCTGGATTTCCTTGCGTAAATGCGGATTAGGTTCGCTTAGAAAGACCGCCCACGGAGGACACTCCCTCCACTTCGGGCACATACCCCTCGTGTAGATAACTGGCCGTCATAAACAACAACTATTGATGAAAGTTGTTGAAAAGGACAGAGGATTCAGAGGACATAGAACGATTCTGAGAAACAAGAACAGTGGGTACGCTTTCAATCAATTTGTCAATTGTTGGGAAGCATCTTCCCTCTTCTTTCGATTTTTTTTTTCGGTAGAAAATGCTATGAGCTTTAAATTTGGGGATGAATCACAAATCCTTAAATATAAGATGATTTATTTATTTAATTATTTGACCTTTCTAGCATCAATGTATTTATTAGAATAAGAAACTATATGTGTAAATATAGTTTATACATGTATTTTTTAATGTATAATGCGATGACAATTGATTAATGAAAGGTTTTACTTCATAGGCATTCTCTATGTGTAAACTGATTTTTCCTTTAAAAAAGGTTTTTCACATTTAAAATTGACACAGGCATTTAAAAAAAATTACGCATCATATATAAGATAAATTTTCAACAAATGGGAAATTATACATTTTGATTTAATAAATTTTGAATTATTTTTAAAAGATATATAGACGGCATTCGATTAAGCTTTTTTTCCCATTTTTTTCGGGGGGGGGGGGGGATAACCATATTTTGTGAAAAATCAAAAAGTTATTTTTGTGAAATGTATTACATTGTTATGAAAAATAGCAATTTGAAACGAAAGATGAAATCCACTGGCTCAAACATAAAATTTGAACAAAACAAAGATTAATTTATTTAGTTCCATCTGATAAAGTTCTTCTATTTAATAAAAGTGTTTTGTTTGCAAAACTTATTTTTTAAAGGCTAACATAATAAATATCAAAGAACAAACAATCTTCTTGAAACACCATCAAAAATTTGTAAATGCGCTAGGCCTTTCGAAAGATCTGAGTCTTTCTTCGTCAGGCGCAAAAAAGACGTCCTTCTACTATGAAAGCAGAGGCAAGACTGAAATGAGAGACAAGGGAAAGGAAACAAGATGAAGAAACAGCCAATAGGAAGTTAGAAATCAACAGCCAATAGGAAAGTAAAAGACAACAGCCTATCACAGAAGAGAATAATCAAAACAAAAGAACACAAAGTAGGAGGGGCAAAAAATGGGAGGGGGAAAATACATATAATCCAATATGGGAACACATGAAATTAAAAATGAATAAATAAATGAATAATATAAATTTAAAAAAAAAAAAAAAAAAAAAAAACAGACTAATAATAATACAAAAATAAATTAAATGGTAGTACTGAAAAGGTTTTTCCAAGCTGCAGAAAGCATTCTGGAATCAGATTTATCATTAACAATAACATCACGGTTAAGATAAATAGCTAAATTTTCAAGAAAGTCCAATTCAGAGATACTATTGGCATCAGAGATAATTTTAGCATTTTGAAAATTAAAACTATGGCCGGAATCCCAAGAGTGCTTGGCAATAGAAGATTTAGAAAATTCTTCTTGATTGATTACATGTAATCAATCAAGAAGAATTACATGTAATCAATCAAGAAGAATTTTCTAAATCTTCTATTGCCAAGCACTCTTGGGATTCCGGCCATAGTTTTAATTTTCAAAATGCTAAAATTATCTCTAATGCCAATAGTATCTCTGAATTGGACTTTCTTGAAAATTTAGCTATTTATCTTAACCGTGATGTTATTGTTAATGATAAATCTGATTCCACAATGCTTTTTGCAGCTTGGAAAAACCTTTTCAGTACTACCATTTAATTTATTTTTGTATTATTATTAGTCTGTTTTTTTTTTTTTAAATTTATATTATTCATTTATTTATTCATTTTTAATTTCATGTGTTCCCATATTGGATTATATGTATTTTCCCCCTCCCATTTTTTGCCCCTCCTACTTTGTGTTCTTTTGTTTTGATTATTCTCTTCTGTGATAGGCTGTTGTCTTTTACTTTCCTATTGGCTGTTGATTTCTAACTTCCTATTGGCTGTTTCTTCATCTTGTTTCCTTTCCCTTGTCTCTCATTTCAGTCTTGCCTCTGCTTTCATAGTAGAAGGACGTCTTTTTTGCGCCTGACGAAGAAAGACTCAGATCTTTCGAAAGGCCTAGCGCATTTACAAATTTTTGATGGTGTTTCAAGAAGATTGTTTGTTCTTAGTCATTCACACCAGTTTTAACTTATTTTCTATAATAAATATCATTTATGAAGTGTACGATTTCATTAAGGCTGTTCTTAACTGCTCTGCTCAACAAGCGCCAAACGTTTTGACACATTTACAAATTCATTTTTTAACGGAAAGGTATAAAATTGGAAAGCCTGGCCATGGAAGCGATTTGGAATTGAACTGTTTTTTTTTTTTTTTTTTTTTTTTTTTTTCACTTTTTGATCAATCAATTATCTATTGAGCTATAGGCGATTTTGATCACGTGACAAACACGTTTTTCGCCTGCTTTTGAGTGCTCTTTCTTCCTTCGCGCGTAAATTCGGTTCAAAACGCCCACTTTGACACTATTTTCGGAAAGATCTATTGCGTTTGCAAAAAAATGGAAAAAACAGCTCAATTACATAGTTTCTGAACAACAACAACAGCTAGTTTCATGCATTTTCGAACAAAAATAAATTAAAACTTATGTCAGAAAGTTGCCCTTTTGGATTTGAGAACACACTTAATGAAGTGTATCATTAATGAAGTGTAGGATTTAAAAAAAGTGTTCTGAGCTGTGGTATTTATTTTTTAAATGCATCTGATTATATATAAATATCACTGTTACCATTAATATCGTTAATCCACATTCTATGGTTTGGATATTTGAAAAAATTAAAAATTCTATGCAATAAAATGTTTGGAATTGCAAGGAAAGAAGAAAAATCCGTTGTGGGCTGTCTTCCCTATGAGCAAGTTCATCGTGTGTTTAAAATGCGTTACATTCTTTTCACAAGTACTGTTATCCTCATTTTACATAGATCAGCATTTTTTTTTGGGGGGGGGGGAGGTTGTTAAACACGGGATTGCGTCATAGGCAGGTTCTTTTTTTTCGAGTTTTACTGTAATTTAATTTTATTGCCTAGAAATGCATCTACCCATCTGAAAGAATAATAAAAATAAATATATGAATGTTAATTGTGGAATAATAGCGATTTAAAAATGCGTGCATTTAATTTTTTTTTTTTTTTTTTTTTTTTTTTTAATGGTCCGGTCCAAATTTTACTGATATTTTTACTAGATGGGCCAGAGTAGTGCTGGTCCAGTGATTTTCAAATGAACTGGGGTTGGAACGGGGACTGAAAATTTTTGCTAGTTTAGACCTCAAGAAGAATGCAGTGAAGCCCCGGCTTGGGTCGGAATATAAATCTAGTCCCGGTCCCAGCCCATCTCGTTCCGAACCTCTAGAAATAAGTAATCCATAACCAGGCTCGGAGCGATTAGAAAGGAAAATTGTGCCGGGCCCATGAAGACCCTTCCATCGAATAATCAAAAGATTAGTTCACAAAATTAAAGTTCACAAAATAAAAGATTAAATCACAAAAGTTAAACAAAAAAATTCTAAAAAAAAAAAAAAATAATAAAAATCTTAAAAAAAAAAAAAAAAAAAAAAAAAAAAAAAAAAAAAAAAAAAAAAAAAAAAAAAAAAAAAAAAACGAGTTTTTAGTGAACTTCGCTCACTTTCATAGATGAGTTTGAGTTGAACGAGTTCGTTCCAAAAATTTTGAATTTGAACGTGAACTTGACTTATTTTTGAGAAACTGAATTTGAGTTTAAATTAGTTCGTTTATTTTGTGAGCGTACCCAACACTGCTTGTGCTATACCGATGTGTTGTAAATATAATGTGTTATCTTGCAAGATATAATTATTATAGATAATGAAGCTAGTTAAAGATTTAAAATAAGCTATATCTATATTAGATGGTAAATCCAGTTTTTGATAATACTGTTTAAATAATGCATTTATAATATTATGTAAATCTAATAAATCTATATTATTACAAAGATCTTTGAAGTCATATGTCGTTATATTATGTACACAATTAAGATTTTTCATAATACTGACCAGTTGATAGCTGTTTTTTATACAATGTGTATTATTGTTTGTAGTCAGTATATATAATTGATTAAGAATTTTGAATAGTAGTTTATTGGCTTTATTATTATATGTATTACAACCAATAGTTACAGTCTTAAATTTAATAGGAGTCTTATGAAATTTGGGAATAAGCACTAAATAAGGATAATTAAAGTTAGTTGAGAGAATTTTTAATAGTTTATAATAACTTTGAATTTTACGATTATTTACAGTTACATTTTCATTAGTTTTTTGAAAAGATTTATTAGAAGAAATAGAGTTAGTAAGAAGTTGGCGATAATAAGATTTACATATGATTGCATAATTATCAATAGATTTGTCTACATATGTAATAACATAGCATTTTTGTAATTTATTAATTTGTTGGAAAAAATGCTTTGTGTTAATAGTAACTAAATCAGAAATATTATATTTTAAAGCCATAGTTAATCTTTCAATTACGAATAATTTCCACTGATTAAAATATTCAATAGGTTTATAATAAGAGATTGAAATTTTATATATAAAAACATTTATATCATATGTAAACTGCTTGATAATAGATTTTACATTAAATTTAGATGGAAGTCTATATTTAGTACCATAACCCATTAGTTTTTTCAATTTAAAATCATTAACAATATTAAGATTTCCAGTGATTATATGTCCATGATCATTGTTTATATATTCTTTTAGATTGGGGTCATTGCATTTACACGGAAAATTACTTGCAGCAGATGTATTTTTTGAAAATGTATTGTAGTTAAATATATTTCTACCAATTGTATTCGGATATTTAAAGGTTTTTGATATATGAAGATTATTAATAGGAAAATAACAGTTTTTATCATTAATAATAGAATTGATATTAATTTTATTAAATATTTGATTTGAAAAAGTTATTATCATTTAAGTATTTGTGTTTTGAATTTTATGTTTTTTTTTTTGGTAATTTTATATTTAAAAGATTAACTTTAGTCATAATGAGATCAAAATAAATATCTGAGAAATGTTTAGAGAAAGATTTACTTAGAAATACATTTAAATGTTGTGCAATCTGCTTCTTTTTAATAGCAAATATGTATTTTCGGATTAATAACCAATTATATTGCTTTAAATAGTTACTTTGAAGATTACTTATTTGTTTAGGGATATATTTTTTGAAAACTACTACTGCTGATGATCCCTTTCCACGTTTGTTTCGTACCGATTTGGATGAAACTCGGTGTGTACATAGTACATACCAATATCTCGACCGAGTTCGTTGGCCAGCTTAATCCGCATCTTGTTTCAAAATGGCGGCCATTTAAAAAATTTAAAACAATTTAAAATTTGAAAGGTGGTACCAAAAAATTGAAAATTGAAAAATATTTTTTTCTTATGTGTTTTACCTTGATACAAAGATTCCGGAGTAGTTTTTGTTTTGTCTATATCTTAAAAAATGGCTGAGTTATAGCACTTTGAATTTCTACCGTGGCTGATATTTTGAAACGTCCTGATTTTTGTCACGCGATAACAGGCGTATTCATGAACCGATATGGATGTACCTGGGTGTGTACAAAGTGTATACCAATGTCTCGACCGAGTTCGTTGGCCAGCTTCATCCGCCATCTTGTTTCAAAATGACGGCCATTTAAAAAAATTAAAAAAATTTTTAATTTAAAAGGAGGTATCAAAAAATTGGAAAATGAAAAAAAAATTTTCTTATGTGTTTGACCTTAATACAAAGATTCGGGAACAGTTTTTGTTTCGTCTATATCTAAAAAATGGCTGAGTTATAGCATTTTGAATTTCTATTGTGGCTGACATTTTGAAACGACCTAATTTTGTCACGCGATAACAGGCGTATTTATGAACCGATTTGGATGAAACTCGGTGTGTACATAGCACATACCAATGTCTCTACCGAGTTTGTTGGCCAGCAGCATCCGCCATCTTGTTTCAAAATGGCGGCCATTTAAAAAATTTAAAAAAATTAAAAATTTTAAATGAGATACCAAAAAATTGGAAAATGAAAAAGATTTTTTTTTTGTATGTGTTTGATCTTAGTACAAAGATTCCGGAACAGTTTTTGTTTCGTCTATATCTAAAAAAATGGCTGAGTTATAGCATTTTGAATTTCTATTGTGGCTGACATTTTAAAACGACCTGATTTTTGTCACGCGATAACAGGCATATTTATGAACCGATTTGGATGTAACTTGGTCTGTATGTAGTACATACCAACGTCTCGACCGAGTTCGTTGGCCAGCTTCATTCACCATCTTGTTTCAAAAGGGTTGCCATTTTAAAAAAAATTAATTGAAAATAAGGTATTAAAAAATTGGAAAATGAAAAAGATTTTTTTATGTGTTTGGCCTTGATACAAAGATTCCGGAGCAGTTTTTGTTTCTGAAAATTTGTTCTTTTGTTTATATCTTTAAAAAATGGTTGAATTATAGCACTTTGAATTTCTAGCATGGCTGACATTTTGAAAAGATCTGATATTTGTCACGCGATAACACACGTATTTATTAACCTATTTTGATGTAAGAATGCATGTAGATAGTATATAGCAATGTCTCGACCAAGTTCACTGGCCAGCTTCATCCGCCATCTTGTTTCAAAATGGCGGCCATTAAATTTAAAAAAATTGAATTTAAAGTGGGGTGCAAAAAAATTAGAAATTGAAAAAGGTTTCTTTCTTAAGTATTTGACTTTGATATAAGGATTCCGGAGCATTTCTTTTTTTTTGTCTTTATCTTAAAAAATGCTCAGATATAGCAGTTTGAATTTCTTTATGAGGGTAACATTTT
This sequence comes from Maratus speciosus, assembly GCA_963932465.1. Taxonomy (NCBI): domain Eukaryota; kingdom Metazoa; phylum Arthropoda; class Arachnida; order Araneae; family Salticidae; genus Maratus; species Maratus speciosus. The sequence goes on from OZ010789.1 coordinate 317,067,501, forward strand.
TAAAAATCTGATTTTTTGCCTGCGACAGCACTCGTATATATCAACCGATTCCGATGTGAGTGAGTATGTGCACAGGAATGACTAAGGTCTCGACAAAGTTCACTGGTTAGCCTCATCCACCATGTTGTCTTAAAAAGGCAGGCACTTCAATATATCGCCGAATTTGGAAACCAAATATAAGTTACTTTAAATAAAATTAGCTTGGATAAAGCTGACTAATTTCGCGAAATTCTCATTCATAATGATTTAGTATTGAATCTTGTATAATCGGTTTCCACTAAATTGAGCTTCGTGTGTTTGAATAATATAAGCTAGCTTTTTAAAAATAATGAATATGAAAGCTACCTCTTCCTCTGTCCGGAAAGACTTTTTTAAAATTTTGTTTGCATTATAAATGAGAGGTTTTTTCTTCCCCCAAATGTAACTGAAATATAAGATGTTATCACGATTGCATTCGTATGGCTGAAAATTTTTTTTTCACTTATTAAATCATAATTTTGTTTGTTCAAATGTTATTATGTTAAAAATTGAAATTTTATCTGCATTGATATAATTAATATATGTAGTACATAACATGGTATTGTGTATTCCTTAAATTTTAATTACATTTGATATGAAATATAAATTTTACTTGCAATGCAAGTCAATTTCAAGTGTATGTAAGCTAAGTTCTTAAAAATTGACAAAATTAAATTAAAATTTTACGAAAGAAATAATAATAATAATAACTTTTGATTTTATTTATACCAAATGAAATTTTAAAGTTATATAGCTGAAGCTTTTAAAATTTTATCTTTAATTAAATCAATGCGTCATGTGTATTTTCTAAAAAAAGAAAAAAAAAGACTACAATTTTAACAAAAAGTTCCTTTGTTTATCTTAATTGATGATAAATGATGCCAAGTCCATATTTAGAAATGAAACGTAAAACTCCATAGATGAGTAAAATTCGTTGACTTGATCCCACAGAGTTCTAATACAATATATCTATCTCGTAATTCCGTGCCTTTATCCACCCCTAATAGTCCAGGGGAAATGTACATTTTACCTTGCAAAAGGTCGGGTAAAAGATTTTTTTTCTAAATTGTTTATAATGATGCCAACATGGAAAAACCAAGTTTTCTAACAAAATTTCTTAATGCTAAATTTTCTGTGGCCAAAAAACAACAAAATTTTGGGACATTTTTCGAGTTTTTGGAAATATCTCGAGACTCCTTGCCATAGCATATTATTTATCAATTACAATATTAAAGAAGATAAAATTCTCTACAACTTTCATATTTACAACTTTTTTATACACTCAATAGCAAGCGCAGTACGCTATTTCAAAAATGGGACAATTTTTTCAATTTTCTTAAAAACCGTGAAAAACGTAGTTTTGCCGCGATTATTCAAATGTTCCCCGCAGATTTAATTGTGTATGTCGACTTATAAAAATTGGTAACATTGGTAGCTATTATTTGCACACTCACGTCTTTAGTTTCATCTCAACAGACATCTTATATGCAATAAATTTATATAATTTTAAAAGTAGGGCAGAGTGTAGATGACAATTTGCATATTTAGACAGTAACTTTAAGTGTATACACTGTTAATTTCAAAGCATTGTTTAAAAGAATTTTTTAATATATAATAACTTATTGGCACGATAGTTTCAATTAAAAAAGATTTCTTGCTTAATTTTAATAATTTTTATAATGCATACATATTTTTCCAGGTATCAGTGGAATAGGTGGGCCATTTTCAAAATCTGTCCATGTTTTGGAATAACAAAATCAAATTTTTAGAAATAATCAGAAAGTTTTAATTGTTTGTAAATAATTACCTTACCTCATACAAGCATCAGCAGAGACCAAATTATTATTTTAACATTTTAAAACTAATTTTTAAATTTTAATGCACTTGGTATAATGACATAAGTGAGCACGGTAATGACTAATTAAGTAAAATATTTTGATATTTCCCTAGGCATAAATGGCAGCCATTATATCTTCTGGCCCATACAATGATTTTCTATTTCTCATATAATGAAAGCAGATTAAGAAATAAAAGTTCATTTAATTATCAATTAGAATTGGGTAAGGTAATGACTTACAGAAGAATACTCACCAAAACGTTCAAAGTCTTTGCTTGTTTTATTGAAACTATAAAACTATTTACTCTATTCACCTAAACCTGATAACAAGTTGACTTTTAAGGAGTATTTTTGCCTTGATAAAAAGGCATGTGCTGTCCTCTAAAAAAATCCGGAGGAGCTTTGTGTCAGAAGCTTGGCAATGACACTCTTTCTTGGGACACGGTTTAAAAAAATTATTAAAAATTATAGATAAGTTTAATTAAGGAAAATAAATATATTTTTTTTAATTAGTAGCATCTTAATGAATAAAAATGTATATAAAAAAAATATAACCATCTGTTTTAAATAGAACTTTGTCAAATCTTTACCTAATAAATTGCTTGTTGGGACAACCTACGGTAATGATATTTTGACTACAAAAGAATATATTTCTTATTTTTAAATTTTTTATAAATAGTAATATATCCGTAAATTATCATTAAAAAACATGATATTTAAAATGCAATAATTAAAATTATGATATTTAACTATTTTTCTGTACAAATGTGAAAGGACAGTAAAACAGGAGACTTTTTAAGAAAATCCTCACTACAATGGTATATTTTATTTACCAATTATTGATAACATATGTTTTAATGTTTTACTGTTTTAAAAATAGCAAACATTGAATTGTAGTTCCATATAAAAGGAGGGGGGACTCAAAAGATAAATATCTTTTATGAAAGAAATACTTTTACCTTATAAAATAGCTACAATAAAAATGACACCAGATTATTTCACTAACTAATGTTATGCATTTATATCTTGTAAAATTTATAAATTCTGCTAATAAAATATTTGAGATCACTAGTTTTATAAATAAAATATTTAAAATATTAGTTTTAAAATATATTGTCAATTTTTTTCCACTTATATGCATAATTATAACAAGAGATTATATCATTTTAGCATGCAAAAATATGTAAAACTTTAAGATTATCTATTAATTGCTTTAAAGCTCAAACAGGGTACTTTAAATTTCAGAACGGGTTCCAAACAATTTTCCAAAAATGAAAGTGTCCCAATATATTAAAAAAGCAACCAAGCACGAAAAAGTACAAAAGCACAACATTAGATATTGATCTCAGGTATCCCATGAAAAAAAAAATATTTAAAAGTAACAAAATGTGAGCGAGATATTAGTCAAGAACGCTCCCATAGGTTTAATGTTACCTTGCGAATGTCTTCGTGTGACTAATTTAGTCCTATAATTCATGTAACTGTGACTTTAAACGCCTCAATACAGCAACTACCGTAAAATCTTTGAAAATGGAATCTGTATATACGGAATTCGGTCTTTAAAGAAAAGTATATATTTTTTCAAGAGAAAGAATATGAACAATTATAACCGCTAAGATGGAAACCTGTTTAAAGCGGAATATATTTCGGTTCCTTTCGGTACGGTTTTCAAGGTTTTAATGAATCAATATTTGGCAAAGCTCATTACGTAGTTCAGCATTACGTATTTAATGCTTACACACTTAAAATTTTCAAAATCCGGCTATTAGAGATTTATTAAAATTCCCGTGGTAAATTTTCTTTTTAAAAGAGGGGTGGGAGGTGGAGGGGGCGCCCAAACGGGAATGGGTGCAAAAAAGGCTAGTTTTAGCCCTGAAACACATAATTTACTGCTACTAATATATAGAAGTTGACATACACGATTAAATCCGTCGGAAACATTTGAATAATCGGGGCAGAACTGCGTTTTTCATGGTTTTTAAGAAAATTGAAACTATTGTCCCATTTTTGAAATAGCGTACTACGCTTGCTATTGAATGTATAAAAAAGTTGTAAATATGAAAGTTGTAGATAATTTTATCTTCTTTAATATTGTAATTGATAAATAATATGCTACAGCAACGAGTCTCGAGATATTTCCAAAAAATCAAAAAATGTCCCAAAATTTTCTTGTTTTTTGGCCACAGAAAATTTAGCATTAAGAAATTTTGTTAGAAAACTTGGTTTTTCCATGTTTTCATAATTATAAATAATTCAGAAAAAAAAATCTTTTACCCGAGCTTTTCCAAGGTAACCCCCTTTTTTTGGTACATTTCCCCTGGACTATAAAGGAAAGCGGTGAAACATTCATTATACAGATTCATTCATTTTTATAAAAATAATGCATTTAAAAAAAAACTAACGCATTGAATATTTAATTTTAATGTTTTGTGAAATCTTCAGAAATTGTGCTTCACTTTGCTAATTATTATTATTGTTGCAATAAATACTGCTGTTTGTTTTGTCTAATTGTTAACGCAGATCAACATTCCGTCATTTTTGACGGTATTATACACTAGTAAATAAATAAATAATAATAATAATAAGGATAAAGACTATTCATAGCTCACAATTCTTTTCAATCTTAAACAAGGTTTATATATGCAGGACCCGATAATTGCACGGACCCATAGGACTTGTGTCCTCGGCAAAATTTCCCCGAGACACTAAGTTTTCCCATACAGTCGTCCAATATATTTTTTGAAATAATGTACTATAAAAATTTAATAATCATTTCCATTTTTCAAGTATCAAATCTATGGACTAATTTTATGGATACAATTTTTACCATTACTTCTCTTTTGTAACTTTTTGTTAAATTTCAGAAAAGCAGATTTTGAAGTGCGTTTGGAAATTTGAAATTAACTTATAAAAATCATTCAGTTTATGCTCTTTCATGATTTGGCGACTAAATATGTTTCAGATGCTTGCGACCGTAGAAAAACGGTCGCCCGATTGGAAGCTCAAGGTACACACTTACAGGTATTTTCCTTCGCAAAAAGCGCATACGCACTAAAATGTAAATATATAAGTGAGATGTTAATGTATATTATGCAAAATGTCCTATATATATTAAAATATATATATATATATATTATGCAAAAGGTGATATCTCTTTTCTTGGTAACCGAAAAAAGGTCGTAAAAATCACGTGATTTTAAGTCATATAAGTAGAACCTGTCTTAAGTTAACTTTTCGAAGCACGTTTCAATTTTTTTTAAACCTATAAATGTGTTACATTTTCACAAACTTTTTCCACAAATAAACTTTAAAAAAAAAAAAAAAACTTTCGAAACAGAAAAATTACAAAAAATAAATTATAAACTATGATCAAAACTAGTTTAAATTAAACAAGTTAGAATTAGCACGTCAAATGTGGCAAATGAGGTGCGTTCGTACTATAGCTAGTTTTATAAATATTTTTTGTACCACATATTGTACTGAATGTATATTTTAATGCACTCCAATAAGTGTATATCAATTTCACTCTGTTCGAAAGGCTGTATCATCATAAAAATGCGCTTGAAATAATCTTTTCCCATTGGCCGTAATGTAACGGAAAACTTTTAACTCTCCCTGTAATTAAACTATACATCCTATTTTCATAAAATTAGAAATGACTCGACAAAATATTGCAACAATTATATATTTAAAATTTCAGACCATTCGGTTGCGTAGTTTTTGCTCTGTTATATGAGGATGGACGGACAGACAGGAGGACAGACTGAACGACGACTATAGGTGCTACGTATTTATATAATTACGAAGGCATCTAAAAAGGTTTATGAAAAAATAGATTGGATATCAGAAATCAAAATTCTATTTTGGACATTTTCGTAAATTTATGATTGAAAACTAATGTGCGACTCCAGATGAATTTACAATCAAAAATGTTTTTTATTTATTTACTCATTTAAAAAACTATCATAATGTATAATTTTTACACTGTTAAATTAAAGAATCAGCACTTTTTGGTGGGAATCGCATTTTACAATAAAAAATAGTAAATTGCATTTAATAAAAGCTAAATAAAATTACCTTCTGTTCCGTCCTCTTTTTTGTATGGCAATTTTTCATAAAACAAACTTATATTCTTTGTCACATATTTGCAGTTTTTCAACTGAAAATATTGAGAACACCCCACTGTGCACGTCTGAAAAATAGCATTATTTTATTTTTTACATTAACATCATAAAGCAAAAATGAATTTTACGACATTAAATTATAAGAATATAGCCTAGAAACAGACAATTTGAAAAATATAGACAGTAGCACGCTGAGGTTTTTACATAAATGCATACAAAGATGTTGAATTTTTAGATAAAAATATAATATATATATATATATATATATATACATAGGCACGATTTGACATCTATTTTTTAAACGTAAAGTATTGTATACATTAACTCGGAAAATGAAACAAATCGGAAATTCTACTTCAAATGTGGCAAATGAGGTGCGTTCGTTCTATAACTAGTTTTATAAATATTCGGATCTGGATGCAATAACTGTTGCACTCGTATTCAAAAATGCATGAATACAAAATTTATTACGATTACATATATTAAATTCAGTAATACGGAAATAATATGACTCCATCTTAAATAGACGTAATCACCATAGCAACCTAGAATCATTACCTATCATGGGATTTCATTGAATTAATTACGTGTGATAGGATTTAATAAAATAATCACCATGGCAAACCTAGAATTAGTACCTATCATGGGATATCATCGAATTAATTACGTATGATAGGCTTTAATAGAATGAAGAAAACTTTTATTAATACCTTTTTGAGTTTTGATTCGATTTTCATAAAATTTTTAAACAACGCGACAAAATTCTGCAATTATTATGTTTATTAAATTTCAAACCATTCGATTGGGTTATTTTTGCACTTTTATATGCGGACAGACAGACAGACGGACGGACCAGACGACGACTATAGGAGCTATATACACTGGTTATCAAAAATTAAGGAAAAGTCACAAAATGCTAATTTTCAAATACGCGAACGCTCAAAAGGAAATAATATAATTCGAGTAATAACTATCTCTACCACACACCTACCCCATATAAAATCTCATTCATGTCACACATGGTCACAAGTGTCACAGTCACTACGGTGAAGCAAAAAAATAGGAAATTCCATACATCTCATTATGAGTCTCAAATGATCACTATATGTGACTCCACTGAGAAGTCAATATGACTGCTGCTTTGTGACGAATCACCAGGTGACTTTATAATGTAGTTAAATTGTGACCCTCATGTGACTGTTATTTTGAGACTCAATTTCATAGTCATCATGAACGTTGCATTGTGATAAGTTACCAAATAATGTCACATTAAAGTCACATGGAGACTTTTCCCAAAAAAGCACAATGGTGACTTCACATTAGTCTCTCTGTCACCTGAAAGTCATCATGTGACTTTAATGTGACATTATTTGGTAACTTATCACAATGCAGCGTTCACGATGACTTTGAAATTGAGTCTACAAATGACAGTCACATGAGAATCACAATGTAACTACATTGTAAAGTCACATGGTGACTCGTCACAAAGCAGCAGTCACAGTGACGTCTCAGTGGAGTCGCATATAGTGATCATTTGAGACTCATAATGAGATGTATGGAATTTCCTATTTTTTTGCTTCACCGTAGTGACTGTGACACTTGTGACCATGTGTGACATGAATGAGATGTTATATGGACTAGCTGTGTTGTAGAGATAGTAATTACTCGAATTATATTATTTGCTTTTGAGTGTTCGCGTATATGAAAATTAGCATTTTGTGACTTTTCTTTAATTTTTGATAACCAGTGTATTTATGTAATTACTAACGCACTTAAAAAGTGCGTAGAAAAGAGACATTTAGATAGACACACCAATTGTGGAACCTGAAGCATTTTCTACAGAACTACAACAAACACGAGCTCTTTCCAACACACACACACACACAAAAGTAATTATCAATATCGAAACACCAGTTAAAAAGTCATGCAATAATATACATTAATAAATACATGGTGTCCTACAATCGACTGAACTTTTTAAATATCCTATAACAAGTAAATTGTGAAGCTTTTATTCTTGCAGGATAGTAATGGGTGATTAGAATTTAACTTACAAGGAAGGTCTCCATACGGGCACACTCAGAAAAATCTGAAAAAATTACAGAATGTTCTTCTCATATGGATATATATGTTTATAAAAAAAAATTGGCGGAACCCCGATACAGAGTCCGTAAAAAAATAACGAAATTTTCGTTTATTTGGCGATTTATCACCGGTTGGCTATGAAAAAAAAATACGTTTTATGTAGGAATTTTTTTGTTGTTGTTGAATTTGTTGATATAAGTTTAATTTAAATAACTTTAGTTTTGACATTTTTAATTTGTTTTAACTATAGTTTTGTCATTTTTAGTTTGTTTTAACTATAGTTTGGCATATATATTTATATGCATTTATAATAAAATTTAAAAATCATATTTTACGATTTAAAACAAAATTTAAATTGATTTACATTGTTTCAAGATCAAAAATAAGGCAGATGAAACACTGTCGATCTGTCGATTTGATTTTATTGCTATGGAAACGACTTCGTCTTCGATATGGAAATGTGTTATGGTAATCAAATGTCAGCTGGCTAAAAATAGATATTTGCAACTTGCAAAGCATAGAAAATAGTTTTACAGTGATAAAATTAAATAACTACAGCAACAAGCAACATATATATGTAATATAAAAAACCTCTTTCATTGATTAAGTTTAAATTCGTTAAAACCGTGCATTCTAAAAAACAATTAATAAACAATTTTCAGATGCATTAAAATCGTTTGCTTTTGGCGAGGAAAAATCCTGCTCGCCAAATCCCGTGTCACTTTCGTATTTTCGCGCCAAATATTCGAGAGTATTTTATTTTTTTACAGACTTTCGACTGAAATTCCGCCGTTAAATTTAACTGATCCCTTATTACATACATGAGTAGTTTCACTAGCGTTTTTTATAATATATTCTGAGTATGCCTTGTAAGGAGACCTTCCTTGTTAGTATGTTTTCTTGCTTTAATTCAAAATATCCGCAATGGATGGCTCTGCGCTGTCATAAACCATTACAACGTTCAGATTAACATATAACTATATTATTTTGTGGCCATAGTAAAAATTTTCTTTTTCGAATATATTAATTTAAATATCGCTATGATACATTAACTGTTATAAAGTAGAATGAATTTCGTTGAATTTAACTCGAAATTACAATGATCAGCAAATAAAAAAACACAGTTATCAGTGACCTCTATTGAGTATTCAAAAAATTTAATACTAAATTTGGTGACATTTCATGACGTAGATGCCGAGATAATCTGTGACAGAAACTGATCAAGACATAGCATAGTTGCACCGCCTGTAGGACCATATTTATCAAAATCTAATTGGCAACTACACGTGTCTAGGTCTAACTGAATATGAAGTTTGGTGAAATTCTATCTCATAGATGCCGAGATATAGCTATAGCAGAAATTATGAAATTCCCAGCATAACAGCGGCATCTGTTGGGCAATATATACTCAAACCTAAACCACACCAACCTACTGAACATCCAACGGAATGTGAAGGTTAGTGAAACTCCATCTCGTAAATCCCGAGCTATAGCTATTTTGGGAATAATGAAAAATGAAAAATAACAGCGCCACTTGTTGTCCTGTATATATCAAAACCTAATGAACACCTATACGTGCTAAGGTTTAATTGAATATGACGTTTTATGATGATTCCGAGATGCTGGTAGATGCCGAGATATACCTATTATGGTAATCATGAAAAACACAGCATAGCATGCGATATACATCCAAACCTAATAAGCGCTAGTTTATGTCAATGTCTAACAGAATATGGAAATTAATGAAATTCCATACATCATTTCTTGAGATAGAGAACCCAGAAACATACATAGAGGCAATCATTTGTCAAAAATAACCAAATCTTTTTCAGGACATCGCAAAACTTTTCAAAAACTGAAGTCGGAAATTTTTATGATTCCTATATTTCCTTCTCATACAAGGGCCCAGTGCCTAAGTGTGACGACCCATAAATGAGACAATGTTCTTGTACCTAAAATCTTAACGCAAGAATACTGAATAAATGATATATAATGAAACATACTAGCTTTAGGAACAAAACGCAAAAGGTTTAACTGCATTTAAAATGTTTTCTTTTAAAGAATTTCCCCATTCAAATACACTTCGTTCAATATCAAGTGCCCCCCGTAACTCTGTAAACGCGGTAAAAAATACCGAAACGGAGATCAAAGTTTTGCTTTTTAACTTTGAAGATCAAATAATCTTATCAACGATAAGGCATCGAATGTCTGTTTAACAATAAATATACCATGAACGGGCCATTTGACTTGTACCAAATGAAAATATTTAAATTCTAACCAAAAATGTTTTCATAAAATGAATAAAATATAAATCACACAGAAATAAGTTAAATAAAAGTAAATTGCTTTAAAAAAAATTTTTGGTGTGAAATATTTTTATAAAACTTGAGTTAAATTCATGCATGTTTAGTGTTAATCTAGATGAAGTGAAACTGGCAAAGGCTTCATGTTTACAAATTAGCCCTTTGTAACTCAACAACTCCGATTTGAAAAATTCTTACACACATATTAAAATGCATCATTTTAAGTATGGAAAAAATAATAAAAAATATTCAGAACAGAAAAATAAAATTTTATTTGGAAAAATGGGTTTGTTGCATATCTGCAACATCTTGCCAAATGGCACAAAAACTGAACATATTAAAAATTTTAATTTACATGAAACATTTTGAAGCAATTGTTAGTTTTGTTGTAGCCAAGTACCACAGCATATTTCTCACAAACAATTTGAGTAAAGCCTTTACAATTGGGGTATTTACAACCTATTCTTTTTTCTGCCCAATATGGCCAGCGCCCAATTTCGTCTAGACGCACTTGTTTTGGTGGAATATGTTGAGTAGGCGCTCTATGCTTTTTCTGTTCAATTCTTTTTTCTACGAGACCTTTCCCTTTTTGCTAACTTTGAACTTGGTATTAATTTTATAGAGGGAGGGATGGGGAAATCCCTAACTTAACCTATAGCAATTAAATAATATGAAAACAGACTAATGTTTCCCCTTTTCAATAATTTTGCTCTTCTGAAAAAAATGCAACTTAAATAACCATTAGAAGAAATTCTCGATGCTCTTTCGATATTTTAAAAAATCCATTACAAGGGAAGACATGGCGCGTTGCTGCAGATCTGCAACAAACAAAAGTTTACGTTTACCTTATACATATCATAAACTTCCAAGCTCGAAAATGGTCTTTAAATAAAGAATTGAAACTTACCTTTGTAAACAGTATACTTGTAGACGTCTGCAGATTTTTTTAACTCCACTACTTCAAAGCTTAATTCAGCAAAAATCACGTGTAGCTGATCAAGAGATAAAACAATCTTTGGCGCGAAAAAAATCAGTATAGCCATCTGTTGCGGATTTAGTGAAATAATTATGTTAATAGTAGTGTAATAGAATAACAACAATCAACAAGATCGTCTTTTGAAGTTTACTGTTGAAATAACAATGACGTTTTGGGTATGTTGCAGATCTGCAACACGATGATACAAAGGGTTAGAGTTGCTCTAGAATGTTCTACGAATTTTGGTGACTATTTTTTTTTTTTTAAGATCTATTAACAACGAATATAATCCGTTAAATGCTGAGGCTTGAAGGAGATTTGCTGGGATATAAGTTTGTGTGCTATTCATATATATTCTATTAAAATGATGATTAAAGCATAAATTGTAATTAATTAATCTTTGTTGAATTAATAAATTAGGAATTTCTACATGAACATTCACTGGTATTTTATTTGGCTGGAAACGTAAATATGTATACATGGCAACCTCCTTCTTTACTTCGATCCAGAAATTTTACTTCGAACCAGCATACTTCGATCCAGAAATTTAAGTAGATTTGGACTGACAATCATATCAAAGCATATCATAGTTAATTAAACAAATTTCCTTGTTCAAAATAGTGTTTTTTTTATTAAAAAAGTGGAGAAGTTGGCAATAATACGTATGTGTTTCAAATGATCAAAATACCCGTCTTTAAAATATTTAATCAAAAAGATAACGTAGTAGGGCCATAACATGGTAAGTTATGTTACATTTAGAACAATTTAAAGACGTAATTTTAGTAATATAACGACAAAAAATTTTCAAATGTACAGTTCACATGATTTGTTAATTAAACCTATCCAAAGCTCAATTTGAATGAAAATTATACTTAAAATATTAGAATGAAAATTATATTTTTTTATAGTAACTTATGTCCCTTTTTCAGTAATGTCATTGACCATAATAAGCATTACTGCCAGAGTTCAAGAAATAACACTAAAATTAGATAATTTTAATCTAATTTGAGCTTTGAATATGTTTAATTAACAAATCATCTCAATTTTACATTTTAAATATTTTTTGGTGTTATATTACTAAAATTACTGAAGTAAATTGTTCTAAATGTAACTTAAATTACCATGGAATTATCCAGTAATATCTGTATATATTTAAGGTAAGAATAAAGACATATGATCACTGGATTATTCAGTAGTCTTATATGATCGTAGCTTTGAAAATTCTTATATATATTGAAAACAATTAAATTTAAAATGGACTTAAAAAATCTGGCATTTTTCCATTCAAACGGTGTTCGGTTCCAAAATCATCTTTCGATCCCAATGCCCTTCACCGCAATAAAAAAAAAAATACAAATCTAGAAAGATTAATTAAATGAATTAAATACTTCTAGACGAGGCATCCCATGCTACTTATTTATAGTATTAGTATAGATTTAAAAAACCGATAACAATTAAATGAATATTTAAGACTAGCGCCGCCTCTGGCGACCAGTTTGGTCTTCCTTAAATGTACGCTAAGCATTGTATCATGTTACTTTCATTCTTAAGCTAATTTACTTGCTTAATCCTTCCCCAAATCCGAAGATTCTGATAGAGAAATCAAGAATTTTTTGTGATCTTGATAACATTTCATACATCTTTCTGTTGTTGTTGTTGTTATGGGAATTTCGTCTTTTTTGACAAATACTACTTTATTTCTGTAATTCTAAAAATGCTGTAAAAATGAGTGAAAATTCAAGTGTTTAAACTGGGATTTGTTCATAAATTATCTAAATTAAATTTATTTCACTTAAACATGCTGTTACTTCAATGTTATTTTTTAGTATTAATAAATAAATTTAAATTTTGAAAATCATGCATTTATAATTTTTTTTCACTACTTAATAATTAAATAATGAATATATATACTTTTGTTTTTATAAATTTGATTTCTGAGTTCATAAATATGACAATAAAGTGACATAACTAACAAGGAAGGTCTCCATACGGGCATACTCAGAAAAATCTGAAAAAATACAGAATGTTCTTCTCTCATGTGTGTATCCCATGGGGTTCTTCTCCCATATGTTTATAAAAAAATTTTGGCGGAACCTCGGTAGAACGTCCGTAAAAAAATAATGAAAATTTCGCTTATTTGGCGACTTATCACCGTTTGGCAAAGAAATTAAGTTTAAAAAATACGCTTGTCGAATACCCTTTAAGGAAAAAACTTTTTATGTTGAATTTGTTTAAATAAGTTTAATTTAAATAACTTTAGCTTTGTCATTTTTAGTTTGTTTTAACCATAGTTTTGTCATATATATTTATATGTACTTATAACGAATTTTAACTATCATATTTTACGATTTAAAACAAAATTTAAATTGATTAAAATTGTTCCAAACTCAAAAATATGCTCCATCGAGCACTGTCAATTCAACTTTGTTGCTATGGAAACAACTTCTTCGGTATGGAAATGTATTATGGCAGCATTATTCATCTGGCGTTAAAAGTTATTTTTATAACCGATAAAGCCGGTTAAATTTTAAAAAAATTGTGGATTGGAGAATAAAACAATGGCAAAATTTCGTTCAAATCGGCAACAAGCAACAAGTATAATACAAAATGTAATAATAATAATAATAATAACAATAAATTCTTTCATGGTTTACGTTTAAATTCATTAAATACCGCATATTCTCAAAATCAATTAACAAACAATTTTCAGATTCATTAAAATCGTTTGCTTTTGGCGAGGAAAAGTGCTGCTCGCCAAATTGCGTGCCGCTTTCGTCTTTTCACGCCAATTATTCGAAAGTATTTTATTTTTTTATAGATTTTCTACTGTAATTCCGTCGCTAATTTTAACTGATCCTTTATTACATACATGAGTACTTTCACTAGCATTTTTTTTCAACATATTCTGAGTATGCCCAGTATGGAGACCTTCCTTGTAAGAGAAATAGCAAAATAAAACCCTCGTGAATGTAAGCCGCAAACAAACGTTAGAGCCGCCAATTTACCTACTATGACGTCATAAGAATATTGTCCATTCATTGTTGGCGAACCTAGAACTCCTATAATAGGAGTCTTAGGCGAATCTGTTTTGCGAATGATTACCTACATTGTTTAATATTTTCTACTGTTCATGATGAATGAATCTCTTGTGTTTGTTTACCTTATGAAGTGAGATAGTAAGATGTCAACCAAATTTCAATTGAAGTTATCTTAGTATATATATTTATTTGAATGTAAATTAGAAACTATACTTTGATGTTGAAATGAAATATTTTAGTTTATATTATTATTATTACGGTTAATTATTTATTTAGGTAGCTTTCTACTACAGGGGCCTTCGCAATTTTTTTTTTTAATCTTGGCGCAATTCGGGCTTCAGAAAGTGAAATACATTGACAAAAGATATAAATAGCTATGAAAACAAATCTGGTGAATTTTATTTTTGTTTATATGTATTTATTTGCATATAAACATTTTATTTATACATATATATACAATATTCGTGTATATACAAATTACGGTACTACTTGGTTATCCCGTCGACCAAAAATCTATCGCCAAACTATAAGATTAAATGCCAATAATGGTTGATCGTAAATATCACATTCACTTGCACGCACAGCAAGTTACACATGTTTACGTCATCAAATGATTTTTATTTTGACGTTTTATTTGTATTTTTATTAATGTTATACTAATTTATTTGTTCTTTCGTATAAAAATAAAAATTATGTAAATTTGTATTATTTGCCGAGTGGTTTGGCGATTTATATAATTTGGCGAAATTGGTCGACGGGATAACTAAGTAGTAACCAAATTACTTCTGTTTCTATATAAAAATATTATTGGCTTCTTTAGATTAAATAAATTGTATCCATATGGAAAAAATTGCTTATGTATATGAAATAGGATTTAGATTGCCGGAAAATACGATGTCAATTTTTGTTTCTCGCCGAGGACCTATAATGGAAAAATACCTTTTTATCTATTTATTTATTTATTTATAGCATTTGAAATGAGATGAATGAAATGTGCGTATTTTAAATGCATTTTAAATTTATGTGTTTGAAATGAAAGTTATGTATTTTAAATGAAATGAGTGATAGGTTTATATTTCAAATGAAATGATGGCGATGGAAGAATATTTGGCGAAGTATCACATGAGCCAGACTAACATAAAAGTACCGGAATGGCCATTTGGCATTTAAAAAGTGAAGCGGTCAGCCCGGAATTGTTGATGACAATCACATGACTTCGGCTGTTAAATGAATATTTAAGATGAACTGATATGCATGAATTGCATTGCCTAATTTAGGTACTTTGGCGTCTCATTTAAGTTTTAATTACTGTAAATTTGACAAAAATGACGTAAATACGACAATCATATATTGTTTGTTTAGATTACAAAAAATAACTCACTTTTTGCAAAACAAGTTATTTTTGAATTTACAGAAAAAGAATAACAATGTAAACA
This sequence comes from Maratus speciosus, assembly GCA_963932465.1. Lineage (NCBI taxonomy): Eukaryota > Metazoa > Arthropoda > Arachnida > Araneae > Salticidae > Maratus > Maratus speciosus. The sequence goes on from OZ010789.1 coordinate 317,083,318, forward strand.
ACATCGATAGATTCAAAATCTTCAATAATTTCTATTTTACAAGAACTTCAATAGTTTCAATTTTACAAGAACTTCAGTGGTTCTTACCATTTACTATTTCACGCCGTTAGTGAAGTTTTAAAATGCCCAATCTATTGTATGAACCCTGTACATATATACAGACGAAGTGTATAATCTCCCTTGCATGAAGTCGGTTAAAAATCTAGATTATAGGTCACTTTGTAAAGGATTATTAATCAAATAATTATCAACTTACCCTTGACGTCAACCTGTTGGGATGCATGTTCTTCCATGGTAAGCTCAGATAGTCTGTACAGTTCGTTTTATATGGAAGAGGGAGCAATATAACAGTCGACTGCAAAATTTAAATCAAATAATGTAAAAATGTAAATATTTGCATTGGGATGCATTCATATACTGTTTGAAAAGGTTTGAATAATATTACAACCTTTTAAGAATATTGGATAAATCTATTGCCCCCCCCCCTCCAATTTTCCCTGTATAGTTTAACTCTTTGATTAAAAATCTCTAATCCAATATAATATTGTCACAAGGTACACGAAAATATAAAAATAAAAGAATTAACACTGATAATCACCTTCGCTACTGCAATTGCATAAGCAAGTCCAGGAATCAATTGCATGCCTTCGGTATGTATGTCAGGCTGGTTTTTCAGATCATGTACAACAAGGATGACTCCAGAGCTTCGTTTTTTCTCCATAAATTCCTCTGGTTGCAAATCTATCGTCACTGATAGTTCTAAAAAAAAAAAAAAAATCATATTATGCTTTGGCATGTAAGACTAACAGTAGGAAATTGTAAGATCACTTTTTTATTTAGACTGTAAGTATCTAATCCTTAAAAATGTTATTAAGAAGTTATTATGAATTAGACAGTTTTATTTCATAAGTAAAAACACATAGATGGGATACTTTAAAAATTATTCAAAGTTATGACCACAGTGTTCAGCAACCGTTAACATCCTGTTTTTCAGTATGCAGGGTGTCTCTAAACTCATGAACCAAAGTGTAAGGGAAGGTAAAATACACATAAAAAAAAAATATTTGTACAGCAATGTGGGGTCCGAAATGAAAAGTGTTGACGAAAAACAAGAAATGCTGAGGAAATGAAAATGAGCGTTTCATTGACATAACGATTACAGTAAGTGGTAAATGTGCCATTCCCAACATCGATACAGGCCTGGCAGCGTCTAACAATGGATTGACAAACCCTTTCGAAGATTCCAGGTGTCTCATGTCCCAGACACCAATTGACTCTGATGAGGACCACATTGCAAGTTGTTAGTTAAACACTTGGGATCTTCGAAAGGGTACACCAATCACTTGCTAGATGCTGCCAGGCCTGTTCCAATGTTACGGGTGGCACATTTGAGCTCTTACTGCAAATGTTATGTCAATAAAACGCTTGTTTTCATTTCCTCCGCATTTCTTGGTTTTCGACAACAATTTTCATTTCCAACCCCCCATTGCTATACCAAAATTCCTTCTTTATGTGTAATTTACCTTCCCTTAAAGTTTAGCCCATGAGTTCAGGGACACTCTGGATAATGCGTGTTTCCTCTCGATTTTAGGGCGCTAAAAATCTGTTGTTAAAAATTTTCTATCACCCTCCGTTTTTCATAAACTTTACATTCAAATTTTGGACTATATGGACATCTATATTGCAATTGAGATAACATTACATCATCATTTTAATTGTGTTTTTAAAAATGAATATTTTTTCTTGTTACCCCAATAGAATATGTAACGAGACAGTAGAAGCAGATTTTACTTTGGTGATTTTGTTTATAAGACCTTCATGAATTTTTCATACTAAAATTCGAAATTTTGTTTTTCATCCTAAAATTTAGATTTCTTTTTTTTTCCCTCAGTGAATCCCAAAATTTTAAAATCGTCTGAATTCCCATAGAAAAGCATTTTGACATAAAAAGAAATGTTCTATAGTTTTCAAACGAATCGATCAAATTTACCCAAAAACTATACAGCTAATTCCGGATACCTTATCAACATATTTACTTAATTAGAAGCAAATAGGATGCTTTTGCGGTTGTTATAGCAGAACGAGCAGACAGACTACAAACAAAAAAACATAACCAAGAAGTTTTTATGTGCCACAGCGAGCTTCAACTGACGTTTCGGCAACTAGTAAATCTGCTGATCAGGGGCCTCAACATTAGCTTTACAAGTCATTGTTCATTAAGCTCACTTTTCATAATATTTAATAGCCTAGAATCCTCAATTTATTTATTTTTTAAGTAATATATATGTTACCGTGAAAGACCGAAATCTGGAGAATGTCGACTTTCACCGGTGAATGTCAACATTCACATAGTCGCTTGGTGTATCTCCGAAATATTTGCTAAATATCCTTATTTCTGACTTACACCGACAAATGTCGACATTCACCATGCACTAATGGTGAATGTTGAATATGTCGGAAATTTGCATTTACTTCTCCATGTTTCAGGCGCAATCATTAATTTTTAAATCTTAAAAACGTTTTAATCGTCTGTGAATCAAAAGTGTGCTGCACGCATATTGACAATACCTACTCGGTTCGTATTCGACGCAGGCATCTCGGTATATTTTTCTGGTATGAAATTTTGAATATTCTGAAACACATATAAAGGCGATTGCTATCTCACACAAGCTTTGAATTATTATTTAACCGTTTGAGTCGGGACAGCGTGATAGCGCTCCTCTTGTTATGTGCCAAAATTTCGGCAAACGTGATAGCACTACTCTTGTTATGTGCCACAACTGCGGGAAGCGCGTAGCGCTCATTTTGTTTTATATTTTTAGGGGGAAAGCCCTAAAACAATAAGAAATTTAAGTTAAAAACAACTATTTGGGGAGGTTTCGGGGGGGGGGGGGATTTTGGGGGTAAGTTAAAAATTCAGATTCAGCGACCCAAAAATCTTAAAGTAAACCTTATAGAGAAAGCTCGGAGGGAAGATGGGAGGGTTAATGTAAACGTGTGAGTGGTTAAGTGGAATTGCACAACTTAGTCCACGCAGCACTGCGGCGCATCTTCCGAGGCAGATCCCCCCTTCCGCTTCATCCTAAGTCATAATGTCATATATCTAATTTGTTGCAAATTTTGTCTACTTTCTGAATTTCTAGCTACTTTTCCCCTAAAAGAATAAAAAAAGGGAATTTTTCAATAAAAACCTTTTTTGGGGGGCTTTTTCAAAATTTGGGGAGGTTGCCGGAGGAAATTTTGCTGGGAAGTTACAAATTCGGATTCAGCGACCCAAAAAACATCTAGAAAGCTGATTTCCAGTACTACTATTAATTTTGCTAGGTAGAGTCCCTATACGGTCTCTATTGCCTGGACTATAAGCTGGTTGCACTAGCGAAGAGTACGATTTCTGTATATATCATCGGCTTACAAGTAATTTTATATATATATCCTAATACATTCGCATTTTTGGCATATATCCACAAGATTTGTTCCGCACTCAAACAATTAATCCACTCGGGGCCTAACGTCCTATTAAGAAGTCTCAGGACATTGGCTGATGCTCCGAATGTACAAGAATATAATAAAATATTCGGTCTTTCACCGACGTATTTGGTATGTGTTGACATTTACCGGTGAAAGTCAATATTCTCCAATTTCGGTCTTTCGAGGAAACAGATATAGGGCATACTCACAATCTTTTGACTTTCGGGAATAAAAATCTGGTGAAATTAAACTTGCTAAAATAACATTTTAATCGGATAGACGAATGCGTTAATGATTCAAAATAAAGAAAAAATGATCAGCAGCGAAAAAAAAAATTTTAAACTGAGGTTTAAGTTAAACTTGCGAGTTTAATTTTCCTTACCATTTTACCGCTATAACTTTCTATTTTCTTCTAAATTTTTCCTTATAATTAATTTGCATAGTACCCACAGGACATTCAAATGAGAAGTAATAACAATGTAGTATTTTTAGTACAAAATTTTGGTATAACATTGTCTTAAAGGGGTGTTAAAGAAGGGATGGAAGGGAAAAAAAGGGGAATGGTACAAGAAAAAAGGAACGGTAATGAGAAAAACAGGGATGGTAAGGATGGGACGGTAAGGAAAATTACCACTATTTTTGGGCAAATCATGTTAAGACTAAGTGATAGCCACAATATTCATTGATTTTTAGAAACAGTTATTTGCATTGGATTATTTTTTTTTATTTATTTACCCCGAAAAGTGCAGGAATAAACCTTGGGGACGGTAAGACTACCAATAAAGCCACGATCTTGAAATTGATATTTAAATGCTGATTTAAATTCTATAGTAAATTTCTTGTCAAAGAATTTTAGACATTCTTTTTCTAGCATACTTCTGCATGAGAAAAAACTTTAAAAAAATTCTGTGACTGCATCTGAAGTGATTTTCTGTATAAGTTTACTAAGAGGGACGGTAAGGATGAAAAACCCAGGGACTGAGTTTAAAAAATAATATCAACCGTAAAAATGTGTGCAGGTTAATTTTTTGCTACATATTTATATAAAACAATTGTCCCAGCTTCGGAAAAAAATGACATCGAATTACTTTTATTGAAACAATTTTATACAAACAGCTCCAAACTTAAAAATCAGCATCAGGGACATGGGACGGTATAGGAGTTTTCCTGGTATCGTCCAAAACTTATTTATCTCGTTAATATTGTTATGCAATCATGCAATGGGATGTTCCCCAGTATATTAAAGAAAAAAACACAAGAAAATGTACTAAAATGAAAATTATTATTCAGTGACATAAAAGTCAAAAGATTGTGAGAATGCCCCATATATATATATATATATATATATATATATATAATATATATAAAAGACACCACTTAAAAGAATTTGCGTTTCACAAAGAATTCTTTTAATTCTAAATGAAAATTTATATGAGGACGTGAGTTTCAAAACTCGCCTTGTCCAAAATTTTAAAAAATCGAGTTTACTCTACCAATCTATTCTATCGGTAAAACTGCGCCGAAAAAACACTATAATATAAAAAAAATTATCCTTTATTTCTGGGTTTTTAAAATATTGGTTTGGTTTCAAAACTCGTCTTATCCACTAGGGAATTGGCAACAAAACTAGCTTTATCCCTGCGCATGCGTAGACGAACGGACGACTAGCTTATCAGTTACTATCACAGTAATTTTCCTTCATTTCTTTGCGACCTGTTGTTATTTTCGTTTAAAGTTTTATTTGTTCTATTCGTACAAACAAATAAGTTTTATAGCATGTCTTATGTATAACGGACAGTGAATAAAATTGTGAATAATTTTGTGAGGAAAGGGGAAAAAGAGAAAAAGAAATACGAACAGATGGACCAGTAAAGAATACACGTAAAAGAAGATTAAAATGCAAGTTCAAAATGGAGAATCGCTTTCTATATTTTTTACTATCAGAAGGTGTTAAAAGATTTCATTTTTATTCTCAGGCATAAACCTAAGGGATTTCTGGCCCTCTCAAAGTGCACTCACAAGAAAGAGAACCTGAAGTATTCAACTCTCAAAATGCAAGATGTATGACGCTTCCACCAAGCTTTTTTTCAAGCAAAGCCAAAACTGCATAACATAACTTTATTTTGAAGTTAACATCTCAAACATCTCCTTCAAGAAACAGTCCAGTTTTTTTCCTTCCATGAACAATCCAGGAAAGTAAAATTTTCACCTTGAAAGTTTTTTTAACTGCATCTCAGTGCGCTTTCAAAGGCATTACAATAAGGTACTATCCCAGCAAAGAAAGAAACAGTGGGCCATAAGCTGGAAAAAAGATGGCAGCCAGCAGTGCTATCAGCGGTAAAGTGCAAGGGTGCCATTACTTAAACCTGTTGTCGAAAAGTGTCCAAGCCGAATGCAACTGGCCCATCAGTGATGGCCAACAGCAGGCCAGCATTGGTATGCCATCACATTACTTCAAACTGGCACTTTTCCTGCAGTGCTAGCACCTATTCCACTGCTATTCTTTTGCTGTCCCAGCACTTTCCCTTACAAAAATTTCTTATAGAATTCTATGAAAAACAAAGTATTATATAATTATGGTTCTTTTTTCTATATGCTAGTTTCACCAAGAGCTATAGAAACATCCGTAGAAGTGTCTAATAGAAATGTCTATAGAAATATTTGAACTGCATGTGGTCCCCCCAAGTACTGACCGCGCTCGATGCTGCTTGGTTTTCGTGATCGGACATGAACAAGTGCTTTCAGCGTACGCTACGAATGCTCGTCGTTTTCAAACTCTCTTTACACTATTTCAAGTTTGTTTCTTTTGTGATTTACGTTCCCAATCATTAAACTGGTATACAAATTATTCTATTGTATAGAAATCCTGTGTATTGTATACGCTTTTTTTTATTATTGATTCTGAACTGCGTAAATTATGAAAACCAAAATCCTTTGTAACCTAGTAAAACCAGATTTAAGGAGAAAAAAAAAGTGCGTTGATATAAAGAATTTATTTATTTATTCATTTACTTATTTATTTTGTTGGTGGCAGTGGTGCTATATTTTTTTTACAGTTTCAAAAAAAATTAGCTTCACAGCTTAAATTGTGTTAAGATATTCATTTCAGATTTGTGTTCAAATACTCAATGTCTTCGATATTCGCAGCGCCACCTAGCGTAAGGGTTTCCAGCAATAATACTGCAAAAGTTCGTGCACTTCCATGTAGTGGTGGGCCAGCGCATGAGATAAAATAGATGTCCAGCAGAATATTATCTGATGATTTCCAACAGCAAAGTTGACTGAAGCTGTCAAGCAGTGGTCATGTAGTGGTAGACCATCAGCCAGTACTTCTCCATCATTGCCAGGACCTATCTTGCTGCTGGCCAGCAATTTCCTCTTTGCTGGGATATAAAGAATAAGAACCATGGCCATTTTCAAATTTGTGGAAGTGTATTTCGGAAGTTTCTTGGAATATTAAAATTCAGAGTGCAAAAGTTGTGCTAGAGGCCTCTAAAAACCGCACTTTCTTCTTAAATGGGGAGGGAGTCCCCGTGAAGCAAGAGAAACTTCTTAAGGGTGTCCACACATTGTTGAAAAAACATTTTCATTTTGACTGGTCAGAAATGGAGGTGCTTACTTTCTATAAAAATATTATTCCTAAGGTACCAGAACCGGAGGAGATTGTTGAGGAGGATTACGATTATATTCCAATTCCAGAAGAAAACTCAAAGAGTGAGACAATTTTTTTTTTTGTTGTTGTTTGTTTTTTGTAAGTACATTATTATATATATAATATTATATGTTATATAGATTATATTATATTATATTATATTCTTTAAGAAAAGTTATTTTAATCATAAGCTATTCATGATAAGCTTTATTTGATTGTCGATAAGTTTGCTTTTTTATAATAAAACGTAATACTAAATTTTAATCATTCTTATTGCTCTCGTAAGGTATGTTTTTTAATCCAAAATATTATCATCCAATGACCAAAAATAGAAACTATTAATTTCTTTCAGCAAGTATGATAGACGATTGGCAACAAAACTCTTCTTATCCACAGGTTGACAATAAAACTCTTCTTATCCGAAACTTTTTCCAATTAATTAATTTAATTAATTTAAGTAGATTTTCCAAGTTAACACAATGATATCATATAGCAACTAGTTATAAGTATTTAAAAAAATTGGAGGTATTCGATGCACGGGGTCGCAGTTAGAGGTTTTCCGCGAATTCCCAAAATTTGATTTTTTGGATAAGGCGAGTTTTGAAACTCACCTCTTCATATTTATAATGTTGTTTTATGCAATGATATTCTGATGAACTTCACTGTAAAAAAAAAAATGATGTAAATCTATAAAACTAGTTTTTGTAAAAGCTACAGAAATCTGTACGATTACTAAAATTTTACCTGTAGAAAAAATATGTAAATCTTCAAAACTTGTTTTCGAAAGCTACAGAAAATCTGTATGCTTACTAAAATTTTTACGGTAACCCGGGATAATTACATGAATTTTTTTGTTGTTGTTGTTGCAGTTACATAAAATGTTCTAGGACTAGGAATTCCAGTTTCCTAGAAAATTCTTAGCAACCTTACAGGTTTTGTTTTTACAGTGTAAACGTGTTTCTGTTACATGATTTTTTTTTGTTGTTGTTGTTGCAGTTACATAGAAAGTTTTAAGCATCCCAGTTTCCTAGAAAATTCTTAGTAACCTTATAGATTATTTTTACAGCATTGTTATTCAAGTAATTTTTTTCGGAATGAAAAGTACATTTTTTCAGGGGGACACTTCCCCTCTGAAACCCCGTTGTCACATTAATTTTATGTTCTCAGTTTTCAGTCATTGTAATCGGAACGTCCACTGTTATAGTCTTGTGACCATTCGAGCAAATTTTCATAAGTACTTCCAGTTATTTTGTTACAAAATATAATTAAGATAAAAATTGATATAACCGGTAAAATACCATTGTGCACCACTCACATAAAATACATCTAATTTGTAATAAAAAGTATTTTGCTTGTCTGTATAATAAATCAAATTTTTGTTACTCTTGTGACACTTTGGTCACAACTTCGGACACTTTGGCAATTAAGTTTAGCCATTTGTTTCAATTACATAAAATATTCTGATGGAATTACTGAATGCTTGCGCAAACATTTACATGCTCGTAGTTATTGAATAATTAAAAATGCATAATATTATCTTACCGTTTTCTTCTTGCCAGAAATCTACTTTTCTTGCTTGTAAAATTTCATTATTCTTCGTTTTAGCAGTAAAAGTATAACAATTTCCGTAATCAGGATCATAAAAATATTCCCATATTCTGCGATATAAAATCAAATATTGATAAAAGGTACACTGTAAAAAAAAGACAATTTTTTTTAATCTATTAAAATATAATATAATCACGAACGAAAACACACGATAACCTCTTCCGAGTTACCCACGATTCCGAAAGCGTTCTTTATCTATAGAAAACTCAGAAAACAATATATTTTCAAGATAAAAAAAAACTTTTATAAAAACAAATTTCCTTTTGCTGCCAATGATTTTCGGATACGTTTTAGAGTAGTTTTTGTAGTGTCAACCAGTTCTCTCAACCCGGAAATATAGATTTTTCGTATGGTATTCATTCTAAAGTAAATATCGTCGGTACCATGTCAAACTATCCAATATGAAATTTTTCGTATTGGATAGTTTGACATGGTTCCGACGATATTTTCATTTTCAAACACGCTATACAGGCAAACATTATAAATTAATATCATTAACTTTAACATTAATATTAATATTATTTTGTTACTCTCGCGTGTATAGATTCAATTACACAGCTGAAAATGTTGTTTCTAAATTTACTCTTTGTATCACCGCATTGCATCATACCAAAAAATCAATGTTACTTATACAATGGGCCTTCAAAGACGATTTTATTTATTGCTGCTATCTCCAACACAGTAATTAATATAAATTGTTCATAGAATTCTCAAATGACGGCGATACTGAGTTATTTTTTCATGCTAAAGTTTTATTTATCATTTCAGCAGTTTTGCATCATTAGTGCTAAAATGAACTTCGTGAATTTTGTAAAATAAAAAATTCTAGAGGCGTCCAAAAATAGATTTTTTACAAAGGTACAGATACTTTAGAAAATTGACAACGTTTATGAGAAAAATGTAATTTTCTGTTTGTCGCAGATGTGAAAACTATACTTTTTAGTC